>CM055092.1:89834024-91034024 GCA_029204225.1 Diphasiastrum complanatum | reverse complement strand
TGTTTGTATTCTTCCCACCTCCAGAACGAACACCTTCACCTCCCTTCCAGCATCTCTTAATGCGTCGTCCAAAATTTGACAGTGACTTCATGTTATCTAGTCCCTCCCACAAATATCGATGCTCTCTTACAATGCTTGCACCCACTGCATTGCGTACAAGACATTCTATGTCATATCTCAAACCGACGTAGTTCAAGCCCAGCGGGCAATCGAGTTGAAGTATGTGGTATGCATCCCTATTCTCAGCAAAAGAAAAACAAGCTTACGAGCGGATATCCTGTGGCTTGAAAGAGGAAAGAGCCCACGCTCAAAGTTTCGGGCCCAATATGACCAGTGACGTAGAAGAATTCGTCATTCAAGGCAGAGAATGACAAACTTTTTGTAGCAGTTGCAGTTCCAAATGCAGAGATCAATAAAATAAAATCAAATTTTTTCCCTATGCTGTGTAAAGCAAGGCAATAGAAGTTCTTTGTTGGAGCTGGAGATGTCGCCATGTCAAAGAGGCACCAAATGTCTGCGTACATTGCATTGTTCGAGAGAAAACATGTAAATATATCACTCTTGAGTTTATCGTTAAATTATTTTTTAAACAATATTTTAAGCCCACGCTTGTATACGCTTCGTGAGCTATGTACATTACTGGTACAGATTCGCAAACTATCAGATCGCAAGAATTTGATATTTTCAACTATGGCCAGATGGAGGTCTCTCTCACCGTCGCAAAGCAATTCAATTTGCTCCATCTTTCACGTCTCACACGTGCTCTCACACACAAAACGATGACCCACACACTGTTGGTCACCCTTGGAGCAATATTTGTTGCCATCGTACTTCATGTATATGCATCCGAAAGTTAATGTTGTCAAGTGATGTTCACCTTACTTACTCATACATCCCAAGAGTTCAACTTGCCATGAGACCTCGAATAAAAATGCAAACACAAACGCCTGTCAAACCAAACAACAAGCATTATGTGGAGTAGAGTAGAGTCAAATGTCGAATTGACTTCAATGTAGTGTTGACTTGAGTTGCGGCTCGAGAGTCAAGTCCTTGGTTGAGTCGAGACCAGTGTTGGGAACTTGGGCGGGTATATAGGTGACTAGGTGCTATCATTAACCGTATTAACAATGGTATCGTAGTACATACCCGACCGGTATATGATTTTGTAATACTACGGTCGATACCCGATGGGCTGATTTAGCCCATCAATGCAAATATTGATACCCAGATATGGAATGTAATGCTCAGGTTTGCTTTGTATTTTGAAAGCACCCCCATGAGCAAAATATCCATCCACCTCTCTCTCTCCTTCGGAATTTATCATTCTCTCTCTAGAACGTGCGTTCTTTCTACGGAATGTGTGCTCTCTCTCCTCTCTCTATGGAACATGCGTTCTCTCTTTACAGAATGTGTGTTCTCTCTCTACCTTCTCACCTGGCAATATGTCGTGGAAGGCCTGAGGACCTCGGGCCTTCCTTGCAGGTCAGGGCCCTGCCCTCGGGCTCCCGTCCTAGGGCTAGGGGCCTCCATGCAAGGAAGGCCCTCGGTCAGGGCCTCCCACGATACAAAAAAATTCGAAATTAACATAGTTTAGGTAGTTTTCAAAATTTACATATGTGATAAATATTATTCATGGTGTTCCAAAGACAAGGGTGAGCACCAACAAAGCATTGGCCGTTAAAATTATATGCATATTGCATCAAAAAAGGTCATGCTTTTCATTAAATGCATACTACCCTTTATAAAAAAGTTTAATTTTAGAAAGGAAACTATATCCTCATACACGGGTTTATACTCGGCTGGTATCACCCCTGCGATACCCAGGCCGGTTGATACCAGCCACCAATCTACAAAATGATGATACTCATACCCGACTGGTATCAAAATTTAATAACCCGATTCGTAATAAAAAAAAATTAAAAAGTATAATACCAGGACCCGACTGGCTTTAAAAATATCAACACTGGTCGAGATTGTCGAGTCAATTATCCTTACAGATTTGATACATACATCTATTCTTATAACAAAGAATGAATGTAAGAATGACGCAAGCACAACAAACAAAAGGAAATGACATAGAGCATTATAGCAAAGCCCCAACACAAATGAAGAGTGAAGTTACCAAAATGGTATTACACTGAAATAGCAAAAAGCTCTCCTCTATGCTACACTACCATTGTGCTTCGAGGCACATATATATATATTATTTACTACTACATCATATAGTCCAACTTATCTTAATCCTAGATTTACAGAGGTAGGTCTTTCTACCTAGCTGATTCACCATTTGGATAGACAAGGACAATCAATCTTAATATTTGAAAATGTGTGGAGTTGAGAAGGTTATGAAGTTCACAATTCTAACACCCCCTTTTGAGCTTCACGACTTTATCCAATACCTAGACTTGCCCTATGATATTCAAATAATTTCTTTCGAAGTGACTTGGTAAGAATGTCTGCTATCATCGATTTGATGAGTTCGATTGTTATTTTTGGAATCTTTTGTATCACATCCGTTCCTCAGATGATATTTCAGAGGAATATGTTTGGTTTTGGAAAAACAAAACTAGATCATTTGTCAAATTGATCACACATTGACTAATCAACTCTGTCACATTTGGATCTATATATTCAGTTCCAATTTCTCTGACAATATATCTAACCACACTATCTTGTTTGTATGCTATTAATACCTCACCAAGGCACCTATGTTGACTATAGAGCCATCCAAGGATATTTTCCAAGGCACATGCAATATCATGCATCCATCCAAAATCAGATCAGTGTGGATTGTGGGTTGAAGATCCTACAAGGACAATTCAATAACTCACAACAATAAAGATTGAATAAGCAACAATCACAATCAACAATGAACGTGAGTGATGAGACACAAAAAGGGGGTACGATGCCCTACTCGATATATTGATTATATAGCACAACCATATAAACGTCAAGAAGTGGTCATGAGGCCACGAACCTATTTCACTCCAAAAAGACACAAAAAGGTGCCCTTATCAACTAACCTCACTTCACATGGGTCAGGACTCTTAACTAATGTGAAAAATACAAAAATAAGCTTGGTAGAGGCCAAAAATCTTGTATATAGATAAACAAACATGTGTGGAGCCTGTTCCCACGTGTGAAACTAGTGTACTTGTCATGTACCATAATCATATAGGATGTACATATGATTTAATTCAAGTTCTAGTGGCTAAAAAGGCCAAAAACTACTTTTCTAGACATATGACACATGGCATCAATCTATTGATTGCATGAGCCACATCCTTTGGTTAGGTGTCATATCTCATGTGTAGAGGACAGCTCACACATGTGGAATAAGCTGAAGTAGGTAAATTTTGAGTTCTAGAAGATTTCCAAGTAGATCTCCATATAGAAGGAAAATAGACCAAAAGTGCTCAAAATAGAAGGTTTTGTCCAAGTGTCAGTTTTGCATGATGAATCATCATATGACAAAGCACCTTCACACATGTGGGATTAGAGGGATGATCATTACCACGAGCTCCCACTTATTGTATATATAGAGCCACATTTGGCCATAATCATTGTGAGACACCAATCTTGGTTTTGGAAGCAATTTTGAGTAATTCTCTCCATTTGTCTACATTTGTTTTGATTGTTTTGAGGTTCTATCAATGTGTACTTGATTTTCAGGTTGGAGTCCGTACTCAGACAGTGTTTCACAAGTGAAGGTAAGTGTACATGTGAGATTCACTTACAAAATTCTATCATAAAAAATACCAAGCTAGATTTTTGCCAATTTCTCACACTCCTCCTCAAAAAATAGCTTGAGCAAAAGGTGCTTTAAGAATGGTTTCTAAGACATTCTAGCCACTTGGCTAGTGTGTTGCATTTTTCGCTAAGCGAAAAAGGCGAAGAAGGATAAGGTGCCTTAAAATGATTTCTGAGACAAAAAATCTCAAGAGAGAAAAGAAAAATGTGAAGGCCTAAAAATGTGTTATCGGCCTTCAGTTTTTCAGGATGCTCATTACTTGAACGATTTATTTAAGACTGAGCATAAGAAATCTAACACTCCCTCTTAATGTGGATCTTGGAAAAATGCTTTGAAGTTCAAATTTAACATATCGTTAAATCTGAGATGAAGCTCCTTTTGATAGAGCTAACATGCATTTTGAATCATTCAATAAATTCAGATTGTTACTAAATAGTAACATATCATCTACATGAAAGGTGATGATTATGAAGGGATTCGATGTAGACTAAAAATAACAATTCGAGCATGTCGAGTTTGGAATAAAACCATTCTCGTTTAAAGATGCATTGATCTTCTTTTGATTAGCAACAGGTGTTGACATTGCCTTTGAAACAACGTTTGATTCTTGCACAATGTAGTAGGCTAGATCATTCGTAACTTGGGATGGAGGTTGTCTTGATCGGTTTGATCTTCTGGTTTGAACTGTGATCCTCTGATGTGATTCGTTTTGCTGAGGGACTGTCTCGTTGTCGGAGTCAGTGTCAGTGTTAGTGTCAATCATAGTTGTTGGTGTCGATTCTAGGATCTGAATTCGAAGTAGCTTTTCCCTTGTGGTCGATAAACTGATCTTCCACAAAAATGACATTTCTGCTCATGAAGGTCTTCTGAGAGTCCAGATTGAAGAGCTTGTATGTCTGATGATCCCTCATCAGCCTTGGGTGCAATAGGTTTCACCGCCCATGTGGTTGGATCAACCTTTACAGCGTGTTCTCTATTCTCGAAGGTGAGTTTCCCTGTACCCCAGTTGTGTACTACTTGCGCAGTCCTCAACCAAGGTCTTCCCAGTAAGACACGGTATGCAGATGGAGATTCAAGTATATCCATGACTACAAAAGTAATCACAAACTGCATGTATGCTATCTTGACGGGGATATCGACAACTACACCTTTTGGTTTCACACATGATTGATCTGCTAGCTTGATGGCAAATCTAGATATCAGATTGACACCCGATCCTCCATCTACCACTGCCGCCTCGTCCTCATATCTCTTGTGTTTGATTGACAAAGTGATGTTGTGTTCCTCACTTTTCCATGCTGCTCCGATGTGGAGGACGTTATTTGTTTCATCATAGCCCACACAATATATGGGCTCAGGTGCTACTGGATCCTCATCCGCTTTGGCCCATTCAGCTAGAAGGCTTTTCTCTTGTGGTGCAATCCATAGTAGTTCCCCGAGTGGTAAACTAACATGGCTTGACAGCAAAAGTGTGAGCCTTTCAGTGCGTGGTTCCTCGGGCTCCACCATGTGAAAAGGTGGTTCATGTTGGTGCAACCGATCATTCTGATCAGTGCGCAGTGGTGAGCCCACTTGCGGTTCCCGTTTGACGCCGACTGGAGGTTCTATGAGATGGTCTCTTTCTTGCTCTTTTTCCTCCGCTTGTGCTTTTTGTACCCAGTGTCTTATTTTCTGGTACTGTCTTCTCTCTTCCCTCACATTTGGATACAGCGCTGAAGTTGAGGGTTGGTCGTAAGTGACCGATGGTGGTGGTGAGGGAGTCACTTCCTTCCTCTTCTATGCTCGCGTAACAGCTAGCACAGGAGCGTGGAATTGTCGACCTTCCGATGGCAACCTCGCTGGAACTGCTGGTTGCTGTATGACAATGAGGTTAAGAGGTGCATTGGTTCCAGGTTTAAATGGACAATTCTTGTAACAAAGTCCATAACCGCATTCTCGGCAGGAAGTTGTATATTGTCCCTTGTAGGGACATTCTGCTATCCTGTGTCCTTCGTCGCATCCGTAGCAGCCGTAATTTCTTTCGCCTTGGCGTTGAGTTTGAGCTGCATAGGCCAAAACATATTCATTTATGGTAGGATCCATAAATGGTTCATCTGGTCCGTACCATTGCTACTGCTCTGGTTGAGGTGGCATTTGCATCTCTGGTTCTGCTGTTGTCAGATTTACATGGGCCACTTGTTGATTGGCTGGCCCTGGTGGAGCAGGTAAGGCCATACGCTACGGTTGATTTGGTGCGTCGTACCTTGGTGCCACGTTGGGTGCCCCTTGATGATAAGGATAGGAAGTTTGATAAGGACTTCTCTTCTGTTGAACAATACGGGGTTTAAACGGGCAAAATGCCGTATCGTGCGATATTGCATTGCACAGATTGGCAGAATCTATGTGTCAACCTCAGATTTTGTTTTAGGACTGGACACTCGTTCGTTGTATGGTTTTGCGTGCATATTGAACACTATACATTCTCCCGTCGAGGATACTGCAGCTGGTTTGGTTTCGGTTGATGTGGAGTTACTGCTACAGTTCCCTATAAGGCTTTCAATTTTTGGTCAAACTGCGCCCTCCATCTGTTGTTTATGTAATTTTGTCATTTGTTCCAAGAGTAGTTATGTGGATAGAGGGGATGCATTTGATGATGATGATGCGATCGAGGGAGTAGGAGTGTGGGTGGAAGGATATTCATCGTCAGATCCCTCATCCTCTTCCCTGATGGCATCTTCCATAGCCTCTTGCATCGTAACATACTGCTCCCGTCATTTTAGTTCTCTTCTGATGCTTCGTGGTAATCCGACTAGGAACCACATGATCACCGCATGATCGAGAGTTAGGGCTGCACTACACTCGGATCATAGATATTTGACCCGTTCAATATAATCCCGGACCCTTTCTCGTTTTCCCATCTTGACTTTGCTCAGCAGGAGAAATGGGTCTTCCAAGAACTTTCTTGGTTTAAAGCGCGTAATGAGAGTTGCTTTAACCGCCTCCTAGGTGGATTTTTCTTCCTCTGACAGGTTAAAAAACCAATCCTAAGCCACTGTCAATAAGGACATAGGAAATAGCATCAACTTCACCGCAGGTGTCCATTCGCCGTAGATTTCACAAGCTTGCTCGTAGATATGGAGGAATCGGATGGGTCTGATGATCCATCGTATTTTGGTATTTCCATCTGTGGTGCTCTCTGGACTGCTTGCAAGGGAGCGACAGGTACGGGTTGGCCCATTGGATCCATTGGTGCTGGTTTTAGTTCTGCCCCTTGTTGCACAGCTGCTAATCTGGGAAGGCGTGGTGTCTGATTTGCTAACCTTCATGCTATTGATCGTCCCGATGTCAGATTCATCCGATGGTGGGTCTTAAAGTGATTGGATCTTGCTTATACAGTAGGATGCAGTCTGGATCTCTAAGGATCTAATCGATCAGATCGGCCGAAAGTGAATTTTAGGCCTTTTACGGTGGTTTTTCCTTGATAACTTTTTAATCCTTGCATTGATTGACCTGAGATTTTGACAGTAGCTGGATCTGATGCAGATCTTTCCACTGATCTGGTCTGCTAGGGTTATTTTGTGCGAGGGTTGGCTGTGTGAGGGTTCTTTAGCTGTTTTTGCAGGTAAAAAACTTGATATCTTTCAGATCTCTGGGAAGTAACTCTCGCAAGGTTCACAGTAGTTGGATCTGGGTCAAATCTCACTATAGAATTCTTTGCAAGATTTAACTCTCGCAAGAAGTGGAAATTTCACTGTCTACGAGGGTCCAAAACCACTTTTTTGGCTTGATCTTCACTAGATCTTTACACTAACTCTTGCAGGCTTCATCATTGATGTGAATTGACATTCTGAATCAATTGAGAGGGTCTGCGAGAGTTCTTACTGGAAGGATTTGCTGGATATTCACTTTTTAGTGATTTTTTTGCACTTAAATCCAATTTTCTGCTCACTGGAATCAAACTAACTCTTGCAAGCTCTTCTGTGTCCTGGTCTCACTGAGATGGAACTTTAGAATCCTCTGCGAGAGTTCTTGATCATTGGAACTGAAATTTTTGCTGTCTGCGAGGGTTCATTGGTACTTTTTCATTTCTTTTCACTGGAAACTCTCGCATAGGCACTTAGATATCAAACTAACTCTTGCAAGCTTCTCTGTGTCCTGGTCTCACTGAGATGGAAATTCAAAGGGCTATGTGAGAGTTCTTATGAAGATTTGAATTTTTTTGGATTTTTTCAAGGGTTTTTTAAATTTTTTATGAGTTTCTCTTATTTTTATAATCTGCTTGAAACTAACTCTCGCAGGCTTCTATACAGGTCTGGGATAGTACCCTGGAGCTGCTGCCAGTCATGCAAGGGTTAATTCTCACTGAATCTGGAGATATAAAAATCTAATGAGATTTTAAGCTCTTTTTTCCTCCAAAATATAGATTGGTGTGTTTTTTGGGTTTTTTGGCTGGTTGGTTTGGGTTTCAAGCCCTTAGAGGCTGTTCAAGGCCTCCTCTACCCTCTCACACCTCCTCCGCTAGCTGTGAACAGTCCAACCACAAAAAAATACAGAAAACTAACTCTAAACTCCCAAAAATCTACCTAAACTACTCTAAAAAGCAAGAAAATAGCTAAAATGTAGCTAAACTAGTTAGTGGAAACCTATCCCTGGCAACGACGCCACTGTAGGGTTGAGGATCTCATGTAGTATAGCCCTCCCGCCTGTCAACAAGGGTTAGATCACTGGATAGGTACCTAACTATGCATAGATGCTACTTTTAGTTAGTTTCCTGCTTCCTCCCTTAACTCTACTCACCACTAACACTATTCTCCTTTAACTCTACTCCTCTACACTAACATTTGTCATGATTTGGGTGAAGGGAAGGGATAGAAAAGAAGAGATTGAGAAGAGAAGAGAGTAAGAGAGAGAGATAGAGAGTGAGGGTGGAGGTTAGCTCAAATGCACATTTTACTTGCTAGAGGAGAAACATAAACTATTGAAACCAAAAAGCATGAACTTGAAAGCAATCGAAAACAACAAGAGCAATAGCAAGCATTGAATTGCAAATGAGGATACTTTTCTTCCAAAATTGGTAGAGTTTCCTCCTTCTCATTAAGCATGAAAATAGTGTACAAATGGTGCCTTTTTATAAAATGGGAAAGGCCCTTACCCCTCAATCCTATTGGCTACTATTCACAATGATCCTATCCATTCATCTTGGACCCAACTTGATCCAAGGGTCCACAAAAAGTACATTAGAAATCGCAAGATTCATGTGAGTCGTTGAAATTTGTCACTTCTCACTTGACATTGGTTCATGTAAATATTGATCAAACATTAGAATATGTTGATGATATGATTTCACACGTGTGGAGCCTGTTCCCACGTGTGAAAGGATGTACTTTTCGTGTTTGTATATATTCAAATTGATTTTGTATCATTCTAGTTAGAGTGAACATGAAATGACTAGTTTTTAGTCAAGTTGACTAGTCACCTACAAATTAGCTTTTCCTTGCATGTGCATGAGTAAATGCTCCCACATGGCAAGTGGATGTTCACACCTGTGTATAGAGTACTAGAAGATAAGAGTTGACCATTTTCCTTTGATCCTATTTTGTAGGGAATATTCCTATATTCTAGGAGACTAGCTTTTTGGATTTTAGTCATATTCTAGAAGGTCAACTATTGGATAAGGATCAAGGATGGATCAAATGGATAGATCTGAGTGATGTGGCACTCTTCACACGTGTGAAGGCCTGCTGGACTGTACCAGACTCATGGTTGTACTTGATCCATAAAAGGATCATCATTTTGCTAAGAAGATTGATGAAACTTTTGCACTCTACACTTTTGTGAGATTTCTAGTCATTTGTCTTGTGATTTTTATGTATGATTGCTATCTAGTATCATTGTACTTGTTTTTTCAGGTGAAGGCCGTACAGTGGACAGTACTCCACACGTGTGAGGCCGCTCTCACTAAAAAATGATGTGTTGATTCATTGCTCTTGCTTAAATGCAAGTGTAGTGAATCTAGATCAAGATCTAATGTGTAGAACTTGATAGATTCATTGATTAATCAACCAATTACTCTCTATGATTGTAAAGTACAATCATTATTGTCCTAAAAACTGTAAAATTTATCAA
This sequence comes from Diphasiastrum complanatum, assembly GCA_029204225.1. Classification (NCBI taxonomy): domain Eukaryota; kingdom Viridiplantae; phylum Streptophyta; class Lycopodiopsida; order Lycopodiales; family Lycopodiaceae; genus Diphasiastrum; species Diphasiastrum complanatum. The sequence goes on along the minus strand of CM055092.1, from coordinate 91,024,168 downwards.
GTCCCAATTTGGACCCAACTCTAAAAAGTAATCTCTAAGTTAAAAAATGACATTGGGCCTCTAGTTTTATTTTAATTCCAAGGCCCAAGTCATGTTTATTTTATTTACAACTTTATTTGCGTGCTCATTGGGCCATGGGCTTATACACGCAGGATGCCATGCCCTCGCAACACATTTTATTGGATGATTTTATTTATTTACACTTTGTTGGGAATACCCCCAACATGATGCTACTAGTGTGTAGAGTGCTTTCTTGTGGTAGTATGCTTGTGGTTTGGATCTTGCTTATGGTATGGGACATAAGTAGGGTTTGGATCTTGAGTATGCTATGGAGTGTTGTGGTATGCTTGTGAGTTGTTTATGGTTGGCAAGGGGGTGCTAGATAGGTCTTGCTTGGAGCTTGGAAAAAGCTATGGTTGGGTGGTGAATACTTGAGGCCAACTTGTTATCTATCTTTGTGTTTAAAGAGTAGGGACACAGGTGGAGGAGAGATCCTTGGAGGCTTGCAGATCCTTCCTTGCAGGTGGAGGCATCCTAGCTTGGAGTTGGGGAGCATCTTGAAGCTTGCAAGTTGCTTGGAGGACATTTGGAGGCCCTACCTTGGATTTGGAGGACTTCCTCACCTCTACTTGTAAAATTTTCTCTAGAGTGTGGATCAAAATCTTGCAGCATGTTCAGTAAATTTTTTGCATATTGGCAAGCTTGTCTTCATAATTTCATTTTCATATTCTACATGCTTCATAGGCTGAGCAAGACGCTATCAGAATGGGAAAGATGTCATCTGAGGATCGGACATTATCTTGGATGGATATCGTAAATATGCCATTTACTTCAGCAGTAAGAAGCATTATTCCTTAACTGCTGGAATTCATTCACAGATGCACGTTTTCAAATCCTCAGTACTGACACTCATTCTTGCATCAATCTTAGAAGGCAAAGATTGAAAGGACTTGTCATTACCAACCTAGCTTTCATAACAAGTCCAGTACTTGTGCTTTGAATACCATCACCATGAAAATTTCTCTAGCTGTAATTGGATTATGTATTACTGATTCATTGCTTTCTAGTGTCCAATTTTTAATTTATTGAAAGCACTGCAGCCCAAATCATATATAGGATAGCAGCAAATTTGTGCATGCAGGGCACACTATTCTTGTCGTGTTAATAGTTTTATCTTTCTTCTTACCCTTGAAGGTTTTTTCTTATGTCACATATTTTGATTGTATATCCAATGTTCAAACATATTTTTGACAAAAGAGAATGACATTTGTCTAGGTAAGTTCTAATCTGAATATGGCCACTTATAAGCTGCCAGATTTTCATGAAATTTATTTGCATTTGGTTTTGAGTTATCACAAAATTAAGGCCGATAGTGACAAGTATAGTATCTTAGTATCACAGCTTGTAGAATTAGTATCTAAAGGCTTCCTGAAAATCTTGCAGGAAATTTTGGACTAGCAAAGAACCTCATGGAAGATGATTTAGCTTCTCCAGTAAGTTAAGGAACATCTGACTATTTAGATATGCATAATATTTTGTGATAGTTTCAGGTATTGCTAACTTTGTTGAACCATGTTTTTTCACCAATTTGTGATTTATTAATCCAGTCAGATGAGTGCCTGTTACTGTAGATTTGGCTTTTTCTTAAGTCTACTAAGCTATATCTTCAGAAAATAAAATTGTTTGCCTTTGTACATGTTTTATAACATGTATCAAAAATTAATACATCAACAATAATGCTACTTAGAGTTTGATCATATGATGCTGATGTTGTCTACTAGATCTCACTCATTCATACGTGTTTCTACAGATATTTTCCTAGTTCCACACTGTTGTGCAATCACAAAGCATAGCCTTTATGTTTTACACTGGTTAAGCCTATAGATGTGCTTATAGGAACTTAGGTTTGAAGGAACATAGGTTTCAAAAGTTTTTTGAAGAATTTAAGTTTTGCGCTTTGGCAAAATCTGTACGAGCTCATAAGTCAATTTCATTTGAAGGGCATCTATGATTCTTTCTGCTTGCAATGTGGGGTAATCATCAATTTTTTAAATGCATTGGGAGAGTTGTAATGACATGGAGACAAATTATCATGTAGCATCTTATGCAACATATTCTAGTTCAATATTTTAATTGGGGAAACTGGATTATTCTATTAAGTTCAAGACAGTCTTCTATCAAGAACAATTGAGTCCCTTATGTGCAAATTTTGCATATCGTTGTGTAGAATTTAGAAACGAGGAAGAATGCCATATATTGCTTGCACCGATACTTCTGAAATTCGAAATGAGCATCTAACCAACTGATGAATGGCTTTCTTGAGTTTTACATTATAAGCTACTGCAAGCTTCTGCTGCAGGGAATATTGATAATATCTCTTAGCTTTGTTTGAATAAACTAATTTTGAAAGTGGATTTAGTGTAGATAGCATCGTTGAGTATTAGTCACCAAATGTGTTGTCATCATTTGCTGCTGCTACTCCTCATGACTATGATTTGTGCCATTTCGAGATGCGATGCTTCCGCCCGCCGTTTGCTTTCAGGTCACTCTCACTCTCTACGTCATTATATACAAGATCGTTTGTTCCTTCTAAACTTCGCCCTTCTTCTTCTTTGTTTTTGTTATAGTTGGCAATTCTCACCTCGGTTCTGGTTTGCTTGTGAGCTTTTCAGTAGTTTAAGCTGGGAATTTGCGTTGCCTAAGTGTGTTTTTTTTCAGAGAGAAGTTCTGCGGCGGCGTAGAACCTCGGCACGCGATCCACCGACATCAAACTGCAGCTAGCTATATCTCACGTGGAGGTAACACTCCTGCTTCTTTCGGCACTCTGTCCATTGTATCTTCACATATCTAGTCTATAGATCGTTTGAGCTTTTCTTATTTTCTTGTATTCTCAAAAGCTAACTAAGACGAACAAAGCACCCCAATGAAGTCATAGTTTTTTGTAGATACACACATTCAGATGTTGCTACCACATTAGATTGGTTCTTTCTAGGTAGATAACTTGCTAATTGCTATGAAGAATACCATAAAATTGATCTTTAGTCAATTGAACTGGACTACTATTATTGACAAGAACTAACCTTGTCCTCTGATACTTCTTTTGGCAGGTGTCCATCATATTCGCTCGAATATTTGTTGTTCGCAAGTTGAGATTGGATCTTGCAACAAAGTTATCGCTGTTTATGTTTGTCGCTTGAACTTAAACCTTTTGTAACAGTTATTTTGGCAAGTTGGTATGAGCAAAAGCTGTAATGATTTGGCTCCTTATCAAAGCTCTGTCGTCATATGCCATTTTTTTGGTTGAAGCAGTTGTTTAACAGAAGCATTGCATGAAATATGTTGTATATGTCTGTTTCACTTCTCAACCATTGCAATTCAAAGCTGCTTTTTTTTTTGGACATGCTTGGCCCTAAGCATTGCTTCTGATCTCCTTATGTAGGCTAGTTTGATGAAATGTGATAGACATTTTGTTGGTGACTGATGATAAAACTAATGTGACTATTGAAAGTGCATTGATTTCTTTAATACTTCACTTTTTGGATCAAGTTCTTCTCAGGCTAGTGGTGCTTATTTATGATAGGCAGGTCCATGTTAGTGATTGTTTGCTTATGAAATGCTTTTCTCTTCTTTTGGTGAGAAAAGTTGCAGGAGAGGTTACATTATCATCTGCTGCGGGCTACTGCGGTATCCAATTTATCAACGATTTGGTTGTCAACTTCAAAAACGGTGCAAGGCATCTGTTCATGTTTATGAATGCACAATTGTCTGGCTCCTCATTTGTGTTTGGCGACACCTACAGTGCCTTTGTGGAGCAATTCAACAATCTGAATCGCTATGGTATTTAGATCAGTTCACCTTTAACTTGTAAAGTTCTTCGAACATTTTTGCTTCTTACTTGCCTATATTTTTGTAGAGTAAAATGTTGTGATTATGTCCGAACCGCTTCATCTAGCAAAAAAATCAATACATTTTTGGGACTGCGTGTTTGTACGATTGAGGATAAAGTTGATTGGTTTGTTTGTAGAATTTGTCACGGAAAGATTTTTGGGTATTCTCGGGATGTAAGAATGATTACGAAGAAACTATCGTAAGAGAATCTGACTATACGACGAACTGAATTCTATCAAGGATTTGCTTATACAAACATCAGCTGCTATAGATTTGGGAAATTCAACGGAGGGTTTCCATGCCTGCCCTTCTCTAACCTCTGTCCAGATCGTTTTGAGTACTTGTTCTCGGATCCATTCCATCCCTCTGATGCGGCCAATGTGAACTTTGTTGAGTTCTTTTTTATAGGTGGACAAAACTTCATCTCTCCCATCAACGTCCAACAATTGGCAACTTTGTAATTACATTTGTTATCTACCTCATAGTCTAGTCTGACTGATAGGACTTATTAATCCACATTCTGGATCTAACTACACAAGAGGATCTGACAATTGTAGTTGAGAGCAGCTGCAACTTGATCAAATCATTCATTCTTTTATTTGTCGTAATAATACGAGTGGTGTACTGGTAGTAGTGTATGCAGACTCTTAGCTCGTGTGAGGGTGTTTGCCTCAATGGATAATGCAAACCAGCTAGATAATAGACGTATTTTTTGAAGTAAATTTGTTTCCATATCAGATTCGGATTTAATATCCTCATCTGTGCATCCACATTGCCAATTGAACTTGAGACTTGTTTTTGTAGATTGAAATTGTTGGCGTACACTATGTTCTAGTGGTCCCCGAATTCAAAAGGGAAGGTAAAGGTAAAGAGCATGCCTTCAAAGGTTAGTTCATGCCTTTTTGGTTTTTGTGCATGTTTCAATTTAGAAAAAAGGTTTGTAATACTCATGCAGAATATGGGTACAGAAAGGATGAAGCTATATGCATGTCACAAATTAGTTGGTACATGTGAATATGAATGCCATTCAAGAAGATGAGGACGAGTATTTAACGAAGCTAGACATACTCGAAAATCAGTGCCTTCCCAAGTATTGATTCTCATAGGTATGAGCAGAACCACAAACTGAGAACTTCAGAACACATTGAACTGCCATTAAAAGTGACAACTATGGTGCCTGATTTTATGGATGCTAAGGATGGGTACGATGCTACTTTGATCGAGAACAATCAAGTAACAAAGAATTTTAGAATTGATGGACATTACCCCCCTACAATTCTCTGTTAGTCGCCCGGCTGCAGCAACATCAAGATGGTTTTTGTTCAGATGATGCAGCTGTGTGCTATGCAAGTATCGAGAGAATTCTAGCCAACTAGGTGGAAGTAACTGTGATCACCTTTTGTTCACACCTTCTGTTCAGCTAAATTTCTTCTAGTCTTGTAAATACAATTTTGTTTATATGGAATGTTCTTTGAAAAGTTATGATGACATAGATGTGTTGGTTTCATTGGTTAGTCCTTGTCGTGAAGTCCAATTGTTATTTAATTCAGAGATTTTAAAAGTATGGTAGTAGATTTCAATTTGAGTCTAAAGTTTTGCTGTAGAAAATAAACTCAATTAATAGTTTAAAGTAAGAATTTAACATATGCTATATAAGAATGTGATTTTCCACATACAAATAGTCTTTTTAATGTTCTTAATAGATTAAAAACCAAATTTTGATAAATTTTCCTATGTAAGAAATTAATATCAACTACATAGGATATAATTTTCCTATAAAAAGTGTGTGGCTTTGTGGTTTTTGTTTATTATGTAGGAAAAATATTTCCTATTGAGTTTTCTATATAGGAAAGTATGATTTTGTGGTTTGTGTTTCTTATATAGGAAAAATATTTCCTATTAAGTTTTTTATATAGGAAAGTATGATTTTGTGGTTTGTGTTTCTTATATAGGAAAAAGATTTCCTGTCTAGAAATCTAAAATGTTGCTTTTCCTAGATTGTCAAAGTAGGAAAGTGTTGCACTTTTCCTAGTTTTCACTTTCCTAGTTGCATATGAATGCAACTAGGAAAGATCTCTTTTTTTCCTATCTAGAAACGTGTCATATTTTTCTTATGGATCAGCCGTTGTCAATCCCGTTGCAAAGACATGATTAGGTGCTGCTGTTACCTGTATACGAAGTTCATGATTGAGAGAGAAAGAAGATTGGAATCACTCTGATGGTCATTACATATCCTCCTGTGTTGTTCGCTTTTCGTGCATGAATCTCTGAGTTGTTTGGAAGCACTAGACACTTGCAACTGTTCCTGCTCGCTCCATGTTTTTGTGTGAGGAGATGATTGGTAGTTGTCGCTGCTTATAGCTCATGTTGCAAGGAATGTTAAAGACTACTCTTAAAAGCTAAGCGAACCCCATTCTAATTTCTATGTTCTTGATAGATGAGGCCCTATGATCTGCGCGAAGCGGAGAGAAAGAGACTGACAGCGAGGAGTTCAGGAAGGAGGAAGAAGCTGTCTGATAATGCAATAAGTTACACGCATTCGCGTATCACAAGTACGGCCCAGTTTGGGATCAAATACTATCGATACCATCCTACTCAACTGACCCGATCCGCAGCATTTGAGAAAGCACAAGCATTAACCACACCATCATATTCAGTTGAGAACATCCCTTATACACACCAAGCCCATAGCATACCCTTGTCATGAGATTACTAGAACACATGAGATTACACCCCCGACTGCAGTGTTCCCCTCCTTCGTGTCACAGGATTTCAATCTATGAAAGATCCTATTCGCGATTTAACACCCAATAGCATTTGTGAGGAGTCATATCGGACACATGGCATCATTTGGTTGGATATGAAGAGCCACGTTCTGAGTCATAGCAGAGATTTGAAAATGCAATTAATCTGCACCATTGGATCACAACTGCTATGTCTGGTATTCGTGATCCGACGGTGGGCTACTGCTATAGCCACCCTCGCCGCTCCACCGGCTCGGAGTGCTACAACCGGTAGCCCACCTCCGCATCACGAATACCTAGTCCTTGGTGCGCATTGCGGCCGTTACCCGTTTCCGTGCCGTTAAGCAACCTGGGACGAATACGGTGTGTCACCATCACATAGCCCCTTCCCACAGCACAATGCATAGGAGGTTAATTTCATAGGAATGAAATATTTTTTTTTTGTTTTTTTGGCAGTAGTTTTCTTTTTACATGCACTTTCTGGGCGGAAGGTGCATGTAAAAGAAGATAACATTCTTTGACATGCACCTTCCACATCTAAAAGGTGCATGTAAAAATTTTTGAAAAAGAAAATTGAGGCGTAGAGAATTCCAGGAAGGGAGCCGCCTCCCTTGCCTTTGTAAAAATGGAAAAAAACTAATTTTATGGTCAAGTAACATTGTAGCGAGCACACACCTTTCGGCCACGCAAATAATTATATGTCACATCATTCATAGGAGCATAACGATCAATCATCAATATTGATGCAAAATGAGAGGAAGAGAGTTAAGAGTGCACTATACTATCATCAAGCACCTAGGCTTTTGCATGCATGGGCAATGAAAGTCCGGGCTTAAAGATTTGAATTAAAGGACAACTAAGTGCGATGCTGCTAATCAGCCTCATGGACCATTCATGGCTGGCAACTGAGCTTCGTAGAGGTGGAGTTGACTGAAATGAGAAATGAGGTATGTTTTCTCCTTTCATTTTGAAATTGCTTAGTACATAATTTCCAACTTTGTTGCTTATGATATGTGTAAACGTTGGAAGTTGTTGAGTCCTTTATGACATGCTTGTATAATCATATGGTTGGCTCTTGTTTAGATTAAATAGACAAGAGACCTTAAAACTATGTCGAGTGCAATTTCTATATGTCAATGGATGTGGGTCACATGACAATGTGGGTAAGTACATTCATTGTATTGATTAAATTGTAGAACTTGACATAAGGAAAATTTGATAGTTCGTGTACTAGACTTTTTTATTTGGGCTATTTTTTGCTATTTGGCTATATTTTTATTTTCTTGTTCAAAAATTTCTAAATTTGGCCATCAAAACCAAAAACTTTATAGCCCAGCTTTGATATGATTATGATAGGTATGAAAATATTTTAGTCTTAGATTTCGACTATTTACATTTGTGTAAAAGAAATATTCATTGACATGAAACTAATATTTCCGTAACTTTCCTATACTTATAAATTTCAACAAAAAATCCAACGTCCATCCTTGGGGTGAATTGCCTCTATGTTTTGCAAGTGTGAGCTGTGTTTTTCCTTCTTGGCCCACGCGATGTGTTTCTCTCACGCGCGGGTATATGGCCGCCCCTAGGTTCAAGGGGGTCAACAAGTGATTAGGACTTTAGCACTTAATAGTTGTTCAATTTTGTGAAACCTCTACAATTCAAGATATTTAAGGATAAGTCGGCCCTTATCCTTGCATAAATAAATATGACTATTCAATCCCTCATATAAAAACATATTTCAAGTGCCCAAAGTAGCATGCCCTACCAATCTCATGCATGCATAGGGATGCACATAACAAAATTCTATATTCCCTTCTTGTAATGACATTGCTTTTTATTTCAAAATATAAAATAACAAAGCTATCATCGAACCGGTTCGAATCGGCCAAATCGGTCGATTCGAATCGGCCCTCAAAACATTGCTAGATACCAAAGGGCTGTTGAAGAAACAGGGACAAGCATGGACTAGGAAGGGGAACTAGAGCTAGAGAGCAATCAACCAGCTATACAGGAAGTACCACAGTTACTAAGGAGATCTTGTAGGGAAAGGAGGCCACCCAATCAATACACTGAAGTGGGGTTGGTAGGATGCCAACAAGAGCTAGAAATCAGCAAACCAGACGATTTAGCAGATGCATAGCAAAGTCCAGAATGGAGACAATGGAAGGAGGCCATGCAGGAAGAGTTGATATTAATGGGGATAAACATTGCATGGGAGCTGATAGAGCTTCCACCAGAAAAGAAGGTCATAGGAAGCTCAATATTTTATACGGAGCAGACCAAAGTGTGGATAGATTTAAGGCAAGATAGTTGCTAAAGGATTTAGTCAAGTTGAGAAAATAGATTATCCAGAGACATTTGCCCCTGTCATGAAGATGAGTTCTTTCAAGATGCTGTTAGCATGGGCAACCATGACAGACATGCAGACATAACAAATGGATGTAAAAATGACATTCTTAAACGAAGATTTGGAGGAAGAAGTATTCATGAAGCAGCCTAGAAGTTTTGACGATGGAAGTGGAAAGGTATTTCAATTAAATAAGGCATTTTATGGATTAAAACAATCATCTCGTATCTTCGAATTGATGATATTTTCTTGAAGATCAGATTTGTTAGATGTCATTTTGACCATAGTGTATATGTATTGAGAGAAATACAAACAATCGTGATCATAGCACTGTACGTGGATGATATAATTATCATAGGGAATGATAAACAGAGGATGAGGGACGTTAAAGAAATACTAAAAGTAGAGTTTGAGATGAAGGATATGGGAGGCTTGCATTTTTGTGTAGGAATCTAAATAAGGAGGGATAGGGAGCATGAAATCACATAGATGGGACAAGAAAAGTTTGTAAGATCTCTCATAGAAAGAGATCATATCTTTGGCTATAGGACACCACCTGTAAAGCTCACTACAGAGGGAGACCTAGTGACCCTTGCCACGTCAGCCTGCCACCTAGGATTCACACGTGTGAGAAATTGGCAAAAATCTAGCTTGGTATTTTTTATGATAGAATTTTGTAAGTGAAAGCATCTGATTTCTTCTTCAAGAAGTAGATCCACGTCTTACGTGACATATCATCAATAAAGGTCATGAAATAGAAGGCTTTTCCTAAGGACATGGTCCTCATAGGCCCGCATAAATCTGTGTGGATTAAATCCAAGATGTTCTTTGCTCTTGCAACACCCCCTTTATTGAACTTCTCTCGATGCGAAACACAAGTTGCATGCTGCACTGTGGGCAATCAGGACAACATATAAAGAGAGCACTGATCAAACACCCTTCCAATTGGTATATGGTCAGGATGTTGTGATGCCAGTAGAGTTTTTAGTTCCTTCATTAAGGATTGCCATCGCGCAACATCTTAATGAGTACAAATCTCTATAGCTACGTCACGAAATTCTACATAAACTCTGTGAAACACGCTTACTAGTTGTGCATGCACTGACAGCTGAAAAGGAAAGACACAAAGCTTGACATGATCGCAGATTACAAAAGGAGATCTTCATTCAGGAGATCTGGTCCTGATGTATAAAACCAAGGCGAAGGTCCTTATAGGATCAAGAAGATACTTAATCATGGAGCCGTGAACTTAGAAAAACTAGATGGGACGCCATTCGACACACCCATCAACGGTAGCCGGTTGCACAAGTACTGGCCACCACAGTGAGACAGATCCAGATTGGGGGTGGCACGTTACAAAAAGCTAATCTGCTCAGCCATCACCGCTAGATCTAAGGAGATCAAGCCAAATCAAACTAGATCAATTAAGATTCAGCCAGATCTGGCAAGATCGGGGAGATCCATCAGAATCCAAGGAGGATGAAGATCCAGATAGGATAAAAAAGGAAGCAGATCATCAGATTAACTGATGGATCTACTACCAAGAATCCATCAGACCTTCCAGAGAACCACCAACAGTCAGATCAAGCCTGAATGAAGCTGATTACCAGTTTACAAAAGTTAAAAATCAGAAAATCTCAAGATCTCATCAAAAATCACTCTGAAAGAGCACTTTTTTCATGATGTTTTGAGATCCCCTGGGAGATAGCTCTTGAAAATTGGACAGTCACCAAATCTGACCTAGATGCCATAAAAATCTCTGCGAGAGTTCTTGATGGAGAAATCATCATTTTTTAGTGTGCGAGAGTTTCCAGAAGCTGAATTTTAAGAACCCTCACAGAGCATCAAGATCATCTTACCAACCCTCTCAAGGTGCCTAAATGGAATCAGAGCAGTGAAATTAGCCTGCCAACATGGTCTAATCTTGAAAATCCAATCACAAGAACAAGTTGTGCGAGAGATCACTTTCTGTGAGAGTTGACCCCTCGTAGACAGTCTGAACCCTCGCAAAACCTTCACATAGCAGTCAAATCGCCTTCTGAACTGTCGCAGACTTCCCTGAGGTCTTAGAACTTCATAAGGAGTTAATACTTTCAATGCTTTAGTAGGACAACGATTGCTTATGTATGCTGCCATTATAACCGCTTCAACCCAAAACTTGTGAGGCAGGCCCTTTGCTTTGAGCATGCAACTAGCCATCTCCATGAGTGTGCGATTCTTTCGCTCGGCAACACCATTTTGTTGAGGAGTTGTCATTTGATGTAGAATTCTCTTTTCTCGAAGAAATGCAGCGAACGTATTCTTAATATATTCCTCTCCTCGATCGGTGCGTAGGGTTTTCAAATAATGCCCAAACTGATTTTCCACCATTGCTAGAAAATTTTTGAAACATTGAAAAACTTTGGATTTAGCCTTCATAGGATAGATCCATGTAAAATAGGAAAAGTCATCAATAAAAGTCACAAAATAGATTTACTTTCCAATGGATTCGGTCCTCATTGGACCACAAACATCACTATGAACCAAATCAAATTTATCAAGAACCCTTATAGTTCCATCAAATGGAAAAGGTTTCCTTTGAAACTTTCCAAGTATGCACCCCTCGCATACATGCCCTTCTGGCTGCTCAATAGTAGGAATGTCTTCTACCATATTAAATGTCTTCAGCTTATTCAAACTTGCAAAGTTGAGATGCCCAAACCTTGCATGCCACAATTCAGCCAACTCCAATGATTGTGATGTAGAAGCAACAAGACATGTAGAGGAAATTCATCGCTCATAGGAAACACTAATCAAGAGCGATCTTTTAGGATCCTTGACAAGACACTTATCTTCTTTGAACTCAACAACTAGTCCTTGCTTCAACATAGTTGAAACCGAAAGAAGATTCTTCTTGATTCTCGGAACATAAAGCACATTCTTAATGTACTTTTCTTTACCATTAGGCAAAATAATGGCTACAATTCCAATTCCATGAATAGAATAAGATGCATCATCCGCACATTGTACCTTGCTTCCATTTTGCACTTTTACTAATTTAGTAAATGCTTCTTTGCGAGAAGTCATATGATGAGTAGCACCACTATCAATCACCCTTGGTTGAAGAGGGCATCCTCAATTATCTCATCAATATTGAGAAGCTCCTCACAAAGATCCTTGATCTTCATCAAGTGATTGGTCACTTGATCTCCTTCTTGCATCTTCAACAAAGAAAGCTGATCTTTGAGATACACCACTCTTGCTGGATTTTTGACTCTATACATAGTATAAAGTGTATCCCATGCACTTTTAGATGTCTTACAAGACCTAATATGAGGTAAGATAGATCTTTTCACAGCAAGAGCAACCATAGAATGTGCTTGTGCATCCCTTCTATCCCACTTCTTTTGTTCTTCCGAAGATGGAGAAGATGATGTTGATGATGATGATCCACGAGGTGTAGGAGGTGCCAAAGACGGAGGCCTTTCCTCATCACCATTGACCAAATCCCACAGCCCTTTCGCTATGAGAAGATTCTTCATCATGTAACTCCACAAGGAGTAGTTTGTGCCATCCAACCGATCTTCACTAAACAAAGAACCGATAGCTCCGATTCTTTAGCCATTACCTCCAGCAAAATTTCAGCTTGTAGTACATAGGAAAGAGAGCCTTTCCACAACCAAATCTACTCAAAAATTTGTAGCAAACAAAGAGCTGAAAGTAGGAGCACAAGATATCTTTCAATATGCAACCAAAGTGCCCAAAAGATAATGGATAGATGGCTGTCTTTCTGCACAAAAAAACCAGCTTCTTGAAAATTAAGTTAGCTTCGATTGAAGCCTACACCGAAACCCAATTAGGAAGCCAAATAGTGATCAACACACACTCCAATAGGGCTGTTGAAAGAACCCTACTACTTGCTGAGAATCTGTAAATTTCCAGCCACAAGTGACTAGTCATTAGTGTGAAAATTGATTCTTAGATTTGTGAGTTAGAATTTTTGTAGATCCTTCTAGATTGTTGAAGATGTTCAAATCTAGTCTCTTGAGAGTCACAAATTACATTTGTAGAATCATATCACAAGTTTTTATTCACATAGCATCAATAGGTGGCATCCTATTGAAGGAAAGAAAGGATCCTAAGTGCAACCTTTGTGGCAAGGAAGGATATTTTTCCTCAAGATGCTACAAAAATAAGACCAATCCATCCAAGAAGAACCAAAGCAAGGGGGCCAAGGTGAAGGATGGAGCTCAAGTTCGAAATGCAAATACAAGAAGGACAAGTCCAAAGAAAGGTGTTTCCTTTGTGGAAAGGTGAATGAGACTTGGAGTCTCACAAGGACTTGCAAGATTTGTCTTCAAGAGTCCATCACAACACATGTCAAATCTTTTGAAATTTTTTATTTGGAAGTGCATTATTTGGTTCAAGATGCAAAGATAGATGTCACTTTCATGAAAGTAACTTGGATTTATTTTATGTCCTTCGAAAATATTTTGCTTGGAACTTTAGATAGGTTCAAACTTATTGTTATGATCCAAGAGAAATCAATCAAGAATAAGGAGCAGCAATCACAAAATGAAAATAGTTTCATTTATACTATCATGTCAACTTATGAAGAACCATTTTGCTTTGAAGAGATTTTTGTATCTCAAAGGTGGATTAAGGCAATACTAGTTGAGTGTGATGCCTTAAAAGAAAGCAAAGTATGTTTTCCTTGTAAGCTTACATTAGTTATGAAGTCAAGGAAATGGTAATATCTTCATAATGTAGGATCTTTTGGTTTCAATAAGATCATGAATGATGTGTTCATTCATAAAGATGAAAATTGTAAGTTTTCAATCTTAAAGGCAAGTTGAAAACTTCTTATGAGAATAAATGAAGCATCTAAAGTGGACACTTATATCCATAAGCAAGTAGTTAGCCTTATTGAGATGGAGATACCTTTTGATTTCAATATTGGAAAAATCATGCCAAGTTGTGGTGATTTTTGGACTTATGTTTCTAGCATAAGTAATGTTGATAACCATATGAAGTGCACATTATATGATCATGTTTGTTGTGATCATTTTGAGACATGGAGGTCTTGGATTTCCATCAAGGAGGACCACCAAGAAGGTGATCTTGAGGAGTCATCTCGAGGTTCAAGTGTGCCAAGGATTGAGGAGGAGAGTCCTTCTCAAGGTTCAAGTGTGCCAAGGATTGAGGAGGAGAGACCTTCTCAAATTGTGATTCCAAAAAGAAACTCAAGAAATATAGTTGAGTCCATGTGGCTCACATTTAAAGGGAAAGAGGAGCATATCTCATGTGGTATACATCACATACTTACTACTCTTATGTCATTTGATAAATCAATTTGCTTTAGTGAGATCATTGCATCTCAAGATTGGAGTAAAGCCATACTAGTTGAGTATGAACTCTCTCTTGAGAACATAGATGATGTTCTTAAAAGGTTGAAATTGATTTTAAATCAATTAGAAAGCAAATGGCTATTTCATCAAATGTATGCTCTTAAGTCATGTAAGAGCAAAAGTGATTTGTTCACTCATAATTTGAAAATTTGTATTGAGACAAATTGTAAACTCTTTATGAGAGTAAGTGAATCATCTTCTAAATACACTTATCTCCATAATGAAGTATTTAGCCTCATTGGATCTGAGATTAGCATGGTAAACAAGCATGAAGATATGATGCAAACACTTTGTTATTATAGCATGCATAGTCTTGCCAATTTGGATGAGTCTAATTCTCTAGATCATGGTAACATGATGGTAGATCTTTGTGATCCTAATAAATCTTGAAAAAATCTTTATTTTCTCATGAAAGAGCATGCACATGGAGAAGGAGCAAGCCTCAAGGTCAAGCATCTACATGAAAATTGGAAGGAATCAATTTTGGAGGTGCTAGGATGGTGCAAAGCTCTCAAGCTCATCAAAGAAGCACTATCATGGATATGGTGATTTCAGATCAACATCAAGCTCATTGGCTGATCTTCACACCTTTTGAACCAGCAAAGACCAATTCAGCCCATGGAGTCAAGTTCAAGATCATCATGTTTTCCATCAAGCTAGATTTTTGAGGAGTGTGAAAAATGCAAAAATAAGCTTGGTAGAGGCCAAAAATCTTGTATATAGGTCAACACACATGTGTGGAGCTTGTTTTCACTTGTGAAAATAGTGTACTTGTCATGTACCATAATCACATAGGTTGTACATATGATTTAATTCAAGTTCTAGTGGCTAAAAAGGCCAAAAACTAGTTTTCTAGACATGACACATGACATCAATCTATTGATTGCATGAGCCACATCCTTTGGTTAGGTTTCATATCACATGTGTATAGGATAGCTCACATGTGTGGAATAAGCTAAAGTAGGCAAATTTTGACTTCTAGAAGATTTCCAAGTAGATCTCCATATAGAAGGAAAATGGACCAAAAGTGATCAAATTAGAAGGTTTTGTCCAAGTGTCAGTTTTGCATGATGAATCATCATATGACAAAGCACCTTCACACATGTGGGATCAGAGGGATGATCAGTACCACGAGCTCTAACTTATTGTATATATAGAGCCACATTTGGCCAGAATCAGAGTGAGACATCAATCTTGGTTAAGGAAGCAATTTTGAGTGATTCTCTCCATTTGTCTACATTTGTTTTGACTGTTTTGAGGTTCTATCAATGTGTACTTGATTTTCAGGTTAGATTCCATACTCAGATAGTGTTTCACACGTGTGAAACTAGAAAGTACACCTACCTTCAATTAATGATTGTTCTTGTTAGAATTTTGTGTCTAGAATTAGTCTAGATTGATAGATCAAGTAATCTGACAACCAATCCCTCTTGAGGATCAGATTAGGATTCACTCTTGGTCATTTTTGTACTTTCTGCACATGCGCAAGTAGTTCACAACTGGGGTACTGGGAAACTCACCTTTGAGAACAATGAGCAGGTTGTAAAGGTCGATCCAACCACATGGGCGGTGAAACCTATTGCATCCAAGGTTGGATCATCCACGATAGATCATTGTTGTGTCATCAATGTAGCATAGGGGTCCATCGCTAGGAGTGTAAAAATTACAGCAAATAAGGATCCTAAAACACTTGAAATGATGAGGGAAACGATAGATTATGATTTCATAAGATTAACATCAAGAGTAATGTTGACATAGCATGTGCATCCAAAGGTTCTTAGAAAGTTGACACTCGGCCTCCTCTTGAATAGCATCTCAAAAGGTGTCCTTCCATCCAAAATAGCACTCGGCCACCTATTGCACAAGAAATTGGCACACAACAAAGCTTGATCCCAAACTGGTTTGTCAAGATTAGCACTTAACCTCATAGCTTTAGCACTTTCACATAAAGTTCTATTCTTTCTTTCAGCCACTCCATTTTGTTGTGGGGTCCTTGATGTTGTATACTCCCTCTTGATCCCATGCTCATCACAAAAGGCCTTGAACTTGTTAGATATGTACTCACCACCATTGTCACCTCTCAAGCACTTGATGATTGTGGAGAATTGGTTCTCCCTTGCATTCTTGAACTTGACAAAGACATCATACACTTCATCCTTGGTCTTTAGTAGATAGATCCAACAAAATCTACTAAAATTGTCAATGAATGTTACATACATCTTAGCTCCACTATTGCTAATTGTAGTAAATCCATGAATATCCGAATGTACAAGTTGAAAAGGCTTTGTAGATCTAGAAATAGATCTAGTATAAGGTAGTCTATGTGACTTAGACAAAGCACAAGACTCACAAACATGCTTTTCATTACTTAAGGAACTTGGAGGACCAATCACAACCTTCTTCCTTGCCATTACCTCCAATGACTTGAAGTTGAGGTGTCCCATCCTTTTGTGCCAAACCTCTTGAATAGAAATTTGCTCCCTTGCAACACATCCAACTTGGTTAGCAATAACACAAGCATCTGTAAAAATTACAGCAAATAAGGATCCTAAAACACTTGAAATGATGAGGAAAACAATAGATTATGATTTCATAAGACTAGCACAAGTTGAACCATCAAAATCCATCAAAAATCTATGCTTGAACCTCACTAAATGGCCCAAATCCTTGAAGAAGGCTTCACACGTGTGAAAGTACGGCCTCCCACAGTCTGAGTACTGTACACCAGACCTACATTCAATCCTATAATCATTAGTAATCACAAGTACTCAAACAATTATGAATATAGAGAGCAATTGGAGAAAAAACATGAAATTGCTTGATTGATTTTGGTGAGATATCATCACCTATATATACATGATCCATCTCGGTGTTGGGCAGGTATGAGTAGCCCTAAACCTATCCCTAATGCTAATTTTGGTGGATCTTTCATCCCTACCAAGTTAGGGTTGGAATCTTGGAGATCCCTCAACAATACAAAAATTACCAAAAATAGCTCCTATTTTTTCTCTCTTGTATCTAAGCATAATTTGGACTCATTCCAAAGGTTCTAACACTTAGTTCTACTTGAGAACATCCTTATGAATGGAATCCTATGCTATTTGGCACGTGTGACAAGCCACATCATGACCATCTAACTATTTTCAAGTCATATGACCAAAACTAGTCAAGCTAGAATTGTGAATTTTTAACAAAGAGCGGCAACCTCGCCTTCACCTGCATAGCACGTAGAGAGAGAGGAGAGAGAGAGAGAGAGAGAGAGAGAGAGAGAGAGAGAGAGAGAGAGAGAGAGAGAGAGAGAGAGAGAGAGAGAGAGAGAGAGAGAGAGATGGAGAAACCAAGAGAGTTTTATTAAGAAAATATGGAAGATGATACAATACAAAGAAAATGGCCCCCTCTTATAGATTAGAGGTGAGCCTCCTTCACTCTCATTGGCCACTTCATTGGGGCAAGAATTCTAATCCAAGCCTTTGAAATAAATGCAACTTAGATCTATTGGTGCTAAGAAAGCACAAGGGCACTCACATGATTCATGTGAGTTTTAAGTTAGGCCCTTTTAGCTTAGTATTCGCAGGTAGTTCAAATAACTCTACTTTTGATTTTGACTCCTTCGATTCTCTGACTTTTGTTGGCTTGGTACAAGGCTTCCTTGTTCATGTGACATAACCTCTTTTGCTACAGAATATCTGTCAATTCTTGAGTTTGATTCGCTTGTTCGATTAGAGTTCGAATGTTCAAGTGATACAAATTTCCTTCTATGTTGTCTTTAGCAACTAGGTTATCATAATCTTCCTTGAACAATTTACAAGAGTTTTTTGTGAAGGTTACTGACATGCCTGTATCGACTATCTTAGCTACTGATAGAAGATCTTTTTCAAGAGTAGGGACATAGAGAACTTCCTCCAGTTTCTTGTCACCTTGATTCATGTCCAGCCAGAGTACACCAATTTCATCACCCATGTGCTTAGAACCGTCTCCAAGTATAATGAATCTCAAATAGTTCGTCTTCTTGTACTATATTTGTTTCAAAGAAACAAAATGTGAGGTGGCTCCCGAATCAAGTACTGCTTCTCGAATTTTACAATCTTAGAAGATTTATTCTTCTGAGTAAATAGAGCATTTTTGGAATCACCATTGTTGTCATAGCATTCACAAGCTTCTACTTCTTCTTTAACTCCGTCTATTGCCTTTTGAAGTGTCATTGTCGCATCTTTCGCCAATAAGGTTCAAGTTGTGTGCAATGACTTGGGTAGGGCTCGAAGAAAATAACTAAGCTATTTTTCCTTTGAAATTGCATTTTTCGCATCCTGGGTTGAATAATTTCTGTTCATGAATATTTTGCGACAGTCTGTCTCTTCGTCACAGCTTCGTGTTTTGCGAATTATTCGCGACACTTGTCTCTTCGTGACATTTTTGTGTTTTGCGAATTGTTCGCGACAGATGACAGTCTTTGAGCTTGAAGAAGAATCCAGAATATTTCGCGAATTGTTCGCGACAATTGAGCTTTGAACAAAAAACAGAATATTTCGCAATAAGATTCTGTTCGCAAATCTTTCGAGCTTCAACAAGAAACCACGAGCTTCTACAAAAAACTGTTTTGCGAATGTTTTGAGTTGGCTGCAAGATAAATTTCACAAATCCTTTGAGGTTGATCACGAACAAAAATGTTTCGGTTCTCTCTCATCCTTTGTCAAGTAAACTGCGCGCTTTGTTAGTAGAATCAAGATCTGTCTAATGAGGTGTTCTACATTGCTCTCTGGTTAGAGTGACTGAAATTCAGTAAAAGATGAAAGGTGTGTGGCACAGATAGACAAGTATCTCAATCAATTATAGTTTATCTCAGAGTGTATTCGCTCAATTGATAAGAATTAATGATGTAAGAGATGGTAGAGGAAAGGAATGCTCAAGCTTATAGAAACTGGCTCTCTTCTCTCTATTGATACTCAACTCTGTGTGTCTTACAATGGCTCTGTGTCGCTCATATAGAGGTGTATACCAGCCTCAACTTTGCTCTCCAATCGTTGGGGTACCGATTGGGAACGGCTACATAACTCCTCAGAGTGTCGCTCTATAATATTGTGCACACTCAATTACAATGTATTTACAAGATGCAAATAGGCTTTTACATGAATTTAGGCTCTATAGCATATTTACATGTACAAAACCTCAAAATTTTACATCATATAACAATTCCATAGGATAATGTAGAATCATAGGTCTCCACAGATTAGCAAAGTAGAGAAATGAACAAATGATAATCAAACATAACTTCCTATTTTCCCTTTATCCCCTTTGTAGAATCAAGGATAAGGGCGGATTTCCATCATGTTGCCTACCCAACATCAATCTTGTTGTCAAGTTATTCCTCTTCTGCTGCTGGTCTATCATGATGTATAAAAGTCGAAGGCTAAAGAGCTCGTGTCTCTCGACTGATATGGGTGATTCTGGTGTATGTTTCGGTCCCATGGTAGAAATGGAAGGTTTGCATGTACAACATCAAACATCCTTCCTATATCATATGGCTCATCATTCTCGGCCCCATCCATGGTTGGAGATACAATATTCCTCATCTCCTCTCTGATTTTTGGTTCAGGCCCTTCGTTCTTGATATTTTCTTCAGAGACATAATCTAGCATACCCTCTTCCCATTGGAGTATATTAGTTAATACCTCTTGGGTCCCTTTGATACAATTTTGGTACCCATCCTCGCTAATGTATTCTTGCTTGCCACATCCTTATGATCTTCGAATAAGTTCTGTATGCCATGTGATTCCTCCTTATTGATGCCATTATGGATAGGGGGGGTAGTACTTTCACTACCAAAAGTCGGTGCATCTAGATCTAGTGGTCGGAGTCGAGGAGGATAGTCTATTAGGGTAGTCCATGTGGCTCAGACCTAGTTGTTAAAAATTGTAAAACATATCTATCTTATGTTTGTTGATGATTGGGAGTCCTACCCATGTAAATACTTTGCACATATCCAAGGTATGTGAATTGAGCACATATCCTTGTAGAATAGGAGTTTGGGTTAGGTAGATCAAGTTCCAATGACATGCATAAAGTCTAGTTGGTCTAGTATGACATGCACCAATGTTCACAACATCTAGATAATTGGACAAATATGGACTTGTAGAACTCGAGCCACATCAAAACCATTTTGTTTTAAATTTACATTGAGACGTGCAAGACATGCAAATACTCTAATGGACACATGCATGTAGTTTTGTAGGTTCATAGTTATGAATTTGACATTTGGAAAAAGTAGGTAGAAGTTAGGTGCAATATGTGCATGCAAGCAGTTAGGTGTCAAGATAATAGTAGTTTGCACTTGAATAGGTGTAGAAAATGCATTGAATGCAAGAAGTACCACGAATTTTGGCTCTCATATATATGTACATATCATTCTCACTCATTTTTAATGAAGAATCAAGCATTGGTAATGTCATAATGTCAAATTTGGATCTCATTCTATGTTGCTTGTAATTGTATTCTCTCTAACTCGGATTTTGTGTCTTCTTCATACATGATCTTGCTTGTGTACTTTTCCTATTTGTGAGGAATTAATGTAGCTTTGATTTGTAGCATTCTAGATTGTGCTCTAGCCTCAGATCTGTTGGTAGATTGCAGGATTGCTCTACAGGTGATTTGTGTGCCACCACAAAGCATGGTAAAGATCATTCACACATTTCTTGTGGTTCTCCACACGTGTGAATTTGCTGAATTTTTATCACTAGTGGCCTTCTTTAGACTTATCTGTCTGTCATTCTCTTGCATCCACACTTTTCTAGGAGGGTAGTCTTCTCGTAACTCACCTCGGGTTATCGGCAGTACGCTCGTCGTAGCCTCCATGGGTATGTGTGGTTTTCCGAAATGTGTAGGGGGTCTGTTGTCACTGGTCTCAGCTCCTCTATCCTGAGGGGTGTCATCATGATGTTTAGTCCATAGGCTTATATTTCTATCAATGAGAATTTCATGATTATATTGCCCATAACTTTGTACTAGATATGACCCATCCCCTTGTGTTCTACCATAATCCTCTAAACAATCAAGTCCTTCTTGAGATATCTCAAGATCGATCGCCCTTCTATTCTTATCATATTCTGATTTGGATAGTTTTGAGGGTATAACATATTCATTTGTTTCATATCCCGTAGGCATTTCTGTTTCTGTAGTGCCATTCTTGTGTACTAGAAGGAATGATATAACTTTTAGCCCCTTGGTCTTGAGTGTGACAATTTGGCATCACAACATTCCTCTCATGTATGTAGTGTGGTCTTGGTCTTGGTCTTGGAGGTTTGGATGTGTACCCATCAATGCACACATTTTTTAGTAATGAATTACAAAGGAAACCTGTGTCAACAGAGCAACTTGAAGGCCGTTCAGTACAACATCCAAGGGAAAGTGCAGTCAAGCAGCCTTCAAATGGGAAGTGCAAATGACAAGGGGAAGACTAAGGTTGATGATTGTCCTTCAACGAGCAAGATTCAGCCAAAATTTGATTGATCCACAATACAATAGCCCACTCAAATAATGTCAAATCAGGATATCTCCATTCTCAAAAGGCCAAATCCAAGGAATCTGAGCCCGAAAAGGCCAATTGTACAGTAGGAATTAAGTCCTACAACGACAACGCCTTGTCCTCAATTTGTGAGATTGACTATTGAGGAAAGTCTTCAGGTTAAAGCATACCACGAATACATGGATAGACAAGAGATTCAAGCAAACACATCATATCCACATTACAAATTGGGGGAGTCTATGACATTTGGGACCAGTTGCGCCGATCTATGAGGATCACTACCAACTAGCTAAGGATCCTTTGATGGATTATCTTGACTACCCATTTGTCGATGAAGGCTACCAGGCATGGCCACCAGACCCTCATGATTATTATTGAAAATCTAGCAAGTCCAAGTTCTTGCTGCTCATCATCATTTAATAAAGCCTCAGGTTTTACGTAAGCGAATTCTATCCATGCATTTTTGTAATTTGTAGAGACAAATTTTTTCCTAAGTAATAAAGACTTTTCCAGCTTCCAACCCAGATAGACTTTGATGATATAGAATTATCATGGATCAATATTCTGTTAGGATATTGTATGAATTTGAATACTTTAATGAATTGAGTAACAAACATTGACACCTATAGAACTAAGAATTTTCTATGAACCATGTTTTATGGTATTATGAACACTGAACTTTCTTTGAAGGGATGTGCAGGTACACATGAATGTACTTGAAGAATCTGAACAAGAAGAAGAAACCCTTTGGGCTTAAGGATTGATCTCTCTTTGAGGGTATGTGCAGGTACTCGAAAAAGTGCCAGAAGAATAAGAATCGAAACAAGAAGCTTTCTATGCTTAAAGACAGTATAAAGAAGGCTTTTGATAAAGTCTATAAAGAAGGCTCAGTAGAGTCTATAGTTGGATAAGTTGCTTATGTACTTAATCTTGTGGATCTACTATGTGTTTCCTATGTACTGAGTTTATATCGTATACTTTAACTAGTCAGAGTGCATAGACATATGAACAAGTAATGTGTGGAACAGTTACTTGCAGGTTAGTGTTTCTATGGAAAGGATAATTCATTAACTTAATCATGGTTTAGAAGAAGATCTAAATGTGGTGTTATACATGTATAATTGAAATCTGCACCTAGACATTTAGGATTTCTAAATCATTTACAATTAACTTGAGTAATTGGATTACTCCTTTTAAGAAGTTGATTGGATAAATAAGCAGTGAAGAGAATTCATCGGGAACTGTTTATTTGGATCTATATTGCTTATAAGACACATGATTGGTGAGTCATTTGGATTCATCTATAAGAAGTGTGCATAGAATATAGAAGATTTCTTGAAGGATAAATATCCTAAGTTATTGACTACATCCCAGTGAGCTCATATATTGGATGACAGAGTCTAACTAATGTCAAAGATAACCACTGAATTTAGTTGGAATTCAGTAGAACTTTGTAATCTCTAGATGTGGTTCTAGGTGATTGTATAAAGTTTATATTATTAAAGACAAATGTTATTATGGTCTTTAATTCTAGGTTGATTGTGGAATTTGAAACTCATAATCTGGTTAAGAATCAAATTGAATGATATTCTTGAAATCCAATAGTTTTTCTTGTGGAAAAAATTTCATGATGTTTCTTTATATTTCCTGAGTGGTATGGTGAGCGTATACTCCAGTATCTCTAAATGATTAAGTATGGTTTTGGAATCCGATAAATTATGATTGACGAATCATAAGATTCTAAATGTTTATGATTGACGGATCATAAATTGATACTTAAAGGTCATTAGATGATTGTATGGAAATATGATGATTCTTAAGATGGTGAGTAATTCTTGATCTATTGGTTGAGTTAAAATTTAGATCTGCTATTTGAACTCTAAATTTGTGTACAAACTTGAGATTGTTTGGATTGCATAGGCATTTTCATTAAGTAATGGTTTAGTTATAAGAAATTTGATTACCTTTGCCAATTGTAGTCAAGGAATGCTTGTGTACTATATTTAGCCTAAAATCTTCGGTTTATTAGGAGCAGTTAAGTCTATTAAGATTGAATGGTTGCTATTTTCTGGCATGTGATGCTAGGGATAGAGCACTTAACTCAAAGAGGATATCTGGGGTACTCAGGACTGAGTTAAAGTCATTTTTATCTTGATGGATCTCCTAGAGATTTGGTTGGATGAGTTTTATACCTTAGTTTCTGAAAAAATTCTAAGTATATTTGTACCAAGAAGCATTTATGAGAAGTCTACAAGTATTTGTGGATAGTCTTGGACTATAATTGTTTTGGATCTTTAACTTTTGAACATTGATTTCCAATATAAGTTGAGAACTCACCCAGTGATTCATGTAAATTGAGATTACATAAAGGTTGTTAGAAATAAATGACTATGCTGAAGTTAATCCATAGGTTACTTTGACCCAAAAGGTCGAGATTTGTGTAACCATGGGTATTTAGTTATTTAGGCCATCTTAAGTTTGTCTTAAGTTCAGTTGGACCCAATTTTGGTCATGTACTGGCTCGTGGGTCCTTAGGGGTCTAATTTTTTTTAGGGGCCCTATCTTGACTTTTGGGGGTGCCCTACATCTAGTAAGTGGTTAACCTTAGGGTTTGGTGGCATTTGGTCACATCCAGGTAGAGTACTTAGATGCTCATTGTGTATTCCATTTTATACAGTTTGGCTCTCCATTGCTCTTGTTGTTTTTCTCTCTCTCTCTCTCTTAGAGTTGGGCGCCCAACCTCTTCTCTCTTGTTTCTTGTGGAGATTGATTGATAACTAGATCTTGGTGACTTGTCTCTTGCTTTCCTACATGGTATCAGAGCTACCGGATCTGCAACAGGCTTGTTTGTTGGCGCCCTACCAGAAGAGGAGCTTCTCTGTTTTTTGTTGTGAAATTTCAGCATCTTGCTGATCTTAGTGGAGTTTGGATCAGCTTTTTTGTCTCTTTTCAGGTTGAAGAAGGACGGCCATCAGAGATCTTGGAGGAGCAATTTTTGGCACCCAGAAATCAGAATCTCAAGTCTGATTTTTATGCAACCAGTTTTCAGCAAGGTTTGTTTGGAGGAGGGCGCCCAAAAATCTGCAACTGATTTTTGGTTGTGGTGTCTCCTTATCTTGCTGTTTTTGTTTTCAGGTTTGCATTTGTGTAGGAGGGCGCCCAAAATTCAGCAAACCTATTCAGGGTTAGGTCACATGACAAGTACACTAGTTTCACACGTGGGAACAGGCTCCGCACATGTGTGTTTATCTATATACAAGATTTTTGGCCTCTACCAAGATTATTTTTGCATTTTTCATAGCGCAGTCCTCAATCAAAGTCTTCCTAGTAAAACATGGTATGCAAAAGGGGATTCAGGTATGTCCATCACCACAAAAGTGATCACAAACTGCATGCCTACTATTTTCACAAGAATGTCATGCACTACACCCTTTGGCTTTACACAGGATTGATCCGCTAGCTTGATGGCAAATTTTGTTGGCTTCAATCCCTATAAATGCCCACTGTTGATACAAAGTAGTGGAAATCAAATTTACACCCAATCTTCCATCTACCACTGATGCCTTGTCCTCGGAACTCTTGTGCTCGATTGACAGGGTGATGTTGTGCTCCTCACTTTCTCATGCTGCCCCGATGTGGAGGACGTTGCTTGTCCCTTCCTAGTTCGCACAGTATATGGCCTCTGGTGTTACTGGTTCCGCTTATGATTTGGCCCATCCAGCCAACATGCTTTTGGCTTGTGGTTCAATCCGCAACAATTCACCAAGGATAAATTGACACAGCTCGACAACAAGCTAGTCAGCACTTCAGTGTGCGGATCCTCAGGCTCATGAAAAGGTGGTTCATGATGGTGCAACCGATTATTCTGATCAATGTGAAATGGTGAGCTCGTTTGCAGTACCGGTTCTTCATTAGCAGGAGGGTCCACATTTTTGGACTTCTCTTACTCTTTTTCCTCCGCTTGTGCTCTCTGTACCCAATGCCGTATTTTATGGTACTACCTCCTTTCTTCCCTCACATTTGGATATGGTGCTAAAGTTGATTAGTCATTGGATACTGACAGTGGTGGAGAGGGAGCCACTTCCTTCCGCTTCTGTGCTCGCATAACAACTAACACTGGGGCATAGAAGTTTTGCTTTTTTGGTGGCATCTCTGCTGGAACTATCGCTGGTTGTATTGCAATGAAATTCAATGGCACACTTGTTCCAACTCTCAATGGAAAATTTTTGTAGCCTTGTCAAAAATGGTAAACTCCTGCAACTTTGCCGCGATGCGAAACGAAACAACACGAAGCGAAGGGCGAATGGCAAACAATTCGTGAAAGTCAACGTATCTCAAAAATCCTAAGACACAAAGCAAAGCAAAACTCGAAGGTCAAATGATTTGCGAAAGTCAAACATGCCTCCAGGACCAAAAAGACACTACACGACATGAAATGAAAAGAAATGAAAGAAAATCTTTCGCGCTGCCAGTTGGCAGCTCAACGGGCGTGGAGCCTTAAAGTTCACGCCCAACTGAAACAATTAGCAATAACGGAGAGTAACTGATTAGTTGATTAGCGTTAACTACTCTTGTAATTCTCTATTTAGCTATCTTGTAAACTCCACACAGTGGAGATATAAACTATTTTCTAGATCAAAAGAATAGCATCAGGCCGCCAACGAGCGATACATTGACCACCTCGCTTTTTGTTCTATGATTTGTAGTCGCGTGTCTAGGATCTTGTAAGCTTCTGCATAAGAAAATTCAAAAAAAATAAATCTGTTCGCGATACAAACTAAACCCAGTTCGCGACATGGTATCAGAGCCACAGGTTATCACTACTGATATCTGAATAGTGATTTTCTAGACAACACAATATGGCTGTAACGATCCAGACAAGAGTAGCAATCAGTCTTGATGGCACAAACTACATGATATGGAAATTCAAAATCAAAACTCTTCTGAAGGGCGAAGGCATCTGGTCGGTGATCGAACTCTCAGAGGTGCAGCCTCCAGAGGGAGACCCTGAGGAGAGTTGAATGGATCAGAAAGGATAAGCGTGCAATGGCGATCATCGTTTTGTCCATCAACGAAGATCTACTCATGCAGATTGAACACTGCGAAAGCAGCCATGCAGCATGGAAAAGATTAAAATAGAAGTACGAAGTGAGGACTGCAGCTTCAGCTTTGCATCTTCACAACAGCTACAATCCATATGATGGGATGGCAACCAGTTAGACCAGCACGTTGAGAAGATCAGAACGATCTTCGTTCAATTTGCTGCATTAGGATAGGAGCACCAGGTCCCGACACTACAACAACTGATGTACTTCATGAAGTCTCTACCTACATCCTATCAGCCGTTGAGAATGCTCATATTGAGTCTACCAGATATGACATTTGACAGAGCAATCAGTCTTGTTGTTGATGAGAGACTGATGAGGGACGAAGGAGAAGGAAGCAGTGATCAAGAGAAAGCTCTCTTCACGAAATGAAGAAAGAAAAACAACAAAAAATCTAAATTCGACAAGACGAAGTCCTCGAATCAACAATCTTCTTCCTGTGATCATTGTCACAAACCAGGCCATACAACCAACAAATGTTGGTTCAATCCAACAATACCTTGCATGCACTGCAAGAAGAAGGGGCACTCTGCATACGATTGCAGATTCAATCTGCCATTGTTGTAGCTCTATCTCTCACAGCCCCTATCACACGGCCTGCGCTATTGTCTTGGGCAGTTGCGCATTTCCTCTCATCAGCTTGCTATTTGTTAAAATTGGCACAAGCTAACTTGATCAAATCTTGTAAATACCATTATGAGTAGTACATATCATCATTAGACATGTGTGGAGCCTGTTCCCACATGTTAAATAAATGCATTTATCATTTAGATGAGTCATATAGGTTGTACATACCATTTCATTTGAGATCTAGTGGCTTAAATGGCCAAAATCTAGTTTTCTGGCTATATGCCACTTGGCATCATTTTATTGGTAGGAAAAGCTATTTCACATGGATAGGAGTGATCTCACACGTGCCAAGGACTGCTCACATGTGTGAAAACGTCAGTAGTAGGTGAGATCCAACTTGTAGTAGATATTTGTGCAAGTCCCTATAAATTAGGAAAATTGCCTAAAATCAAGGGAGGTGGCTATAAGTTAGGAAACTTGGTCCATGTGCCACATTGATGATTATTGGTGGATCCTTTGATGAGTAGGCACTCTCACACGTGCCAAATCAGCTGAGTAAGCATCAGCTCTTGTGTATATATGGTGGCTCATTTGGCCATAATCGATATGGAAGCTAAATCTTGGTTTTGGAGCAATTCTAGTGTTTTCTCTCTATTTGTCTTGTGTTTTTATGCATTGATTGGGTTCTAAGCTTAGTATACTTTATTCTCAGCCTAATGTCCGTACTCTGACAGGTTTTCACACGTGTGAAATTAGCAAGTACAAGTTTTGATCAATAATGATTGTTCTTGTTAGATTTATTCATCTAGATTTGATCTAAATGCTATCTAATCTTGTGTAGATTGATAGGTTGATCTAATCTAACATCCAATCACACTTGTAGATTTGATTCAGATCTATTCTTGGTCCATTTTGTTGTACTTTGACACTATTGAGGCCGGTCGTGCATTAGATATCCCCCAGGAGTGTTGTCTATGTCGCTTGTGCTTGTTGCAGGAGGTGGAAGATGAAGCCCATTTCCTCCTCAGATGTTCGTTGTATTATGAGATATGGGGGAAGTATTATTGTCTCTTTCGTGATAGCCCGCATACACTTCGCAGTTTTGTCTCCTATCTTGATGCTCGTTGCTTAGGACTTCTTGTTCGTGAGATGCTTACTCTCCATCAGTCTCATCTGCCTGTACCAGATCGCTTGGGGTTAGACTCGCAGTAGCTGCTTCTCACTGGCTTCTTTCGGACTCGAGCACATGTTGATGACTCCGATGATGAGATTCCTATCCCTGTGCCACCGCAGAAAAAGCCCAGATGTAATCGCCACTTGCCTCTAGCAGGGCCCACTATACACTTCACTCAGCGGACACTTCATACTTACTTTCACTGATATGTACTTATTCTCCACCTGGCCCGGGTTGTGGGCATTGGTACTTTTTTTGTAGTTCTTCTGTTATACCTCGCTCGAGTTGTGGGCTTATTTCACTTCTGTTTTGTTCTACTTTCATTCGTAGCTAGTTTATAGCATTTTACGGGGACGTCCTCCTATGGATGATGCTCCCACTGTTGCTTGTACATATTTTCTTTTTGGTCTTATGCACCCACGGGTGCCCAAAAGACGTTAATAAAGCTTTCTTTCTTTTTTTCTTTCTTTCTCTCTCTCTCTCTCTCTCTCTCTCTCTCTCTCTCTCTCTCTCTCTCTCTCTCTCTCTCTCTCCATCGGATCATATCTTTATTTTTAGGTCCATCATTGAGGAGGCTAAGGCCAAGAGGGAGCGTGTCTACTGTTGCTTTGTGGATTTTCGCAAGGCCTTTGATTTTGTGCCTAGGCATCTATTGATACAAAGACTTCACGATTGAGGCTTTTAGGAGGATACTATACAAGCAGTAGTAGCATTGTACGGGCGAGTTATTGGCAGGGTCCGACTATCATGAGCTCTCTCACCAGAGGTGGTTAGTACTATTGGGATCAAACATGGATGTCCACTCTCTCCTACACTCTTTGGCCTTCACATTGACGAGCTGGAGCATGTTATACGGAGTGATGGTGGGGAAGGATGTACATTGGGCGACCTCATTATTTCTATCCTCATGTATGCTGATGATGTGGTTTTGCTTTCACGGATGAGAGAGGGTCTGCAGTGACACTTAGACGCTCTTTATTCTTTCTGCACACGGTGGGGTTTGTCAGTGAATGTGGCCAAGACTAAGGTTATGGTGTTCAACACCTCTAGGTCTTTCATGATGCGGCAAGAGCTTCTATGGGATGGTCATCCACTGGAGGTTGTTGATTCATATACATATCTAGGAGTACTTTTTTCGGGGCCCACGTTCAGCATGAGACATGCAGCTATTTCTCAGGTACGGAAGGGCTATGCCTCACTGGTAGATTTGGAGAGACTATGCTTCAGTTCACACATCAGAGATGCGACTAGTAAGTGCCGGCTCTTTGGCTGTATGGTTGTGCCCTGAACTATGTATGCCTCCGAGACATGGAGTACTGGTCTGACAGCTACTGATTGGTCACATATCTCCAAACTCCAGATTCGTTTGCTCTCCAGGATGATACAGGCTAAGCCCTCAGTACCGCACCAGATTATATTGGCGGAGTTCGCGGTTCCTCCCATTCAGATTGAGGCCTTATTTCATATTGTGACTTTTATACAGAGGTTGGATGATCTTCAGGACGGGGGTACACACTATGCTGTTGCGGCTCTATCCTCATCCCGGCGCCTACACTCAGAGGGACACCTTTTCTCATGGTATTTCCAGGCTTGTCGTCTCCTCTCCACATTGGGTATCCAGATCACTGACCTACTTGCGGGCACCCACCAGTACATCAGAGGCGTCCTTTATAGATCATATCTTCATATCACTTGGTAGGGTCCATTGGGGACCAGAGTTTTATCGTACACACTTTCTATCTCATTGAAACCAGCAGATACAGTGGCACCCCACGAGAGGACCAGCTTTGTAGCATGTGTTCTATGCATGAGATTAAGGACGAATCATGTTTCCTCTTCAGATGTCCAACCTACTCAAGATTCGTTGGAGGTACTATTGCTTGTTTAGAGAGCACCCAGCTACACCTTTCTGCCCTGATATCTTATGAGGACCCCAGATGTGTCGCATTGATGATTCAGGAGATGTCAGACTTGAGGAGTAGACTCGATATTGATACGCATTCCTTGATATAGTTGAGCATCAGTGAGTGCATATCCCGTCTTAGATAGTGATCCAAGGTACCCATAGGCTACGATTCAGATGGAGAGACCAAGATTTCAGATTCCTTCATACTTGGTAGCAGAGTGTCGATGGCTAGAGAGACAATCAGCTATTAGACCACAACCTAGAGCGACACGGCAACAAAGACGACACCGACAGCCTACACGGCGGCAGAGGTCCATGGCACATCTAGTGACACCTTCATAGCATACTATTCACCATTTCTTCCAGGCTGATAGGCATCATGATATACGATTCCAGGCTGGTGTCGGCCAGCCATCTTTATGCATTGTATTTGCAGTTATTGTTTTATAGATGATTGAGCTTTAAGCTCCTAATCCATGTGCACACTTGACATGTACCTTTTCTGAGTCCTATGTACCTTAGGGTATTCAAGGACATTAATAATAATAATAAATTCTCTCTCTCTCTCTCTCTCTCTCTCTCTCTCTCTCTCTCTCTCTCTCTCTCTCTCTCTCTCTCTCTCTCTCTCACAGGCAGCCTCCACTAGACTTGGGAAGGGTCACGCCTCCCTTGTCCAGTTAAGCGCTTCTATTTCAGACGGTTTATTCGGGATGCCCCAAGTAAATGTCAGCTTTTTGATACTCTCGTTACTCCCACAGCCCTATATGCAGCAGAGCTATGGTGTGCGAGTCTTACATCATCGAATTGGGCCAGTAATTCACGACTGCAGGTTCTCATGCTAGAAATGGAGATGGGTGCGTCTGTGAGAACAATATATAAGATAATGGCATATGTGGTCCAGGTATGAAGGTTTGTGAAGCGAGGAGGAGGAACTGCAAAGGGAATGAATTCCCTCCAAAAGACACCGGTGGAGGACATACTTTTCGAGTTTCATACACTTGTTTCTTCCGACAGAGGACAAGATGGAAAGATCGACGAGTTGCAGGGAGAAGATGTGTGTCATGCAATCTAGCATGGGTGACTTGGAGATGAAGAGAACGCCACTTGGCGTCAAACCAGGGAGGTCGGATGGGGTGTGGCGAAGTGGGTGGGTGCCGATGTGGTTTGGAGGGAAAGGAAGATGATGGAGTGAAGTGGTAAGAAAGGTGACTTGTGTTTCTAAGAGTGTGTGGTGTGGAAAACAACAAAGAAATGAGCTGACTGCCTCCTAGTATGTTTTGATGTAGGAACGGTCAAAGTTGTATTTGGGTGCGCAGGCTTTGTGGCCCACTTTTCTAGAGAGCAGAGCGCACTCTAATGCATCATCAGAAAGTTCGATGAGTAAAGAACTGATTATTTGCCAGATTTTATTACTTGCCAGCTGAGATTTTTTGAGTTTTTATTCATCTATTTACTCACAACTTTCACGGTGTCTTCAAAAACCTCAGATTTGTTATTCAAAAGTTTGATGAATAAATCCAAATTTTTCGCGCTATAACTCATCAATTTGAATTTTTCCGTTAAGTTTCATTTTCCCGCCAATTTGATTTCTTGCCATCTATGCAATTTCAAGTACAGTACTTGAAATTGCATTTGGAAGACCAGTGAGTAAAGTCTCTTGATTACTCATCGGTATTTCTCGCCAACAGCTCCAATATACCCGCCCTTCTGATAGTGGGTTTTGATCTTCATTCAGCGTCCATAGGCAGCTCGGCGAGTAATTATAACTATTCGCCAATTACTCACGCCTGCATATTACTCGCCATCAGGACCTCTACGTTGTCTATCTCCTATATTTCCTTTGTTGCATCATCAATCTTTATAATACTACTAGCTTCAACATCACTTCCATGTTGGTATGCTAGCAACTTTTCCCACCATCTCTTCCACACAGGGCCATCGTGAGGTAGGAGCTTCTTCAACTTTAACATGTTGCAGTTCTTTGAGTGTTTTGCCACAAATGCCACAGTTGCGGTCCTGTTTTGGAACATTATCAAATCCCTTGCACAATATTGAGCTAATCATGGGCTAGATCCAATTTGACATTTTTAGATGCTTTCACCACGTATGTGGCTAAGCCAATGAGGTTGGCCATGGCGAATAAGCTCTGCCCATTGGCAGATATATTGTGAAGGTAGAGGACGATAGGTACCACTTAAACATAGAGCATGCCAGCCAAGAACAACGCATATTTGCCACGAGAGACTCGGTAATGGATGTTTTTTTATTTGAAAAGCGCTTGAGTGCTATTTTTTTCTCCCTTGATTATATGAAAGG
Source organism: Diphasiastrum complanatum (assembly GCA_029204225.1). Lineage (NCBI taxonomy): Eukaryota > Viridiplantae > Streptophyta > Lycopodiopsida > Lycopodiales > Lycopodiaceae > Diphasiastrum > Diphasiastrum complanatum. The sequence goes on along the minus strand of CM055092.1, from coordinate 90,991,209 downwards.
TACTAGCTTCCATACTATCTACAACCAAGAAATGAAATCACCCATGAGTGAAGCTTCTGGCACGTTGGGCTTGGAGTATTTCAACGGATAAAACCTTAATCCCAACACCCTACTATCATCCCAAATTTTTCCAAACCTATCAATCCAGCAACAAACCACTTGTTACAAGTATAGGAGCTCAAATGTGAGCGATAATGGTAAGTAGAGGTCCTGATGGCGAGTAGAGGTTCTGGACAAGCAGCTCCGTTGATGAGACTACTTTCCTCCACCCATACAATTCAAGAGTATGCTTCTAGTGAGATAGTTCGTCTTCTTTCAGCCTTCAATGGTCAAAACATCAGAAAATGATGAGTCATAATGATCAAATGGCACTTAGATGAGTAGGTTGCTGACATTCCATTGTCCATGTGATTGTAGAAAGGCAGCCCGAGGCACCCAGTTGTTAATCAGCAGTGAGCACTCAGCAGGTCCGGGGTCTGATCAGTGATAGGGAAGCAGGTTTTGGACTGCAATACGACTACGGTCGTCTTAGTCTTCTGCCTTGATCAATGATCCTGCTCTCTTCTCCAATGATGTTGATTGTCATCATTTATGCCTGTTGGGGTCGGATTTTCAACAGACAGGGCTACCTTCATGCCTGAATGCAAGGATTTCCAGCACGGAAAGATCCACCACCTAATTGCTTAATCAACGTATTCTCTGAAGCTCATCAAGAAATAGAAAAATAGCCTCTCCATCATTTCACCCACACAAGAATCCACCAGAGGAAAACCCAGCCTCTCATAGCAATAATAAGTCTTCACTTCCCAAAACGACTCTCCATCATCAAAATCTCTCTCCTCTATCTCTCCTTAACCCTCCATCTCTGCACCTCCTTTTCTCTTTCTCTCTCGCTCTCTCTCTCTCTCTCTCTCTCTCTCTCTCTCTCTCTCTCTCTCTCTCCTCCTTTACTGGGCATCTCTCTCTCTCCACCACATCACTCTCTCTCTCTCCTTCACCTGCCATCTCCTTCATCCTTTTCTCTCTCTCTCTCTCTCTCTCTCTCTCTCTCTCTCTCTCCGCTTCCTATGTCACTCCATTTGCAACCGATTCCAAACAAATGCAAATGCAACCGATTCCAAACAAATGCAACGATAATTTGATGATGGCCTCTTTTCCAAACGAAATCCTGTGCTTCTCGCTGTTGCTCTTGGTGCGAATATCAGCCCACGCTTGCCCACTCAGCGTCCTCGTTCCTTTCTCTCCCAAAAAAAACAGGGAACGGACTGCACAAAAATCCAAGAAAAGAAAGGAACTTCAGTTTTGCTTTCTTATGAACCTTTCCACCTGCTCTCTCCCTTTCTCTAGCTCACCTTTCATTCTCTCTTGTTTTTTTTTTCTTTTCCTCGCATACTTGCCCACCTTCAGAAACCTGGCAATCCTGCCAACAAGGAACTGTAGCCCTGCATTGTGCGACCTAGATACAGATATAGTCGTCGAACTCATCTTCATCTTCTTCTAACACAAACCCTTTCACAGACTTACGCCAGAAAAAAAAAAAGATGGATCCAGACCAATCTCAATCGCTCTCTCTCTCTCTCTCTCTCAACTCACACCATCTCGCTTTCTCTCTCAATCGCATCCTTCGCATCCTCTGCCACAACCAAATCCACATTATCTCGCAGCAAAAGCGTCTCTCTTCATCGTACTCCCTTCCTCCATCTCGCGCGCCTCTCTCTCTCTCTCTCTCTGTCTCTCTCTCTCTCTCTCTCACATTATTATTGATATTTTTCATATCAAACCTACAAAAAACCCTAAAACATAAAAATCAGAGGCTCTCCCTATATCTCTCTCACGATCCGACGACGCCACGATCCGACGACGCCTCTCTCTACTCTTTTATACTTTCTCTATTTCTAAAAATTTCCCATTCTAGGAGTTTCTAAAGCCACATGTTATTTCTTTATAAATCTCTAAATGCACATGTCATTTTCACCCTCCAAGGAGCTCCAAGGTCTAGTGCTGATGGCAATGACAATGGCAGCAGGTTCGTCTAGCAAAGTCCACGACATTCCAGCGACCTCCAGAAATTTTCACCAACATGCTCTTTCACGTCACCTTCAATGCACGGTGCATCCTCACTTAATGCAACGATAATTGCAGTGTGACTGGTCCTAGGGCTACGTGGCCCAATCAAAACGCAAGAAACGTGTTTTCTCCATCACTGCTCACATTCTCTCTCTCTCAATCGTGCTCGCCCTCTTTCTCTCTCTCTCTCTCTCTCTCTCTCTCTCTCTCTCTCTCTCTCTCTCTCTCTCAAATTCTATTTCCAAACATTTCTAAAAGCACTTGTTATCTCTCAAAAATCAACGCGTGCCTTTCAAGTAGCCATCAAATACGTTCTAGGGCAAACGTGGACCAATGAAATTTTTAAAAAACACATTTTGTCTAACTGGGGGTGGCATTCTCTCTCTCTCTCTCTCTCTCTCTCTCTCTCTCTCTCTCTCTCTCTCTCTCACATACTGAGATGGAACAAGAACTTCTCATGCTCGTTCTTGATATTTTTCACAAAAAGATACATTTGGGGACCCCATCCCCCATATTACACCCAAAGAAATCCTCGTCCTTCTATGACAAGGAAGGCCTAAAGGGCACGTACTTCTTTCCTCACATTCCTTCCCTCACCTATTTTACAAAACAGGGTCATTTGTTCTTGCTTTGGAGTGGGTACGTAGGTTTCATGGCCTATTATAAGCGGTACCATTGGCAAATTGACCAAAATTGACTAACGTGTTCTTTCCAATATGTGCAAGGTATATATGCCATTTCTATTTTAACAAAAACGATGTGGTATTGTACCACAAAGGCCTTGCCATTTCAGAATAGCATGAATCCTAAAATTTTAAGATTTGTTTAAATTGTTTTTTATTTTTGTTGTGATAAATTCTGGAAATGTGTGATCGAATGGAGGCTTGCGATGACACAGTCTGTTTAAGAAATGTATGTCAGAACTTGTGTGTTTGAACTGTCGTATTCTGTTAAGTATGGCTATGAAATTGTAATCCTTTTGTCCAATTTTTTCAACTAACGTGCCAATTTTGTGGAAATTTTTCCACAATATGAAGATCCAAATAATTCTAATGAATTTGTGGTTTCTTTAAATACCCATTCGTCTAAAATTGGTCTCGTTTGTTACAAATCACCGCATGTAAGCTGCTTTTCCTGTGTAAGCCATAAGTAATGCCTTTGGCAATATGATATTTGTATTTATTTGTTTATGGTAGTGCCATAGTAAACCTTGTACAATCAAAAGTAGCGTGAATGTTTTCCCTGTTCCAGCTCCTCCCGTGAGAAAAAAATTGGATCTTTTCATTTGGATTGACTCTATTTTTATGCATTATGTCATCATAAATTAATCTTTGTGCATTGTTCAGTTACGTGAAGTTTTGCTCAGTGTTGTAGGTTTTTTGAGTTTGTGATGATGGTCTTTGAGGGAAATCGAGTGCCAAGTCATAATGTTCAATGTTTGAATTTATCGATGATATAGTTGGTGGGTTTTTTTGAAATACTATTAGGGCCATTTTCGGTAGGGGGTTGGTCCTGCCAAAACGTCCTAAAAGGGTCAAGGGTCCCCACCTCTAATGGCGGTTCGGCCCTATGTGAGCAACAGAGGGTTTTCCACTTCCAACCCTGATGGCCTTCTCTATTGCCCAATGCTCCCCAACCAATGAGAGTTTTTCAGGCTCTCAGAGATACAGTTGCAAGGAGGGGGTGCTAGTATTTTTGGCTGCAATGATTCACTAGCTTTCTAGGGTCACGGTTCCGTCAAACTTCTGATCACTAATTCGCGTTAGGATCTTGCTAATATCTCTTTCCCCATTGAATTCGGTTTACAGTTAGTAAAAATCTTACATGGGCTAGAAATCGATTTACTGTCTATGATGTACTCGTGGGGTGCAAGTTATACGCACCGCTTTGTTTGCTAAGCGGCGGTATTTTCGCCCACCGTCGGGTCTAGGTATTTCGCTGGACAGTACCGACAGGCGGGTGTGATAGTGTGACACTTAACCAAGGCGGTGTATTTCAACCGCGGATGGTGGACGGCCCACTCTGGTGTTTCACAGAGGTCGGGTCCAATTAATACGCTTCATAATGGAAAAAAACGTAAGAAACCCTTCAAAAACTCGACGATTCCATATAGCCGTTTAATAAATCTAACTCAACAAGATGTTAACTACCCATCCTACGGTTCTCTCCATACAACACATTCTAAATCAGTACGAAACAAAGTTATTTACTTAACACTTTCACTAAACGAGTTGGAAATAGGCACTCATTGTTCTAATTAGCCATGCCGCATTTGTTCTATAAAATATTACGATTCAGGACTAAATTCGAATTTGTGCTAAAAATGATTCACTATAATGCACAATCGACCCACACTCTACGACAATCCATTACTAGTTAGGTAATTGCAATTACTGAACTCAAGCAAACAACATTTCCATTGCAAGCGAGTGATTTTGAGTTTATACTACCGGTCAACCCACAAATACGCATAGACCTGATACTTCAATGTCTACTTGTTCAAGAAAAAGATTACAATCATTTAGGTCCCGATAGGGACATGGCAAATGCGGAATTATTGAAGTGATTAGGTCCTCATACAGTTACACAATGAATTCTCAGTATCCTATCATTCATTCAATGAGCGAAAGCAAGTACGGACGTCAAACACCCACATTCCAATTGAAAGCAAGTAAACATGAGAATAAAAATCGGTGTGAGGTAAACCCATACCTCAGTGTGAGAGAGAAGCCAGAAATCGTAGAGGCACTAGTCATGAATATCGCTTTTGGTTTGAGGTAGCCTTGCCTTCGTCCTTCAAAGAGCTACTTGAGAACTTGCCATTCAAACCAACACGCGGATTAGATCAGAGAACACATAATCAACAAAACTTTGTCGCAGATTGTCGGAAGAATCGACAACTCAGTGAGTAGAGGCAGCTTGCAAACAGGCCTGAGAGGGCTCCAGCGAGGGCTAGCTGAGCCTGGCAGGGTCGCAGCAGATAGGCAGGCCCAAATAGCCACAGATAGGAGGTAGTGCAGGGCCGCAGGCAGCCTATAGGCCGCAGACAAGTCTGGCATACTAGGAGGCTGCACCCAGATCTGAAAAATGCAGGCAAACTTGACAGAGGGCCGTAGACAGAGGTCTGCAGGTCACAGACAGAGATTCAGGGCCATAGGTAGGGCAACTGGCCGCAGACAGGCTTGGAACAAGCCGTAGACATATTAAGCAGGCTGCACAGAGGCCAAAAAGTATAGGAAAATTCTACAGGTGCCCTGATAGGCTGTGGAGGTCGTAGTTAGGGTTTGGAGGTCACTGGCTGACTGATAGATCGTTGGCAGCTCTGATGCAGAATTTGTGTAGGGAGGTCGCAACATGTCTGTTCGATCCAGAATCGACACTTTCAAACCATCGTGGCCCTGATTTTTGGATGTGGACAGCAACGGGCAGTAGGAGGGAAACCTTGCTCAATGCATTGTGTGTCAGCATCAAATCATAGAATCAAAATTGGCTTCAATTACTTCTTGGCAGTGATGGAAAATAGAGCAGAATATGTAATCATTCATCCTCCTAGCAACATCGTTTTGACATAAACTAAAAGCATGTGTGCGAATGATATTAATGATAGAGCACGACCTTACCACAACATCCCCGAATACCTTTCATGAAAGTGAAGTGATGAATAGAAGAAGACATTTTGAAAACTCAATTAGGAACTCAATCAAGATACTCCAAGCTCTCCTCTAAATGTGATCTCCCACATGCTCTCAACACACAATGTAGTGATACTAAACAGCTTAACAACAACACCTTGCATTCAACCAATTACCCATGACCTACGTCCTCACAATAAGACCCCATATTTCACTAACACTTAAATATCAAACAACAACACTCACAACTCTCCAACAATCAAATGATATACTCTTCCAAGGCAATATTACCATCAAATATCGCAATTGCTCCTAACGTTAACCCTCACACACTATTCATCACAAGATGGAACTGACCTCAAAAACAACCTCAATCAACCAACCATTCCAACCACCACAATGCCTCCAAGTCATGTCCAATATTCAACACACGCCCAAGAATCAAAACTACAAGAGGCATACGAAATGGAACTACCTCTCACCCAAGAACTACAATCCAACCAACGCCATGCTTAATTAATCATACATCAACAAAACTTCAACTACCTTCAATCACCATCAAACAAGCATGACACTTTTGAACTGAGCATCCAAACACAATAAGGAGTGCATATCCTCACTCCACTCTCAATCAAGCATCCCACCTTTGAAGCAAACTAGCATGGGAACACTACAAGACAAACATTCTCACAAAGCTCTCCACTCATATGAGGCAAGACAACAAGGATCCAAAAGTACTAACTCACAAAAGCACTAACATCCAAATACACTAACATTTGAAATACAAGGAATTGGCTCCTTATAGGAAAATCCAATGCATCCCCTTCACAATGCCATCTTGCCATTCTTCATGCCCTTCAAGCCCTCTTTGCCATTTTTCCCCAACCCATTTGATATTACACCTAGTGGCCTCCATAAGAGAGTGGGGGAGTGGTGCATTCAAGGCTCTCTTCCAAAACTAGCCAAGATGCCATTTTTGTCAAAGGCTAGGGAGGCCATTCAACTTTCTCCTTTTGTACACCCTAGAAGCCCAAAATGTCAATGGCTAGTGGGTGTACCTCCCAAATTTTTTAGCCTCCAAGGTGTTTTGGCATTTAGTATCCAAATTTTGGGTGAGGCCCTTTTTCAACCCCTATTTTTAGTAGGCGGCCTTCGTTTTTCTTTGGGTACCTATCTTTTCGGCCTTTCTTCAATTTTTCAAGGGTCGTGCGCCTATTGCTCATTTGTCTGGATTTTTGGCCTGTTGGGTAACCACGTGGCCCGCACATTTCGTTAATTGCCCGTAAATTGCCCAAACTTTGTCGTTAGGATTTTTGTGACTCCTTGACACTGAATCCATATTTCCCGGTATCGTTTTTACCCAAAACTTTTCTTTCTCGATTTTTTCTTCTGTGGTTGACTTTTTCGGCATTCATGACTAGGCCCTCCCACGACAACACGGTTTTCCTGAAAAATACACTGAGTGATCATATATTAGTAAAAATGGACTCAGCACATGGTGAGATTTTAGCACGGTCATATCGGCTATTTTTTTACAACTGGCCATTTTTTTGAAAAGCCGTAAAATATTTACCGGCCATTTCTAAGGCCGCAAAATTTGCTCTAGCCTCATTTAGGACGGGCTGGGACCCAATTCTAGGTGGATCGGCACTCTTGCTCGGCCTTTACAAAAATTGACCACAAAATATTTTTGACGGTTTTTTTGAAAGTCAGTTTCTTACTTTTAAACTGTGTCTAGCCACTCTAGGGCGGGCTGGGACCCAGTTCTAAGGCAAATTTGTGCCAATTTTTTTTCTAATAACCGGATTTTACATGCCGGTTTTTTTAATTATTGCAAACTTAAACTTCAATATTAGTCCGATTTTTCGTGTGGAAATATCGGCTGACAATTACGTCTTGTTGATTTTCGAAATCGTTGAATCGATGTCGATGTTTTGTTTTTTTGGGTGGTCGTAGTTGACTTTTGTTTTGTTTTGATATATGATTTGTATGTTTTGGTAATAAGCATCGTGCCATGATTGACTATTTTTTTTTAGATTTTATTTGATTCTACGAATGGCAGATACAAAAGTAAATGCTTTCTATAATAGTTTTCTAGATCCTTGTGGATGTTGTGATTGACAAATCGAATGATTTGAGAAATTGTTCTCTTTTTTACTTGCTTTCCATTGTCAATGTAATGTGCGACATATTCAGCAAGACAAAATTGGTGGTAGCAAATTTTTCTTGACATGTAGTTATCAATTTTTTATTTGCATTTGATGTCGATAGATGAAGGTTCCAACATTTGAAGTTGGTGCTTTTTTTTAAAGATAAATGCTCGTTCGTCTTCCTGATTTGTTTTGCTGAACGAAAATGATCGTGTTGTATTGTTGAGCGGAAGTGATCAAACTATAAAAGCAGCTAATTGTGCACTCATTTGTTGTGCGTTAAAGACTGCATTTCATGTGGTTCTAAGACGATTTAGTGTATCAGTATTGTTTAAAATTGATTTTGACATAGCATCTTCTAAGGCTTTTGTCAAGGTATTGTCGACTTTTGTCATGTATGACGTGCAGTAGCTTGCTGCCGCATAAGGATCTAGGATGTAGTGTATGTACATGTTTGCATTCCACAAGAAGCTAATGTGAGAATGAAAGGATTTGTGTATATATCTTTTGGATGCCTTTTGAAAAATATTGTTGGTTTTTGAATGGTTGTATGTAACACTTGTCTGTACTCGTTTTCATCGAGTCCAATGGAAGTTATCCATGTAGCGGCATCTATTTCTATGTCTCCATTTATTTCCTCAATTTTCATGTACACATCACTACTTAAATGCTCGTATAAGTGTTTTGTTTCTATATTTATATTTTCATCAAATGGGCGCAATATTTTGTTTTTGTCAAGGTGGTGGTATCGGAGCTGTACAAGGAGTGTATACAACAATACAGTGTCGTCATTGAAGAGAGCTTCGAGAGAAGAGTCTTCTGAGAGTTTGGGGTTTACGGCAGGTTGGAGACGGAAAGAAAAGCACTGGTGCACAACTTCTAGCATACAAAGGCGAGATTGCATGAAGCCACATCATGAGATTAGGTGTCAAATCCCATGTGTAGAGCTCTATTCACACGTGTGGAATAAGCTGAAGAAGTCGAATTTGCACTTCTAGAAGAGTTTTTTCTAGCTCTCTACATAGAAGAAAAAAAAACCAAAAGTGCTCAAATTAGAAGGTTTTGTCCAAGTGTCAATTTTGCATGATGAATCATCACATGACAAAGCACCCTCACACATGTGAGATTAGAGGGATGATCAGTACCACGAGCTCACACTTTTTGTATATATAGAGCCACATTTGGCCATAATCATTAAACAACACCAATCTTGGTTTTGGAGGCAATTCTTGTCAATTTCGTCATTTGTCTTGATTTTTCTTGATAGTTTTGAGTTCCTATCATATTGTACTTTGATTTTAGGCTGGAGTCCGTACTCTGACAAGTTTTCACACGTGTGAAACCATCAAGTACAATTCCCATTCATTTATGATTGTTCTTGTTAGATTTTTTCATCTAAATTTGATCTAGATTGATCTAAATCTTGTGTAGATTGGTAGATCAATTATATCTAACATCCAATCACTCTTGTGGATCATTTTAGGATCCATTCTTGGTCCAATTCTGCAGATTTTTTACATGGTATCAGAGCCAAGTACAAGAGGATTTGTGAAGATTTGATGGGGTTGATCCAAAACTAAGCCTAAATAAGCAAGTTTTTGGAAACTAGCTAATTTTGATGTGGCGAGTTGGATAGGATAGGTACACTCAAACTTTATGGACAAAAACTTGTTGTGGGCTGCAGGGGTACTTTTTACATATGCTAGAATGTACAGTACCAGTTTTGGAGCCTTATGTTTCAGTTTGATGCTAAATCTCCCAAATTAGCAAGTTTGTGGAAACTAGCTAATTTTGAGGTAGAGAGTTTGAATTGATAGCTAGATTCATTTTTTTGTACCAAAACTTGTTGTAGGCTGTAGGTGTACCTTCAACACGTGTGTGGTCGTACCGAACCTATTTTGGTTGGGAAAATTCAAATTGATGCATAATTTGACTCATACACCCAAATTTAGAGATTTTTAGTGCAGATTCAAGTTTTTTCTATAGAGATTCTATTCCTATGATTTGTTCTTGGATTAGATCATCTAAATAGTTTAATTTGAAGCTTGATTCAGGTGCATTAAATGTGTTTCTCTGATTTTTTGAGTACATGTCAAAGTTGAAAGAGATATTGCCAAAAATCATAGATCAAGGAGTGATATGCAAGGTGAGAGGTTGAAATTCATTATTTTACCATCACTCTAGATTTGGTCAAGAGTGATAGGGTCAAGTTTAGAAGCATCAATTTGCTAGAAAACATCTTTGGATCTGTCCTCAAGTGAAACCTTTGAGAGTTTCTAGTGCATATATAGCATCTATGCAAATCTTTTGTAGAATTTGACATCGATTGGCTTCAATTGAAGTTCTAGAAAAGAGATTGAGATCCAAGTCACATTGTTCAACCCTAGTCAATATGTTTGAGTGATTGTTAGGCTTGAAAAAAAGTCATTGAGGTGTGTATGTAAAATGTGTAGAGAGAGATCCAATTTTCTAAGAGTTCCTTCCTTTGTAGAGGGCAAGATCTAGAAGCTCATTTTGTGTTGTTATTGGTGGAGAATTTGTTTTCTCCTAGGTGATCAAATCTTTGCATTAGCTCTTTGAAGCACAATATCTTAGTGAGAAAGAAGAATCACAACTTTTGATTTTGAATTTCATTCCAACTCTCAAGAGGTAGAATCATTGGTGGAATCCAATAGGGGTGAATGAATTCAATTTATTGAGCAAAAATTGACATAGTATGTATGAAACTCAAATTAGTTCTATTCAAATTTTTTTGTGAGAGTTTGAGAGTCAAGTTGTGATCCCATTGGATGTCTAGAACAAAGAGGAGTCCATATTTGAGTGTTCATGCATGGTTGGGATTTTTGTGATCTCTATGTGTCTAATTTTTAAAGCTTGGTGAGAAATTCTTGACATAGGTGGTTATCAAACTATTACAAATCCATTCCAAATCTCAAGAGTGAGATTCTTTGGGGATTCCAAAAGGGGTGATTGGATCTTAATGTTATGTGTTTGAATCAAATGTACATTTGAGAGAACTAATCAAGTGACAAGGAAAATCTAGGTGTCAAATCTTTTCATATCCATTTCAACTCTCAAAAGAAAGAGTCATTGGTATTTGTTGAGTCCAATAGGAGTTTGGATCTGATTTCTTTTGTGATTTGATTCAAAGATTGTGTGCTTTTGTCTTAGTGATCAAAGCAAAGTTTCCAAGTGACTAGTCATTAGTGTGAAGATTGATTCCTAGGTTTGTGAGCTAGATCTTTTGTGGATCCTTCTAGATTATTGAATATGTTCAAATCTAGTCTTTTGAGAGTCACAAATTCTATTTGTAGAATCATATCACAAGGTTTTTATCTTATCATGGCATCAATGGCTGGCATCCTATTGAAGACAAGTAAGGATCTTAAGTGCAACCTTTGTGGCAAGGGAGGATATTTTTCCTCAAGATGCTATAAAAAGAAGACCAATCCATCCAAGGAGAACCAAAGCAAGGGGGCCGAGGTGAAGGATGGAGTTTCAAGTTCGAAATGCAAATACAAGAAGGACAAATCCAAGAAAAGGTGTTTCCTTTGTAGAAAGGTGAATGAGGCTTGGAGTCTCACAAGGACTTGCAAGAATTGTCTTCAAGAGTCCATCACAACACAAGTCAAAGCTTTTGAAATTTTCCATTTGGAAATGCATTGTTTGGTTCAAGATGCAAAGGTAGATGTCACTTTCATGAAAGTAACTTGGATTTATTTCATGTCCTTGGAGAGTAGTTTGCTTGGAACTTTGTATAAGTTCAAACTTACTGTTATTATCCAAGAGAAATCAATCAAGAATAAGGAGGAGCAATCGCAAAATGAAAATAGTTTCATTTATGCTCTCATGTCAACTTATGAAAAACTATTTTGCTTTGTAAAGATTTTTGTTCATCATGTTTTTTATCAAGCTAGATTTTCGAGGAGTGTGAAAAATGCAAAAATTATGCTTGGTCAAAGCCAAATCTATCTATATAGGATGATTACACATGTGTGGAGCCTGTTCCAATTAGAACTAAAGTAGAATCACTGTGCTACTGTATTGTGGGTCCTATCAGTTGATAAGGATCAGTTGGCCTCGCCACGAGGCAAGTCGACGGAACACGCGTCCCATCAACGGCAACCTGGGTCATGCATGGGTTGCCTGAGTGAACAACTATATGTACAATGTAATTTCATTTTGAGAAATACAGTTGCTATGTGAGCTTGCTGTGGAGAGTGTTTTATGTCTGTGTTACTATGTAGCATGATCTGTGTTCTTGTTTGAAGCAAATTCTAAGTTGGTATCAGAGCCGTACAGGGAGTGTACACAGTACAGTGTTGTCGTTGAAGAGAGCTTCAGGAGAATTGTCTTCTGAGAGTTCAGGGTTTACGGCGGGTTGAAGACGGAAGGAGAAGCACTGGTGCAAAGAGTTTAGCACACAAAAGCTTGGTGAGCTTGAGACTGTGTGAGGATTCAGAGACAAGGGTTGTTGGCTGAATCAGAACCTCAGCAAACGGAATTTTGAAATTCTGAAGCATTGCCTTGGGGCGCTCCTGTTCTGCTAAAAGCAAAGAAAGATGGAGGCTTCAGGATGTGTGTGGACTACAAAGGGTTGAATGAAGTAACTATTAAAAATAAATATCCTTTGCCTCGTATGGATGACCTGGTAGATCGATTAGGTGGAGCTAAATACTTCACAAAGATAGATCTTAGAACCAGATATGGTCAAATTAGAATTCATCCAGATGACGTGTAGAAGACTGGTTTTCGGACGAGATTCGGTCATTGTGAATTTCTCGTGCTTCCTTTTGGGTTGACGAATGCACCAGCTATGTTCCAACATATGATGAACAATCTTTTTTTGTCCATATCTAGGGAAGTTTGTGGTTGTATTCTTAGATGATATTCTCATCTACAGTAGAATACTTAAGGAGAATTTGAGTCATCTTAGTACTGTCTTAGATATTCTCAGACGAGAGAAACTCTACGCTAAGGAATCTAAATGTGAGTTCTTTAAGCATGAGTTGTTGTACCTCGGTCATAAGATCACACGTAGTGGGTGAGATTGACGAGAATAAGGCAAAGACAATGCTTGAATGGCCGATACCAAAGACGGTTAGAGAAATTAAATCTTTTCTCGGTTTTACAGTTTTCTTTCATAAGTCAATTGAGAATTATGCTAAAGTGGCAACACTGTTAAATAATTTGACTAAAGGCAGAGTCAACAAAAAGAAAAAGAGAGTTCAACCTAATGAGCCTATTGAGCGGAATGAGGAATTGAACCAATGCTTTGAGAATTTCAAGCAAATGGTTGCTTCAGCTCCTGTTTTATAGATCGCGAATCCTGATTTACCTTACGTCGTGTGAACTGATGCAAGTGATTCAGCTATAGGGGCAAGTTCTTCTACAGGATGATAGGCCGATAGTGTTTGAAAGCAAGAAACTCACGGGGCCTCAGTTGCGTTATACAACTCAAGAGAAAGAGTTATTTGCCTGTGATTCATGCACTTAAAACCTGTGTTCTATTTTTTGTTTTAGCAACTCCATTATGTCGAGGAGTATAAGAACATGAGAACTCTCTTTGTATTCCCTCTTGCTCACAATAGTCATTAAACTTATTAGAGGTATATTCACCTCCACTATCACATCTTAAAGCTTTTAGTTTAACAGAAACTTGCTTTTCAACATATGCTTTGAATGTAAGGAAGACATCAAAAACCATGGCTTTAGAAGATAGAAGATAAATCCAAGAAAATCTTGTGTAATTATCTATGAAGGACACAAAACATATTGCTCCTCCTTTGCTCTTGGAAGCACAAGCTCAAGTGGTTGATGAGTCTTGATGTTGGATCTTGGAAAAGGTCTTTTATGAGCTTTGGCCAAAACACATGCTTCACAAGGTTGAAGCTCCTTTGCCACAAACTTTGGTAATCCAATTACTTTTCCTTCCTTGACCATTGATTGCATGGCTTTGAAGTTGGGATGGCCCAACCTTTTATGCCATAGATCTTCTTGATGAACCTTGGTCTCTAAGCAACATCACATATGTTAGCACTCTGTCTAGGATCCAACTTGTAAAGCTTTCCAAATCTAGATTATCTAGCTATCACCTCATTCTCCCTTGAGATTACACATTTGTCAACATGACATCTAAACGACTATCAAACAATTGTCGAACACTAATGAGGTTCTTGGTTAGTTTAGGCACATAAAGTACATCATGCAAACAAAAAGTTTTTGATGATGCTCCATTCAATGGAATACTACCTATCTACTTCATTAGCCATATAGGGCCTGAAACTTTGAGTGTGCCCTCTCTACTATTTCAAGCCACATGATACCACTCACAAACTTGTTTTCTTTTGTTGAAAATAATTGCAAGAATTTTTATTTTTATGAACTCATCATTATGTTTGGAATTCATCTCCTTTAGCATTTTTAGATTAGCATTTTTACAAGTCAGTTGTCCCAACTTGAACCGATCAGACATCGCTAATTGGGTAGGTAGGAAAGGTGATGAATTGTGAAAAAGTATCAAAGTGCTGAAGGAGAGATTTATAGGTGCATAATGTATGAGATATGTACACTATAGCCCAACATAGTTTTGTCCAAATGCTAGCAGCAAGACGAAAACAGCTTATATAAGTAGGGAGTCTGGCATTGAAACAATCATATGATTAAAAAGAGTCATGCAGAAAAATGACTTTTGTCCTCTCCAGACCTAAACAATTGTATGTTCATTACCAAAGCGAATAAAAAAGGAGTGGTGATTAGGGCTAAAAAAAAGGTAATAAGGGTAGCTAAAGTATTGATTCAAAATAGTTCATTCGGTATGATGTCCAAAGCAAGCCATAGTGCAAAATGGCTAGTGATAAGAATTTGAATCTCAATTTAGTGCCCAAAATTAGTATCCATTTCACAATTCTATATAAATACATTCCACAGTCGTGCACGTCTTCGTGCACAACTCCATGCGACCTCCATCTTTATTTGCATTGCCTTTCCACACCACTTTTATCGGCATTTGCATCGCCTCTTCACAAAAGAAGAGAACGGAATCCACACCATCTCCATCTACATTTGCAGCGGCTCTCCACAAAAGAATGGAATACATCGCCTCTCCACAAAAGAAGAGAACGAAATGTACACCATCTCCATCTGCATTTGCAGCGGCTCTCCACAAAAGAACGGAATCCACATATAATTCAGAGGTTTCAGCTATTGTGGTTTGTCTTTGAAAGAGAAGGCCGCTTCACCAGTGCATCATTTTGCTGGTATGTTAAATGTGCAATTTCCATATTTTTGTGAAGTTCATTCTAGAGGGAAGTTGTGTTCTATGAAATATTGTGACATCTCTTACAAACTGACAGTCTAGCTTCCCAAAAGCATTGTTGAAATTAAAAGCACGAAGATCATAGCTTTCATAGAACTTTGCGCCCAGATTTCACCTCTATAACACAATAAAAAATTGTTCAAACTACCTTTAGAGCAAACACTCAAGCTATTGATACTGTTATGTACTTATTGGATTTGAACCGAGGTCGAACAATCGAAATTACTCCACGTTGATCGCATTGGACACCAAGGTGAAACACTTCCTTAGTGTGGTGCCTCTCGTGTCCTTGGAAAGTGTCGTGGAAAGGATTTGGTGGCTTGTATTCAGCAGTCGCGGATCTGGAAAAGGGTCACTAGAATTCTCAGCTTCTTTACGAGATGGGTTACTTTAAAACCTTGATCTCTACTATCAGGGCTCACCTTGGAATCTTTGCTATTTGCTTTTGTGAACGCTTGCATCAGTTCGGAAAATATATTTGCTTGAAATTTCTTATCCTGCTCAAGCTTTTCACTTAAGCTATTTAAGTTACCCGGTGTAATGTTCTTTAAGGAGTGGATAGTACGAAGCAGGGTTTTCTCCAGCATATCTATAAAGGATGGGGTATCTGCTGCAGGCGAGGAGCGAGCTTTCCTTTAATCTCCTGCTTTTCTTTTGTCCCCTTTTCTACTGCTTTTGACTTCACGTCTACTGCTTTTATGTGAATGTCATGTTAATTCTAGAGGGTTTAAATCTTGAATGACTAGAGCATCCTCCAAGTCTTTCATCTTGTGAGATAGTTAGAATATCATCTTCCTTGTCTTTGTAAGTAAGAACCAATTCGACAAGAGAAGGGATCTTCCCCTCAAGTTGTGCATATGTCATATTGATCCGTTCAGCTCCAGCATGTTTGCAGCCAGCAAACCAAAATTATTTTTGCTTGCTTTTGCTTGCTGTCACTCCATTCTGCTCCAGGTATCCATTATCCTACAGAGAGATGGAGTGAGCGCAAGAGCAAAACTTTTTGTCAGCACTCTTGTAGCATTTCTTTTATTTCAGTACAAGATTTTGCCATTGCTCTTCTGTGATGAGCAACAGACCTCTGAATCGCTCCTTGACATCCTTGATGCCCTCTGAATCGCTCATGCTGAAAAACTGATTGAGAATGAGATCATTGCTGAAGCATTCATTCATCATGACAAGCATGAAAAACTTCACAGTAAGCAAGCAAAATGGAGTGACAACAAGCCAAAAAATTTGCTTGCTATTGTTCCATTGGGTGCTTTGTCTACTGCAATTTTGCACATCAGGATCACCCTGTACATGTTTTTTGATTTTTTGATTTCTAGTAGTTCTTGTTTACATCTTTGTAGCCGAAAGAAAGCTTGTAAAGAGCTATGATTTTGACGCAATAGCTTTTCTGTAGGAAGCTTGTAAACTGGTCAGGTCATAAAATAAGAGTAAGCTGAATTCTGGAATTGCACATGAGATTTTTTGGACATCTGGGATGATCAATGTCCGATGGTTGCAGATAGGCCTGTGCTGCCTGCTCCAGTAGGAGATTTTTGATGGCTCAGTAATCTACTATTAGTTCATTAAATTATGCTTTCTTGGCTGATCAATCTTATTCCAAATATTAAATGCTAGGTAGGTTGCTCCCACTCAAATCTTTGTCAGATCAAAATCATTTGGGATATGCAATTCAGAAGAAGTAAAGATTGTAGAAAGTATTGCACCGTGTTTCACCATTACACGCTTAATTTGTTGATGATATTTTCTCCATTGAGTTCATGTTAGAAGAATTTCAGTACAATATTGTTGTCCCTTCAATGTATTTCTTTGTGCTTTTTGCCCCTTCACCTTGAATCCTTTTCGTTTCCCATTCTCTTTAAGCTAGTTTTACGTTGCTCAAGCAGGCTTATAAATTGGTTGCTTATTTTCGTTGTGATTGATTTTGTTTTGTAAATGGAGGATAAAGAGAAAGCTAGCGAATGGCTTTTTGTTTTTTTTGTTCTGTGCTTTCACTGTAATATGTACTTTTATGTGTCCATTGTCTTTGAGTGGGGTTTTGTCTGCTTTTCAATGTATGCAATGTTGGAAGAGGTAGGCATCAACGCTGCTCAAGGAGGCTAGTAAATAGATCAACATTTTAATCTTCCATTTTTCCTGAGTCACAATAGGGTCACAATGTTCACTGTTTCTTTTTGTTGAGAGATAAATAACCAGAATAATCAAGCCCTTTCTGATTTGCTCTTATTAAATTCCATCCTTCGATTTCCACTTTAAGTCGGTTGTGTCATCTTCAGGCTTCACTTCGATACCTATAACAACATCCCACAACTCGTTGGCGATTAGCAATGTCTTCATCTTAGATTTCCACAAGTAGTAATTAGATCCATTCAGCTTGTCTATGATAAGACTGATTTTACTTTGAGAATCCATCTGGAACTTTAGTTTGTCGATAAATTAATGTCCACTTTCTTGATTTTTTCAACTTCATCTTGCCCTGTATTCTGCCCTTTAGATCTGTCAACTTTTGGATGTTTACCATGGTCATGTCTAAACTGTTATGGCTGCAACTACAACTCTTTGAGATTTCTTTTCAGCAGTTAGGTTAACTTTAGTGCTGCCAAGTCGACAATCCTACTTGTAAACGAAAATATCTTTGAATTGGATTTTGAGAACTTCCTGTTTCTGAAAACTTCTTTGGAAGGCTTTGACTCTAAGGCTTGTCTCTATTCTATTAGGCATGTAAATTAATTTGGCTTATGTGAAAGCTGAACTTACTGATTTTTGCTCTGAAAGAGCTTCTACAATGTTAGCATCTACTTGTGAATCGGATTTTGAGAACTTCCTGTTTCTAAAAACTTCTTTGGAAGGCTTTGGCTCTAAGGCTTGTCTCTATTCCTTAGAAGTCCGTTCTGAGCAAAATGGGTCGGAATGTTCCGTTCCGTCCGTTCCGGAATGTACTGGCTCGGAACGAGTTACTGTAAGTTAACAAAAAATTGATAAAAGACCCTACTGGCCCGCGCATTCTGCTTTTTCGTCTATTTATTCGGACAATGGGCACGAGTTTTAGACACTCTATCCATATACTATGGTTTCCGATCCATATACTATGGTTTTGTTAATTAGGAGCTGTCATACAGAAGGCTTTTGCTTCTCCTAGCATTTCTGTCTTTGATAGCCACTCGATTTTCTGATCTCTCCTGTGTAGCTTTTGAGTTTTGGCTTACCCAAAGGATGTTGGTGTGCCATCATCTTCTGGCAAATGCATCTCTGTAAGGTTGTGGGAAGGTACTAGATTAGAGCATCAGTTGCTTTATGTTGGTTCATTGGATTTTGTGAAGTTCATGCCAATAGCAGGTTCTGTTTTATCAAATATTGTGAAAACTCTCACAAACCAATTGTCTAGCTTCCCAAAAGCATTGTTGTGATTAAAAGTACAAGGATCATGTCTTCCATTTATAAAATTTAGCCACTGAATCTGAGTAATCTCCAACGTTTGTCTTTTTAGCTATTTTTATATAATTTGAGTAATGTGTGATACGCAGGGCACCTGCGTGCACCACAGGCACCACACACAGGCACCACAGGCAGCAGGTCGATGCATAGGCAGATGACATAAATAATGTGGAATGGGTTTATTTTTCATGTAATTTAAGTAATGCACATCAAGAGTGACCGTGTTACAAAGTTGTTGCATAAGAGTAGCAACAACAATCATGTAGAACAATGAAGGAGAAAATGTCACATTATTTGATTGAAGTTGCAAACATCCGGACATCTGGTTGTCATTGATTTTGCTTGGTAAATGCAAGATAAAGAGAAAGCTGGCAGATGGCATTTTGTTTATTTTGTTCAATGCTTTGATTGTAATGTGTATTTTAATTTGTTCTTTGTATTATACTATGGCTTTGTCTGCTTTGCGATGTGTATCGGTGGGACGATAAGATGTGTCAATTCTGCTTGATTAGATAAGATTCTTGTAATTGGTATTTCTGTTTGTTATAAAGTTTAGCCACTAAATCTGAATTATCTGCGACGTCTATCTTTTCAACTATTTTTCATGTAATTTGAGTAATGTGTGATAGTCAAGGCACCTGCTTGCACCATAGGCAACAGGTTGATGCATGCCTGCATGCTGCCTGTCTAGGCAGATGACAAATGTAATGTGGAATGAGGGGAGCATGTGGGGGTAGCTCCGCCTTTCTTGTTTTTGGGCATCAAAGGAGGATGTAGTGGCAAGAGGAAGGTTCTAGGAGTCAGAAGGATGTAATCTGGGGGACCTTCTGAATTTTCCATATATAATTTAAGTTCGCCTAATTACCACAAGATATCATCAGAATTTCAAGACTTCCAGTAGCTTTCCTCATAAGGTAACTACAAGTTATATATATCCATTTTAAATTGTTAAGATAATTTTGATTGGATGTGAATGATCTTTTCTTTGGCAAAGTTCAAAGTTCATATTTTGAAACTGCAAGGAGACAGACATAATCTCCTTCTTGAAAAATTTGAAGAGGACAATTGCCACCTCTTCATGGTAACATGCCAACAAAACAGTACTAACAATTTTAACTATAACAAGTACTAACAATGTGGAAAATTCTGTTCACATCCAATCAACCTGATTTCATCATTTTGAAATGGAGATGTGTTTGTGCATATGTTTCACATCTTAAGATGCGAAAGCGATACAAATGCATAATTAGTGAGGTTACATAGAAATGCAAATGAAGACAAGTAGAATAAATTGTAGTCATAAAACTTTTTACCTCTGCTGTGTACTTGAGATATATACCCTTTGTATATTCTTTGATTAGGCTTGCATCTAAACATCCTTATTGTGGAAGTTTTCATCTCTTCAAAGCAGTTGACATATATACCCTTTGCATCATATCCTAATTGGCATTGCATTTAAACATCATTAACTTTGATCATGCTACATTTAGCAAAGCTGTGAATGATGAGATAATTACATAGTTCCATATAACCATCAATAGACAGAGTTGTGGGGCCCAATTATACAATAAATGCAGATTGATGATCCATTTGCTTACTGTGATATGTTTTGCAATGTGTCCTTTGAACCAAAAAACATAACCTGGAAAAGCTACAAATTTTGATCCATTATATGGCTAGTAACAACAAAAACAGTTTTGAAAGCTGGCGACATATTTTTTAGTTATTAGGCAAATGTCACGTATACATCTACTAGCTATTCACATGGATGATTGAGCTTTCACTCGGTGGATGCCCAATAAGCAAGTCCTAGAGCATGATACAGGCTAGTGCATTATTGCGATGTCAGATGTATAGAAACATGGGGGTACTAAACCCTTGATCAATATCAAATGTAATGGACAATCTCAGCATTGCAATCTCATTATGAAATTTATTCAGGCTGCTCACCACAGTAGCCTCCATTCTCTTGACAAGAATGTTGGTGCCATCATTTAGCACACCTTTGTAGATGATCCCAAAGCCTTGGATCCAATGCTAGTTATCAAAGTCTAGATAGTCATCGTGCTCAAATTGCTCATGCACAAAATTCCAAGACACATTCATAGCTTGTGTTTATTTTCTATGATCTCTTTTTTTACCCTCCTCGCTAAAGGTTGCAATGTCAATTGCTTAAGATATACGTTTTTGTGCATGTATTGGACAGATATTGCATTTTTAAGAAAAACTACGAGCTATAACAAATTTCACTAGTTTTGGATTCACCTTATCTTTGAGATTCTAGTGGTGGCACTAACTATACAATAAATACAAATTGATAATCTATTTATTTCTTATGATACATTTTGCAATGTGTCCTTTTACCACGAAAAATCAAGTTGGAAAAGCTACAAATCTCTTGAAAACTTCTATTTTTGAATTGTTCTTTGTTTGTTATTCTAGAACCATAAATGATCGTTTCCTATGTTTATATGTTTGCAGACCCCTATATAAAGTCCACATCCTCTTTATAGTACGTCAACTACTAAATTAACAATCTCATTTTGCAACTTTTTAATCGGAAGATGCATATTGAAAACTTCATTTTTTGTGTTCAGATTGTAAATAGGTATTTTAATTGTAATCCTTTTTGTTTCTTGACTCCATTCATGATGATCCCTGAAACAAAAACGTTTTATTTGCTAGATAGAGAATGCTGAAAAAACAAAGAAACGATTTTAGACTCTTCAAGACAACGAGACTGGAAATTTTAGAGATGAATAATCAATGGTTGGAAATAGGAATGATTCTATTAAAATCTATGAAATGTTGTTCCACCTGTGGCAGATCAACTTCTTTCGTGGAGCACATGTGCATCAAAAACATACTAGAAATTGATACCTCCATACACACGATAGCCAATACGTTTTTATGGGAACATACATATGGATACGAATAAATGAAAACATGGTATTTTTGTAATACTTGTGTCAAAAGTAAACATAGAATACGCTACATTGTATTTCAACCAACCGAATATATACAAAGTGTATTGCGATTGGAGCCTTTTCTAATGCAAAATCTAGCTTTTGTTGATGTTTCGATAGAAACCAAAAGCTGTTACAAATCGTTTTCAGAAGGGTGGATCACGAGAAAATTATTGTTTGATAATGCAATTGCATGTGATCTACATATTGAAAATGAGTCTTCCAAGAAAAGGTCCCTTCATAGATTGCTAGAACAAAACTTGGAACTCAATTCTTGCTAAGAAAAGTTTGTTTCTGTAATGAGGAGTTAATAGGACAAAACAATAGTGATCATTCATATTTCTTGGAATGCATTTGTCGAAATTTCATCGAGAAAGAGGAGCATATTGATATCTATATCACAGAATACGCCAATAGACAACTTCTTGAAAGAGAACAACGAAAAGAAATTTTAAATATACTTTTACAAAAGAAATTGCTTATCAGCGAAACATTAACATTGTCAAATTCTGCAAATGAAAATGCACAAAGTATATCTTTGCCACAAGATACCAAAAACGATTTAGGCTTAGAATATGAGTTTGAAAACATGCAGAATTCGTCTCTTACTGATGAACACGACAAGGAATATCAAATGATTACAAGCTCAAAATTGGGATTGTTTATTCTATGTGGCACTCCAGGAAGTGAAAAGACATTTTTGATATGATACCTTGCTTACAAATGCATCGAGAATGGACAACCAATTTTGTTGGCCACAAGAACAGGCGTGGCCGCATCTAGCGAAACATGCATTCACGGTCCACAACTTGTTTGCAATTCCAATAAATTACTTTTACATAAAAAATCTAATACCAACTAATTTTCGACATAGACATTAATATCTGAGACAAAATTTATTGTGATAGATGTACTACTCGAATTTTAACATATGTAATTCATCAAATAAATCAAGTAAAAAACAATTCATTTGGAACTCTATTTTAAAATTATATTCTACTTTTGGCGGGTGATCATGCACAACTTCTAGCCATTTGTAAACACAAATCAGAATCGCGTTGTTTAATATGCCATATTTCAAACTCTCCGTCTTGGAAAATTGCAACACATATGCATCTATCCTACTCTATTAGACATGCTGAAGATCCTGAATACCTTCATTTTCTAAACAAAATAAGATTTGAGAAGCCAACCCAATTGGATGATGGACGAAATAGTAACTAGTTGCATATTTCCTAGATCGGAAATATTCGATATAGCAAGCGATAATACAACCATCATATGCACTCATAGAGAATATGTGCTATATTTCAACAACTACATGTTGGAAAAACTATTTCCTACTTTTGATATCCTACAAATTTTTGTTAAAACAAATGCTGCATTGCATAGCGACTTGACAACATGGATCAATGATCCATTTTTCCATCAAATTCCAAAATTATCAATAGGAGCAAAGGTGATGGTAATTGCAAATTTGGATATTCAAATGGTATAGTCAATGGCACCATAGCCAACATAATTGTCTTAAAATATTCAAAGATTCATGAATTGACAACAATCATCGTTCAAATTGAAATCCATAAAAATAAATTCAATATAACAGGATATGCATTTGCTAAAATTCGATTTGATACAAAGATATTTTACAAATCTACATTTTCAATAATGTTAGCATATGCTATTACTGCACACATATGCTATGACTGCACACAAAGCACAAGGTGTCACCATTATAAAAAAAAAAGCTATCATAGATATAAGATCAAAATTCTCAGCTGCCTTGGTTTATGTCATGTTATCTCGAGTGACAAAATGTGAAAATTTGTTGTTAACAATAGATTAACACTAGAACATTTTCAACCAATTGATTAATGCAGCAGTAGCAGCAACAACAGTAGAGGATACAAGAGTTGCTCAACACTCCTTGGCGATACTGTAGACACTCATCTTAGGTACCTAACATAGAGCACATGGTGCAATAAGTTAATTTGGTTTTCATGCCTCGTATTTTTTAGTTAAAAAACACACCAGTCCCACCTGCTTATGATGATAAAATTTGGGTCTTCTCCTGCCCATTAGCCTTCTAGTTTGATGGTGAAGGCTATTTGACATGTTTCTTGTCTAATTACAGTTTTGCTACATGGTTACCTCTCTCGTGAATGTCTTGTAAAACATTTTGTTTTCAAACTCAAGAACACATTTTGTTTGTTTGATTGTCATGTCATGAAAAAGGTAACAATAATTGCACATATTTGTGGTTAAATCACTGCAAAAAAAAAAAATGATGAAAAAGACATTGATAATGAATTTGGAATATTGTTTTCTTAAACCTTGAGAAAACTGAACGTAAGAGCATTTTTTAATGAGAAATATGAAACCAAATTGTTAAGA
This sequence comes from Diphasiastrum complanatum, assembly GCA_029204225.1. NCBI lineage: Eukaryota > Viridiplantae > Streptophyta > Lycopodiopsida > Lycopodiales > Lycopodiaceae > Diphasiastrum > Diphasiastrum complanatum. The sequence continues at coordinate 90,967,238 of CM055092.1, read as the reverse complement.
GTGACGCACATTTCTCATAACTCATGAGGAACATTATAGTGGCATCTTCTTAGCGAAAATGCAACTCTTAAATTGGTTGCATCGTATTTTCCACAGGAGTCGAGATGTTGGAAGCACAAGTTTTTTGTTAGCAACATAAGAGTCAAATGGCAAGCATTAGTCATTAAAATAAAATTTACGAAAAGATATTAATATCAAAGAGGTCTCGTTTGACGAAGCTCAACTCACAACACTACTATTACTTATATGTCTATCTTTGTTTCCTTCCATATTTCAAAAGCTCTTTGCCACTTCACATTTGCTAGCTTTGGTCCTCTTATAAAAACCCTCATCAATGAGTCTAGAGTTTCTATAACTAATCAAGCCATCCTTACATCTTTAATTGCATCCTATTTTGAAAGGCCTCTTTCACATTGTATTGTGCTAATATAAATAACAAGGACAATTTTCCAAAGTCTCAATGATACTTGGAAAGCTATCTTGCCTCCATGCCTCTTTCACTGAAAAGCTTTCACAATTGACTCCAGACATATAATATCCATGAATCCAAATAGTTTTCTCTTGCATCTCTTTTTTCTTTTGTCATTCATTTGTGTATACCCCACGCTTGGATACCTCCAAAAAATTTGATAGATAAGTTGTTCCTTGAACAAACATTAGTTGCAAAGATGCATGTAATATGTTTCACAGGCAAGAATCTACATCATGATGCCTAACACAATAGCTCATCATCCTCTTATGAACAAAACAAGGAGAACTAAAATATGAATTGGTCATAGAGTCAACAAAAGTTGTCTTTGATTAAGTTGAAATGTTGCAATTTGGCCAATTATGAGGATGCTTTGCCTTTGAATAAATCAAATTTGTCTTGGAAGGTGGACAACGCTTGACAATATGTCTCGACCTTCCTAAACAATCAAGCTCCTTCAAAATTGTTTCTTTTTCTAATTGGGCCATATCCAATTGACCCTGCAAGAGGTTGACATGTTGTTTGGCATCTTAAACGGCCTTGTCGACTTTGTCCTGAGCTGTAATGAGGGCGTTCTGGAGCTCGACGACATATTTTTCCATCGCGTCTTCTTGTTGTTTGGCCTTCTTGAGATCGGCCTCTGACTTTTCTTCACGTTGTTTTGAGATCTTTAGCTCCCAATTGATCTGTATCAGCTTTTGGCTGTTCAAAGTATTTTTGGAGCTAAGATCTAAAATGATTTTTTCCATTGAGATTTTTCCTTCTAACATGTTATAGATCATCCACCCTAGGTGTGTATGAATCCCTAGGATATCACCAGAATCAAGAGATATTGACGACATCATTGTTGGTGTAGTAAGAGGTACAGATATCGTAGGTTGTGTTGACTTGCCCTGAAGATTCGCCTGCGAATCTTCCTCTTCAAATTGATTTTCACCCTCAAATCCGTCTGCGACTTGCATGTCGAAATGCCTTTGGAAATCTGACTGCATACTGGATTTTGATGGTGTCTAGTGCTTGAAATGTCGGTGCTGAATCTTGACCCTTCTAAAATGAAGGTGCAACATCCAGGTTCTGGGAAGCGTCTTGGAACTGGTAGAATCCCATTCTGGGGGAGTTGGGATTAAAGGGCCTGGGGCTGAGAGGCATGAAAAATTGTTCTTCGACGTGTAAGGGATCAAAATCATCAAACAGTTCCAAACGCTGGGTGGATGGGGACATGACAGATGTGTGGGGGTGAGGCGGCATGGGCCGTTATGATTGGAATTGAGAATCCGATTGTCACAGAAGGCCCTTGTGAGGAATCAATGGCAAGGGTGGTTGCGTAGGCTTGGGGGATGGGAAGCTTAGAGCGGGAAGCAGTAGGAAGCGGTGGCACAGCTAACGATGGTGGCTGAGTACGATGACGAGACGCGGGAGGCGAGTGGGATAAAACAATCTCGCTATGTACTTGTCGACGACTCTAGGAAGATGAAGCCTGGTGGGATGATTCGGTTGGTGCTAGCTCGTAAATAGCTAACCAAATCAGCACGAAATCCGTGAACCTTATTCTCCAAGTAAGAGGCGACTATGGAGGATGGAAGACAACCAACATCGAATTGCCTCTTAGTGTTACTCTTTATGGCTCTTTTCAATTTTCTATAGTCATAAGACTAGACAGTTCTCTTGTCTAACTCATAGTTGGACTCTACCAGACGATGGAGGATCTGCGAGGAAATCCTCCCTTTCCTGAGGTTCCCAACCATCATAAAATTATTAAGGAGGTGTGCGGTAGTCTGTAAGATAGGATCACAATTGGCTTCCACGAGATAGCCATCGTTGTGTGATATTGGTTGACTTGAGTGTCAAAAAATGGTTTTATGGCAGCGTTTGTTTGTTTGTAGGATAGAACATGGCGAGGGCCAAAAACAATGTCAATGGCAGCAAGGGTGGCCTTCAAGGCCTGCACCTTGTGCACTACTCCTTGAAAGGTAACACAAAATTTAGCTTTCGCCTCATTCCACATACTGAAGGCCATCCTAATGAACTCCATACTTATTTTGTTTGAAAAGGCTATGCCATTAATTCCCATATCCTTGAGCAAGAGCTCGGCGAGGTTCAGCCATTCTGCCACTTTTCAAGTGCTAGGAAGCACCATGATGTCTGTTGAGGAAGGAACATCATGTAAAACAACAGATTTGGGTGAAACATATGTATCAAAATCTTTAGAAAACAGAGAAGGCTTGAAAGTGTCTCAGATAGCTATGTGAAAGTTAGGGAAGTTTGGGCGTGAGAAAAATTACCAAGAGCTTCACTAGAACAGGATAGAAATGAATTCAGAATTAGCTCTTTTATAGGCTAATTTGGAGGGTCTATCAGACAAAGTACTAGTTTGGTTTATCAATTCTGAACAAAAATTTGTAGGCATGTTTAATACTGTGAAAATAGCTTCCAGAATTCTCAGTGAATGTTCCTGACCAATTGGTTAGCTCGGCAAAGGTTCTGTAACCCTCGCCTAGGTGCATCCTTCACCTAGGTACTGTATTTAGTGAAAATTTTCAGGATCTCAACCTTCGCCCAATCTAATTTTGGTGTTCAGAATCCATTTGTCAAGTCGGTGAAGGTTCATAATGAGTGCAAGATGCTCGATGAAGGTTCTCAAAGTACCATAGCTCTTAACCCTCGCCTAGATGTAAAACAGGTACTTTCTCTGCAAACCAACATTCACCCAACTCAATATATCTAGATCTAAGCTGGTGTATCAGCTAGCAATTCAGTGAAGGTCCATATGACTGTTTAAATGAATATCTAACTAAAATATTTCATCAAAAATTGAGTTTTGAAAAATACTTTCATTCCTCTCTTTTCTGATCTGATGATTTTTTGACTTTTGCTCATCATTTTTTTTATCAATTATATTTTCTAAAAAAAGATAAAAATAACTAATCAAAATAACAAAATTGTAAAAAAAATAAAGTAAAAATGGTCAGAACTTTGATCAAGCTTGGGGATCAGGCTGCCAAAAATTTGCAGGTGACTCCTCCTCAAATCTCTAACCATCTCTTCATGATTGTCTTCAAGAGAGATAATAGGAGATGCACTTTGAGATGCCTTGATCTCGGCCTCATCCAAGTTGAATTTTTTATCTTCATGAAATGTGACATCTCTACTCTCAATTGTCTTTGACATAGAGGGAATAAACATTCTATATGCCTTTTTGTTGGATGAATACCCAACCATTGATGTGAAAAATTGCACTCAGAAAATGCAAGTTCTAGCTAAAACTATGGTGACAAACTGATAAAACAAATCTCGAATGATTCACAAAACTTTTCACGAAATTCGAATTATTTCTGTTCGAGAATAATTCGTGTTGGAGCAATCAAGCTCTGAAACACAACGAAACGAAACGAGACGAAAACGAAGCGAAACGAAACGAAGCGAGGCGAAACTTAAACGAGCTCTAACATTGATTCATGCTGAAAGCATAGATCACAAAACGACATGAAATGAAACGAAGCACAAGCATTTGTGAAAGGATCAATTAGGCTCTGTAATGAGACGAGATGAGACGAAACGAAACAAAACGAAAATGAAACGAAACAAAACTTAGGTGAGCTCTGAAATTGATTTACCCTTATAGCCAAGTGATCGCGAAGCGAAGCACAAAGCGAAAGGATTTGTGAACAAGATCAGTTCGTCAGGAATTCAGATATGATTGCTGGTCACAACCGGCTATATCATTCCTACAATCCTTCAAAGTGTAGACAAACACTACTGATCTACTTTAACAAATTAATATAGCATTCAACGAAATCAAACCAAAGTGCGAAATTAAATGAGCAAGTGAATCAGACACACGAATAGTAGCAGACAAAACACATTCAAGATCATACAATCATTTAGAATAATAATGTGCACAACAGCTACATTATCATTTATTGATTTTCTGATTCTTCAAGCACTGCATGACATATCCACGCAATGCGTTGGCATGAGAGAAATACAGTTCTTTCACGAATCGTGTCTCGCTTACTAGTGGACTTCTGGATCTATAGATCCTCTTCAAAATTGTCTCGCATGCAGGCGGACATGTATTCTGTATTTTTCGTCTTTTGACTTCTTGTCTTGCTTACTTGGCTTGCTTACTTACAGTATTATGCATCAAATAGAAAGTATATAGTTCGCGAACTTTTTCGTGTCGCGTCGTAGAAAAGATTAATCATCTACAACTAATCGTGAATTACAAGAGTAGCAGATTAGCCACGATCTAGAATACTTCTGTTGATGTCATGATATCTGATCAAATATTTGTACTCCTTGGTACTTGGCTGATCTTCTTGGCCGTTCGTGGAGCACGGAGGATTTTGTGTCACGAAACAATTTCGTGTCGTGTGTCAGCATACAGTGAAGCTTGCGAGAGTTAGTTCCCAGTTTAGGTGCTAGTGCGAAAGTTCCCAATTTAGGTGCCAGTGCGAGAGTTCCCAATGGAAAAAAGACGAAAAAATCCAAAAGAACCCTCGCAAACATCAAAATTTTCAGTTCCAGTGGTCAAGAACTCTCGTAGAGAATTCTGAAGTCTAGGCTAATATTCCAAGGAATATTTTAGCCATCCTGCCGAACATCTTTAAAAATACAAGCATGATAGAATTTAAACGTAGAACTTGCCCATCAAGTTTAGGCTTTTGCGGTATCCGTACTGGCTTAAGTTATTTAGTTCTAAGTTTAAATTTCCATGGGCACTACACATAGATATGTAATTTCAAGTTATGTAAAAGTTAGTCACAAAGGCCTATTGGGGGTTTGTCCCATGGCACAAATGTGATTCAAAGTTAAGTTAGTCCCATAGTGTCTTTTTGTAAGTGACCACCACTCCAAGTATATATAGGAGTAGAAGAGTCCATTTTCAAGAAGAACCTCATTTGCAATACATGTCTATCTTTCCTCTCTGAGTGTTCTCCCTTGTGTGGTTTCATGTATTGTGTTACTTCACATTGTGTTGTACATTATTTATCTGGCAACGTGAGTGTTCTCCCTTGTGTGGTTTCATGTATTGTGTTACTTCACATTGTGTTGTACATTATTTATCTGGCAATAGGCTAAGTTAACCCAGGCCCTCCATTCTCTAGTAAGGTAAGCCTTAGAGGAGGAGATTTAGATTAGGGTTTTATCCTTTAGGTTAAGCCGTCATTTGTTAGTTGCTAAGGAGAGAAAATAGGGAAGAGTGGATCTTACCTAATACTCACCCTATGCTCATTTGTGCTCTTCCCATCCTCTTGCTCAAGCTAGTTTGAGAAGCCATAGCATAGACTAGTTGGGAGACCGCCATAGTCATGCTAGATGGAGCCATAACCGAAGAGGATGCGAAACATACAACATTGGCGCCGTTGCCGCTCTTTTTGCTCTTTTCTCATGCTTTTTGTTTGATTTCTTGCTTTTGTAGTGTAAAAGTTCTGTTTTGTATTGTCAAAGCCACTTGTAGTGTAAAAGTTTTGTTTTGTATGTTCAAAGCCACGTATGTCTTTATTTAGTTTTTAATCTTTGTTTCCTTTGTTGTCCAAACATGTTCTGCAGGACAGCAGATCAAGGAAATAGTATTTTGAGATTAGATAGTATTATTTTAGTGATTCGTTATGGAGCGTTCTCTGAAATGCTATCAAATTTGATGTCCTTAGGACGTGTGAGTATAATCTGAGCTATTTGATTCAAAAGATTCCGAGTTCCAAAGGATATGGACTGTACAGGCTGTGCAGCCGTCTTGTTGTCAGTTTCAGGTCATCCTTTAGAGCAATGATTCGGATCACTAACTCAGACCTGCTATGAATGAGGAAGTTGATATGATTCTGTTCACGCATTATGGTTAGGTAGCTAAATCTGACTCCTGCTAGTGTGGTCTGCAGTCAACAGGAAATTACATGGACAAAAGAACTTTTGAGGTCAACTATTTTTAACCTGGAGATGCTCCCTGATCGAATAATCTTTTCTAAGAAAATCTGGAAATCAGCTACTATGTAAATGCTTAAAGGACTTGGGCTGGATGCATGTGAGCAAAGGCCAGACAACGAAGAAGTGGGAGAGCAAGCAAGGAAGAGCGAATGGCAGCAACTTAGGATCAGCCGCCACCTCACATTTTCTTGACAAGAAGGGCTCATAGACGTTTTCTCCAAAATCCATTCAAAAGGGGATCACAATCTATTGTGTTCAGAAGAGCAGCAAGCTCAGGCAGATTCCTAGCATCTGCTCATTCCCTGCCCAAGAAGTATTCGCACCAGGAAGTATTCGCACAGACAATTTGTAGTTTGCACATTCGGAAGGCACATTTCTCTCACCTCTGACACGGCACTTTGAATCACTGGACTTGCACGTTTTCCGAGAACGCACATCTACAAGGCATATTTCATATTTTCCTATTGCATAGTTCATCATTTTCACTCGCACAGCTGATTCTGATCATTCTCGCACAACTGAATCTCACTCATTCCATCATTCCCACACGCGCAGCAGGTTTACCCTACTCGCCCAGCCCAAAAACGCGCCCCCATCTACTTTTCACGCACTTGCCCAGCCAACAATGGTTGCAGGGTGAGGGGCGGGAAGAATTCCAGAAGAGAAATTTTCAAAGAAACAAAATGGACATAGCAACAACAATGCAGAACGAACCGAAATGCTAAGAAAACAGTTTGAAGGAAGGAAAAGCTACACCAGTGCACATGACTAAATTTGATGAAAAGAAAATACAATATGTTGAGGTAGGTGAGAGTACCCATACGAGGATTAGGGATAACAAAAAATAGGTACCAAGGAGTTTTTGGGCATCTTTTGTAAAAGCCTACTCGCACACCTAATTTTCGGATAAAAAAGGTGTTTTCTCTCCAAAACAAGGTTGTGTGAGTAGGTGTGGGTATCATTCTTTGACATTTTTTTGGTAAGTTTTACCATATTGACCATTTTTGCACAAATAAAGTTGACCATACTCGCACAAGCTAGTTTTATGAAGCTAAGACCTTGTGCGAGTTGCCTACCCATTGTGCGAGTCATCCCAAGGCAGTTCCACAATTGTGCGAGTCATTTCAAGCTTTTTTTCACTTTTTTTTGACCTGTACGAGTCATTTCAAGGTCTTGTGAGGTTTCTAAGCAAGACTCTGCCCCCAGTCTTGTGCGAGTAGGTTGTGCGAGTATCCAGGCATGTGCGAATAGGTTGTGCAAATCATTTGTGCGAGTCATTTTTTGAGGTGTGCGAGTCGTTTTTCTTGTGCGAGTCATTTTTCTGTTGTGCGAGTCTTTTTTGAGGTGTACGAGTCATTTTTCCTTACCTCTATCATTCTTGTGCAAGTCTTTTTTCTTTTCTGTTGTGCGAGTCTTTTTTGAGGTGTACGAGTCATTTTTCCTTACCTCTATCATTCTTGTGCAAGTCATTTTTCACCGTGTGCGAGTAGTAAGATCCCATGTGTGAGTCATTTTTCACCCTGTCTTTTCACCCTATGCGAGTAGTAAGTTCCTGTGTGCGAGTCATTTTTCATCCTGTCTGTGCGAGTCATTCTCTAATTTTCACCAACTACAAGAGTACTAAAGGAGGTTTTATAAAAAATTAAAAAAAAAAAACTCCCAAATAAGGTAAGTGAAAATGCGAAAAATGGATCACTATGACGAAATGCCTTAGGATTTGATTTACAGGGTGCCTTCACTTTTCCTAGGGCATGTTTGGCATTTTGAGTAAAAATGCAGCATGAATGGAACACGTGTAAAAACACAGTTTCGCCTTTTCTTCGCCTGTGAGAATTTACTTGTATTTATGCAGACAGTCGCGTTTTATTCGGCTGTCTTATTTTACATGTAAATATGCAGACTGTGCGACAACGTGAGTAAAAATGCAGCATGAATGGAGGCAGATTAGAATGGGATTTAGGAGAGTAGAGGAGATAAATCCAACACCCCCCCTTAATCTGGATCCGTGAATGCCTTGATCTTCAGACTAAGCAATGCACAAAATTTGTTGTGTGCATTAACACTTAATGCTTTCATAAATATATCTGCAACCATGTCCTGCGTTTTGCAGTACGTTAAGCTCACCTCCTTGTTGAGAACCTTGCTCCTGATGTAGTGATATCTGATTTCAATGTGCTTACTCCTAGAGTGAAATCTAGGGTTGGTCGATAAGGCAATAGCACTCTAATTATCACACAATAAAATTGTAGGGCTGTACTGATAGAGATTAACGTCTGACAGTAAATTTCTCAACCAAAACGCTTCCTTAATAGATTGAGAAGCAGCAATGTATTCTACTTCTGTAGAAGAAAGTGTGATAGAGATTTGCTTACAACTATTCCATGAGATAGGACCGCCGTTGAAGAAGAATGTAAATCCAGATGTGGACTTACGATTGTCTACATCTCCTCTCCAGCTTGCATCAAAATATCCACTGAGCTGATGAAGATTGTCATTGCTGACATCTCCATAGCAGATGCACTGGTCCATGGTAGCTCGAATATACATCATGACTCTTATGAGAGCCTTCCAATGGGTAATGCCAGGATTAGCCATATATTGGCAAGTGAGCTTACTGCAAAAGAGATATCTAGTCTTGTACAGACCATTGTGTACATGAGAGATCCAAGTATCGATCGACAAGGATACTCTCTCATCTGCTCCTCTTTTTGCTTGGTCTGGGAACATTGGTCCTTTGACAAATGCAGGCCTGGATTCATCGGTGAGTGAGCTAATTTACAATTCATTAGATTGTATCTGTTAAGAACATTGTGAAGATACCTTTGTTGAGTGATGTAAATCAATCATCTCGCTCTGTCTTTGTGGATCTGAATTCCCAGACAGAAGTGAGCTTCGCCCAAATCAGTCATGTCGAACTCTGAAATGATGAGAAGGAAGAAAGAAGAAATCGCGAAACAGTCGCGAAATTGTCGCGACCGTGACTCAACCATGACTCAATGTGATTCGGATGGAGTTCAGATGCGATTGCTGGACACTGCCGGCAAAATCACTCCTACAGACCTCCAGAGTGTAGTCAGACACTACTGATCTACGTTTATAAAATTAATGTAGCATTCAACATAGTTTCAACCAAGGTGTGGAATTAAAAAAAAATGAACAAGAGAACTCAGACTCACGAATAACAGCAGACACATTTGCATTCAAGATCAGACACGACAAGAAAATCATCTATATTGATCTTTCTTTGATTCTTCAAGCACTGCATACAAATCCACGCAGTGCGCTGGCATGGGAGAAACACGATTCTCTCACGAGTGATCATCTCACTTTACTAGCGGACAGTTGGATCTTTAGATCCTAGACAGAATTGTCTTCGCACGCAGGCGGACATGTATTCTGTAATTTTGTCTTGATTACTTACTAGCATCAGACTACTTCATTACACTGTATGTGTTCTGTCAAGTATCATCCAGTAGCTATATAGTCGCTCTATGTAAGTTTTAGATTAGAGTGATTAAGCATCTAAAACTAATCAGGAAATTACAAGAGTGGCAGATTAGCCATGACTTAAAGTGTATCTACTGATGTCATGCCATCAGATCATACATCTGTACTTCTGGGTACTTGCATGATCTCGCTGGTACTCTTTGGAGCGTGAAGCGCAGGAGAAGGTTTCACGACGTTGGTTTCGTTTCCGCCGTTGGTTTCGTTTCCATCGTTGGTTTCGTTTCCATCGTTGGTTTCATTTTGGACTTCTGCCTTTTCTTGTATTGGACCGCAAAAGATTCTCGTGCCAGACCGCAAAATATTTTCATTCGTGAATCTTTCATGTTCGCGAACCATTCGTGTTCGTCTCCTTTGACTTTCGTTTTCGCGAACCATTCATCTTCGTGTTTCATGTCAGGCGGAGGGCTGAAAGCTAGCAAGGCTTTGTAGTTAGAAACATTTTGTTTCTTCATGAAACAATATCTACTTAGAATCCTTGACCATATTGGTATTGTTGTTGAAGAGCAATGTATCATCCACGTATAAGGTGATGATAATGAAGGATTGCTGCACTGACTTGGAAGAGACGTTGCAATCAACAGTGCTTGGTTTCTTTGTTCGATGAGGAATGTGTTGATCCTATGAAACCAAGCTCTGGCAGACTGTTTCAAACCGTAAAGTGCTTTGTGGAGTTTACAGACATGATTCTTCATACCTTCCAGAACGTATCCTTTGGGCTGGATATCTTCTTGTATAACTCCATTCAGATAGGGTGTTTGCACATCAAGTTGATGTACTTCGAGGTCGGCATAAGACAGGAGCATTAGGATCGACGAATGTTTGACTACTGGACTGAAAGTCTTGCTGTAGTTGACGTTGGAGATCTGAGTGAATCCTCGTGCTACCAATCTTGCCTTCCTTCGATCAATTGCTCCATTGGCATTGTATTTGATCTTGAAGATCCATTTACAATCAATGATATTACAGCCAATAGGAGCTTTGACTAGTGGCCACGTCTGGTTCTTGATCAGAGAGGAATACTCTCTGTTCGTAGCTTCTCTCCAGAGTCTGGTGGGCTGAGTGCCTCTTCGACTGTTGTCGGTCTTGTATCAAGAGACATGCAGACTCAGGAGTATAACTTGTGGGCTATGTGCGCACTCGACTTGATCTTCTAGGAAAATTTGACTGATGAGCCACTCTTGGGACTTGTTGCTGGGTAGCAGCAACGTCTTTGTCTGATTCGCTATCACGAAGTGGGTCGACAATAGATACGCCTGAGGCAAAAGCTCGGACAGTCAGAGACCGTACACTCAAAACTAACATTCGTCGACTTCCAAAATGGCTCTGATATTGAAAATGAAGCTGTGGGCGAAGGTTGTCTGGGGTATTTTAGGCTACTATGAGATTCTGGACATTTTTAACTAGGGATTTTTTATGTTTTTGGCTGATTTTTGGCAATTTTGGCAAACTGACTAGGAACTAACCTTCGTCTGAAGTACATCAGATTTTGCTGATGTGGCAAAAGGCAATCTTGACAGATAGGTTACTCGACTTTATCATGAGGATAGTCGAGATCAAGAACAATAGAATGTCTAGACATTTGTTGTACAACAGCATGATTCAAGTGACCAAGTCTATAATGCCAAAGTAAACTTTTATTTGCATGAATAGAAGTACTGAGCGCCTGACTAGAGGCAGAAAACCAATGACTTAATTTATACAAGTATCCATGCCTCTTTTCGAGTGCTAGGATCTTGCTTGTCCTAGCAACTACTTTGCATTGATCACATTCGAATTCTACTCTATCTCCTAGATCTATGATTATGCTTACGTAGATAAGTTTGGTACATACAGAACTTTAGAAAGTAGCTTAGACTGATCATTTGCAAAGCTTAATTTTAAAGTATCTTCACCTTTAATAGCTTGTGTGCTATTGTCACCAAGGTGAACATATTTCTGGATACTATAAGGTGTATAGGACTCGAAACAGATAAGGCTGGTCATGTGCTGAGTGGCTCCAGAATCCAAGAACCAAGAACTGTCACCGGATGCTCCTTGATGGCTGGTCATGAAGGCATCATGATTCGCTTTTTGAATAGGCTGTGGAGTTTCTATAGCTGCATTTGTCACTTGATTGGACTGCCCCTTCCTGTTGTTCTTCGCTTGCAGTATCCGGCAGTTTTGAATATCGTGGTTGTTTCGCTTGCAGTATCTGTAGAACAGCTTCTTCTTCGTCTGCGGAGTCGACTATTCTTTGTGATGTGCTGGTTTCTGGTTTGGCTTTGATTGCTTCAGACCTTTCTTCTTCTTCTGCTTAGTCGTGCTCTTGTTGGTGTATAAGGCGTGAGAATCAGCTGAGGAACTTGAGGCTTCATTCTTCCGCATGTCTTCCTGCAACAACATAGTAATGACTCTTGAAAGAGTCAGTTCTGGATGTGTCATGATGATCATCACCCAGCTGTCGTATGAGCTTGGCAAGCTTGTAAGCAGTTGCATTACTGTGTCTTGATCGTCTATGACAGATCCGACAGCACCCATTTGCCTTAGCAGGTCCTTGAATTGATTGATGTGATTCTGTAGGAAATCACCATTCGTCATCTTGAGGGAGTAAAATCTCTTCCTGAGATGTAGCTTGGAAGCTATATCTCGCACTTCGTATAGTGTGCTCAAGATGTCCCAGACGTCTTTTGATGTCTGAGCCTCGGATACATGGCCGATCTGGGTATCCGTAACGTTGAGGATGATCAGCGTGAAAGCCTTTCCATCCTTCAACTTCTATCTGGCGATTGCTGCGTCGTCTGCTTTGGGTTTCCCTTCTGCACCTGTAACAACATCATACAATTCTTTAGCCATCAGTACAGTTTTCAATGTTTTTGTATTTCCTACTTGAGGCATGCCACATAAATCCCCTACTGTGCTTCGAGGCGTATTTACAATATTTTGCGCTTTGTGTAACACAAGTACACCATTGGTGTTTTACTTTATAATTACATTACTTACAAACATGAGGTTGTACAAGCCCTCCATATTATGTCTTGTGTGTGGGGCAGGTACCGTACATGGCCAATGTGAAAATTCACACTTTAGGGCATTCCCACACGTGTGAAATTTCACGTGTGAAAAATTGTCAAAATTCTATCTTGGTTATTTCATGATTTTATGTTTGTGAGTACATTTCACATGTGTGGAGCATGTTCCCACATGTGTAAATTAGTTAGAAATAGTTTATAATGTTGACTTTAGGGGTATCATAAAGATTTCTAGTCAAGCATCTTGGTGTCACTTAGGTGATAGGGCCAATTTTGGCTTTAAAGGTCAAATGGTCAAGTACACATGTTTTGTCATGATTATGCCAAAATTCAACTGTGATGTAACTCAAGCTAGTTAGGTTGCTTACACATGTCAAGTTTAGGTTTGATGAGTGATGCACCCTATGTGGTGGCAAAAGTCAAAGGGTCCAATCATAAGAGAGAGATGTGTTGGAAGGGTCCAATCAAAAGTGAGGGATGTTGCATCACACATCCAATAGGATTAGAGAGGCTATGTTTAAGGGGTCCAATAAGAATCAAGAATGGATCTCCATGGGTTTATTTATGTAATTTCATTCCCTTCATTGATAAATGAGAGATCTAAGTTGAGTTTTTGAGTCAATTTGGAGATTTATTAGTTTTGAGTGTATTTCTCTCTCTACCCTTCACCAAAAGTGATGGTTTCTCTCTCTACCCGAGGAGAGGAGCTCGTTGGGACTTGGTTTTCAGTAGTACATGCTTTCACATGTGTGAAACATACTCACAAACATAAAATCATAAAATAACTAAGATAGATTTTTGACATTTTTTCACAGCCAACACCATACCTAAATACATGTGAGGGATTCTTGTGATTATGGCATGACTTTCCAAAACATGTTTTTCTTCTCACGATTCACAACATGTAACAAATCCAGGTCTATGTTTCGAGACGAGTTTCAAAAAGCCCTAAAAGAGTGTTAAACTTTGTACCATAGAATAGCATTATCTTTCAAAACTTATTTGTCATCAAGAACGATCTCTACACACTAAGATAGACCATATGAATAACATTCCATACTACTGTCCTTAGTACACTTATGAAGCATAAGCCTCTTGTATTCATACTTGAATCAACAATGTCGGAGATTTGTATCAAGCATAAAGAATGATGTTGATGTATAAAATGTCCAGGATAGAGCAAAAAAAACTAGTTGTGAAGAACATAGATCTACCATTCAGTTAATATGTAGAAACAAAATCACCGTTACTTATGTATATGCATTAGTGAAAGCCTTGAACAACATATTATGTGATAAGATAATTGTTGGTTCATCGCTGAGCTTCTTTCAAGTGTACGCTAACATAATGTACAAATATACACTATTGTGTAGCAATCCAGCGCACTATGGATGAGAGTATGCATCGTTGTAAGTGATCAATGCTTTAGATATTATTCATTGCATTTTGTATGTAAGTCTTATGAAAGACACACTATGTGGAAGCTTATTAAAGGCTACTCCATCGTTGGATAGGCGATGGAACAATGTTCTACCTTCTAGAAATTTTTCAACGACTGGTAGCCTACTTGCAAGTTGACATAAATGCAAAAAACAACAGCCCATGCAATCCAATGCTAGCCATATATGTTGATTTATGTTATCAATGACAACAAAAATGAGTGCCTAAAATGATGTGTAAACCAGAAGTTTATACTTACAAATACTTCAAGAGTCAACATGAGAAATGAAAGTAGCATAACAAACTCATCGATCTAATGATGAAGCATTGTCCATGAGCTTCTGGGTGGGCACCGAAAATGCAATCCTCTTTTGCCAATAGGGAGCTAGCCAATGTAGGAGGAAGAAGAAGAAGAAGAGGGGGAGAGGAGAAAGAGTGGTAGTATTGCTTTTAGTCACACTTATATAACCACCTGATTTCCTTCTATGTTGAAGGATAAGCTTGTGTAGAGTTAGCCATAGGGTAGCTTTTGAGGGAAGTAACCGCTCTTGTCCGTAGGATGATTTTGAATCAATTTTGGCCATAAAAATAGACCTTATGACACTCGAAGGGGCGCTGCTATTTATAAAATATTAAGTGCGAGACGAGTTTTCAGTAATCCTAGTTTGGTATGAAAATATTCATGTAATGGTAAAGTGCAGTGGGTTAAAGTTAAGTATTATCCATGAGAGTTAGGTATTATCCATGAGAGAGAGAGAGAGAGAGAGAGAGAGAGAGAGAGAGAGAGAGAGAGAGAGAGAGAGAGAGAGAGATCACAGTAGGGGACCTATATATCATAGGATGGGAGAGAGATTACAAATACAAGAGCCCATAAAGAAGTTGTGGACTGGGCAACTTTCTACAAGTTTTTTATGAAGTTGATTTTCGAAGAAAGATACCGAGTCCATTTATATACTTTGCTGGCTTTTTTGCTGGTTTGCTGCTAAGGTGAGAGAGTGGCAATGTCATTCTCTCACTTAATTTTGCAAATGTATACTTTGGATGGGCATATTCTTATTAGTGGCATTAAATGCCTAATCCGGCTAGGTGAAGAGATTGAGGAAATTCGAGGCCACCACCTCGGAATGCGGAAGCCTTCTCGAGTACTCATATATATCTCTACTCACGTATCATTGATTCCCCTCTCTCTCCTGCATTTCCCTCACCACGCTCACCCGATTGTTTCTATTTCTTTCTTCCCCGTTGCTTAATTCAGCAGCTAATATGGAAGAGCAGCAGCAGCCGCCCCAGCAGGAGGCAGGAGCTCAAATCATCGTGGGGCCTCGGTTTTGTGCCCCTATCCCACAGAGTATGTCATCCAAAAGAAGGTGGTGAGCTTCAGTGGGGGCGAGTTCAGTGTGACAGACACCAATGGCAATCTGTTCTTCAAGGTTAATAGGCCGGTCTTGAGCATGCGCGAGAAGCGGCTGTTGGTGGACGCCCTAGACACTCCTTTACTCTGCATGACACGCAAGGTAAGCATTCTATTTTATCTCTAGTTATTGAACCTATCTGCCATAACACAAGAATTGGATGAAAAGGCGATCCGATGAAGGTGGGCTGTGTTTGTTTTGGGTATGCAGTATCTTACCTTGCACAGCACATGGTCGGCGTTTCTGGGTGATTCAAACTCCGGTGGAAAGGAGCTTTTCACGATCAAGAAATCCTCTTTGGTTCAGTTCAGGACTTCCCTGGATGTATTCCTTGCTGACAATACTGGAGTGCCAGATTTTACGATCAAAGGAGATTATATTGACAGAAGCTGCCTTATCTACCACTACAATCAAGTCATTGCAGAGGTAGTGGCGTCATTGTATTTCTACTTGCTCTTGTTCTTGGTTCTCAAAGATTCAAAATCAGGTTAATTAGGCATTTACCTTAGGTCAACGTTAAGGGCGGAAATTCAACTAGAACCTAATAAGAAACATGCTTCACTTTTTTCCATATCATTGCATACTTAACTTTTTGGTCGTTGCAATGATGCAACAAATTACCTGTATTAGCATTGTCATATAGGAGCTGTAGGGAGAGGCTAAACAAAGAGGGCTCTAAGATGTCAACAACGCAGTGGTTGGGGTTTGAGCTTGCCTTAGTGTGGCCAAGGTCTCCCTTTTACCCAACTCAACCAGCTCACCTTGGCTGCATACGCTACTACAGAAAACAATAAATTGTGTCCTTTGCAAGTGGAGATCCTAGAGCATATCTTGTCGCCTTTGCCATAACTCATGTTTGGCCAATCCCAATTACATCCATTTCTTTTTGCTCATGTAAGGTCCCGATCAAATCCAACTTTCACCATGTGAGAAATTTTGATTCGTTAAGATACATTCAACTCGAAATTCGGGTGCATTTGTGATTGGCATGCAAATGTACCACAAGACGTCGGCGATGGTACCTGAGAATTAGGTGGGGAGAAGGGAGTCAGCTTCTCATGTAGAGATGTATGTTACTTATTTCAGCTACATGACATTGCTTTCAAAAGCTTATGGAGTTCCAAGTCAAAATCCTTTTGCGTGATTCTAGTAAACAATGCTTTTTGTTGGGCCATTGTAGGTAAGATATCAAGTTTAGGGTGGGAGTCCTAAAAATCGCATAAGCAAAAGCATTGATGATCAATCACATTCAGTAAGTTGAACACACAAGATCATAAGAGAGAATCATCTAAAAGTCTACATCCTTTCTCTCTCACATAAGAAAACAACGAAAGAGTTTAGAATGAACCAAGGGGGGGGGGGGAGAGAGAGAGAGAGAGAGAGAGAGAGAGAGAGAGAGAGAGAGAGATCATAAAGGTAAGAATCATTATTCACAAATTACAACTTAGAAAGCACTCATTGGAGTGGGATGTTGCAAATGCAGGTTAAGCGCACGCTTACATTGTCAAATTTTCTTCCAGGAAAGGACACCTTTTCAGTGCTTGTGTACCCAAGAACAGATTCTGCATTTATCATTTCATTGGTTGTGCTCATGGATGTTATACATCGCGAAGGGGAACAAGCAAGGTTGAGGAACGATATCATGTGATGTATTTGTAGGCATTTTGTGATGCATTATGTGTCATGTACTATGAATGATATGCTAGTATGAATGTAGGATTAGTCTTGATCAAATTTGCATTCACGTCTTGCATAGTACTACTACATCCCATCTTTATTTATTCAAAACTAATGCATGCCCATTGATTGAAGATGACCAGATAATTTTGGCAAGAATGGATCACTTATTTCCAACTCTAGCTTCGTAACTTTGTGATTTATTGAGATTATCAATGCTCTACATTCTTACCCGAGATGGACATTGCACAATGAGTATAGCTTAGTCTCTATGGACCCCATCAAATCTACATGATTGACTAAATTAGTTGCAAGTGTTACATTGCCTCTGATTTAGACAATCGTTATCGATCCCACCAATTTAGATTTCAATCTCCATAGATTGAGATGCTTACTAATGAGAATCTACCTTCATATGAACTATTCAATCTCGGCAGAAGCTGAACTTTTGGGAATGAAAAAACAATCTTCATAGTACAAAACGAAGGAAGCGCATACCAACTAAAATTTGTTTAACAAGTCACTAAGGATCAATCTTACCATTGTTGATTCTTTTAGCAAATTCATAAAATTGTTAGTGATGGCATTTAGGAATTAATGATGAGTCATTATTACTTGCACATGCTTCCCTTATTGCCCAATTGGAGTATGATGATAGTCACAACGATGATGTTGTTGATTGTTACACACATGCATTTGATGATAATAATGGAAGGAAAGATGATTATGACCATATTGAAGATGGAATAGAAAAAGATTGATGATGATTACAATGTGTGTGTGTGTGTGTGTGTGTGTGTGTGTGTGTGTGTGTGTGTGTGTGTGTGTGTGTGAGAGAGAGAGAGAGAGAGAGAGAGAGAGAGAGAGAGAGAATTTTATTGAAGTTTTTCCATGTTGGGTTTCTCACCACTAGACCAAAACGTGGAGTATAGGGCGATTAACTCAAAGACCTCTTTTTATGTTGCATAAAGGGTGGCCTTCTAGACCACCATTAATTTTTCATAAAGGGCAATATTGATGGCCACCCTCTATTCATAGATGCTTGAACGAGTCTAAAAAAAAAAACATCTTTTGTTTTGCATAAATGGCAATGTTTAATTTTTTCTAACATAAAGAGCAGTCTAAAAGGCGCACTTTATGCAATTATGCATACAAGGAGGCTAAGAAAATTGCTCTTTATGTGTAAAGGACGATCTAAAGCCACCTTGTTTGTGACATAAAGAAAAGCTCTATTGACCACCCTTTATGCAGTTGTGTAGAAAGGTTAGCTTTTTAGATTGCCTTTTGTGTGCAATTGAAATATTATGACATTGACAATGATGATGATGTTGATAATGAGGCATATGCATGTGATGATATTATAGGAGGAGAGATGATTATGACCATGTTGAAGATGGAAAATAGAAAGAAAGAGTGATGACAATGATGATGATAAGAATTATGAGTAGTAATATCAATATGAACGATTCCAATCACAACAAGTGTTACAAGGAGTGGTGATTGTTTCTAAAAAAAGAAAGGTGGCGGTGATGACAACAACAACGATACTATCAATTAAGTATGATGGTGGTGGTGGTGGTGATAATGATGATTATGATGCAAATGATAATTAATCTGGAAGGGGCCCCCCTTCCAAGTTAATTAGGCATTCACCTTAGTTCAATGTTGAGGGTAGGAATTTATGTAGGGCTTGGAAAAGCAATATAAGATGCATGCTATATTTGTTCCTACATATTTATATCATTGCATACTTAATCTTTTTGTATTGCAATTGTGCAACAAATTGATTCTATTAGCATTCTCATACATGAGTTGTAGGCAGAGCATAAACAAGGACCGTTGGGTCCAAGATGTCAACAACGCAGTGGTTGTCATTTGAGCTTGGCTTAGTTTGGCAAGAATCTTTCTTTTATCAACCCACTTGGATTGCATACACCATTTCATACAATAATGCAATAAATTGATTGTATTAGCATTTTCACGTAGTCAGAGCCTAAACAAAGAGCACCTTGGCTCCAAGATGTCAACAATGTAATGGTTGTGGTTGGAGCTTGGCATAGTGTGCCAAGAATCTTCCTTTTACCAACCCTCTTGGATTGCATACACTATTTCATATTATACAATAAATGGACGTATCAAATATCTATGAGCACATAGCATAGAACATACAAAATGTTTCTTCACATTGTGATTTACAATGTAGGTGAATTCTACAACGAGGGAGAGATAATTGACTAACTTGGTTTAGAAAACATAAGATGTGCCTTTTGCAAGTGGAGATCTTAGAGCATACTCTTGTTGCCTTTGCCATAACTCATGTTTGGCTAATTCTGATTGCATCTTCAGAAACACATTTCTTTTGCTCATGTAAGGGATTTTGGCCCGATTGAATCAAATTTCACCATGTAGGAAGCTCAAATGTATTCAATTGAGAACATAGGTGCATTTGTGATTGGCATGCAAATGTGCTACAAGTTGTCGACGATGGTACATGTGAATTTGATGGGAGGAGGGAGCCGTGTCAATCAATATTTGATCAAACATTTGGCCAACGAACCCAATTTATTTGAAAGACTTGCTCGATGGATTTCCTACTTTAAGAATTTACTTGTACAATTTAGACTCCACAGGTTCAACATCATACAGATGTTGACTACTTACCGAGGTTAAAAACTTTAATTTCTTAGGAATCTGTAGATAACAAATTGCTAGACGAAATAGTTAAAATTCATTCCAAACAGGATTACAGACCATGCAACACAGTAACATAGATAGAAAGTGCTCTCACCTCCAAGCTCACATAGCAACTATATTTCTGAAAACCAAAATACGCCGTACATATAGTTTTTCACTATGGCAACCCATGCATGGCTCAATTTGCCATCGACGGGACACATGTCTCGTCGACACGCCTCATGGCGAGGCCAACTAGTCCTAATCCACTGATAGGACCCATAGTACAATAACACAGTAGTTCTACTTTAATTCTAACTGTCTCCGTAAAAATAGAATCTATTTTTTATACATCCATATACATAGCATCAAAGTTAACAAACTTTAAGTACAGAAAGCTTTGATCTAAACTTATCAAACTTTTCTCTAATGAGTGGCTTAGTGAATATGTCAGCTAGTTGGTCATCTATACTACAATGAACAGCATTAATTTTCCTACTCAGCAACCTCTCGCGTATAAAGTGATAGTGAATCTCGATGTGTTTGGTTCTCGCATGGAACACCAGATTCTTTGCCAACTGAATGCCACTATGACTGTCGCTATGTATAATCGTGGGATTTTCCTGTTTCATGCCAACCTCATCCAAGATCTGCCTCAACCACATGGCTTCCTATGTTGCGCTACACATTGCCTTATACTCTGCTCCTGTTGTGGATAGAGCAAATGTACTTTGTTTTTTACTAGACCAGAAAAAGTAACTGCCACAAAACTAGAATACATACCCTGTGGTAGATCTACGATCATCACAGTCACCTCCCCAATCCGCATCCACATAGCCACATAACTCAGGTAAGCTTCATGCTTCCTATACACAAAGCCATAATTGGAAGTGCCTTTGAAATATTGCAAAATGCATTTGGCTACCTTCCAATGTGTTTCCATAGGTGCTGCCATAAACTAACTTATATTACCAACACTATAGCATATATTTTGTCTAGTCATGGTAATGTAAATCAAGCTCCCTACTAATTGCCTATACAACGTAGCATCAAATGGCTATGATTCTATCAAGCTTAGAAAGCATTTTACCTAGCTCAATAGGAGTGTTCATTGGCTTGCAATCCTGTAGCTTGAACCTGTGCAGCAATTGTGAAGGATTTCAAATCATCAATGATCCAATCCACAAAAAGATCTTGGATTACAGAAGATATCCTACCAATCTCACCAATGTAGAAAAATCAGCATCTACACACAAAATGAGATGCAAACTCTAATAGAACTTGATCAAACATGAATCAAAAGATAAAAAAACTGTTGCTATCCATAAAAAACCAACAACCTACTGTATTTCACACGTGTGGATCCAAAAATAACAAATATAGATCATTCTACACATAGAATTGCATGCAATTACAAAATCTACAAGAAAATGTGGCAAAAATTGCAGAAAAAAAATGGCAAAAATTGTGGAAATTTTTGCAATTTTTGCCATTTCTTGCCAAAAAAATTGCGGAAACAATTTTTGCAATTTTTTTTTGGCAAATTTGCAATTTCGGTCCCGCAATTTTTTTGGCTAATTTTTCGTAATTTTTATGGCTAAATTAACAATAAAAAAATTGCGAAAACCCATCCGTAATTTTTTGGCATGATAATTGCGGATTTATTTCCACAATTTATTTTCGCAATTTATTTGGTTGATATTTTTTGCTAGATTTTCTGGGCAAAAATAGTCAAAAAAATTGCAGAAATTCATTTCCGCAATTGTTGTAGCAAAAATTGCAGATATTTTTTCGCAATTTTTTGTGCAAAAATTGTGAAAATTCATTTTTGTAATGTTTTTTAAAATAGTGTAAAAAATGTGCGAAAAATAAATTCGTAATAAAATATAAATTGCGAATTTATTTTCTACAATTTTCATACATTATTTTGAAAAAAAATTACCAAAATGAATTTTCGCAATTGTTTTGGCAATTTTTGCCAAAAAATTGCGAATAAATACCTGCAATTTATTGGCTAAAATTGCAAAATATCACCAACCCTAAACCCTAAACCTCGATAGCAAGTTCTTTACCTCAGATAACGGTTGAGCTAAACATGACTGTTGTGGCGTCGGATCCTTTTCTATAGTTGCACGCTACATGACATATGAAAAAAATTATGAAATTGTTAGAAAACTTATCTCTATCTCTCTAATGAGGTCCATACTTTTTATAAGGCTTTTACAATTTAGAGTATGACATCCCATGCATTGTCTTGTGTCTCAAAGTACATGTGTAATAATCAGACTCTTAAAAAGAAGTGAGGTTAAATCTCTTTAACTGTAGATAACGACTAAGCTGAACCCAACCATTGTAGCATTGGATCCTCCTCTACAACAACATGATGCATGATCAAAACTGAAATAAGGAATATATCTCATTCTCTCTCTCTTTCTCATTGTCTCTTTCTCTCTCTTTGTCTCTCTCCTTCTCCCTCTCTTTATGTAGATAGCTAGGACCATACCAAGTTTCAAAAGAAAGAGATGGAGAGAGAGAAAGAAGAAATGCGAAAGCGAGCTAACCTGGGATAAACTTTTCATCATCTTCATCTACGTCTTTCATTTCCCCGACTATTTTCTTCTAAAATCTTCATTACTTTGTCGTCGGGGTTTTTTCTTGACATATAATTAATTAAAATCTTCTTGTACAAAAAAAAAAGAGCATAGTTAATCAATTAGATGCAAAATCATATACATGTTCATCATTATATTTTATAAAATTAAATGCATTTAAACTATAATTTCAAAAAATATAGGTTATTATATCTCATGTTGGGTGTTATCTTCAAAGTCTCAGCCACAGGTCAGGATCCAACTCGCCTGCTTTTAGTTTGCCAAAACCTTTACTAGTATGAGCATCCACATAGATCTCAGCAACAGTTGGAGCCCTATTCTTTTCTTGTGCCTGGAATTTGGCACTCAACAATAGACAAAAATAAATGAGATCATGAAAAAAGAGGTTTTGCATATTGGAGTATACAAATGCAAGTTTTGTTGTATACACACATACCAGTCTCATATTGATGCCCGCATATCTAGCTCGACCAACATTCGGCATCTTTTGTTGTTTTGCTTTGTTGCTTTTGTTTTGTTGACTCAATTTCTACGCAAATTATTGTACACACATCAAGCAAATGAATAATAAGTCAGTAGTAAGATAAATAAATCATGCACTAACTAGAGATGACCAAACATTCAAGTGAAATTTTGGTTTCAAAATACATAGATAAGACAAAAAAGTGGAATACAATTTGGAAAGTTTTGCTTTTTAAGTATTGACGTAGAAGCTGCCATCTCTCCTTTTCCATCCACTCAAGACATTTTGGCATTAAATTTTTTGTCTCTACTTTATCAATGTCATTCTTGAGTTTCTCTCTCAATGAATGAAAACTAGACGACAATTTGTCCTTGAAGTACTGTGATGAAAACTGGCAATCATATTTTGCCTGTGATATGAAATAAAACTCATCAAACTATCTCTCTCTCTCTCTCTCTCTCTCTCTCTCTCTCTCTCTCTCTCTCTCTCTCTCTCTCTCTCTCTCTCTCTCTCTCTCTCTCTCTCTCTCTCTCTCTCTCTCTCTCTCACACACACACACACACACACACACACACACACACACATGATCTATATAAGATTCAAATAAAAGTAGAGTAGTACTAGCAATGCTTGACGAATTGCCTCGATTGGCACCTTTGGTACAATTGTTGGATAATGTAGATCCAACTTGGCCTTCATCAACATGAGCATGCACATCTTATCTATCATTACTTTATTGTTGAAGGTGTGCTCAAGGGGATTAGGGAATCATCTCTTTAAGTCATCTATGACCCGACGCTTCTTAGTGATAGGGACAGCCCTCCAGTCTCCGAACATATTCCTATCAAACGCCCCATGACAGAGCTCTCTCATATAAGCTAGGACCTCCTTCCCCTTAACATCCTCAACTATAGCCCCTGACGTATCAATGTCATAGTATAATATCGGATCGGCTCTAGCAGGTGGGGCGTTGTAACCAGGTGGTGGTGCGTCACGCACGGGTGAGTCATCTCTATATCTAGGCTCCTCGAAATCATCGTCACCTCCACAAGCAAAAAAACAACCACCTAAATGACTCTTACATGGTGCTGACCTAGCAACGCGAGGTGTGGAGGTCTGAGGAGTGGACCTATGTGGTGAGGGCCTCTATGATGGTACGGGTGAGGGCCTTTGTGATGGTACATATGAATGTGCACTAGTGGGGTGTGGAAAAAGTACAAAAAGGACCAAGAGTGGATCCTAATCTGATCCTCAAGAGGGATTGGTTGTCAGATTACTTGATCTATCAATCTACTTCAGATTAAGATCAATCTAGATCAATTCTGGACACAAAATCCTAACAAGAACAATCATTAATTGAAGTAAGTGTACTTTCTGATTTCACACGTGTGAAACACTATCTGAGTACGGAATCCAACCTGAAAATCAAGTACACATTGATAGAACCTCAAAACAATCAAAACAAATGTAGACAAATGGAGAGAATCACGCAAAATTGCTTCCAAAACCAAGATTGGTGTCTCACATTGATTATGGCCAAATGTGGCTCTATATATATAATAAGTGGGAGCTCGTGGTACTGATCATCCCTCTGATCCCACATGTGTGAAGGTGCTTTGTCATATGATGATTCATCATGCAAAACTGACACTTGGACAAAACCTTCTATTTTGGGCACTTTTGGTCCATTTTCCTTCTATATGGAGATCTACTTGGAAATCTACTAGAAGTCAAAATTTGCCTACTTCAGCTTATTCCACACATGTGAGCTGTCCTCTACACATGTGATATGACACCTAACCAAAGGATGTGGCTCATGCAATCAATAGATTGATGCCATGTGTCATATGTCTAGAAAACTAGTTTTTGGCCTTTTTAGCCACTAGAACTTGAATTAAATCATATGTACAACCTATATGATTATGGTGCATGACAAGTACACTATTGTTGCACGTGGGAACAGGCTCCACACATGTGTAATCATTCTATATACATGAATTTTGGCCTCTACCAAGCTTATTTTTGCATTTTTCACACTCCTCAAAAATCTAGCTTGTAAATCTAGCTTGATGGAAAACATGATGATCTTGAACTTGAATCCATGGGCTGAATTGGTCTTTGCTGGTTCAAAAGGTGTGAAGATCAGCCAATGATCTTGATGTTGATCTGAAATCACCATATCCATGATAGTGCTTCTTTGATGTTGACATCTTTGATGAACTTGAGAGCTTTGCACCATCCTAGCACCTCCAAAATCGATTCCTTCCAAATTTCATGTAGATGCTTGACTTTGAGGCTTGCTCGTTCTTCATGTGCATGCTCCTCCATGAGAAAATAAAGATTTTTTATTTATTTATTAGGATCACAAAGATCTAACATCATGTTACTATGATCTAGAGAATTAGTCTCATCCAAATTGGCAAGACTATGCATGCTATAATAACAAAGTGTTTGCAATATATCTTCATGCTTGTTTACCATCCTAATATCAGATCCAATGAGGCTAAATACTTCATTATGGAGATAAGTGTCTTTAGAAGATGACTCACTTACTCCAATAAAGAGTTTAAAATTTGCCTCAATACAAATTTTCAAACTATGAGTGAACAAATCACTTTTGCTCTTGCATGACTCAAGAGCATACATTTGATGAAATAACCATTCGCTTTTGAATTGATTTAAGTCAATTTCAATCTTTTAAGAACATTATCTATGTTCTCAAGAGAGACTTCATACTCAACTAGTATGGCTTTACTCCAATTTTGAGATGCAATGATCTCACTAAAGCAAATTGATTTATCAAATGACATAAGAGAAGTAAGTACGAGATGTACACCACATGAGATATGCTCCTCTTTCCCTTGAAATGTGAGCCACATGGAAACAACCATATTTCTTGAGTTTATTTTTGAAATCACAATTTGAGAAGGTCTCTCCTCCTCAATCCTTGGCACACTTGAACCTTGAGAAGGATTCTCCTCCTCAATCCTTGGCACATTTGAACCTTGAGATGACTCCTTAAGATCCTCTTCACGGTGCTCCTTTTTGATGGAAATCCGAGACCTCCATGTCTCATAATGATCACAACAAGTATGACCATTCAATATGCACTTCCTATGATTATCAAGATTACTTATGCTAGAAACATAAGTCCAAAAATCACCACAACTTGGCATGATTTTTCCAATATTGAAATCAAAAGGTATTTCCATCTCAATAAGGCTAACTACTTGCTTATGGATATAAGTGTCCACTTTGGATGCTTCACTTTTTCTCATAAGAAGTTTACAACTTGCCTTTATGATTGAAAACTTACAATTTTCATCTTTATGAATGAACACATCATTCATGATCTTATTGAAACCAAAAGATCCTACATTATGAAGGTATTTCCATTTCCTTGACTTCATAACTAATGTAAGCTTACAAGGAAAACATATTTTGCTATCTTTTAAGGCATCGCACTCAACTAGCATTGCCTTAAGCCACTTTTGAGATACAAAAATCCCTTCAAAGCAAAATAGATCTTCATAAGTTGACATGAGAGCATAAATGAAACTATTTTCATTTTGTGATTGATGCTCCTTATTCTTGATTGATTTCTCTTGGATCATAACAATAAGTTTGAACTTATCTAAAGTTCCAAGCAAAATACTTTCCAAGGACATAAAATAAATCTAGGTTACTTTCATGAAAGTGACATCTATCTTTGCATCTTGAACCAAACAATGTACTTCCAAATGAAAAATTTCAAAAGATTTGAAATGTGTTGTGATGGACTCTTGAAGACAAATCTTGCAAGTCCTTGTGAGACTCCAAGCCTCATTCACCTTTCCACAAAGGAAACACCTTTTCTTGGACTTGTCCTTCTTGTATTTGCATTTCGAACTTGAAGCTCCATCCTTCTCCTCGGCCCCCTTGCTTTGGTTCTTCTTGGATGGATTGGTCTTCTTTTTGTAGCATCTTGAGAAAAAATATCCTCCCTTGCCACAAAGGTTGCACTTAGGATCCTTTCTTTCCTTCAATAGGTTGCCACCTACTGATGCCATGTGAATAAAAACCTGTGATATGATTCTACAAATGTAATTTGTGACTTTCAAGAGACTAGATTTGAACATCTTCAATAATCTAGAATGATCTACAAAAGATCTAGCTCACAAACCTAAGAATCAATCTTCACACTAATGACTAGTCACTTGGAAACTTTGCTTTGATCACTAAGACAAAAGCACACAATCTTTGAATCAAATCACAAAAGAAATCAGATCCAATCTCCTATTGGACTCATCAAATACCAATGACTCTTTCTTTTGAAAGTTGAGATGGATATGAAAAAGATTTGACACCTAGATTTTCCTTTTCACTTGGTAGTTCTCTCAACACTTGAGATTCTTGAACAAAAGATGGGTTTTGTTTCAAACACATGAAAATCAAACTTAATCACTTCTTTTGGACTCAGTCTTGACCCAAATAATCTCACTCTTGAGATTTAGAATGAATTTGATTTGATTTGAAAACAAACTATACCACCAATTTTTCACAAAGCTAAAAAATTAGACAACTAGAGATTCACAAAGATCTCAACCATGCATGAATACTCAAATATGGACTCCTCCTCATTCTAGGCATCCAATGGGATCACAAATTGACCCTCACACTCTCACAAAGAAAGTTGAATAGAACTAATTTGAGTCTCATAAATACTATGTCAATTTTTGCTCAACAAATTGAATTCAATCACTCCTATTGCATTCCACCAATTACTCTACCTTTTAAGAATTAGAATGAAATTCAAAATAAAAAGTTGTGATTCTTCTCACTAAGATATTGTGCTTCAAAGAGCTAATACCACTTAGAAAGATTTGATCACCTAGGAGAAGACAAATTCTTTACCTATAACAACACATAATGAGCTTCTAGATCTTGCCCTCTACAAAGGAATGAACTCTTTAGAAAATTGGATCTTTCTCTACACATTTGCCATAGACACCTTAATGACTCTTTTAAAACCTTACAATCACTCAAACAAATTGAGTAGGGTTGAACAATGTGACTTGGATCTCAATCTCTTTTCTAGAACTCTTAATTTAAGCCAATCTATGTCAAATTCTACAAAAGATTTGCATAGATGCTCTATATGCACTAGAAACTCTCAAAGGTTTCACTTGGAGGACAGATCCAAGGACGTTTTCTAGCAAATTAATGCTTCTAAACTTGACCCTATCACTCTTGAACAAATCTAGAGTGATGGTACAATGGATTTCAACCTCTCACCTTGCATATTACTCCTTAATCTATGATTTTTAGCAAAATCTCTCTCAACTTCAACATGCACTCCAAAAATCAGAGATAATCAATTCATGCATCTAATTCAAGCTTCAAATTTAATTTCTTGGCTGTTCTAATCCAAGAACTAATCAAGGGATTAGATTCTCTATAGAAAATGCTTAATTTTGCACCAAAAGTCACTCAAATTGGGTATGTGAGTCAAATTCTACAAATTTTTGAAATTTCTCAGTCAAAAACGGAGCTGTATGGACTCACACGTGTGAAAAGGGTTCCTACAGCCCACAACAAGATCTGGACCAAAAATTTAGAGGATAGCTATCAAATCCAACTCGCTACACAAAATTTGACTAGTTTCCAAAAAAACTGCTAATTTTGGCTTTGATTTGGATTAACCCTATCAATTTCAACAAAACCTCTTGTACTAGGCTCTGATACCATGTGAAAAAAGGTACAAAAAGGACCAAGAGTGGATCCTAATCTGATCCTCAAGAGGGTTTGGTTGTCAGATTACTTGATCTATCAATCTACTTCAGATTAAGATCAATCTAGATCAATTCTGGACACAAAATCCTAACAAGAACAATCATTAATTGAAGGTAAGTGTACTTTCTGGTTTCACACGTGTAAAACACTGTCTGAGTATGGAATCCAACCTGAATCAAGTACACATTGATAGAACCTCAAAACAATCAAAACAAATGTAGACAAATGGAGAGAATCACTCAAAATTGCTTCCAAAACCAAGATTGGTGTCTCACATTGATTATGGCCAAATGTGGCTCTATATATACAATAAGTGGGAGCTCGTGGTACTGATCATCCCTATGATCCCACATGTGTGAAGGTGCTTTGTCATATGATGATTCATCATGCAAAACTGACACTTGGACAAAACCTTCTATTTTGAGCACTTTTGGTCCATTTTTCTTCTATATGGAGATCTACTTGGAAATCTTCTAGAAGTCAAAATTCGCCTACTTCAGCTTATTCTACACATGTGAGCTGTCCTCTACACATGTGATATGACACCTAACCAAAGGATGTGGCTCATGCAATCAATAGATTGATGCCATGTGTCATATGTCTAGAAAACTAGTTTTTGGCCTTTTTAGCCACTAGAACTTGAATTAAATCATATGTACAACCTATATGATTATGGTACATGACAAGTACACTATTTTCACATGTGGGAACAGGTTCCACACATGTGTAATCATCCTATATACATGAATTTTGGCCTCTACCAAGCTTATTTTTGCATTTTTCACATGGGGGGCCTCTGAGGACTACCCTCAGAATGTGCACTAGTGGGGGGCCTATGAGGACTACCCTGTTGTCAGGCCGTTGGAGAGTTTAACATGGACCTATACTGCTAAAGAACAGCATCCATTTGTTCTCTCTGCCTAGCAGGTGCACTACTTAACCAGTTCATACACTCTTCATGAGACGGAGACCCAGGAGATGGAGGGTCAGACATCTTCATATTAAAAATGAACTACGATTAAGATAACAATGATGAACATAAAACATAAATTTAACTATAACCACAAACCTAAACATAAACTTTATTCTCTTTTTATTCAATTTCTCTCTGATAATCCACGGTTTCTAAATCTTTAATTTAAATCTTTTACCCGAAATCTCTTATATCATGTCCTCATGTATACCCTTTATATAAATCCTTTAATCTAAACTCTAAACACTAAAGCCCTTTTCAACTGTCTTACTTGTTTTCATGATTTTAAAACTTTTATCTTTATCAAGCTGTAGCATATGCTCTTCACATTATTTTAGAAAGTTTCAATTGAAAGATAATACCCACAAACAAAGCAACAAGATTTTAACAAGACAAAACAACAATATTCCAACAAAACAAAGAAACAAGATTCACAATAAACAATGCTCACCTTGTCTCCAAAAACTTTGTTTCAAAACCTTTACCCCAAAAAACTTTACTCCAAACTGAGGATACTGTGATAAAAGTGAGAATTCTTTGCAATTTGCAACAATTTCTACAATTTCTGCCATGTCTAAAAATTGCGGAATTTTTTTTGCAGTTTTGTCTGCGATTCCTACCATGACGGAAAAAATTGCGGAATTTATTTTTTATTTTTTACAGTTTTGTCTGCAATTTCTACCTCGATGGAAAAAATTGCGAAAAACTTTCTACAGTTTTTTTTGCAATTTCTGCTGTGGAAACATTTTTCGCAATTTCTGCCATGGCCTAAAAATTGCAAAAATTTGTTTCCACAATTTTGTCTACGATTTTTACCACAACAAGAGAAATTGCGAAAAAAATTATTCAATGTTTTCTGCAATTTCTGTTGCTAAAACATTTTTCGCAATTTTGGCCACGACCAAAAAATTGCGAAAAATCTTTTCCTCACTTTTTTCCACAAATTCTGTGATGACGACAAAAATTGCAGAAGTTTTTTGCAATTTTTTTTGCAATTTCTGCCATGACGGTAGAAATTGCGGATGATTTTCTACAATTTCTGCCATAACGATATAAATTGCGGCATTTTTTCTGCAATTCCGACCAAAAAAAATTTGTGGAATTTTTTTTTCACAATTTTTGCCACCTTTTCTTGTAGTGATCTTGCCATAAGATACCATCATACCTTGATGACTTGATCATAAATGAGTGACATAATGAACCTCCAATAGCTTCATTTCCATCAGCAGAACCAGCCAAGAATGCTAGTACAAATCCAACATCAAAATGATGCTCACAAATGTAGCTAGTTTTACCATATCTTGAAAATTTGCACGCATCCACATGAAAATGCTCAATCATGAGATAGAAAAAGTAAAGTAGACTTGAAAAGCACTTCTTTGCTACTCCTTTGAACCTACTTGAGTCTTCAATAAGCTTCAAAAATAGATCCATAACATCTTTGCCAATTGACTCTCCTTTGATGCTCTTGACTAGCTCCAAATTGTAAAGCTTGTAAGCTTTACTCACCTCACTATATCCAACAAAAATACCTCTTCTTGAAGAAGGATCCTCCTTGTTCCCATCATCCAAAGGCTCTTAGAAAGTTGACACTCGGCCTTCTCTTTGAATAGCATCTCAAAAGGTGTCCTTCCATCCAAAATAGCACTTAGCCACCTATTGCAAAAGAAATTGGCACACAACAAAGCTTGATCCCAAAATGGTTTGTCGAACATAACAGAATCTACTCCTACTGGAATCATAGGTCAACAATACAACATCTAACTAAAGCAAATGGGAATCCTACAGAGTGCTTGTTACAACTATCACTCAACACTTGTAATAAAATCTCCTCAAGGAGCCAAGAACAGGGAAGCATCAGAACTGAGTAGAATGGTGGATCAGCCTCCAAGCCCTACACATCTACCTGATACTAATCCCAAACCAAACCTTAAAAGAAAAATCAACAACAACTACATTCATAGATAGTACCCAAACTAAATGCATGAAGATGGAGCATGGAAGGGAATGCAAGATGAAGGATCTTCAATGAACATTTCATCAGCATTTATAGACAACACATGCTATGGATCTCATGGAGGAGGCTCCTATCTGTGCACACAAAGAGTGAACCCCATTATATAACATTTTGTGTTCTACATCTTGACTAGTGGGTGAACCCCATTCTATAATCTTGACTAGTGGGTGAACCCCATTCTATAATCTTTTGGGTTCCAACTCTTACAAATTATTAGGAGGCCTCTTTATTAAAAATACAACTCAAGTTGAGAGAGCCTAAATTACTAGCTCCCACATCATTTTCCATCTTTTGGGAGTTACCATGGGGCTCACAATATATGCACTTAGCGTATCACTAGTAATTCTCGTGCTCTCAGACTCCACTCTCAACATCAAACCCTTTTGGGTGAAGAGGCACTGCATCGACAAGTCAGGGACGTGGCATCAGCTAACATTATCCTCCCCCTATACTGTTGTAGGACCCACTTCAATGTCTCAACTTTGACGCTTGGTTCTTGGAAAGGCATGGTTGCCTACATAAAACCAAGAACTTATTTGTCGATATCGTTGTGCTTCTCGATAACAAATTTAACATTTGCAACGGTTTCTCAAGATAGCCCTACATAACTGTGTGTCTCTCATTTGTCTTTTTTGGTTTTCTTTTTGTCAAGAAACTTCTCGTAGCCTATCTCCCTTCTGATGGCTTTGAATCTGATGAATCTCGCTTTTACGCCCAACGGAACAGGTCCAGATAAGGCCTAATCTTTGATATAAACTTGTTCATATACTACCTCTCAATCATCTGAACATTTGTCCTCTGAAAATCGTCGGACTCTTTTTTTGAATTTCTCGGAGGATTTTCTCGAAGGTCTTGCCAAAGATTCATCAATTGCCTTGGCGATCTTTATATCGTCCTTTCTGCTTCTAAGTGTTTCCTTAGTTCTTCTTCCGGTCGAAGACTCGGCCTCATCGACACTCTTGTCTTGACGAGAAGTGGAGAATCCTCAATTGGTAGGTTGCACAAACCTTGGGATATCAGTCTTCAAGGAGGTTATGGAATTAGTAGGAGAAACAGATTTGGATAGATGGGTTGATGATGGTAGGGAAACATGATGAGGGGTTTGGTGGAAGGGTGAAGGAACTAATAATACTACCATTGTAGCCTTATACCCTTGCAGTGTCGAGCCTTGATCACCACTTACTTGGTGAGAAGCTCACTTTGTCCTACAGGCCCACTATCATCTTCAACTTTTTCTTTGATCCATTATTTGTTGAGACTCAGCTAAGATCTTGTCTTGCTTCTTGATTTTTCCTTTTGTATCGGCCTTTTCAGTTGCATCTCTTTGATTATTATTTTTTCTTTATTTTTATTATTCCCCAGCAACGGCACCAATGTTAGCAGTCCTTTATTGGAAATGGTAGTTCATCTTGGATATAAGATCTGTCAAGACTCGTGCATCTAAGGTTCTACAGCTCTGCTTTAGATTTTATTTTCTTACCATCGTCTACAAATTATTACTAATCTAATCTACATAGGAAACATAAGTGAATCTAATCCTAATGGAATCACAGATCAACAACACAACATCTAATTAACGCAAATGGAAATCCTACAGAGTGCCTGCTACAACTGTCACTCAACTTTTGTAATAAAAAACCCTCAAGGATCCAAGAACAGGGAAGCATCAAAACTAAGTGGAATGGTGGATCAGCCTCCAAGCCCTGCACATCTACCGGATTCTAATCCCAAAACAAACCTTAAAAGAAACTGCTCTACCTACTACTAGAAATCCTCTCTAAAAATATTTGTACTAAACCGCACACCCTCTAATCTGTGGAAAATGGGCCATGCTAGGAACTTGGGAGTAGTAACCATCTATTGTAGCTGATGTCGGACCTGTATAAGGTGATTTATGACCACTAGGTAAAATGCAAACCGTGTGGGGGCATGCTTTTATAAATCCATGCAGATGGAGGTTTTGTTGGCCAAAATTCAAGCCATCTCTCAATTCTTATGTGGTTAAGTGTAACTTTGTCAACTAGCCAAAGTGGAATGCTTAACAACTAGAGGGTTGTTACATCCCTTAGATATTCCTTAGAAAGAATGGAAAAATATATCTATGAAATTTGCAGTTGGACTACCTAAAATTCAATGATAATTTAATTCTATTTGGCTTGTAGTGGATAGGTTAACTAAGTTAGCTATGTTCATACCAGTTAAGTAAACTACATGGAAATACTTTTGAAGTTGTATGGACAGTCAAGTGATATTGTTAGTAATAGAGATTCTAGGTTTAAAGGTCAATTGTGCTTCATAAACTTGAAATTTCTCTTATCATCCTAAATCAGATGGATAAATAAAAAAAAAACTAATCAAACTATGAAGAATATGTTGAAAACATGTGTCTCACAAGCAATCTCATTGGAAGTATTACATTTCTTTAATTGAGATTGTTTACAATAATAGACAGCATTCTACTACATATTTTAGTTCTTTTATGCTTATGTATGGTTTTCAACCTAGATCTTCTATTAATATGAAGACTAAATCTAATAGGATCTAGAAAGTTAATGATTTTTTGCATAATATACAAGAGATATTGCAGTTAGCATGTGATAGTATATGTCATGCTCAAGACAAAGCTAAGCATTATGCTGATATTAAGAGACCTCCAAATTTTTTGAAGTTGATGATTGTGTATATCTTTGAATTCTAAAATATCTTAGAACTATGTGTACTAGAATATAAGTTGTCTACCAAATATTGTGGACCATTTTGAATTATAAAGAAAATGGGTCTTTATCTTAGGAATGTGATCTTCAATAAAAATCTACTACTCATTCAATATTTCATGTAACTAGTTGAAATTAATTTTACATGAAGGTGGTACAATTGGATCTGACCCATTTGAAAAATTTATTGCTTAGTGTACCTTTGAACATAGAAGGAGTACTCAGAATCACATATAAACAATTGAAAAATCATTCTATCTATGAGTGGATTTGATGGAAAGGACACATTAAAGATGATGATTCATGGAAAAGACTTAAAGGCATAAAGAATAATTTTCTTAAGTTTCAATTCTTAGGGTAGACGTAATTCAAGGGGAGAAGGATGTTACGTCCATGTTTGGTTCAAAGAATATCTAACATGCCATAATCAACACTCTAATAGAAGAGTTTATTAGTTACACTTTGGCATTTTGATCTAGGTCAGAAATGTTATTAATAATATTGTGAAGACATGTGGAGAAATGCATGGTAATTGACGACTCTATGCATGCACATGAGTATCAATAGCAATTGAATATGACTTTAGTAAATTCTTAGGGTTCTAAAAGGAATATTAGCCTATAAAAACTTGACCTACTCCACTTTCATATTTTGCTTTTCCTTTACCAGAATCATCTCTTGTCTTGTAGTCACCATGTCTAGGGAGTGAAGTTGATTTAGGTTTGATCATCAATTTCTCTTTGGTTGTATTGTTTGGCTCCACAGCTCTCCTTTTGGCATTTACAACAAAATCTTAAGAATTTACCATCGTAGGTCTTTGTAGCCACTCAACTCTTAGGAGAGTAGGCATGCATGCAAGTATTTGAGCTATCGTGCTTAGTCACTAAGTGATGTGGCAACGTGATAGATCTTCCATTGATCTTGAATAAAGAGAGCTATAATTTTGGTCTCAAGTTTATCATTCCTATTGTGTTTGCAATCAAATATTATTTTGTTCAATAATTTGCAATGAGTTAGATTATAGACCAACTTGTTTATCAAGAGCTCTATCCCACCTTTTCTACTAAAGGCCACCCCTTTCGCTCCACAATTGTTATGAATCCCATGTTGCATCAATATTTTGACAAGTTTGATATTCCTATCTAGTTTCGTATTTATTTTCATAATTGATAGTTAGGAATGTTATTATTGTCTTTTTGGATATTTAGAACTAGTCTTCATGCAAAGTCAAACATCAGTCACAAAATCACCATGTTGTGAAAATTTAAACCTTTGAAGTTGATAGCATTCTCTTTTTCATAATCCATTACCATATTTTCACATGAATTTTGAAGTCCACAATACCTTAAAGAGTTTTTTTTCTCACTTTAAGCTCTGATTTTAAGGATATTGACCTAATTAATAAACAAGACAAAAAAAAAATCCTTAATTTGTAATCCACAAAGTTTTCTCATCTCACAAAATTTACACTCTTTATATTACTTATTTGTAGCTTATTGTAATGTTTCTTTAGACATACAAGACTTGCATAATAATAATTCTTTCCACCAAAACATGATGATTTTAAAAAATCAAACAAACTTGTTTATCTTCAAAATGGGTTTTACTAGCATACATTTATTTTTCTTTAATCATCATACTTTATTGTGCAAATATGGGTATAGTCATTTGGAATTTATTCAATCTAGCTTTGTGTCATCCAACGATTGAGAACTACATCTTCTAAGTAAGAATCCTCGACAACTTGATAGTCATACCATGATTGTGTCTCAAAAAAGGCACCTACGCAATATGAAATATGTTTTTCTTTGAGAGAATGATGTTTATAGAAAAATTTGTGTAGCTTTTGGGATGATTTAGCAAATGTAGAGTGTGTTATTATATTGATTTTGTAGAACAATTTCATGTTAATCTTTGGATTTTGCACATGATATATTAGTCACAAATTATAACTTGCAATTTCTAAAACATGACAGTTTATATGCTAAAGTAGGAATATGCGATGAGTATTGCAATCATGTCAATAAAGAATTAAAATACTCAATAAGCTATCATCACAAGATGAACATGTTGTTATATTTATTGAGAAACTATCAATCTTTTAGAAATCATATGTTTTTATTGAAATGAAAGGGACCTTGTGCATGCTTTCTTTTCCTTCATAATTGTACTACAATACTTTATTGTTTGAGCATTCAAAAATAAATGTCGACACCATGACTTTAGATGGTAAAAGGTGATCCTAAAATCTAAACATTGGCTTCCAACACTAATTCAACTAGTCTAAGCTAGTTCTGCTACATCACTTTCAAAGCATATCAATAATGATGATATTCCGCAAAAAGTGCTTCAACGTGAATAGTTGAATTGGGTATTAGAACAATGTGAAACATAATTTTACAATTAGTAGTTATCAATATTTTCCTACCATCTATATCATATGATTGTGTATTCACAACATTATCTCTAGGTAGGAAGGAAAAGATTTTTTTGCTGTAATAAAAAATTCTATACACTAGTGCTTCTTTTTATTAAAAAATACTTTACATTGCTTGTCAAGAAAGCAATTTAGAGCACACTTGTAATGAATTGTAAGTTCTACAATGAACTTATTCCCAAAAAACAACTAAATTGTGTAGCTATTCTATCATATTTTTATCAATGAGAAAACTTTGAGACATGAAATTTTAGGAGTTTTTGTATATCGACACCATGATAATATCATAGTCAACTAGTATTGTCATGAATACAATATAAGACAATTTGCATAAGTTTGACTGTGTGTGTGTGTGTGTGTGTGTGTGTGTGTGTGTGTGTGTGTGTGTGTGTGTGTGTGTGTGTGTGTGTGTGTGTGTGTGTGTGTGTGTGTGTGTGTGATGTGATTTGAGAATTATGCTTATCAGAGATTACCATTACATGTGTATTTTAGTAATGAATATGAAAAGCGCATTCCAAGAGGGATAGTTCTCAATAGATTATGTCGCATGTATCTTTGATGTAGTACTATTTTGAACTCATATGAAATAGTAAAAATTTTAGTTAGTTAGTGTTTATACTAGAAATGACATGGACATTTATTAGTGTGTGGAAGACAACAAGTTGAACATATTCTATATATTTCATCACATGCACTTCATGTAGTTTTAGCTTCAAAATTTATTTACTTGTGTATGTAGAAAAAGTTTAGATGCATAGCTATTTGAGAAAACATCTATCTAGAAGGCCATAGATAAAAAGGATAAAGGAACACAATGGAATTTTTATGCCTTGAAGGAGGCCATACAATGTTAATCTTTGCCTCAACCATTTGCTATTTTTTGAGGCTAAATAGATTTTTTGTCTGTATTCTAGTGGTCCATATGAAAGGAACAGTCCAAGTGGAATGTTTCTCAATGAATTATGTAGCATGTATCTTTGACACAATACTATCTTCAACTCACATAAAATAACTAGTTAATGTTTTAAGTAGAAATGACATGGACAATTCTTAGTGTGTACAAGAAGAGCAAGCTAAATATATTCTATATTTTTCATCACATGCACTATTGTAATTTCAACTCCAAAAATTAGTTCCTTGTGTATGTAGAAAAAATTTAGATGCATAGATGAGAAAATTGGCTGACCATCAAATTTGGTTGAATGCCAATGTGAGCTAGGCACAAAATTGCCAGCCGATGTCCAAGGTGTCCACAAGTTAAAGTACACAGTTCACAACAATGGCATCCATAAACAATATATAGTCGAAGATCTGCACAATTCTCAACTCAGCTGGGTCCAACTTCCTAGCATGGAAGGTAAAGACCTCTCTCATCTTAAAGGGAGAAGGGCTATTATAAAGTCCTACACTCAAGATACTAGTCTAAGCATACCAATCAAAGCAACAACACAAGGGAACGGCGGGTGGTGGATAAACCAGCCCAACCAAACCTAGATCGTACGGATCTGGCCCCCAAGCTATGGATCAATCACAGTCATGGAAAGAGGAATCACACTACCAGCATGTAGCTACCAATCACAGAATCAAGCATACACTGGTAGTGCACTTTGACACCTCACTAGACACCTCTACAGCCTATCTGGGCCATGTCATCCAGTTCCCTAATGATTCACTGATAGACCCATACCAACTCCACCACCATGTGTTTAGGCCTACAACCATTAATTATGACCATGTACACATAAGGGCGCCAATTCCCTTATAGTCACAATTAACTTACGGGTTGTTGGTCTACTGGTCCCTAGCGTGGACATGCTACCCGAGACCAGTCATGGGCATGACAGCTATGGCCCTGGGTAGATGGCACCGAAGAAATGTCTACAAACATAGGCAAAGAGCTATGAGAATGGAGAGAAAAGGATGACAAGGCAGTAGCCGTGTTTTCTTCATCCATTGAGGATAGTGACCCCGCAACACTCTCCAATGCAAAGGAGATGTGAAATGCATTACTTACCAGGTTCCAAACGAAATCACGCAGCCAGATAATGCTCCTCGAAGATCAGCTGACAAACCTATGATGGGATGGCAAAGACCTCACATCCTTTATCAGAAAGATGAAGGATCTGTTCCTTTTGTTACACAATGACGAAACAGACAATGAAGTATCAGTTGAGAAGCATCCCACCTACTTGCTATGAGCTTTGACAAGATTCTTCCAGACGATCCGAACATTGCTAGCAAAAGATCTAGAGATGACTTTCAAAAAAGCAGTGATCAAGATTCGAGAAGAAGTCGAAGCCCATGAGCACCTTGATCACAAGGAGTCTTATGATTAGGCTCTCTACAGCAACTTGGAGAAGCCAAAGTAGTGTTCAAGACTAAGAGAGAGTCATATCGAAAGCAGGATCGAGACCAGCAAACAAAAGGAGCCAGCAAAGGCAAATGGAAGAAGAAAGAAAAGTTGAGACAACAAGATGGCGAAAAGAAGACATGTGTGTGATCAAATGCGAAAGACATACAATCTATTTGTGTTGGCTGAACCCGAAGATCAAATGCATTCACTGCCACAAGCAAGGTCATGCAGCCATGGACTGTTACCAGAATTTGATGAACAAACAACCTCAAGTCAAATGGGAGAACCACAATAGTTCATCCTACATCAAAGAGCCAGAAAGCTCGAAGATGGGAGAAGAAAGGTTGAACAATGGAAATTTGACAGCCTATCTATGTACAAATGTGTATGCAGCCTCGACATCTGATACACAAGAGGTCATCCTTGATTCAAGAGCAGCCTCTCACTTCATTACGTCCAGATGAATAATGTCTGACTTTCAAAGTATAGATCCATCCAAAGATGGATCAAGACATCAATGAATGGCATTGGTTCACTATGGCTCAACACAAACGTCAAAGACCGACGATTAGATGAAGATCTATTCATGGCCACACTACAACAAGACTTGCTCTCAGTTGCAAGAATAGCAGACACTGGGATGCACTTGATTTTTTCAAACGAAACATGTAATGTCATTGATGCCAGCACCAACACACTGATTACACAAGGAAGATGAAAAGGCAACTTGTATCACTTGAAGGTTTGCCTACCGACAGATCAAGCACACCAAGCTCACAAATTTAGAGATGTTCTATGGCATAGAAGACTATGTCACATGAACCTAATGGCATTGTATCAAGCATGCCAGCATGGATCTATCACAGGAGTAAGCACCACGAATGCAACAAACTCGACAACCTGTGATGCATGCATGAAAGAGAAGCTGTTTCAAACTCCTTTCACCAGGGACTCCTTCAAAACAACAAAGATTCTAGAGCTGGTCATTTGGACATCTGCGGAGCTTCGACGAGATCTCAATAGGAGGCTTGAATTACTACATCACCTTCATTGATGACTACAACAAGTTCTCCAGAGTCTACTTCATACACAACAAATCAAAAGCACTCGACAAGTTTACAGAATGCATGAACTGGGCAGAAACATGCACATGGAGTAAAGTGAAGTAGATTAAAACTGATCGTGGTGGAGAATACATCTCAAACTGCTTTGTTGACTTCTACAACAATCAAGGAATTCTTCACAGAAGGACTGCATCCTATACACCACAACACAATAGTATTTCTGAAAGAAAGAACAAGACACCCATGGAAGCCGCAAGGTGCACGATGGCCTACTCGAAGGTACCAAGAGTGCTATGGGTTGAAGCAGCTGAGCGACGAATCAGATGAAGAAAGGACAACAAGCTTGCCTACAACTAGAATGCCTATAAACCAAAATGGTTCCAGACCTACCCAAGGAGACAATGCAAAGACATTGTAGTACCCAAAGAATCTCCTAGGAGATCAATAAGAGAACGAAGAGCGCCAACTAGATTTTCTGCCAAGCAGCTCGGCTTCAATATCCGAAGAGTTCTGCGGATTCAGTGGCAAACCACAAATATTCAAGAAAGCCATCAACAACCTAGACAAGAACAAATGGATCCAAGCCATGAACAAAGAGATCGAATCCATGAAGAAGAATGAGGTATGGACATTGCAGCTAGTACCAGCAGACAAGCGAAAGACAGTGCAATACAAATGGGTATACATGTTGAAGTACAGACCGAATGGATATGTTTTGAGGTACAAAGCCAGACTTGTAGTGAAGGGATTCTCTCAGAAGTATGCCATCGACTATATTGAGACCTTCTCTCCAGTGGTGAAACATGCGTCCTTACGCCTACTGTTTGCATATGCAGTCACTTATGATCTCAAGATTCACATAGTCAATGAGAAGACAACATTCTTATATGGCGAGTTAGACGAAGAAGTCTACATGGACTTGTAGTGAAGGGATTCTCTCAGAAGTATAGCATCGACTATATTGAGACCTTCTCTTAGTGGTGAAACATGCGTCCTTACACCTACTGTTTTCGTATGCAGTCGCTTATGATCTCAGGATTCACATAGTCAATGAGAAGACAACATTCTTACATGGTGAGTTAGACGAAGAAGAAAGTAAAGTGGAGAAAATGTCCTTTTGATATGTCGTGGGAACTAGCCCCACTATCAATCCACCAAGAATCATTGGTGTTGCTCTTGGATGATGGTGGTTTGTTGGAGACCATCAAGGATGACTCTTCATCCTCCTTCTCCTCCTGATGTGCAATGTTGCTTTGTTTGCTCTCTTGTGCCTTCTTCTTCTTGAGACATTCTGATGCAAAATGTCCTTTCTTTCCACCAAGAAAACATTTGTACTTGGACTTGTCTTTGATCTTGCCCTTTGAGCTTGAAGCCTCATCCTCCTTGGTCTCCTTGAAGTGCTTCTTCTTGCCATTGGTGTCCTTCTTGCCTTTGAATGAGAAATTAGCTTTCTCATCACCATCCTGCAGAGAAATGGCATTCATCCTTGCATTGGTATGCATCATCCTACACTCTTCAGCCACTAATACACTGTGAAGCTTTTCTATAGTGGGCAAGGTATCTTGGATTGCAAAGCTTTGGACCAAATTTGAAAAGTCACTCCCTAGACCATTGAGGACAATCTGAACAAGCTCACTATCTTAAATCTTCTCTCCAATGGAAGCTAACTCCCTATTGAGAGACTTGATTCTGAGCACATAAACCTGTGCACTCTCATCACTTCTCTTCATGCTTTGCAGAATCTGATTCCTAGGCATCAGAACCCTTGAAGTGTTACTAGACTCATAGATTGATCTTAAAGCTTCCCAAGCCTCTTTAGCACTGGTACAAGCTGATATTTCTCTCAATAAATCATTGCTTACATTCATCTTCACACAATGAAGTGCAAGCCTAGATCTTCTTTTGTATTTAGCTAACTCCTGTGCACCTAGAGGTTCATCTTCATCATCAATCAGAAACTCATAGAGATCCTGGAGCACCATCAGTGACTCCATCCTCACTTTCCAAATAGCATAATTGGTAGAATTTAACCTCTCACTAGCTTCTAGAAGGTATGTTCTAGCAGATCCCATCTTACTAGTGAAATTCTACACACAAGATATAGATTTGTTTGAACCTCCAACAGATGGACTTGTAATCACAGTTCTATCACTCCCTCACAAAGCTGGAATGAAGATAAGATGAAGTGAAAACTGCTCTCAAGCAAATCTTGCCAATATTGGCTATTTTTGGACAATAACTGACTCTATCTCTCTCTTTCACTTTGATGTACTTTCAAGACTGGGTTTCCACTTTAAAAAGGTCTGAAATCAGCCTAAATTAATTAGTTCTCATGAAACAAATTCAAAACTAATTAATGGCAAGTGATCTTGGTAGCTTATCCTAGGATTTGCATGAAAAATTACATCAAACTGACACAGATGAAATTACAGTGATCCTATGAATATGGAGTTTTAAATGCTAGTTCAAAGTTTCCCACACGTGTGAACAATACAGATTTTGATCCTGAAAAAGTTTGGGATCAAATCCCCTCACCAAATCTTGGATACCAGCTCGTCCTTGGCTCAATAGCCTTGTACTTGGCTCTGATTGGTTCTTCTTCTTGAAGCAATTGGTGGCATAGTGGCCTTTCTTGCCACAA
This sequence comes from Diphasiastrum complanatum, assembly GCA_029204225.1. Classification (NCBI taxonomy): domain Eukaryota; kingdom Viridiplantae; phylum Streptophyta; class Lycopodiopsida; order Lycopodiales; family Lycopodiaceae; genus Diphasiastrum; species Diphasiastrum complanatum. The sequence continues at coordinate 90,924,081 of CM055092.1, read as the reverse complement.
AAGAAGCACTTAACATCTTTTTTCTTCTTCTTTGAAGTAGAATATTGAGAGGAATTATCCTCCTCTTCATCTTAATCTTTTGGTTTGTCCTTAGAGAAGTGTTGGTGTTGCTTTTTGCTCCTCTCTTTGTGCTTGGCAAATAGAACTTTGTCATCACCATTATGATTGAGTAACAAATTTTCCATCCTTAATAGCTTGTTCTCATTCCTTGATTTTTCAACTATTAGCACTCCTTGAAAAGCCTCCAAGGTTGGTAGCTCCTCCTTGATAGCATAGGATTGGACAAGATTCTCATATTCATCCTTCAAGCCATTGAGTATGAATTGGACTAGCTCACTTTGTTTGATGGAATCTCCAATACAAGCAAGCTCCCTATGAATGTCTTGTGAAAGTTTTCAGATCCTTAAGATCCAATCAACTTGAAAGATCTTTGGTTAGAAAGAGAAATACACTACCAATCTCACCAATGTAGAAAAATCAGCATAGGTAGGAACCTATGGATGCCATCAAAAGTAGTAAAAACTCCTTGCAATGAGACAATAAATGTTGCTTCTCAATCACTATAGGATCCATGAAAGGTGTACTACCAACTCCTATGCAAGATCTTGCAACAAAATGTGAGATGGATCTCACTAGCTCTACCAATCTCTCTCAAACTAGATCAACCTCTCATCAATTGATGGAGTATAGGCAAAGTTTGGGTCAAACTATCTTTGGTACATGTGAAACACTCAAAGAATCAACAAATCATTATAATACAATGTAATTATAAGAAACAATGTGGCTATGACCTCAAAAAGTTGACTAGATCTCAAATAGATGGGATTGGCAAGCCTCTTCTTGATTTTTTTGGTCAAACTAGCAAGATATGGATCAAACCAAAGTGTCCACATAGGTCTAGGTGCCCTACCTAACCCTCTTCAAAAGCTTATAACTTTTGGATTGGTTCCAAAGGAGCACTAGGCTTATAAGATTTATTGACTATCATCCATCGCATCATATAGAAGCCTTGGTTTTCAATCTTTTGCTAAAAAAAGTTTGTTTCTGTAATGAGGAGGAATTAATAGGACAAAACAATAGTGATCATTCATATTTCTTGGAATGCATTTGTCGAAATTTCATCGAGAAAGAGGATGATATTGATATCTATATCACAGAATACACCAAGAGACAACTTCTTGAAAGAGAACAACGAAAAGAAATTTTAAATATACTTTTACAAAAGAGATTGCTTATCAACAAAACATTAACATTGTCAAATTTTGCAAATGACAATGCACAAAGTATATCTTTGCCACAAGATATCAAAAACGATTTAGGCTTAGAATATGAGTTTACTGATGAACAAGACAAGGTATATCAAATGATTACAAGCTCAAAATTGGAATTGTTTATTCTATGTGGCAATCTAGGAAGTGGGAAGACATTTTTGATATGATACCTTGCTTACAAATGCATCTAGAATAGACAACCAATTTTGTTGGCCGCAAGAACAGGCATGGCCGCAAATAGCGAAACATGCATTCATGGTCCACAACTTGTTTGCAATTCCAATAAATTACTTTTACATAAAAAATCTAATACCAACTAATTTTCGACATAGACTAATATCTGAGACAAAATGAAATGTCCATGCTAACTACTCAAATTTTAACATATGTAATTCATCAAATAGTTCAAATAAAAAACAATTCATTTGGAACTCTATTTTAAAATTATATTCTACTTTTGGTGGGTGATCATGCACAGCTTCCAGCCATTTGTAAACACAAATCGGAATCGCGTTGTTTAATATGCCATATTTTAAACTCTCCGTCTTGGAAAATTGCAACACACATGCATCTATCCTACTCTATTAGACATGCTGAAGATCCTGAATACCTTCATTTTCTAAACAAAATAAGATTTGAGAAGCCAACCCAATTGGAAATGGACAAAATAGTAACTAGTTGCATATTTCCTAGATCCGACATATTCGATATAGCAAGCGATAATACAACCATCATATGCACTCATAGAGAATATTGCTATTTTTCAACCACTACATGTTGGAAAAACTATGTCCTACTTTTGATATCCTACAAATTTTTATTAAAACAAATGCTGCATTGCATAGCGACTTGACAAATGGATCAATGATCCATTTTTCCATCAAATTCCAAAATTACCAATGGGAGCAAAGGTAATGGTACTTGCAAATTTGGATATTTCAAATGGTATAGTCAATGGCACTATAGACAACATAATTGTCTTAAAATATTCAAAGATTCATGAATTGACAACAATCATCATTCAAATTGAAATTTATAAAAATAAATTCAATATAACAAGATATGCATTTGCAAAAATTCGATTTGATACAAAGATATTTTACAAATCTACATTTCCAATAATGTTAGCATATGCTATGACTGCACACATATGCTATGACTGCACACAAAGCACAAGGTTCCACCTTAAAAAAAAAGCTATCATAGATATAAGATCAAAATTTTTAGCTGCCTTGGTTTATGTCATGTTATTTCGAGTGACAAAACGTGAAAATTTGTTGTTAGCAAGTATAAGTTTTCTTACTTGTCATTCAAATTCTTTTCATTTGAATCTTATTCAACCTACAAATTCTTTTTATTCGAATCTATTTCGACCTATCCTTCACATACCTCTTTCCGACATGGTATCAGAGCATCGATTCTTCTTCAGGGCCTAATACTATTTTAATATCAGAGCGAAAGCTCTAATACTTGATATCTTTCGTGATAGCAAATCGATATCATATTCTTCAGTTCCTTTCATCGTTTCAGTATCAAAGAATTGATTTCCTGTTGTTGGCATTATTACATCTTAGCGTCATCGATACAATCGACAGACTAAGTTCTAGATGGATTCTCAAAGTAAAGTTGGTCTTATTGCAGACAAGCTAAATGGATCCCATTATCATTTGTGGAATCTTGAACTAGAGGAGTTTGGGGGATATTGAGCTATGAAATATTCATGAATATGGGAAGTAGTGGTAAAGATTAAATTAAGGTTCATTGATTGCTACCAAGTACCATTTTGTTATGGATTGGATCAAAGGAATAAAGCTTTAATCTTAACCTTATGTCCAAAGATGTCTATATAAGTTATCCTAATCTTGGTTTGTACATTAAGATTTAAAATAGACTAATTGCTTGAAGAAATTTTGTTAATAAGAGTTAGATGGTTGTAAAACTTGTGATGTGGAATTATTTACTTCAAAGATTTCCCAGATATTTTATTTACTCATGAGAAATAGAGTTTGTTTGTAGTTGATTTGCAAGATTCTCAGTGAGTTTATGTGAGTAACATATGCAAATTATGGATATCTGCCAATTGATAGCCTATGTTTTTGTATAGGAATATAGTTGGATATATTGCTTATGTACATCTTAATCTTGTGGATCAGCTATGTGTTTCCTATGTACTGAGTTTATATTAAATACTTAAACTAGTCTGAGTGCATAGACATATGAACAAATAATGTGTGGAACAGTTACTTGTAGGTTAATGGATCTTTCTGTAGAAAGGATAATTCATTAACTTATTGATGGTTTGAATGAGGATCTAAATGTGGTATAAGTCCAAAATATATGAATTCGATACCTAGACATTTAAGATTTTTGAATCATTTGCAATTGGCTTGAGTAATTGGATTACTCCTAACCTAAAGTTAATTGGTTGAATAAGCAGTGTGAAGAGAATTCACCAGGAATTGTTTATTTTGATCTATATTGCTTATAAGACACATGATTTGTGAGTCATCTGGATTCATCTATGAGAGTTGTGTGCATAGAATATAGGAGATTCTTGATATCGAATATTTTTTGAACGAGAAATATCCTAAGTTATTGACTAAATCCCATTGAGCTCATATTGGATGACAGAGTCTAAATAATATCAAGGATAACCACTGAATTCTGCAAAACTTTGTAATTTTAGATGTTGTTCTAGGTTGTGAAATTCACACGTGTGGGAATGCCCTAATGTGTGAAATTGATCTCCTAAGCAATACTTTTGCACTTTAGATCCACTATTGATTGAAATCCAAGATCAATGTCAAATTCTAAGATAAAGAGGTTGGTCAAGTTTGATGTATGTCGGGCGGCTTGCTTGGAGGGAAGTCACCCACATCGGGACCCCCGATCTGGCATGGCGCCAGGTTGGATCTCAATGTTGGTTTTCGGAACTTCAAGTTGGTTAAGTCTGATCGTTGTTGGCGAGTTGGCTGCTTGTATGTCAAGTGGGTTTGGATGGCAAGAGTTGAAGGCTGGGAAGCTAAGTTGTGGTTCCTGGCTCCCTTTGGGATGCCTGCGCTACAATAGACAGTTAGTAGGGAGCTTGATTTACCTTACCACGACTAGACCAGATATATGCTATGTTGTTCGCATTGTAAGTCAGTTTATGGTAGCACCTACGGAAACGCATTGGAAGGCAGCTAAACGCATTTTGCGTTATGTGAAAGGCACTTTAGAGTATGGCTTGATTTACAGAAAGCATGATGGTTTACTTGAGTTGTGTGGCTATGTGGATGCGGACTGGGGAGGTGACTATGATGATCGTAGATCCACCACAGGGTATGTATTCCAGTTTTGTGGTAGTTGCTTCTCCTGGTCTAGTAAGAAGCAAAGTAGAATTGCTCTTTCCACCACAGAAGTAGAGTATAAGGCAATGTGTAGTGCAGCACATGAAGCTATATGGTTGAGACAAATCTTGGAAGAAATTGGCATGAAGCAGAAAAATCCCACAACTTTACATAGCGACAGTCATAGTGGCATTCAGCTAGCAAAGAATCCAGTGTTCCATCTGAGAACTAAACACATTGAGATTCAATATCACTTTATACGTGAGAGGCTGCTGAGTCATGAAATTCATGTTGTTCATTGTAGCACAGAAGAACAACTAGCTGATATTTTTACTAAGCCACTTACTAGAGAAATATTTGATAAGTTTAGATCAAAGCTTTCTATACTTAAAGTTTGTTGACTTTAAAGCTATGTATATGACTGTATAAAAAGTAGACTCTACTTTAAGGGAGAGAGTTAGAATTAAAATAGAATCACTGTGTTACTGTACTGTGGGTCCTATCAGTGGATAAGGATCAGTTGGCCTCGCCACGAGGCAAGTCGACGGGACACGCGTCCCGCCAATGGCAACCTGGGTCATGCATGGGTTGCCTGAGTGAACAACTATACATTCATAACCAAAGGTGTTTCACATGTTTGGAAGCTCATCATGAAGAAAACTAAGGTAAATTAAGTTCCTCTCCTCGGGTAGAGAGAGAATAGACCAATTTTGCACTTTGGTAGAGAGAGAGAAAAAGTACACACAAAATTGAGAGATCTCCAAATTGACTCTAAAACTCACATTAAATTATTCACACTCCTCAAAAACTAGCTTGGTAGGCTACTAGATCAATCAAGGAGTTTGTGAAACTTTTTGAGTGGATCCTTTGGTATGCATAAGAAGTGTAGATCAATCAGCCAAGGGATCCATCATAGTAGCACCCTCACCATATCCATGATAAGATTTCTTTGGTAGAAATCATTTGCCAACATCTTTGAAGAGCATTCCACCAATTTGCCACTGTATCCATGTGCTTCCTCCATGCTTGATGATGATCTTTGATTTGAAAGTACCATTTGCATGAATATGGTTGCACCATGATGAAAATCAGAGGCTTCCATGCCTCATAAAGATCACAAATATCATAGAGATCAAGATTATAAGATGAGCAAAAGTGTTGATTATCAAGATTAAGCATACTAGCTTGACTAGTCCACATACTATGAACTTTATCCATGATGGATCTAATCTTGATATCAAATGCAATCTTGATCTTCTTGAGGCTAAATACTTGCTCAAGGATGTAAGTGTCCTCTTTGGATGCTTCACTTAATCTCAAGAGAAGTTTACAAAATGCCTCAAACCATGTAAAAACATGATTTTTCAAACTCATTCTTGCTCTTACAAGATCTAAGAGCATACTTTTGATGACACAATCTCTTGCTTTCAATTTTTTTTGGAAACATATCTAAGCCATCAATGACAAGAAATATGTCCATACAATAGGCATCATCCAAAACTAGAATTGCCTTACTTGAACTTTGAGATGTAAAAAACTCAATAAAGCAAGATGGTATATCAAATAATGGAAGAGAAGCATAAATGAGGATGCTGAAGTGGATACCACCCGAAACTTGCCTCCCTTTACCATAAAAAAAAAGATCCATAAAGACTTGGCCATCCATCTTGAAGATCCCCTTGAATCCATGTGTTGAGGATACTCCTCCTCAAACCTCAACCCCATCACATCTTGATAGTCTTCAATAGATATGATTTGAGACATCTTGAGATGCCTTGATCTCGGCCCCTTCCAAGGTTGAATGTAGATCTTCATAAAATATGACATCTTGACTCTCAATCAATTTTGAAATAGAGAGTATCAAGATTCTATAGACCTCCTTGGTGGATGAGCATCTAACCATGAGCCATGAGCTTGGATCATCCTTCCTCCTTGTTTCCAAGGGAATATGTGCAAAGCAAACACCTTCAAAGACATTAAGGTGATCAACCTTAGGCTTCTTAAATAATACTTCATATGGTGTATTGTTGAGGAATTAGAACATAGCGGAGTGGGTTCGGATGCGACACAAATTGCGGTCGCTCTGATACCATTGTTGTGAAACCTAGATGGAATTTGATTCTGTCTGCTGGCTACTGCCTGCTAGATCAGATCTACAATCCTCCAGAGTGTAGACAGACACTGTTGACCTATGTTGTAATTTGTTTTGACATTCAACAAGATGAAACCAGTGTGCAATTATAGAGTAAACAACTGAACATGTAAAGACAACAATTAGACATTCAAACATTCGAGATCATTCAACATGTGCATTCAAGCTACTAGATTGTCAATGATCCTTTGCGAAAAGTATTGTTGTGAGTGCGTCAATGCAAGACAAACTATGTCTCTCATGACTAATATCAAATCGTCTCACTTACTAGCGGACACCTTGGACATTGGTTGGCAATTCTGTGCTTAGCTCACATTGGCATTCAACCAAAGTTGATGCTCAACCGATTCCCTCATTTTCAATTTGATTATATAGATGGAGAGAGAAAGGATTTAATCTAATATGCGATTACAGGAACGGTTGATGAAGCACATTCCAATAGTGTTCAAATTGTCGTCAGGATCATCCGTAGAGGAGTACATCCCCCTGGCACTTTCTTGATTTTCTTTGTACTTGGAGCGTGAAGATCCACCACCTTTCGGTCTTCGAGTCTTCTTCGCCTTCGTGTGTTGTTCGGCCTTTGGATTCGTCATTGAGCCTCTTTGGGTTTACCTTCGTCTTCGGGTATCCTTTAGTCCTCAAAGCTTTGGTCTTCACGTTCAGGTAATTCTCTTGCGTTTGTGCAGACATGAGCTCGAAAGCTAACAAAGCTTTGTGGTCGAAACGTTTTGTTTCTTCAGCTCCCTCTCAAAGCGTGGGAGCTTTACGAATCCTAAACTTTTTCTCTACCTCTCCAACAATCCTTTGTCTAAGGTCTTGGTGAAGATGTCCGCCACCATTTGCTTTGTTCCAATGAAGTTGGTCTTCAATTCATCTCTTGTAGCTAGGTCCCTTATCAAATGATATTTGATTGCAATGTGTTTTGTTCTTGAGTGAAACATGAGATCTTTTGTCAAGTGTATGGTAGAAGTGTTATCCATCTGCAAAATTAGAGGCCCTCTAATGGTTTCACCCAGTCCATCGAAAAACTACCTGAGCCATGTGATTTTGTTGGCCATCTTCGCGGCTGCTGCAACATATTCTGTTTTACAGGATGACTGAGCTATGATGGTCTGCTTCTTGCTAATCCAGAGAATTGTTGTGCTCGCTGCAATGGTGCATCCTTTCGAGATACTTTTACAGTCATCCTTGAGTGATGCCCAACATGCATCGCTATAGGAGTGCATCTAGAATCCATCATCACGAGAGTAATACAGCCCAAAATCTTTCGTCTTTTGAAGGTACTGTAGAATTCATTTCGAGATTTTCCAATGTGTCCAGCTTGGGTTTGTACTGAACTGGCTAATCCTAAACACGACATAAGTAATGTCGGGGCAGGTGTTATCTGCTAGATATATTAGTGATCCAATTAGTCTCCTATAAGGCATGTGTTGCATGATCTTTTTCTCTTCGTCAGTTTTTGGACTTTCTTCATTTGTCAGAATTGTTCCTGCAAATATTAGGGTGTTGGCCCCTTTGCAATCAGTCATCTCAAAATCATCTAGGACCTTTTGGATGTACCTGGACTGATGAAGGTATAGCTTTTCTTCATCATAGTCACAGTTGATTTGCAAGCCTAGATAACATCTGGCTTCTCCTAGGTCTATTATCTCAAAATATTTTGAGATGTCGCTCTTCACTTCGACAATTAGCTCTTCGCTTCTGCATAGTATCAGCGTGTCATCCACGTACATAGCAACAATGATGATCTCCCCATCTATGATCCTTACGTAAACATTGGAATCGGCCATCAGTGGCTTGAAGCCTAAGGATCATAGGGCATGATTCTTCTTCTTGTACCATTGCCGCGTAGATTGCTTTAGACTATAGATACTTCTGTGCATTTGGCAAACATAGGTGGGAAGTGATTCGCAGATGTAAAATAGAGGTTGGTCCATGTAGAAAGAAACTTGTAGTGCACTATTAAAGATAGGCACTTTTTTGACTTTTGTGTTTTACAATTTAGAAAATCTTTAAAAAAAACCATGATTTTGGCCTAAAACTAGGACCACTAAGAAATACTAAAAAAGGTTACTCTTTTTTAGGTCAAAGTCCCAAAAGGGTAAATCACATAATATTTGGCATGGATAATGATGCCATAACGTACGTATCTAATTTTGGTTATTTTGTATAGGCATACAATGATATAACTATGAATCTTGGGGATATTTCATATACTACTTTTTGAATAAAATGAAAACTCGAGAATTATGCAGTTGTGGGAGTTACAGTGTTCTTATATTGCAAGTTACTTTGAAATACTTGGACATGAAAAAATATTGACATCAGAAGAGAAGAAAATCAGTACCATACCTTCCAGTTTATGATGACAAGGTCAATGTCCAACACTGATTTCAGAACCAAATCAACAATATGACACATAAGGCAACAATAAAGAAGAAATAAAAAACTCCAACATAGATTGAAGATGAGTAGCAAGTAGATATCAAAGTCAATCAAGCCTACCAATATGGGACTATTGATCACCGCATACTACAATTTAGCTTGTGAAAAAGAAATTGACACACAAACCTTTGTAAGGAAGGATGATGCAATAAAAGATATAATATAAAATCTCATCAACAACCATTTACTGTTGATCAAGTAACGTTGCATTTGTTTCCCATTCTGTAATTTGATGCTGCAACTACCAAAATTCTGTCTACTTGCAACTTATTATTGTAAACAAAATTGTGGCAAATTGTTTTGGTAGAAGAACTTTTGAAATACATGTTTGTCTATAAGCTGAAGACAACTAAAGAAGCGGTCTATGAAACATAGGATTGCCTTGAGTAGCATCTAGTTTTGCACGAGTTGAAAAAATAACTTCAACAAGACATTTGATAGTCTTTTCACAACTATTACTTTTAAGGTGGCCAAATATTTTTGACAACTACCAAAGGATTCATGGAGCAGGACACTTCATGAAAATCATAGTCTTCTTTTCTTTTGACAAAAATGCTGAAGTGGCTCACTGGTAAAGATCATCCTCAATTGGATCTGGTATAGGTTCTGTTGATATCCAGGCTACATTCAGAACATTTAGTGGAATCGTGATTGGTGTATCCAAAGTTTGATCTAATAAGGAAATCTCGCTCAACTCTGATTGAATATCTTGTTGACACATATATCCTGCTGTACAATCAATTGTTGCAAGAGCTTCATTCCAATTGACAATATCCGTTTGAGAATCGTAGTGAACTCCCAATTTTTTCTCTGGTCCATCACAAGTGTAATCCGTTGTTGATGAATCGTCATCCGCTTTTTGAACCACTGGTTTGATAGTCCAAGGGGGGGGGTGTCATGTCATGTATGTAATTAACCCATGTGCTCCATATTAAGTGATGCATACCCATGTGCTATAGTAAAATTTATTTCATGATGTAATTTACATGAGCGCTATCATAGTTAATGTCGAGATTTGTAATAATGGTTGGGATATGGGCAAATAAAATCCCAAGCATAATAAGGGCACAAACATCCACTATAAATAGCTAAGGTCATGCTACATTTGTAGGAAATTCCACATTCACTAAATTGAAACTTTCTCTTATGAGATTTGGGAGCTGCTCTTCTTTGAAAGCTATGGCTTCTGCCAAATGGTGGATCATGTACCATTTTTTCACATGAGATCTTGATCATGCTCTAGCCTAAGGCCCATATGTAATGAATGATCAATTAATGGAAATACTTATCTTTTTTTGCCTAATCTGGTGAAACTTTTTCTAGTTTGTCTAGTTCTTTTTATGTCTTTATTAGTTTCTTAATTTCTTGTTTTAGCATGTTGATTTGATGCATATGAATGGATTAAATATTAGGATGCTATGATTGGCACATGACACTTTTGTCAGTTTTTTAAAAGGTTTCGAGGTTTGTTGGCTTTGTCCATTTTAGCTGCCTGTCTTCTTTTTCTCTATGTCATTTTTACCATGAAGGTATCTTTGCGGAAGGTAATACTTAGTTTAGTGGAAATGAACATTATGTTTTTAATGCAAGAGTGAAACACAACAAAACAATATATATATATATATATATAAAAAGAGCACTTGGCATGCTTCACCACAGTTCATGTCATTTTAAAACTGCCTCTGAAAGGGCATAATGGAAGCTTTCAAATAATTATTACCATAATAAAATTGGTGTGAAAATGGAGTATAGCAGTAGGAAAAAGGGATGGATGTTTATTAAGGATGAGCTTACGGCCAATGAGCACTATCCAAGGGTGGTGGTTGAGTAAAGCGCCAAAGAGGCATCCACCAACCTTTCTCCACCTTAAACTCGACACAATTTTTTGTATACTCTCTTTCATAAAAACTATATTTCACACAAAAGATACAAGTTTCAACTGGGGTGGGTCATGCTCCTTCCTATTCAAGGGATGTGGAGAGCTTGGAAGAGATGCTTGTGGAGGAGAGTTTAAAAGCTCTTCACCACCCTTGAATGAGGTCGAAACCCGACGAGACCCATCTCATTAAGGTTGGGAGTACTATTCTCCCTCTCTCCATGTCACTTTATTGGTTTGGGTAGCACTTTCAATGCCATGTGGATTGCCACATCACATTTTGCGACATGATTTGTATGTAAAGTGTTGATGTGGAATTTTCCCTTTTGAATGCTAGTGTAGTGTTAGTGCAAGAGGGTGCCATGATTGATAGGAGAATATTTTTTTTTTTTAATAAATCAATTGGGTGAGGCCAGGACCCACGTACGATCTGAGAGAGATCTGAGAGCGACGTTTCAGGCCGTAGACTTGAGGAGATCGGGCTCTATCCACCGCAGGTTATTTTCTTTATTTATCCTCACAATAATACTATAGGAAATTAATTTTTGTATTTTAGACTCTATTTTACCGGCTCCGCCGGCGGCCCTGCACCAGGCCACCGGCTATAGCAAGTCTCGCCCCACCAACAGCCTTATAAATAGACAAGCTTTTACTACCAGATTCTTCCCTGACTGCGACTTTAATAGCCGGTTCTAAGGCTTTCGGTAAAAAGTAATCGTTTCCTGGACACAGATCCTGGCCGTCAAAATTGTCGATCTAACGGCTGCTACAGAAAAGGCCGCCCTCCCCCAGGTGCATGCACCTAGGGGGCCCCCCCTCCAACCTCTCACATTTCACACCTCTCCACCGTTCGATCTATACCGTTGTCATTCAGATTATGCCACGTGTCTAGGATCGATCGCTTCAAAGGGATTAAGAGAAGCAGGCCACGTGGCAAAAATCTAAGTGGTCCCACGTAGCCGAAATCGGGCGATTAGATGATTTCGAGTAAATGCTGGATAGTTACTGGGACACGTGTCAGCGTATGACAGGTGGAAGGGATGGGTAAGTTGGATTTTACCACGTGAAGGGGTGTTTTATTGGGCGAATTTACCGGAGTTAAAATTGAATTTTTATATAAGTCTCCGTTGAGAGCTTCTCCTTCTCCGTTCATTCCTTGCCCCCCTTTCTCCTTCTCTGTGTTTCTGCCTGTCTCATGGCATGAGACAATGATACGTATTGTGATCCAAAAACCAGCATGCGCAAGCTTTTTCCTCCATCTCAATCACTTCCCCAAATGGGTCCTCGCCCAATGGATCAGAAGCAGGCTCTGTTTCAAAGCTTGGATGTTTTTGAAGGGATGCCTGATCAGGCATGACTGTGTCCATCCCAAGGTGCTGCTAGAGACGGGGTTTTGAGCTGCTGCTGTTTTTTGATGCTCTAATTGGGCATTTTTTGGGTTCCTTCAGTGGATGCTTTCAGAACCGTCATGGCTGCAAGTAACGTGTCAGTTTCAGGTGCAGAGCACCGTTTTGTGGGTGCAGACATGCAGGAAAAGGTGGCGGCTTTGGTGGGCTGGGATCAATGTCCTTGCAGATGTTTTGTTCTTTTTTGAAATGTCCTTTGAACAGTGCCATTGATCTGTGTGAAAGTAGCCCATTTGATGACTTGTGTAAGAGATGCTTAGTAATCTTCAACGGCCAGTTGATTTTCAGGCCATGGCAAGCTCTTCCCTTTATTCCTCATCACACTTTTGAAGCAACTCCAGCCATTTTCTGAAAAAATGATCCCAAATTCTGCACCTGATGTTTGATTTGTGTGCATTGGATTATTTATCTACAGCCACTTGCAAGCATGAACAGAAAGATGACAGCAACATACCTGCCCAATAGCTGATGAAAATCTTTTGTAAAGCTTGAACAATTGACAGCATCTACGCAGAGAGAGAGAGAGAGAGAGAGAGAGAGAGAAAGAGACACAGAGAGGATATACAGAGCCGCTGAATTGGATCAATCAGTGGCTTCTGCTTTAATTTTGTTCAGGATGTAAGAAACTCTGCCTAATTGAGACAGGCAGTGAAGCAGCTCAGCCTGTTGCACCAAAAGGAAACAGAATACTTTAAACAACAGAAAGAAAGAAGCTTCATGCAATGAATCAGCCCTCTGCAGCAATGGACCACAGGCTATGGCGCAGGCTGCCAGAGGATTGCCTGGACAGGATTATAGCTCGGCTGCCTTTGCCCAGCATCTTCCGCCTGCGATCCGTCTCCAAGCGCTGGAACTCATTCATATTTTCAGAAGCTTTCCTGGCCCTGCAATCCGAGGTCACCTGCCGCTGCCCCTGCTTCCTGCTCTGCACACAGGGTCGCGTTGCCTGCATCTACAGCTTCTCCCTTGACCGATGGCACTTCGTCCCCCTGCCCAAGGTCCGCCTGACCATCACCACCCCACCTGTCTCTGTCGTCTGCGCTGCAGGCAGCTTCCTTCTCTATGGCAACCAAGTCTCAGAATGCTCGGTCCTATTTGTCTGTAACCCCTTCACCAGGCAGATGCGCGAGCTCCCAGCCATGTCCAGAGTGAGGCTGATCCACAAAGCCACCCTCATTCCCGATCCAATTGATCGATCCTACAAAATCATGGTGGCAGGGGAGGATTTTCTGCATCTCACTAGCCCCCATGTGTATAAGCTGTTCACAGAGGTCTATGATTCGGCCTCTGATTGCTGGAAAATGGCTCAAGATCCCCTGCCCGATGCCAAATTTGGATCCGATCCGGGGGTATGGTTTGGTGGATCCTTCTTCTCCATCACAGAGCTGCCCTATGGAGTGGTGGCCTTTGATCTAAGGTCAAGTTCCTGGAGGGAGTTGAAGGCAGCCATGCCTGCTTGCCTGGGATCCCCATCTCTGGTGGAATGCAAAGGCAGACTTATGATGGTGGGCAGGATCTGCCATGTAAAGGCAGAGACAGGCCCCAAAACAGAGAGCATCAGGATCTGGGAGCTGCAGAATGCTCAGACAGAATGGGTGGAGCTGCACAGAATGCCTGCAAATCTGTGCTATGAGTTTGTGGAGCTGCTAAGCCCTCACAGTCCATTCATCTGTGTGGGGATGGATAATCTGATCTGCCTCACCACCCACCTCAGCCCTCGGATGCTGGTCTTCGATGCCTCCACCCACTGCTGGAGATGGCTGCCAAGGGACCCCCTTTTCCCAAAGCATAGAAATTTCCATCTGCTGGGATTTTCCTTTGAGCCCAAGCTCGATGCTCAGCCATAGGCATGAATAGCCATAGCCGAAAACCCACCTATTATCCAATTTTCCCTTGAGGAAATTGCTGCTGGCAGACATGCCCACCTCATAAACTTGATTGTTTTATGTAGGTTTGTAAAAGCTTGGTTGATTAATAATACTATTTTTGTAAGAATCTCTCTCTCACTCACGCACACACAAGTCCCATCTCTGCTTAATTTCGTTATTCTTGTTTTGAATCTCCTTGCTGTCCATGTTGTTCTATGGATCTTAAAAGATAGTCCCGGTTTCCTTCCAATTAAGGGAAAATGCTTCTTGAGATCTTAAATTAATTTCCTTCTGAGTAAGATTGCATGCATATTTTACTCCAATGAGAAAAAATTGTTTTAGGTTACATTTAAATCTTTGCCTTAATAAGAAAGTGGTGAGCATTATCTCAAATGGAAAATTTTATACCTTTTGTATGTTGGACACAACAAGGAGGTTCATCACTAGGAGGAAAGGAGTAAGATTAGAGGCTAGCATATTGCTGTAACTATTTAACAATATCCAACATATTCAAGAATAGGTAGTCTACACAAGAGCCACAAACTTGGGTTCTTTGGAAATAAGATTGGTGATTCCACAAAAATTCCACTTGGTAAAGCCATTGTCATAGCCTTCCTATATGAAAATCATGACTTGGAAAAAATGTACATTTTAAACGAAGATGAATGTGAAACATCGCAAGAAGCTTTGTTATACAAGTGTATGCCCAAGGTTAAAGAAGTATTGAACTATTAAAAAAGACAATTATAACAAATCTAAACAAAATGCATTTGTGTGCTACAACTTACAAAAGATAAACATGTTACCATTTTGCACATCGTTAGAGCATCTTATCACTTATCACTTGGCTAAGGATACCATTCTCGCCATGAGCATGTTCGTTTCTAAGAAAATGTTAACTCATTATGAGTTCGTTGGCAATTAGAGGTAAGAAAAGGATGCCTGCTTGAGAGGGAGCAACATCTAGGTATCTTTCTAATGAGGTAGATGTCAAGATGTGAACAAGTATAGAGTTGGACATTTTGAAAATGGTATGCAGCATGATTACTAATATGTGTATAATCATTTAAGTTAATTTGATAGATGGTGATCAATGCATAAGCTGTTGTTTCTAAAGAAGACAATCTAGAGAATCTCATTGCTTTTTAGACCAATTGAGATTGACACATCTATTAAGTTCATTACATCATGTGAGTAGTCATCTTTTTTTTAGAGAATCTAATATTTTGGGTGTTGATTGTTAGTGGAAGTTGATTGCTTAAAGTTCGTAAAGTTTTAATCTAATCATATTCTGAATTTCTGTTTTGCTCCTTGTCCCAACTTTGCTCAATAAAAAAAAAGGCGGAGCACAAATATTAAAGAGCGAGGGTCTATACATATTGTTAGGGGATTTTTGAGAGCCTTAAGATGCAACATACATGAAATTGCTCATGCACGCTCATCACCATATGGTAAGTATGTGTCGTATCTCCAAGGTCTCAAGTTTCAATCCCAGACCTAATAGATACTATTAAGTAAAATGTTATTTAAGATGGATAATATTGGAATTAAAATGATCTCTTAGTCCATATTGAATGAAAGTAAAAGAGTTCAATGGCTACAAGGATAGGCTAATTTATAGTTTCTACAAGAAGAATACAAAGAGAAAAAATTGTAATTTGAGAAAAGGCACAAGAAGCATAATGAAAATCTAAACAAAAGAAGCATTAAGGTGGGAATAGGTTGTTCTCAGCCAACTATGATTAAAAGTATAGAAAATGATTATGCATAGTCATTAGCAAGAACACTCTCATAGCCTCAACTCCATATCTAGTAATATAATGATTGTGATTATGACTAAATGTACATGTTCAACTATATAGGGATGTACTAGACCCAAAAATATTATAAACATCAAAGCATACTTTTTAAAAACAATACTAGCAGTAATCCATGATGTTACAAATTGTGCATTTAGAGAAAGGATATTGGAGAACAAAGGAGAACATGCTCCCTAGAGAGGGATGACTGCATGAAAGTTATGGTGGAAAGACATTTTGCGGAATTTCAACAAATAGTTAAGTACTATATCTTTTCAAAAAATGTAGAGTCAATCTTAATACATTCGTAGAAAAAAAAACCTAATGTGAATTTTACAAAGAGATCAATCAAAACAGCAAATTCAATCCCAATCAATCCTAAAATCAATGGAGGATGCATGAATCAAAGATCTAGATCCAGACTATGACCTAGAATCAAGACTAGTTACGAAAACTAGGTAATTTGGCATTTAACTCCACAATGCCCACATAGATTTGATCAAAAGCACAAAATTAAAGTGCAGCAAGCATACTAGACCTATAGTCAGCTTCAATACCTTCCATAACATGTAATTAATGCATAAAATCACTCACATAAAATAGCTATAACTCACCACTCAAAGACAATGTTGATGGAAGTGGAAAAACTCGATTTCCTTATTAAAATGGAGAACCCATCACATCTATATACATTTCAAGCTTGGATATAAGCATTTTAGGGCATCTTTGAACTTATCATACCCTAACCTATTTGGCATGTGTGGCATCTATTTACATGGCCATCTTGCCAATTACAATGCATGTGACCAAAATTGATCAAGCCAGAATTGTGAAATTTCAACACTCCTCACAATTTAGCTTGATGAAACTATCCTAGATCAATAATAATTACATGCATAAAAAAAAAAAAACAACATAATTAATAGGTTCAAGAGAAAGTAGATATGACAACCGCCTTTCATTCCATACTTTAGAATTCAAAGTGACTTCATTACAAAACTTAGCAAATGAAGTACAAAATGTACCCCCCTCTCCAACTTGTCTTTCCTTGTCCACAAAGATGAGCATTGGTAGCTCCATCTTCGCTCTTGTGGCTCTCCTTGGAATAGTTGAAGCTCTCGGATTTTGCTCCTCCTCTTGATCAAAATCCTCCTTGATCTCAACCATATAATTTTGAATATGATTCTTAGAGGATTCATCATTAAATCTTACAAACATTGTGGCTCTACCATTGCTCCTTGTTCTTGCAAAATGAACATCCAAATGGATCAACTTAAGAGGGTGAGTAGAGTTAGCCAAACCTATGTGCTTTAGCCAAAGCACATGCTTCACAAACCTTTTTCCTCCTTTGCCATGGATCTTGGAAGGCCAAGGGCAAGCTCCTCCTTTCACATGACTTCCATAGACTTGGTGTTGATGTGACCAAGCCTCTTGTGCCACAAATCATTTGTGGTCACTTTTTCCTCTTTGGATACCATCACAATTTGGTTAGGATCAACAAAAGCATCAAGCTTAAATAACCTCCCAAACCTTCTTCCTCTTACTATGATCTTCCCATTCTTCTTAATGTTGCATACATTAGTAGAGAACTCCACAATGAGACCATGATCTAAAAGTTGGCCAACACTAAGCAAATTCTTAGTGATGCTAGGAATGAAGAGAACCCCATCTATCTTAGTCTTCTTGGAGGACCCTAAGTATAAGGGAATGGATCCCACACCTTCAACTCTACATGCATTATCATTTGCTGTAAAAATGGACTTTATAGGTCCTACATAAGGTGTGAGTTGAGAAAAATACTCCGTTCTACCCAACATGTGGGAGCTAGCCCCACTATCTATCAACCAAGGATCTTCACCTTTGACATTTGATGATGAAAAAGTTGACATCATGAGTGAGTCCTCATGAGAACTCTCTTCGTCCTCTTGTCCAATGTTGGCTTGACCTTGAGCTTTCTTCCTCTTGAAGCATTCCGAGGCATAGTGCCCCATCTTGTTACAATAGTAGCACTTAATCTTTGATTTGTCCTTCTTGACTTGTGATGATGATGATGTAGATCCTCCTTGATCTCCATCCTTTGCTTGGTCCTTTTTGAATGCTCTTCCTCTGCTCTTTGCTTTGCCTTTGCTCTTGAAAAATAAGGCCTTATCATCACCATCATTGATGGAGACCTCTCCATCATTGATTTGATGTGAGCCTCCCTACTCTCCCAGAACTATTTGCACAAGCTCACTCTCTTTAATAGGTTCACCAACATAGGCAAGCTCTTTGTTCAATTCGTTCACTATCAAAACAAATTGATGTCCACTCTCACTCTTCCCTTGGAAGTATTGAAGAACTTGATTCTCGAGGGAAAGTAATCTTGAGGTATTCTTGGACTCATAGATCTTTTGAAGAGTCTCCCAAGCCTCTTGGCCCGAGATACATGCTCCTACTTCCTTGAGCAAATCATTTGCAACATCCATTTTAATACAATGGAGTGCAATCTTGCACCTCTTCTTGTATTTAGTTGCTTCTTGTGGATGGATTGGCTCATCTTCCTCTCCATTCACAATATCCATCAAGTCTTGCATGACAAGGATGGATTCCATTCTTAAACTCCAAATTGAATAAGTTGAAGAGTTCAATCTATCACTAGAATCCAATAGGCACTTATGGATGCCATCTTCAATGATAGGGAGATAGTTCAATGAAACAAGATAGACTATACAAGAGATATGATCACAACTAGCTATCCCACTCTCTTTGGGACTTGAGATGAATCACTCTTTGATTTCTCAACAAGATCTAAGGTGATACTGAGCTTGATCAATCTTCAAGATCCAAACCTAGCTCAATTTACTATAGATTTCATCAAACTAGTCTCCTCCTTGATATCACCTTCACAAGAAGGGTGAATCCACCTATACTAAACCAAAAGCGCTTTAGAGCACACAAATGTCTCACAAATAAAGCCCTCTAGATTCAATTAAATCACATTGACATATTCAATCACAAACCTATCCAAAATCGAGCTAAAAAAAAACACAATTTTCACTAGTTTTGCATTTCATTGGAGGAGTTCTCAATATCAAAAAGACCCTTTAAGGAATGCCATATAGGATAAAGAAAAAAATCAAAATAAATATAAACAATATTGTTTATTTGCTTGCCCCCACCACTCCCGAGGCCTCTCCAACTCCCAATGATCTAACCATAGTGTCTATTGTCTCAGCTAAGAACTCTAAATTGTTCATAGTCTTACTTGTCTAAATTCAAAAATACATTCCAGAATGCCATCTTCCCACTGGAATGAAAATATGAGCGTCATCTCCAAATTTGAATCAAGCAGAAAAGAATGGAGATTGGATTGATGGTACAAAGTATATAATATAATAAAAGATGAGTATTTTGTTTTGTTTTGAGAATTTTGTTCTTAGTACTTTGATGCATCTGATTACTTTATTGTTTTTTTTTATGGCAGCATTGTATCATCTACATTTGGATATCCCTACTGATTTGGCACCTTTATAGAGAAGAGGAGGCAAAGGAATTCAAATATCTGCTAAAGATCGTTCTCGTTATAGGGCAGAAGGAAAGAAGAACTTGAATTTGTGGACAAATGGCTCATTATATCCTCAAGATCCTAGCACTTTGACTCATCCCACATTCTCTTCAATAACTAATCTAGTTACATGGATATGCAATGGGCATACTTGATTACTAAAATATTGTGAGAGATTGAAGAATCATGGAAATCAGTTTTATATGAAAAAAATTCACTTTTTAGGATGTGAGTTGATACATGTATCCTCTTTTTGTCAGAAAGAGATTGTCTTCTCCAAAAGAACTTAGAGGAAAATGAACAACTTAAAAGGAATAATGAATCATTACAAAAGATAACAATCGATACCAAATCAGAACTAGAGCAAATGCAATCAATCTTACAATCTATTCGAATTGATAACTTACAATTACTGAAGGATGTGGAATTGGCTAAGAAGAAGACTGAGAATAAGAAACGAAAGCGAGAAAGTTGTAAGGACATTCAAACTCTTTCAAAAGGAGGTTATAGAAGGACTCATGCATTCAAGTAAGCATATTAATATTTTTGTAACTTGATCAATAACATATGGATTTATTTCAGCTACGGTGATATTCTGCTAACTATCTATTCTTTTGCAGATCTGCATTAGTAGCTCCTCGGAATATTAAAGACAATGTTTCACTTGGAATGTCGTTGGGCTCAATATTGACTGGCAAATCCACTAAGTGTATCATGATGTGAACAATAGGAGTTCAAATGTAAAGTGCAAAATAACAGAGTCTTTGATGGCGGACATTCAAATTTCTTTAGATAAGACTATAGTTCAGGGTGCTTGTCATTTTGCAGGTATTAGTAGGGAAGCATATGGAACAATATTTAAACTTATTAGAGAAGCTTTTAAGCAAGTTCGAATTAGAAAAGTCCCAATCCCAAGGTCATATCACTTGAAGAAAGAGAGGGATACATTAAACATAGGTACGCATAAAATCATCGGTACCCCATTTCATATTGAGGAGGTGTATGAAATTGATGGAAGATCAATATCTTATAATTCATCCAATAACTTATTTGTTGATCTAAATTACTTGCTAAGATACATCATCACATTCTATAATATAACCTTTGAAAAGGCGAATGGAAAAATAATCATAGTACTTAAGTTAGATGAGTCAGAAATTGGGCAAAAGATGGAGAGAGTTAGTATAGCTCTCATGAATGGTGCACTATCACAAACAGTGGACCAAGGAGATTTCAAATTCAGTGTCCAGTCCGAGAATGATACATGGTAGTTGGCAGCGTTTCAGGTGATTTTTCTGATTATTACATTAGATTCAATGGATAATATTAATTCATATTATACTAAGTCTCATTAATTCATTGGACAGGTACTGAAGGAGTGTAGGCAGGATCTAAGGAGCTTCCCTTATAGTGGTATCAATTTAGCTCTCGTCTCCTTGCCATTGCTATTTCAAAGCTTAGGCACCAAAAATCTCTCTGATATGATACTAAATGCAATTTTTCGTATCACATTTAATCTCATGAGAATGCCACAGTAGTCATAGTTACTGTGCATACTGTATTTCTAGCAACTCTGCATACTATATTTCTATAACTATAACCAGTGTCGTTAACAAATTTCATTATACGAACCAGCATAGTTAAATAAATTTAAGTTGAGGTATTGACGTCGAGAAGATTAGCACGTGTCGGACAGGAAGAGGGAACCAATGGGATACGTCCATGCTTTAGTTTCTTTGAGCTACATTATGTAGATTTCAAATTTGAGCATTTTCATTGGGCCAGCTGGAGGTCGAAACTAGAGAAAAAAAATAAAACTATCTTTACAAAGGGTCTTTTTATATTTTGAAACTCCTCTAATGCTAGATGAAGAAAACATGAAAACACTTAATCTGAACCTAAAAGGTGTAGTTTAAGACCTTAAGAAGCCTAATAACGACCATATTCCTAAAGAGTGGTGGCATTCAAATCCTTATGAAAATCTCTACTGGGAGACCGGGAGTTTTGTCTCTATTTAGGGCTTTGAGATCAAGAAGTAGCTCATTTAAGGTGAGCGAGGAGGAAAGGAAATTGGATTCATCTTGAGAATGAGAAGAAAAAGAACAGTAGGAGGGGAGGTCCAATGTCACTATCTTAGGAGGAGAGGAAGCCGGGTTGAATAATCTAGAATAATGGTCTAAGAAGAAAGGGCAAATGGCTTCAGGGCTAGTGAGAGGGATGTGGTTAAGAGTGAGACCACATAAGTCTTCTCTTCTCTGTTGGGCTTTGAGTTTCCTTATGAATAAAGAAGAGGGAAGGTCAACTTCTCATAGCAAATTGAGGTGAGTTGTTTTCGAAGGATCACCGCTTTGGAATGGTCTAATATTTTTAAAGAGTTAGAAGTTTTGAGAAATTCGTCGGCCCTGAGAGCAAGATTAGCTGAGCTCTATCTATCAAGGGAGATGTCAGAAAGGGTTTGCTTGAGGGAGGATTCAAGGAAAGAGGTAGAGGATCTCATCAACCTATCCTGTTTATGAGTAATTTTTATGGTGAGGTAGAATCAAGACTAATAGGGGCACATGCCACTGAGGAAAACTCTTTCATCAAGCTCCTTGACTAGCTATATACCTCATTATCCTCAATCTACCTCAACAAAGGGTAGGTTTGTATATGACATGTGTTCTCATTGTGCCACATCATGCACTACAAAATTAGAACTACAAACATTGCCCATTTCCTACATAGTATTGATTCTACACCTTGCCTTTAGATTTGCAATTTAAATGAATTATGTCATATACAAATATGTCTTATTGCAATGATCCAAACACTAGTTTCTTGTCAGCTTATTTGTGCATTCCATCAAGTTCGGATCCCACTTCCACCTTTTTTTATGACAAATGGTGTGTCTCTCCAAAAATCTACTACGCTCCTTGTAAAAGGGGTCCTCACTCTTATTTTACCTAACTCCACCACTAATTTAAATCTTCCATGTAGCCTGTACATCCACCTTCTAGTTGCGTTCTATGAGAATCCTTCACCTACACCACCACCTATCACCTAGAACAACTTGCTCACTCTCAAACTAGATACCATCAAACTTCCTTATTCATGTATAAACTAGCTTTTAAAGTGTTTTTTCTATTAAGTGGCACATGAATACTTGACTTTAAATTTACCACCAAACTCTTTTAGTCAAGAAGTAATTTTTTTTTCAAGCATTTGTTTGGTTGTTAGTTTTACAAAATTTAGTCATGTGACAAGATCTTGTTATGGATTTCAAAGGTACCACTTGTAATGTATTTTAAGCAATACCACCTCGATCAATGATAGGCCTCACACTCCAACTACAACTTCTCCCTTTTGTTATTACGTATTGTTCTCGCTCTCCATCGTCATCATTCACTTTGCATGTCAACTAAAATATGCATTTATGTAAGATCTAACAAACAAGCTATAATATTGGTAACCTCTTGCTATTTTGTTATGAATCTATTGTCATATGAGCATTCCTACATTTGTTTTAATGGCCATCCCATTTTAATTATTAACCATATCTTTTGATAGTCCTCAAGATAAAATAATGTGACATAAGCATAACCCACACTAAAGTTTAAAGCATCTTCATACCATATCTTGATCTACATATTGAATGCTAGCATGATAATAATAATAATATAAGCATTGGACATTGTCAATCAAATAAAGCTCTTGGCTTTTTCTACATATTTAAAATTGCACAGTATAACATTAGATTATGCCTATATGTATATAAGTTATGCTTTTGGATTATTATGGCCAAATGCCTTTGCATAGTGAAGGCTGATAAAATTGTAGCCCTTCATAATGTGTGATTTGTTTGCTTTATCAAAACAAGCACTTGGATATTTGTGGTCAACACAAATAGGGGCTTGCCAATTTTGATCATATTGGTGGGAACCTAGGTTGATGTTTATGAAAACCAAACTTACAAATATTATAAAAGAAACACATGTCAAAGCTTGAACAAGCCCAAGTCTATCAAACTCTTATTTTCAGAGACGTCATTGTTTGATGCACTTTGAATGGCATCATAAATGTACTTAGATAATTGCATGTAGGGTAAAGTTGTATAGTGATTAGAATTTCATTTAGCAATTTGATATCTAGATACACATGCAAGATATAGAGTTCAAAAGTCATAGTCATCAACTTGATGAATCAGCTTGAGGCAATCATAAAATATACTAGGTAATGAAACAAGTTGGAGCACTCGTGCTTTAATTTCACATCAAATTCTTTTAGTATCTTTGCACCAAAATATTTTTGAAAGAAAAGGTGAAAAAGACTCTTAAGGAACAAGAAAGATATAGACACATAACTATAAAAAGTGATAATTTGAAATGTCCTTTAATGTGAACACCTTTTTTGTGACTTTTTTAGTATATGAGGATTTTACATATTTTTAGATCTCACAACGATATATATGCATCAACTACCAGAATTTCAACAAAGAAGATCTATGTCCCACAATTTGTATTATGAGACTCTACCAATTATGCATCTTGGTTTCCAAGGGTCTGATCATGGAAATTCCAACACATGTGCCAAGCCTAGACTCCTGCAAATACAGCCAACTGCATGAAAGCTATAGATAGCTTATCTACACCTGTGATGGTAGATGCATCCCCATCGATGCCAATGTCCAAAATTTGCTCCCTGATGTAATGCCAACATGTACTCCCAAATGAGCACACTATGAAGTCTTCGCCATCAGTATCCCCTGCAGTAGATTGCTAGCAAAACACCCATCATGGTGCTTGCCCTCCGATCACACCCCGTGTGATCTCCATCACCTCTCCAACCTAGAGCTGGCTCACAAAGCTTCACGCTTTGTCCATTTGCGTTTGTAGCTTCTTGATTCCATCATGAATCCCACCTGTAAGTCATGTCATGCCAATGACTCAAGTCCAATATGAAATAGTTGCCCCCTAATGATCATACCATGTCATCCTGCAGTGCTATCCCTACCAAGTATCCCAATGCCATCCCTGATCACAAAGATCTGAGCATCTACCCTATAGTGCCCACCTGTATTCCCCCAAGCTAGCTCCAAGCTGTTCTATGAATGGTTCCAAACCACTCCTTGAGAATACACTGAGATGTGAACTCCAAAGCCACCATCAAGTATCTCACATGACTGTGCATGCCAATATCCCTCCAAGTGAACTTGTGAGATCTTCCATCACCCAAACCAAATGATCTGCATCTTGTCATCACTAAAATCTGCATCCTTGATGCAATACTGATATTGCAAATTGACTTGACTTATCCAAACTGGCAGTTGAAGTGTATCTCCTTGATGACAAACCTGATACACTGCTCCACAACTACAATGGCTTGATCAAAATTGACTTACTGACTGCAAAACCGCAAAATCATTACACTCACCACTCTCCAAGAGCATCCAAAGTGTGATTATTGACCCATTCTTCATCCTCTGTGTGTCCCACACACAGCTCATCCAATGCAAGCTCACTATCTTGCCCAATGGCTCCCAACTGACACCACCTAGCACTTCAATCACCTGTGACCACCAAAATGTGTGTACCTCCAAGCTAGCCCATATTTTCCTCCGAACGAGAAATTTTCAAGCTACAGATGTGTGTGTCAATGCAGCTATCACCTGACTCGACAATGCCACTGCCGATTATACCTATGAGAGCGTTCCCCCAAAATGCCACTTGACGTTGGTTGGTTCGAACCGCAAGAGTTGAACCTGATCACAAGAATTTTCACCTATAACCGGCATACCATGCCTACCTCTCACCTGTGATTGCTTGCCCTCTCAAAATTGTCGCCAATGATGAGTAGTCATGCCGCCAAACTGCACTTCCGTCGCCAATACTAGCTTTCTCCACACAATTCCGCTACCATTTGCCCCCATACTGCATTTACCACTTTCAAACACCCTATTACCCTGTTAGGAGTAAGTAATAATGATTCAAAAGTGATAATGCCTCATTGTACCACCCTGTAGCAGGTTCACTAGCCAAAAATTGCCCCAACTTTGGCCCTACGGTACCCAAATGGCGAATGTAGCCCATCACTAGGTACCCGCACTCCGATCGATGGAATGGTGATGAAAACACCCAACACGTTTGTCCCTGCTCTGTGATGTCGCTCTGTCCGCTGGCTCTGAGTAGCCAGTTTTAGGGGTCATTTTGGCCCAAGGATGGCCAAAAAAAGGTGCCCTCTAGCCCCAATTAGCCCCAATGCTAGTTTGCCTTGCATTTTTGAGCTATTTCTTCATTTCAAAGAGTTTTAATGAAGAAACGCCTTTCTGGCACTTTGGGTCCACTTTAACTTTCAATATGAAATTTTTTATTGAAGTTGCCATGCATATGGCCCTTCAAAACTTCCTGGGTCCTCTTCATAACCCATCCAATAATGGCCTTTGATCTAGCGATCCAAATCCAATAGATCTCTACCGTAGATCGTTCTTCCTTGTAATCTTGCGGCTACAAGCCTCTTTGAACCCCAAATCCACTTCTTGCAGCCGTTGGGAACTTATACTTACTATGGCACCAGCGGGGTTGGCCACGTGCGCTGGCCCGCGAGCTCCCTCCAAACGATTTTCATCTCCTTCAAGCTTCCTCCAAAAACAAAAACAAGCTATGGCATCGTGATCTTCATCACTCCATCTCCTCCAACGCTCCACGGCCGCCCACGGCCAGCTACAACCATCTTCACCCTATCAGGGCGCTTTCATCTGTGATTTTTCATCACTGAAAAACACCTCCTACAGAGAGAAATAAGAGGTTTCCTGACTGTAAACCCTAGTTGAGGAAACTTCCATAGCTTCAGAAGTTTTGCTCCACCTCACTCTGAGGTTCCACTTGCAGCTACCTGCCTGGTTGAGGTCGCCCTACCTCAGGCTTTCTGAGGCAATTTATGGCTCTGAAATTGGTGCAGTATTGACTTCAAATATGCTTATTTTCTCATTTTCAATCTCCATTCTCGAAGTTCTTTTCCAAGCGTAATTGGCTTTTCTTCTATTGGTTCTACCCATTGCCAAAGACCTTCGCCCTTCAGTATGAGTAAAGTCTTTAATTTCCAGATTAAATAAATCGAACCTTCTGTATCCAAGATCGTATTGATCTTAAACTGAATATTGCTGATTGATGACATCTTCTAACCTTCTGAATAAGCTCTAGATAAGGTTGCTGATGGATGTGTGAAGGTTGCTGAGAGGGACACTCTGATACCACTGTAGCAGCTCTGATATGCTCTGATACCACTGTAGGAAAAATGCTAAGAATTCTTCCTCAGAGTACAGGATGAAAGTTTGAATAAATTAAACTAATATCAGTGTCTTCAATCAGGTCTGTTTCTGGTCTATATACTAATAGAACAGTTTTTACCTTGATTGAGTAAAGCATGCAAAATTAAGAGATATATTGCGTGAGTATTATAGACAATTTTAGACAACCAAAAACAATTGATAAAATCATCTGTTGAGAAACTTTGATCAAAAAATAAATTTTTATAATTCTAATTCTGATTCTTCAGTATACATCTCTTGTTGCCTTGTTGCTCTCTATTGTGTCTCTGTTGTGTGTTTACAAGGAGTAGTGCACATGTATTTATATTGTTACAAGATAGGTCTTTTGGCCTTTTACTTCTGTAATAGCAAATCTAACCGTTAAGACGTTTGATATTCAAACAAACGTTTTGTTTCCAGACTCATATGATTTTTCTTCGCAAACTGTTCGTGACAGTTTGTTTGTTCGTGATAGTTTCATGTTTCACGATAGTTTTGCGATAGTTGATAGTTTCGAGTTTGAACAAGAATCAATCTTTCGTGACAATTTCTTGTTCGTGAATCTTTCGAGTTTCAACAAGAATGTATTTGGCGAATCTTTCGAGTTTGAACACGAATAGAAATGTTTCAGGTTCAAGTTCATTTCTTAGCCTTTGTCAACTAAATTGTGCACTTTGTTAGCAGAATTGAGATTTGTCTGTTGAGGTGTTCTACAAGATCTTTTTGTCATCTTAAGATAGAATGTTGCACCATGTGGGTTGGGGTGCCAGCTGCTCGATAGTCTCTTTTTCCTTGTCCTTGATTTCTGCTATAGAGCATGGCAACACATATCCCCCTCGCATCTCGTCTTCTGGAAAAGTTGCCTCGTACTCTTGGATGGTTTCTTCAAGAGACTTCAGCTTCCTAAAAAAATCATGGCACTTGGTTTTGGCTGTGCCTTGGCTGTCTGCCATGGTGTGTGAAGCACTGGCAACAAGATTGTCTTGCATAATAGCAGCTTTCTAAAAAGTGTTCTGGCACTTGGTTTGGCTGTGCCTTGATTGGCTGTCGTGGTGTGTGAAGCACTAGCAACAGCGGTGTCTTGCATAATAGCATCTCCCAAAGATGGACCTTGGGGGACATCATCTGTAGAAAAAGATGTATCCAACTCAAGGGTAGCCAGGGGGAAGCTTGGAGACTGATTGGTTCTGAATGGTCCCCCTTGCTGGTGTTGATTGGTAGAATTTCTTGTTGTAGAGTTGGATCCATAGCTTGATAGGATTGGATGGTAGTCCTCATGGCATCCAACTCTTGTTGTATTTTGGCCATCTGTTGTTTGGCCTAATCTGTTTCTGTCCGCAATTGTTGGATTTGGATCTCTGCATCTTTTCTAGTTTTTGTCTCTGCCTTTGCTCGTGGCGATGATGGTGGAGTCGGTCTTGCAGTAGCCAGTTGATATCCTTGAGTAGGCCATGTGCGTGAGAAAGTGCACTAGTCGCTGGAATGTCAGCCTCCTCTGGTGGCTTGCCAAAATTTGAGATTGTGTGGATGCCTTTAGATGGGGTGGCTTGAGCTACTACGTCCTGAGGTGGATCTTTATCGTACATATCTGGGGAGTAGGCTCCCTCAGGGTATGCCGTATAGGTGTGTGTGGACTGCTCTTCCTTGAGGGGTTACTCTGGATAGTCGGTGGTACTAGTTGTGATGTTGTCCCGTCCAATAACATCGACTCCAGTTGTGCCGCATAGTCATGTGTGGGCGAACTGGGTGTGGCTTGTACCGTTGATTGGATCAAAAGACATTGTACTTCCTGTTGCCAATCCTCATCTTCCGACGTTGACTTCTTGGGCTCGTTCTTGGAAGAAGTGCCCTCGATGGTAGCTTTTGCTAGGAATTCTGTTGAGAAGTCAATAAGGCTGCTTGCTTGGTCCATTGCTAGTTGAGTGAGAAGGGGTCCCACCATAGTCGGCTTCTTTGGAGAGAGGAGAGCCTTGGAAATCTTGTGTGCCCAACTATAGTTGTATCCATCTGGCTCGGTAAGAGCAGCCAATAGATACGTGAAGATGGTTGGTGAGATGCGAGCCTTTCTTGTACGTGCCACTTCAAAGAAGTTGACCACAAATGTAATAGCTCCTTTAAGGACTTCATTGGTGATGGCTTCGAGTAATAATCCATTATTGATGCGCCATGCTCTTTTTGTGGTATCCATGTGCTTATCGATTGACACGACCCTTGCCTGGTATGCTGATATATGTCTTTGTAGCTCTGGTATGCCAATTGTCTTCAGATCTTCAATGGCATATGAGACTGTATGCATAAACTGATTCAGTCGGTATTTGAAACTTGGTGTATCCTTAGTGGCTGTGCATAATGCATATTCCACTATCGTTGGAAATTGACATAATGGGGGAGTGTAATGTTGGAACCCGCAGATCTTCAAAAGGGGCTCTCCCAACTTCCACCATCTACGTGCCTCGTATGGTTTTGGCATCGGGAGGAGTTCTGGGCATGTCGGCTTTTCCTCCATGTACTCGTCATCTGATGTGTGTGGGGTAAAATCTTCTACCCCCACTGTGAAATCTGGATCTAACTCTTGTGTCATGTTGAGTCTTTTGGCTGGCCTAGCATGATCTATCACTGCTTTGCCTGTATCCTTAACATCCTTCACCATATTGGCAAGTTTAAGCCCAAAAAGTGCTTAAATTTCTCGAAATAGAAAGTTCAAAAGCTAAAAGAGCAATAAAAGTTGCTAAATTTAGCCATGTCTTTAGCAAGTGTGAGTTTTGAATGGATTTCACCTCCTTATATAGATCCCCCCCTCCAAATGTGGGAAACCAAGATGTTAGATATCAAATCAACTAGAAAAGACATTCTAAGATCAATGGTGACATAGGCAAAAACAATCAGGTCATTCACACATGTGGGGATCCAAAACATCACTAAAAATGGCCCAACTCAGTTCAACTCAAAAAATTACTAAATCTCTATTTTTAGGATCTGGCTGGGGATCTTGGCTCACTTGTTTAGCAGTAGTTTTAGCATAAAAAGATGTGCAAAATATTAAAGGGGCGAACCATGATGTCATTTTCACACGTGTGGGGAGTCTGTTTAGTGATTTTTGAAGAATGAATTCCCAACAAAACCTGGCAGGGAGTCTTGGTTCGCCTGACTCATTGTAGATAGAGCATAATATGAGGAGTCTAGTGTGAAGAGGGTGAGCCAACATCTCAAAAAGACAAGCCTATAGGTGGGTTTAAGGTATTTTTACTTTTTTTGGCCTACAAGGCTGGAATTTAGGGTTTATGGATCCCCTGACTCAATTTAGACTCATCAAGATGTGTCTAGCCATGGTCAAATAGGAGAACCAAAACAGTGGAAAATGGGAGAGATATTGAGAAGTTTTGTCTCCTATTATGACTTTTGTTATTCTTCTTGGCATAATAGTGAAGGGTTTGAAACTATTTAGATCATTAGCTAATGGTATTTCCTTCACTGGCACTGATATTTGGCACTAAGTTCAACGTTTCTTGATGAATATTGATCTTTTTTTTTCTAATTTGACCCACTTGTCGATTCACTTTGTTGCACAGTACTATATTTAGTGGCCTTCAGCATCCTTACCTGTAACCTGTACTAACTCTATGAACCATGTAGACTATTTTTTCGTCCCTAGAGATACTCTACTCTCTACACATAACTCCACTCCCTATACATTGTGTCATATAAAGACATACAAATAGAAGAACTGTTCATAACTAACTAGAAAAATGCAAAGAAAGGTGAAAAATAATTATACAAAAAATGATGAAGTTTATACAGTGGGAGGTAAGTGGTAAGAGTGCCTTAGTCGACTACCATTTACCCGGGTGGATAAAAGGTCACCTTCCAGAGTAGCCAATCGAATTGCGCCATTCTCAAATATTCTCATCACTTGATAGGGTCCGAGGCCATAAAATTTCAATTTGCCTTTCGTGACCTTGCTTTGATACATCAATGTGAGGTCACCTTTATGTAAGTCCTTTTGTTTTAGGACATGGTCATGCCAGGATTTGCGGAGTTTCTTTTCGATGTGCAATGCATGCAAAGCAATGGTTCGTGTTTCGCATTGTTTCATCAATAAGCCTAATCGACGTTGGGTAGACTTACTTGTGTCTAATCGTTCCATTATGGCCACTATTAGGCTAGGGAAAAAGCACTCAGTGGACATTACAGTCTCGAGTCCATATGCCAGTTGAAATGGGGTATGGTCAGTGGCAAGCTTATAGGTTGTTCAAAACGCCCATAAAGTTGCTTGGAGTTTATGTTCCCAATTTGACCTACTGGCTTCCACGGTCTTTGTGATAGTATTGAACAAAATCTTATTGGAAGATTCAGCTTGTCCATTACATTGGGGATAATAAGGTATACTCTTGCGATGAACCACAAGGAATTCAGCTAGGAGTACTCGTACTGTCTCATTCAGGAAGAAAGTTCCATGATCACTCACAAGTTCTAAAGGGCATCCGAAGCACGTGATGATGTTCTCATAGAGAAACTTAGCTGTGATGGCTGCATTGGCTACTCTAACGACCTTCGCTTCTACCCACTTCATAAAATAATCTGTCGCCACTATAATATATCGGGCTTGACTTCCTCTAGCGGCTGGGTGGATGGGACCAACATAATCTAGACCCCATTTCTTAAAAAGATTTTCTGCTATGATAGGCTTTAAAGACATAAATCCCGATTTTCTCGGTTTTGTGGCTCTTTGGCAAACATAATAGTGTTTCACAAAGGTTGCCACATCTTGATGTAGGGTAGGCCACCAAAATCCTTCTTGGAGGACCTTTCGAGTAGTAGTGTTAGCTGCCAAGTGACCGCCACCAATTCCTTCATGAGTTGCACTAATAATAGGTTTTATTTCATGGTCCAATAGGCATCTTTGAAGGATGTGATCAATTCCCATTCGATAGAGTTGTCCAGCTATTAAGCTAACTTTTATTATCAACTTTCGTTGATCTACAGAAGGTAGTGAAGGATCAGGTCGTCCCCTCACAAGATACTCAACTATATCGGCAACCCATTCTGGAACTACATCAGCATAAAAGATGTGAGCATCCAGGAGTTCATCATCAACTCCCACTTCTTCTTGGCGTGTCGTCAATCTAGAAAGGTGGTCAGCCAAATATTGTTGTTTTCTAGTCCTAACCACTATCCGAAACTCAAACTCTTGAAGCTGTAAAAGCCAACATGTAATACAGCCTGTCGTACAAGGTCGATTAACCAGATATAACAATGGTTGATGCATCGTCAATATAAAAGACGAAAGGGTTGGCCAAAAGGTAATGTCAAAATTTCTTAATGCTAAAACTCATGGCAAGAGCCTCCCGCTCGGTGGTGGTGTAATTAACTTTGGCTTCAATGAGCTGTCGGCTCGCGAAGCAGATGAGAAAATATTTTTTTTTATCATTTGGTTGGGACAACACAATCCCTATTGCATACTTAGATGCATCCGTATGCACGTGAAATTCTATGCTCCAGTTTGGAGATCGTAGGATTGGGACGATGACCAGGCTTGCTTAACCTTCTCAAAGGCATCTAGGGCTTCATGTATCCACTTAGGTTCAACAGTAAGGCAGTAGAGAGGCAAGGCCAATAATGCAAATAGTAATATAAAACATCTATAATGATTGGCATGGCCCATAAATGTATAGACATCACGCACTGTTTTGGATAGGGTCATCTCAAATATTACTTTGATCTTATCTGGATCAGTGGAAATTCTGTATTGAGATATGATATGTCCTAGCATGATGCCATGGGTTGCCCATATTTGGCATTTGGCTGGATTAAGGGAAATGCCATATCTTTGAGATTGTTGCAGAACTCGTTCCAGACAATTTAAGTGATACCTTCGGGCTGAATGTACACACAAATCATCAAGGAATACTTTTAAGAATTTTTTGAAGAAACTCCTTGAAGGCATGTTGCATAGCTCTTTGGAAGGTGCTTGGTGCATCACACAATCCAAATGGCAATACGTGAAAAGCATAAGTCCCTCTCATGCAGTTACAAAAACAATTTTATGCTGGTCCTCAGGTGCTATTTGCACTTGGTTATACCTGCTGAATCCGTCGAGGAAACTATAGGCCTCTTCTCTTGCTATTCATTTGAGCAATCCTTCGGTAAAAGGCAGAGGGAAGTGATCCTTCTTTGTGACTGCGCTAAGTTTCTTAAGATCTATACATATGCGTAGTTTCTCATTCTGTATAAGCACAATCACAATTGGGGATACCCAGTTGGTATGCTCAATCTCATATATGAATCCAGCTTCCAGTAACTTTTCCAACTCTTGTTGAATCAGTTCAGAGTAATGGGGGTTGCAACGATAAGATTGACTCACTTTTGGTTCGACACCATCGGCTAAGGGAATGGTGTGCTGCACTACTTCAGGTGGTATTCCCTTCAGATCCTTGTAGGACCATGCAAAACAATCGTGGTATTCTCATAGGAGGTTCTTAGATCGGATACTTCTTCAATAGTAAGTTGTTCACCTACATAGACTATCTTCTCATCTTCCCCAGGATCGGCTAGATCTAGAGGTTGTGGACTTTTGCAGGACCCTCATATGAACAAAAAGAGGCAACTCACATCATCTAAGGTATAGTCTCGAAAGTATGATGGTACAATGTGCAATGGCTCAGCCATCGATTTTGAATCATGTCTTAGTTCCTGATTTTGGGATGGAGAAGTGGATGTTGTCGAGACTCTTTTTGACATCTTAGATGTAGCATCTATTGGTTGAATTTGGGTATTCATGAGTGTGGACAAACACAACCCATCTTAGATTTTCCTTTCAGATTAGCAGGTATTCGGAAGTTGGTTTCTTCACTGCCACCATATTGACAAAGCACAAGCAGATAGGATAGTTTGTGGGAGAAACTGTCTTTTCAAGGGGATTCCACAACATGGTGACCACACTGGTTATGGCTTCATCTACTGGATTGTCCCATTGGCTTATCTTGACCCGATATTGATACACACTTGTGGGACGAGGCTCTTTAGAAACCTTATCCAGGGATGGGATTTTAGGGACAGCTTTTGGTAGTCGTCTTTCCCCATAATGTTGGGGATCGAAGTAAGATAATGCTTACTCGTCAGAATATCCCACATCATCTTCCAAGGTGATTAGTGAGCACCAAGGAAAAAGTTCTTCTTCACATTCTGGGGATGGTTCTAATGGAAGCCATGATAGTTCGACCATGTTCACCCCAATTTTGATCTCATCATCAAGGGTGACCGACGTGGGGTTTGTGGATTTTGACTCTCGATTGGCTTCTCGAAGTAGGGAGATGGATCCTTTTACGGAGCTCATAAAATCGACAGTAGCTAGGGCATCAATCCAATTGATGGTATTAGTATCAAAATCTTGATGGATTCCCAACGGCCTGTAGCGCTTCTTTAGATTTCGACCGATCGTGTGTTGGTAGTGGACAAAGTTGTCTCTTCTAATGGGCTCGAAGGCTTAATGGTCCAAGTATTTGGATCGACTCTCAGGCTCGATCCCAATTCTCCAATGTGATACGATCTGTATCCTAGTCATGGTGTACTTTGGCAAACTTTAGCCAAGGTCTTCCTTACAAAAGTCTAATAAAATGTGTAGAACACCTGATCAGATAGATCTCTATTCCACTAACAAAGTGCGCAGTTTACTTGACAAAGGATGAGAAAGAAACGAACGCAAACTCAAAACATTTCTATTCGTGATCAACCTCAATTTTGTGACAGCTCAAAAAATTCATGAAACGGTTTCTTGAAGAAGCTCGTAATTTTTCTTGTTGAAGCTTGAAAGATTCACTAACAGAATTTTGTCGCGAAATATTTGTTTCTTGTTCAAACCTCAGAGGTCGCGAAATTGTTGCGAACAATTTGCGAAATTTTTTGGATTTTTTCTTCAAGCTCAAGATTTGTCATCTGTCGTGAACAATTCGTGAAACACGAAAATGCCACGAAGAGACAAGTATCGCGAATAATTTGTGAAACACAAAGCTTAAACGAAGAGATAAACTATCACGAACAATTCGCGAACATAATTTATATGACCCTGAAAACAGAGCGTCTATTTGAATATCAACCATTGTAAAAGGTTAGATATCTATTGTTAGAAATAAAAGGCCAAAAGACTTGTAAATAAAAGGCCAAACAACATGTCCTGTAGCAATATAAATACATGTGCACTACTCGTTGTAACCAACTCTCAGACACTCAAACTGAAGAGATTCTTAGACTCATTCAATCAGAGACCAATAGCGAGATTAGACAACAAGAGATATATATTGATTTAGATTCAGAATTATAAATTCATTTTCGATCAATAGTTTTTAATTGTCTAAAAATTGTCTTAAGCTGTCTCTTATTCTTCATATTATTTTTGCATGCCTTTTCAATCAGAGCAAATACTGTTTTATTAGTACATAGATCAGATACAGACCTAATTGAAGACACTGATATTAGTTTGATTTATTCAAACTTTCATCGTGTTCTCTATGGAGGAATAATTACTATTTTTCCTATAGTGGTATCAGATTTTATGGAATTAAAGCTGCTATAGTGGTATCAGAGCATACAGAATTAGAACTGATACAGTAATATTAGAACAAGTTAGAGTTGATACAATAGTATCTTTGCACCTCTCTCAGTATTCTTCATACATCCATCAACAAGCCGCTATCTAGAGTGATTGTGGAAAATTAGAAGATGTCGTCGATCATCAATATTCAGGCTAAGATCACTACGATCTTGGATCCAGAAGATTCAAACTACTTGATTTGGAAATTAAAGACTTCACTCTTATTGAAGGGCGAAGGTCTATGGCAATGGGTAGAACCAATAGAGGAGAAGCCAGTAGCTACTCCTAGCAATAAACTTCGAGAATGGAGTTTGAAAAATGACAAAGCTATAGCAATTATTGCGTCTTCAGTGCCTGACAATATAATGCTAGGTCTTACATCAATTTTGAACGCAAAAGATTTATGGAAAGAATTGCAAACCAAAAATGAGACTCGATCTCGTAATCAGATCTTGTTCTTGGAAGACCAATTAACTTACCTACAGTGGGACGACAAAGACTTGAACACATTCATGCGAAAGATAAAAGACTTGTTTATTTCCTTGCAGAATTCTGGTGCAGAAAATACAATTTCAAAGAAAAAATAGCTTAGTTATTTTCTTTGAGCCCTACCCAAGTTATTCCACACAACTCAAACCTTATTGGCAAAAGATGTGACAATGACACTTCAAAAGGCAATAGATGGAGTTAAAGAAGAAGTAAAAGCTCGTGAACGCTATGATGACAATGACGATTTTGAAAATGCTCTATTTACTCAGAAGAATAAATCTTTTAAGAAGTCTAAGTTTAAGAGAGAGTTGTCTAAAAAGAATGAGTCTAAGACAAATGATCAACATTCTGGAAAACAACAAAAAAGTTCTGGTGATAAGAAGATCTGCAACAGATGTAGAAGATCAGGTCACATAGAATAAAAGCGTTGGTTAAGTCCAAAGATTGAATGCATTCATTATCATAAATGGGGTCATGCAGCAGTAGACTGTTATCAGAATCCCAGAAACAAAAGAGAGCAGAATCGAAGGCAAACCTTCAGATTCAAACTATGTCGAAGACAAAGTAGAATGCTTCAAAGCAGCAGAAGACAGGGCAACAAGGAACTCAACAGCTTATGTTAGTACTGATCTATGTTGTTCATTCGCGAAGTAGTACTTGATTCGAGAGCCACCTCACATTTTGTTTCCTCAAAACAAATATTGTCTGAGTACAGGAAGACAAACTATTCGAGATTTATTATACTTGGCACATGATTGATGAAACTGGTGTACTATGGCTGGACATGAATTAGGATGATAAGAAACTGGAGGAAGTTCTCTATGTCCCTACTCTTGACAAAGATCTTCTATCCATAGCAAAGATAGTCGATACAGGCATGTTAGTAACCTTCACAAAGAACTCTTGTAAACTGTTCGAGAAAGATTCTGATAACCTAGTTGCTAAAGGTAATAGAGAAGAAAATTTGTTGCACAGTTCTCATCTTAAATTTCCATAGATGGTAATTGGCTCCATCAAGCTTGTCCATGATAGGACTAGCTTTCCCTTGGGAAATCCATGTGGAAGATTAGTCTAGGTGATAAGAATCACTATCAGTGACTTAAATATGAAAATTTGGTGCTAAATTACATAACAAGAAGACAATTACTCTATCGACTAGTAGAGTCTTATTTCTGTGGAAGCTTATCAGGCTACAAAAATTGCTCTGATACCATGTTGGAAAGAGGGGGTTGAGAGATAACTAAAAAAGAAACAAACTCGATTGAAAAATATCTGTGTGTAGCGGAATAAGCTATCTCCCTCTTTCCTTATGCATGGCTATGCCTATCAGTTTCCAACATAATATTAGTGATAGAAATCACATTCGATCTGATTACGTAGCCAAACATTAAGCATCAAAACATCAGACAAATAATTTGTCATGAATAGCTAGACAAATTATCAGTCGCGAATTAGTCGCAAAGAGCTACACTCATAATCAGTCATGAATTAGTTGTGAAAAACAGACAACCAGACTAAGCAATTAGAGAGCCAGACAAAACGTAGAAAAGCATTGCAGTATTGACACAAATTTGAACGCAGAACAAATAGAACTGTAATCAGATTAAGTATAATGAAATATACAGGTCAATAATGAAGGTGAGCACAAAACAATAGCGGACGTAACCGCGTGCTTCACAAAGCTAATCACACAATCTGTAAAGGTGATGAACCTATTACTGACAATGCATCTGGAAGAAAGAATCAATGCACAAAGGCATCTACAATGTCTATCTCTGATTACAAGTGATATTTTGTTCTATCTTCTATTATTTGAATACTGAAATGGTATTCAATATATACATGAGTTTTACAAGTGTGCAGATGAAGAAGGTACAAAAGTGGTTGTGCCATCTATGGGAGATTGTGGGTGGCTGTTGTTGTTGTCAAGTCTAATTGCACAGTGCATGGAACGAGCGTGAGGAGGTCACGACATCGAGCTTCACTAAAAAAATGACACTAATAAAAATGCAAAAAATGCGACACTGTCAAAATGCCTTAGAAAATAACTTCACCTTTTTATAAGGGCACCTTTGGCTATTGTAGGGCACCTTTGGCATTTCTAGGGCAGTGTTGTCTTTTTCACAATTTTTGCCTGTTCAAATTTGCTTGTAATTATGCAGACTGTCGCATTTTTGGAAGTGTTGTCTACGGAAATTCTCGAGTAAAAATGTAGACTGTAGCAACAAACAGTTCAAATATGCAGACTATGCAACAACATGAGTAAAAAATGTAGCAGCATGAATGGAGGTAGATTAACATAGGATTTAGAAGAGTAGAGGAGATAAATCCAACACTCAAGGATGAACTCTAGTTGAGGTTGAGAATCATGACTTGTGGTAGCAAAGTTTGCTAGGACTATTTGATGGTTCATCTGAGGCCCAGACTTTCACACTACTAAGGTTGGTGATGCGTTATTAGGTCCAGGTAGTGCTAAGCATTGTGGGGGTGCTTGTTGGAATGTGGGCCTTTGATAACTCATAATTTGGGGACCCTGTTGTTGCATCCTCCATTGGTATTGTCATGCAACGGCTTGTGTTCTTGGATTGTAGATACATGTAGATGTACCATGATTGTTGGTGTTGCAAAAGATGCAAAACCTTTGGGCTATATGTCTACTCTATGGACATTTGTTCATCGTATGATTTTGTTGGCATGTGGAACACCAAACATTATCACGCTTGGGAAATTTGGTTGACAATAGGTCCTTGTGGTGTGGTATTTTTCAATTTCTGTTCAAAATCTTTGGATATCTTATCCATCTATGCCTAGTGGGTTTTATTCATGGTTTCAAGTTGCTGTAACAACACCTGTGTGGCAACATCGGAAGAGGATCCTTCACCTTGGGATCTATGGCTTTGTTCAGTGACAATGGCTCACGAACATTGGGATTCATATTCTTCATTGGAGCCTTCATCTTCTTCACGGATGGCATCATCCATAGCATCATGTAAGGTAGCATAGGATTTTGGAGGTCTAAGTTTACGCCTGATAGATTTCGGAAGGCCAGCCATGAACCATATGAGCAAAGCCTAATCAAGTGCTAAGTGGGCAGGGCATTTAGTCTTAAGATGTTTGAGTCAATCGATGTAATCGCGTACCCTCTCATCCTTTCTCATTTTGAACTCACTAAGCAACAAAGTGATGCTCAAGGTTGAAATCCCATTCACGAGCGACATCAGTGAGGGTCATACTGAAGAGTCGAAGTTTTCCTTTTGGAGTTGTCTCTCCATAGACTTCACATGCTTCCTCATAAACCTGAAGATAGCGTGCTGGGTTGGTATACCATCGTATTGTGGCAGATTGAGTCTAGGAGCTCGTCGATTATGTGGAATGGCTTCAAGTAATGGTACAACAAAGGGTAATGGGTTGGTAACATTTTGAACTTGAACTTCATACACATGTTCATTGTTTTCAACCTCTATCATATATAACAATTCATTGTCTGAAATTTCTTCTTCAACTTCTTCCACAAAGACAACATGCAGTCTATTTTTACACTCTGTATGATGATGGCCCTCTTGTTTACATTTGGTACACCATACATTATTGGACTTACCTATTACGTACACTACAACACCCGCCGTGATTTGCGATGCGAATCATTAGATTAATTTTTTTTTTGTTCGTCATGGGCATCGCAAAACACGTTGCAATGGGGTCATTGGAATATGAAGTTTATAAAGACGCCACAATCCGACAATCGTTCCCGTGTCCCAGGGATTGTGTCCGGAAATCTCATGCCAAGAGCGACGTGGACGTCGAGATCCGACGTCCAATTTCTATGTGGCATATTCGACGTCCGTAAAGGACGTCAAAATCCAATGTTTGTTCTTACAGAACATGCTCTAATAATGTCCGACGTCCATCTGACGTGTAAATGGATGTCAGAATCCGACGTCTGTTCATTGAAATCTGACATGCTAACAGAACCGTGTCTGATCACGTTTGCCGACAGATATCCAATGTATGCCCGATGGGATTTTATGTCGGAATCCGACATCCTTGATTAGGTTAAAAAGAAAAGCGTAAAAAATAGCGTGCACATTTTTATGGTTTATTCTTGGAGTCATGTTCTTGGAGAGGCACTAGTCTTGGATTGCTTTTGAGACAATATTTTTGGATTGCATTTGACATTTGGATCAAGTAACAAGAATGAGGTACTTTCTATACTTACATTACTTAATTCAAATTATGAATTACAATACCTTATTGTATTACTTTATGAAAATCTGACATTGCACAAAGTTTCGCAATTCCTAGTTAGTTAAGGCATTGCACATCTTGGAATCCGACATTGCTCATATTTCAGATTCCGACATACAAAACCAATAGCAATATTGTGATCAATTGCAATAATATATATATATATATATATATATATATATATATATATATATATTGAAAATGTCAATCAATGTATTACAAAATTGCTGTTTTCACAGTCTCTAAAACTTACAATAGATGAACTAAAATTTATACTAAAAACCTAATCTATTAGTCGTCGTCGTGACGTTCGCTCTACATGAAAACAAGCAAACAAGACACATTAGTATTTAATACTGGTTCACTCTAATGGTTAAGAGTGAACACATACACGTTTTACAACAATAATATACGAAGAATACAAAATTTAAATGTTTCAAAGAAACTTACATGTGGAGGATGACCCTCGCTCTTCAATTTATGGACTAATGCCTCTTATAATTCCCTAAAGGCAAAGTCGTACTTTTCCTTAGTTAGTAGACGTCCATAGTCCGCCAACTACCATTCATGTTAAGTTGGAATTAGTTTAGGGCAAAGTTGGAGTAGCTAGTCATAATGCATGTTAAAAAAGACAATCATATGAAATCAAAGACAAACTATAAGAGTAGTTTAGATTCACCTACCATGCTTGTTTGCAAGCTCGCCTTTCCGTTCAAGCCCAACTTAGGGTTTCCTATTCCATGCATCCTAGCGGCCGCAACATCTCTTTGAATCTTGTATTTATTTGGTGTTTTTTCATTGTTTTTTACATTGTTCCAATCTGCCCTTGAACACCAGTGGGGTTTGCATAGCTCATTCCTATAAGCTCGTCGTGTTGTATCACGACGATGTCTTATCCACAAGCTCATATGCTTATGACTTTCCTTCGAGTCAAATTCTTCTTCTTGTGGAAATTCGCCATGAAGGGTACCAACACACCTACCATTTAAGATCGGCAGATTGTTTGAACCATTTCATAAACAATCTATTGTCAAAATGGCATTGGCATAAAGAATACAATCGGTCCATAACCACCCTCACTTTATGGTTGGCGATTATGTTCCCTTGAGGATCCACATCGTAATAAGAATTCGTGGATGACTCTTCGGTAGGGGCAGGAGCCAGAGTCGCTTGTGAGGGACCATCCTTGTCTTGGCTAAGCATCAAACTTTGCAATTGTGCTTTTTGCTCCGGAGTTAGTGATGCATAAAAATTTGAAACATATTCTGCCGAGCTCTCACCACTGCCAGACCCCGACATGATTACTACATTCATAAACATATAATACATTACAATAGACCCTAATATATTGAAATGAAGTAGAAAAAAAAATCAACTACAAAACTTTAATGCATATTAGAGTTAGACTTTCATACCTATGATAACAAAAAAGCAAAGGATAGATGTTCATTGATAACCTACAACAAACATCAAGAACTGGATTGTAAGAAGATATGCAAGATTTACACCACAAATCCAACCTATTTAGTTTACCTGAATGCTGAAACCTACATTAATCCACAAAGCAAGAAAGCTAATCTACCACTAAGATCCGCAACCACCCACAAAGGAAATGGAAGGGCAAGATCATTAATGCTCTCAGTCTTCGTTCATCTCGTCTTCTCAAAGACCTCCTCGGTCTAAGGTGAGAGGTGCTCGTGGGTAGCTCTGGCCAAGTATCTTGGAGATTCATGAGAATCAGCCAGCATCACTCCACCCCTAATGTGTTGCAGGACCCACTATAGGAAAAATAGGAATTATTTTTCCACATAGAACACGATGCAAGTTTGAATAAATCAAACTAATATCAGTGTCTTCAATCGATATTTTATTTGATCTATGTGCTAATAGGACAATATTTGTTTTGATTGAATGTGCATGCAGAAATTATATGAGGAAGTATTAGACTATATGCAAGTATGAGACAACTTAAGACAATTTGGACAATAAAAAATTATTGATCAAAAACGAATTTTCATAATTTTGAATCTGATTCATCAATATACATCTCTTGCTATCTTATCTTGTTGTTGTGTCTCTGATTGAGTTTTTTGTCATCGAGTAGTTCATATTTATCTATATTGCTACAAGACAGGTCTTTTGGCCTTTTAATACTGTGACAGTAGAAATCTAACCATTTATGACGATTGATATTCAAATTGACGATCTGTTTCTAGGATCAAATAAATTATGTTCGCAAATATTTTGCGACAGTTTGTCTGTCTCTTCATCTCAGTTCGTGTTTCGCAAATTGTTCGCAGCACTTGTCTCTTCGCGACATTTTCGTCTTTCGTGAATTGTTTGCAACAGATGACAATTCTTGAGCTTGAAGAAAGAAGCTAGAATATTTCACGAACTGTTCGAGATAGTTTCGTGACATCTAAGGCTTGAATAAGACACTGTTTCACGAATCTTTTGTGAATCTTTTGAGTTGGTCACGAATAGAAAAGTTTTGAGTACGCGTCCATTTCTTTCTCATCCTTTGTCAAGTAAACTGCGACTTTGTTGGTAGAACCAAGATCTATCTGATCAATTGCTCTACAGCTCTCTCTCAAAGTGGCAGTTGGATTAACTCCAATCTTCTTTGCTGCTTCTTGAACAAGGCTTTACTTAGTGGCTTTGTAAAGATATAAGATGTCATTTCCTCTGTGGGTATGAAGACTGTCTTTAGTATCTTCTTCTCGACTAAGTCCCGAATCACATGATACTTGATAGCTATGTGCTTCATTTTTGAGTGAAATACAGGATCTTTCGTAAGATAGATTGCTGAAGTGTTATCCATTAACAAGACATAAGGTTCAAAACTAGATTCATCAAATCCTTCCAATATCTATTTAATCCAGATCAGCTCGTTTGCCATCTTGGCACTGCTACATATTCTGCTTCACAAGAAGATTAAGCTGCTGTTGTTTGCTTCTTGCTAATCCAGAGTATGGTTGCGTCAGATGCTAGAGTACATCCTCCTGAAATACTTTTGCTATCATCCTTCATGGATGCCCAGCTTGCATCATTGTATGATTGTTGACAGATCCCCCGCTCTAGAGGACCTGTTGTTTACCTTTCTTCTTCTTGCTTACAGATCTATTTCTTGCCTGTTACCAGGTTCGTTTGGGCATTACTTGACTGTTTCTTATTTGTTACAATGCCCAGGCCAGGCAG
This sequence comes from Diphasiastrum complanatum, assembly GCA_029204225.1. Lineage (NCBI taxonomy): Eukaryota > Viridiplantae > Streptophyta > Lycopodiopsida > Lycopodiales > Lycopodiaceae > Diphasiastrum > Diphasiastrum complanatum. Next base: position 90,880,590 of record CM055092.1, on the reverse strand, counting down.
AAATGGACTGAATAACTCTGTTGTATATTTTTTTGTCTTGCCTATCAGAGGACTACTCAGTTTTGTCACTCTTGAATGCACTTACATTCTACATAAAGATGCAAGCCTAGAATACTCTTTCACAGAACAGACTGCAGCCCAAATGAATGTTCTATAGATTCTACTGCTACTTACTCTAAAAACGGTTTGAAATCAGATTCTACACTACACTGAACTGAGCTACATTTGCATAATTGATAAACAAGAAACAAGAACTAAACTACATCATGTTAGAAGTCCAAGAGTCAAGAAACTATCCAGCCTTTGATTCTTGGACATCCCAAGAACATCAAGAACTAGAATGTTAGAGAATATGCAAGATTTATGCCACATTTCTAGCCTATTTAGTTTACTTGAATGCTGGCTCCTACATTAATCCACAAGAAAACATGAAATCTAATCCACAACTAGGAAAGCAAGAAAACTAATCCACTCTAAGTCCACAATCACACACAATATGAATGGAAGGGCATGATCATAGGGGCATCACTCAAGAAAACCATCATGATCAAGGAGCTTAGTGTAGCATCAAACTTATGGGAAATCTTCTTATTAAGAATGGAGTAGATACAATGCAAAAAGCTCCTCTTCACAAAGAGGGAGTCTCTTAAATAAGCAAGAGAGCTCCTTAGGTGGCATCCTAGTGGAGTTTCCACATTTCACAAATTACAAGTGGAATATTGCTCTCCACTAGAGGTCACCATCAAAAGGTGGCTCACTCTACTTTCTTTCAGAGGGGTCTACTTGCATTTATTACATTTGCTTAGAAATACTAGTTCCTACATGGTCATTCCATCTTTCGGGATTCACCATGAGGCTTACACAGTTATTGCTTGTTATTACTAACTAGCATTTCTCGGCTCTCATACTCGGCTCTCAATCTTCATAAGTATCATCTTCTCAAAGACCTCCTCGGTCTAAGGTGAAAGGTGCTCTTGAGTTGCTCTGTCCGAATATTTTGGGGATTTGTCAGAATCAACCAACGTCATCCCACCCCTAATGTGTTGCAGGACCCACTACAACTCATATTGGACGATGTCGCTCCGCTTTGTAGTGGCATCTTCGATCGTCACCTTCCTAAAGCTTATACTTGGGATAGAAGTGTCTAGAAGTAGCAATTGTACTTTCATAAGTCAATTGGAGCATGTTGTGAAATCAACTAATGAAGGTGATGAAGCATCCTTTGAGGACATCACTCTCTTTAGGAAGCTTATAGGCTCTCTAATCTATTTAACTATCACTAGACCTGACTTAAGTTTTTGTGTAAGCAAGTTGAGTCAAAGTATGCAAGCTCCTTTAGTTCATCATTGGAAAAGTGCCAAGAGAGTACTTAGATATGTTTCTAGTACTAGATTTTTTGGCATACTTTATGAAGGATCTAACTTGCACTTGAGAGCCTACTCAGATTCAGATTTTGCAGGAGACAAGATGGATAGGAAGTCCATTAGTGCATTTGCAACATTTCTTTGTGGAGGAGTGATATCTTGGCTTTCCAAAAAGCAAGATACAATCTCACTATCTTCTTGTGAAGCCGAGTACAAGGCATTGACTTCAACAACCAAAGAGATCCTATGGCTAAGAAGACTCTTGATGGAACTACATGTGCTAGAGGCCGAGGATATCCCTTACATATTTTGTGACAATCAAGCTTCTCAACAAATTGCTTCAAATCCTATCTTCCATGCTAGAACAAAGCATATTGAGATAGCTCACCACTTTGTGAGGGAGAAGGTACAATCCAAGGAAGTGCAACTACATCATGTACCATCATCCGAATGCATAGATGATATCTTAACCAAACCATTGTCCAAAGATCCATTTTTTAAGTTAAGATATGCTCTTGGAATTGTAGATAGATGTACACTAGATTTGCCAAGTTAGAAGTGAGGAGGAGTGTTAAAAATTGTCACTTCTCACTTGACATTGGTTCATGTAAATATTGATCAAACATTAGAATATGTTGATGATATGATTTCACACTTGTGGAGCCTGTTCCCACGTGTGAAAGGATGTACTTTTCATGTTTGTATATATCCAAATTGATTTTGTATCATTCTAGTTAGTGTGAACATGAAATGACTAGTTTTTAGTCAAGTTGACTAGTCACCTACAAATTAGCTTTTCCTTGCATGTGCATGAGTAAATGCTCCCACATGGCAAGTGGATGTTCACACGTGTGTATAGATTACTAGAAGATAAGAGTTGACCATTTTCCTTAGATCCTATTTTGTAGGGAATATTCCTATATTCTAAGAGACTAGCTTTTTGGATTTTAGTCATATTCTAGAAGGTCAACTATTGGATAAGGATCAAGGATGGATAAAATGGATAGATCTGAGTGATGTGGCACTCTTCACACGTGTGAAGGCCTTCTGGACTGTACCAGACTCATGGATGTACTTGATCCATAAAAGGATCATCATTTTGCTAAGAAAATTGATGAGACTTTTGCACTCTACACTTTTGTGAGATTTCTAGTCATTTGTCTTGTGATTTTTATGCATGATTGCTATCTAGTATCATTGTACTTGTTGTTTCAGGTGCAGGCCGTACAGTGGACAGTACTCCACACGTGTGAAGCCGCTCTCACTAAAAAATGATGTGTTGATCCATTGCTCTTGCTTAAATCCAAGTGTAGTGAATCTAGATCAAGATCTAATGTGTAGAACTTGATAGATTCATTGATTAAGCAACCAATAACTCTCTATGATTGTAAAGTACAATCATTATTGTCCTAAAAACTGTAAAATTTATCATGCTTGAATCCCTTCGGTCAAGATTTGATCGTTGCCTTCGGCTCCAGTCGAGATTTGAGTAGGCACTTCGGCTTCGGTCGAGATCTGAGCGGGCACTTCGGTCGAGACTTCAGCGGACACTTCGGTTGAGACTTCAGCGGACACTTCGGTCGAGATCTGACACGAACCCATCGGTCGAGATCTGACGCGAACCCGTCGTTCGAGATCTGACGCGAACCCGTCAGTCGAGATCTGATCAAAAACCTGTCGGTCAAGATCTGACGTGAACTCATTGGTCAAGATCTGATCGAAAACCCGTTAGTCGAGATCTGACGCAAACCCGTCGGTCGAGAGCTGACGCGAACCCATCGGTCAAGATCTGACACGAACCTGTCGGTCGAGATCTCAAAAAAAATGTCGGTTGAGATTTCAAAAAAAAACGTCGGTTGAGATTTCAGAAAGAATGTTGGTTGAGATTTCAAAAAAAACATCGGTTGAGATTTCAAAAAAAAGACGTCGTTTGAGATTTTAAAAAAAACATCAGTTGAGATTTCAGAAAAAAAACGTCGATTGAGATTTCAGAGAAAAAACGTCGGTTGAGATTTCAGAAAAACATCGGTTGAGATTTCAAAAAAAAATGTCGGCTGAGATATGAAGGGAAGTGTCGGCTGAGATGTGAGCGGAAGCGTCGGCTGAGATGTGAGCGGAGCTCCGGTTGACATCTGAAGCTAGTGCTTTGATTGAGAGTTGAAAAGGCCCTCCGGTTGAGATCTGAAGCGTGAGAAAACTGGAGGAGCGGGAGCTTGGATAGAATGAAATCCAGGTTTGTTAGTGTGTTTGGTTACAAGTGATTGGCGAGTCTAACAGCTCGTCGATTTGGGTAATGATGTAGCCAACGGGGTGGCTCTATTCAGTTGCAGAAACTCAGATGTGTTTAAAGATTTATTGTGCACTTGCAATGATCTGAGCATTGGCAAGGTTGCGGGTTTCTGATGTAGAAGGTGTTGTAGTTCAATGGGCAATGGTGCCAAATGTTGACAGATCCCCTGCTCCAGAGGACCTGTTGTTTACCTTTCTGCTTCTTGCTTACAGTTATATTTCTTGTCTATTACCAGGCTCGTTTGGCATTACTTGACTGTTTCTTATTTGTTACAATGCCCAGGACAGGCAGAAACGAACTGAATAACTCTGTAGTATATTTCTTTGTCCTGCCTGTCAGAGGACTACTCAGGGTCGTCACTCTTGAATGCGCTTACATTCTACATAAAGATGCAAGCCTAGAACGCTCTTTCATAGAATAGAGTGCAGCCCAAATGAACGTTCTATAGATTCTACTGCTACTTACTCTAAAAACGGATTGAAATCAGATTCTACACTACATTGAACTGAGCTACATTTGCATAACTGATAAACAAGAAACAAGAACTAAACTACATCATGTTAGAAGTCCAAGAATCAAGAAACTATCCAGCCTTTGATTCTTGGACAATACAAGAACATCAAGAACTAGAATGTTAGAGAATATGCAAGATTTATGCCACATTTCTAGCCTATTTAATTTACTTGAATCTTGGCTCCTACATTAATCCACAAGAAAACATGAAATCTAATCCACAACTAGGAAAGCAAGAAAACTAATCCACTCTAAATCCACAACCACACACAATATGAATGGAAGGGCATGATCATAGGGGCATCACTCAAGAAAACCATCATGATCAAGGAGCTTAGTGTAGCATCAAACTCATGGAAAATCTTCTTATTAAGCATGGGATAGATACAATGCAAAAAGCTCCTCTTCACAAAGAGGGAGTCTCTTAAATAAGCAAGAGAGCTCCTTAGGTGGCATCCTAGTGGAATTTCCACATTTCACAAATTACAAGTGGAATATTGCACTCCACTAGAGGTCACCATCAAAAGGTGGCTCATTCTACTTTCTTTAAGAGGGGTCTACTTGCATTTATTACATTTGCTTAGAAATACTAGTTCCTACATGGTCATTCCATCTTTCGGGATTCACCATGAGGCTTACATAGCTATTGCTTGTTATTACTAACTATCATTTCTCGGCTCTCATACTCGGCTCTTAGTCTTCATTAGTCTCGTCTTCTCAGAGACCTCCTCAGTCTATGGTGAGAGGTGCTCTTGAGTTGCTCTCTCCGAGTATCTTGGGGATTCGTTATAATCAGCGAACAATGATTCAATGTGAAATCTAGCTTTCTTTGAATAACACAGTTTTTTGTTTCCTGGAGAAATTGTAGTACTCTCTTTGCCAACTTCCAATGTAACAATCCTGGGTTCTGATTATATTGGCTCAGTCTGTATACTACAAACGCTATATCAAGTTTGGTGTTGTCTGCTAGATATAACAATGATCCAATCAGCCTACGATAGGGTGTTTTGGCCATTCGTTCTTCTTTCTCGAGAGTCTACGGACAATCTGCCTTTCTCAGTAATGTTCCAGATATCATGGGAGTATGCACACCTTTGCTTTGAGCATGTTGAAGTTTTCAATGATCTTTTGAGTGTGCTTTTGTTGGTGAAGATACAACTTACCGCCTTCAAAGTCTCTCATGATCTGCAAGCCTAGATAGATTTTAGCTTCTCCTAGGTCAGTGATCTCAAATATTTCAGAAATGTCTCTTTTGACATCTGAAATTAACTTGTCTCTTGTTGAGAAGATAAGCGTGTCATCAACATAAATAGCTAAAATGATAATTTCTTTTTGGACATATTTGATATAGGCATCTGATTCAGCAAATAGAGGTTTAAAGCCTATAGAACGTAGTGCTTCGTCCTTCTTTCTATACCCTTGCTCCCTGTTTGAGACCATAAATGCTTTTATTCATGTGACATCCATATTCAGGATATTCTTGGCTTACAAAACCTAGTGGTTGGTCCATGAATAAGTCTTCTTCTAATTCTGCGTGCAGGAAAGCAGTTTTTCATCCACAATATGGATTTTCAAATCATGAGCCACTGCATATGCGAATAACAAGTGAATTGATGTATGTTTGACTATCGGTGAGAAAGTATCAGTGTAGTCGATCCCATACTTATATGAAAATCCTTTAGTAACCAACCTTGCCTTGTATCTGATGTTTTCTCCATTAGGACCTGTTTTAATCTTATAGATCCACTTGCACTTGATTGCTTTTATGCCATCAAGTATAGGTGCAAGTGTCCATACATTGTTCAAATATTGGTAGTGAATGGGTATCTTTCATATAGGCGTAGAGACATCGGAGAGAAGGTGAAGTTGCATGGAATAGAATTAGATAATAGGTGGGTGGTACCATACAACAGATGGTTGACAGTACATTTTTAGTGTCACATCAACATAGAGATATGTGTACATATATGTGTACATATACGTAGTGTAAAGTATTTGTACAAGTACGTGTACAAGGGACCAGATACGATTACAGCAGAGGGTGTAAAGGGTGGTGGCCAGATAGTTGCACCAGTGAATGAGATAGAGCAATTTTTGAATGCTCAATATTTCTCTGCGAGTGAGGCTTGCTAGCTGTTTGGGCTTTCTATGGGTGCTCATAAACCAGTTGTGACTCGATTGGTAGTTCATCTGGCTGGACAGGAGTTGGTTTACTTTACTGAGGGAGCCGATTTAGAGGAGGTTGTAGAAGGTAATTTGAGTACCACTTTTATAGATTTTTTGAGCTGAATAGAAGTGGCGATTTGGAGGCTCGAGAGTTGCTATACCAAGACTTGTCATGATTTTACGTTTACAATAGGAGAGCGCAAAGGTGGACCCATAGAATCAACGCACAGGAGAGTGCATAAGTGGACCCGTAGATTCAATGCACATTCCATTTTCAACCATTGGACATATGTATTTTGTCCATCCATCCGAAGGAGAGCGATTTTATTTGCAAGTTCTTTTGGCTCACTTCAGAAGTGCAACAAGTTTTGAGGACTTGCGCACAATCGATAGTGAGTTGTTTTCGTCGTTCAGAGATGCTTGCAAGCATAGTCTTCTAATAAACGACGCGATGGAATGGAGCAACTGCTTGCAAGAGGCAGTTTCAATGGGGGACTCCGTCACAACTTAGGCTCATGTTTGCTGTACTTCTTTTGACATGTGCCCCTTTTGACCCATTAGATCTTTGGAAGAGTATAGAGCCCCATTTAGTAGAGAATTACGCGGAGGAGTTAGGACAACCAGTAACATGCGAGACCATTACTATAAGTCAGATTATGATAGATATGGCTCTTCTAGATGTGGAGACGCACATGCAGGCATCAAGAAAGTCGTTGACAAATTTTGGCTTCACACTTTCCGATAGAGATATCAAGTTTTTTCCACTACTTCACGAAGAGATATTTCTCGATGAGACCCTTTCAGAGGTAGAGGCTGACATCAAGAGATTGAATGTGGATCAACATCTGATTTTTGACCATGTGGTACGTGAGCATTTGGTACAAAGAGTAGGTGGAGTGTTCTTTGTAGATGGTCCGGGTGGTACGGGTAAGACGTTTCTCTATAGTGTCATGTTGTCGTACGTGCATGCACAAGGTTGAATAACATTGGCAGTTGCATCGTCGGGGACTGCTGCATTGTTAATGAAAGGTGGTAGGATCATGCACTCTAGATTTAGGATTCCTCCGACAGAATTGAACGAAAGCTCAACATGCAACATCTCAACATAGTCTTCGTTAGGTAAGCTTTTGATGGCATGTTGACTCATTATTTGGGGCGAGGCTCCCATGGTACATGACTATGCCATCGAGTGTGTGGATCCGTCTCTACGTGACATATTGGGTATTGATATTCCATTTGGAGGAGTTTCGATTGTTTTTGGTTGTGATTTTTGTCATGTGCTCCTGGTGGTACAACGGGACAGTCGTGCATAGATAGTGAGCACTTCACTGAAGAGTTCGCATTTGTGGAAATATATGGAGGTGCACAAACTATCAACAAAAATGCACATTACGGGTGTAGAGAGAGCCGATAGGAACGAGCAGTCGAGGTTCGCAGAGTAGTTGTTGAGTAATGGAAATGGTCACAAGCCCACATTCGTGCAGCGTGGTTTGGATTTAATTTCTTTGTCAGAGTGTATGTTTCTAAGGACGTGGGATGTGTGTGAATTGATTTAATTCACTTTTTTCGATATTGCATGACATTACATGGATGTAGATTTTTTAAAAAGCCATGCAATATTGACTCCATTGAACGAAATGTGGATGAGATCAATTCGAAAGTTGTTGAGCAACTTTCTGGTGATGCTTGCACGTTTTATAGTGCTAATAGTGTGGTTGAGCATGATGACTCTAGTGTACCCACCAGTAGAGTTTTTGAACAGCTTGCAACTGAGTGGATGTCCTCTACATAGATTGGTGGTGAAGGTTGGCACCTTCTCTCTTGTGAAACATTCATCCCTACATTTGTTATTTGCATATGCAGCTGCTTATGACCTCGATCCACATTATGGACGAGAATACAGTCTTCTTGCATGGTGAGTTAGGCGAAGAGATCTACATGGATCAACCCCTCAGGTTATGTCTCGAATTCACTTCATGATTATGCAGTCAGCTCGACAGTGGTACAAAAAGAAAGACCAAGCCCTAAAATCCTTGGGATTCAAGCCACTAATGGTGGATTCCAATGTCTATGTGAGAATTACTGATGGGAAGATTATCAGTGTGGCTGTATATGTGGATGGCACTCTGATACTCTGCAAGAGTGAGAAGCTGATTGCTAAAGTGAATGATGACATCTCGAAACATTTTGAGATTGTGGATTTGGGAGAAGCCCGGTGTTACCTTGGCTTACAGATTGAAAGGAACTATGAGGGAGGTAAGTTATACCTTCACCAGTCCAGATACACCCAAAAAATCCTAGAGGATTTTGAGATGCTGAATTGCAAAGGAGCGAATACTCCAATGCTTGCAGGAACAGTGCTGACGAATGAAAATGGTTCTAGGACTGCAGAAGAGAGAGAATTGATGTAGCTCACACCTTACAGGACACTGATAGGATTGTTGATGTACCTTGCAGACAACACATGTCCTGACATTACTTATGCAGTATTCAGGATGAGCCAATTTTGCACGAATCTAGGCTCTACACATTGGAAGATTGCAAAACGAATTTTGCAATATCTTTACTGCAGCAATATCACTCTTAATCCTGTCATAACGAGTATTCTTTAACGATTCTTTTGTAGTTTTTGATGACAATATGGAATCCAAAATTTTTTCAATACTCGTAGAATCTTTAAAACTTTCTCTCACCACCAAAGATGATCTGCAAGACATAATAAATAATAAACTTGATCTTATAAAAAATAGCAAGCATTAGAAAAACAAGCACATTGAAATTAGCAAGCGTGTCATTGCTCTTTTAATTAATACTTACTTGAAAACTTGAATCTCTTTCTTCTTGTTTCGACTTCTTGAAGATAGATCGTCTATGTCTTTTTTTGGAAGTCGTTGTAGGGTCGTCGATGTAGCATAGGGATCCGTCGTTGGGGGTGGCAACCTCGCCTTCACCTGCATAGCAAGAAGAGAGAGGGAGAGGAGAGAGAGAGGAGAAAGAGAGTGAAGAGAGGGAGAGAGAGAATGCCTAGGTTGAGAAAGGCTTTGGGGGATCGAGCGCCTACCCCAGCCTATTCTATCCCAACATAGGGAGAGAGGGAGAAGAGAGAGGGAGAAGAGAGAGAGAGGAGAGAGATGGAGATGGAAAAACCAAGAGAGCTTTATTAAAAAGAGAATGAAAGATTATACAACATAAATGAAATGGCTCCCTCTTATAGATTTTAGAGGTGAGAATCCTTCACTCTCATTGGCCACTTCATTGGGGCAAGGATTCTAATCCAAGCCTTTAAAACAAACACAACTTAAATCGATTGGTGCTAAGAAAGCACAAGGGCACTCACATGATTCCCTGGATTGGGCTTGGATTCCCTGGATTTGGCCTTTGAAGAGTGGATATACTCGAATTTGGCGTTGGTTTGGGCTGCTGCATTATGAAAAAATGAGACTTTGGTTGAATCTTGCTCGTTGAGGGACAGTCATCAACTTTAGTCTTCCCTTAGTCATTGCACTTCCCGGTTGCAGGTTGTGTGATGGCACTTTTCCTTGGATCTTGTGCTGAATTGCCTTCAAGTTGCCCTCTTGACGCTAGTCCCCTTTGTAATTCATCACTAATAATTCTTTACAGTGATTGCACCAAGAGACTTGGTAAAATCCATTGGACTTTGTCGAATGCCAATTTCTTGACTTCCTCAGTTACCATTGGCATGATGGATTCTACCATCTCTGTCTTCTGTGATGGTTTTACTTGTTTGCCCAAGGGTATCTCTGCGTACTTTGGGACTTTTGCCAGATTGTTCTCTTTGTCACTCGTTTCATAACCCGGGAGCACCAAGATTTTTCTTTTATAGCCCGTTCGAGGTGAAGGGTCACCACATGTGCATGTCGGTCTACATAGGCCAAATGCCTCATGGTATTTGTGAATTTCTCATTGGGCAATCTCGACATGGATGATTAACTCCGCATTGTGAGCACAAGGGATAAAATGTTGATGGATCCCCTCGATGTGGACATTTAGCACAACGGTGTATTTCTCCGCATCCATAGCACCTCATTGAGTGCAGTATGCCATTGCCTCTAAGTTGATAGGCATACACCGGTAACATATTCCCCTTAGGATCTTCCACAAAATAGACTGGTAGGTTGTTATGGTCCTCTATTGAGTTCAGTGACATGCAAGAGGATATAACCAAAACTTCTACCTTGCCACTATTTGTTGAAGAAACTCATGATTTAGATGGATCAATCTGACATCCATCCTTCTGGTGAGTTCCTTGTTGGCTTGATTATGCTTCTGACTGTTGAACCGCTGGATCTTGTTGTTGACGAATTTGTTCCTCTGTATTTTGTCCTTTTGATAAGCACGGATTCTTGATTGGACACTTGGTACTTGGATGATCATGATCTCCAAAGCAGAAGGTATATTCGTCCTTTTCAAAAGACTTAATAAAGCACGCATAAGCTTGCTGACAGCTTGAAGTGAAAGGTTCTTGGTCTTCCACTGCACTTGATCTGCTTGACCTTGCTTCACTTTGTTGCCTTGCATGGGGCATCTGGATAGGGAAAATCCTTCTTACCGAGTGAGATTTCCATCAAGGCAGTATCCTTACAAAGTTGTGCAAGCTACACATAGGATGCTAACTCTTCCATGCCAGATCTGATCTTTTTGGGCAGTTCGACATAGTATCTTGCCATGATGATCTGTTGGGAAATTGGGGGATCACAATCCTTCACTAGTTGATGATCCGATAGGTGTAGTCTCAGATTGTTTCATCAGGGAACTTTTTTAATTTCGATAATCCTACAAGGGTGGTCTCCATAGTTCAGCACTAGAATGTTGCAAAATAGCTATGAATTGCTTCAAGGTTTGCTCAATGACTTTGGTGTTCCCAACCTTCTTTTTTTTTTGTGGGAGATGGAGAAGAAGAAAAAGAGAAGAGAATCGGTAAACGGTGGATCAGTATGGATGAGAATAGAGATAGAAATGGATTTATCTAACAGAGATGGAGATAGAAGATAGAATAGAGATGCGACAGAAGAATGATGGATGGATAGTGGTTGATGTGGAGGGCACTAATCGGCTTGATCTGAGGTTCATTCACTTGATTCAGACCAAGGATGTTGGCTCTTGATGGATAATGTGACTGCAACCTAGATTTGACAAGATCAGATCAGTTTTAGTTGGCTAATAGTGTGATTTTAGCCCTTTTTCTTAGTTTTTGTTGGTTTTTTTTTAGATTTCTTCATATGTGAGTGAATATAACCTTCAAAACTCCTACAGTAGCTGTATCTAGACCATTTTTAGATAATGTGAGTTCTACAAGAGTTCTTGATGGACAGATTTATCAGGATCTTGAAAAAAACTCAGTTTTTAGGCACTTTTCGGCACTTTTTTTTTAGATATTTCTAAATATAACCATTGGATCTTCACAAAAATTTCACAAGAGCCTAGATTAGGTTTGATCTATCTATTAAACTCCTTGAAAAGGTTACTTCCCAGCAGATCTTAAAAAATCATGGAAAAAGTGCAATTTTTTGGGGCTTTTTTGAGATATTCAAAGATTTTCTAGGAACTAACCCTCTTAGACTGGTATGCACTTGAATATGAGTTAGGTTCAACTGCTCACCAATCTTCAAGAGTTACTTCCCAAGGAAACTCAAAAAATCTTGAAAAAAGTGCTTTTTTTTGGGGTTTTTTTGCAAAATTCTAAAATTTTCTCGGAAAAAACCCTTGTGGACTGGTATGCACTTGTTTTTGAGTCAGATTCACCTGCTCACCAAGCTACAAGAGTTAATTCGTGAGAAAACTCAATTTGTTTTGAAAAACGTGCATTTTTTTGGGGTTTTTTTTCCAAAATTTTAAGATTTTCTAGGAAAAAACCCTTGAAGACTGGCATGCACTTGTCTCTAAGTCAGATTCACTTGCTCACCAAGATGCAAGAGTTACTTCTCAAGGAAACTAAAAACATCTTAAAAAAAATGCATTTTTTGAGGGTTTTCTTGCCAAATTTTGAGATTTTCTGAGAACAAACCCTTGCAGACTGGCATGCACTTGTATCTAAGTTGGATTCACCTTTTCACAAGCAAAAAGAGTTACTTCCCAAGGAAACTCAAAAAATGTTGAAAAAAATACATTTTTTTGGGGGTTTTTTGCAAAATTTTGAGATTTTTAGGGCACTAATCTTTGCAGGCTGGTATGTACTTGTATCTAAGTCAGATCCACCTGCTTATCAACCTGCAACAGTTACTTCCCAGGGAAACTCAAAAATTTGTTGTCTGAGAAGGTTCTAGACCACTTTTTGCTCTTGGGAACCTTCACAGGGGCACTTTTTTGGGGATCTAACTCTCGCAGACTTCTCTGTGTCCTCCTCTCAGTGAGATGGAACTTCAGAGAGCTCTGCAAAGGTTAGTTTTGAGTTTTGAAATTTTTATTTTATTTTTACAAAGGATTTTTGAATTTTTATTGGTTTTTCTATGTTCTTTCGAAATCTATTGGGAAGTAACCTTCGTAGGCTTCTATGCAGGTCTGGGACAGTACCCTGGAGCTGCTGCCAGTCATGCAAAGGCTAGTTCTTGCTAGTTCTTGAGAAATTAAAATATGATAAAATTTTGCCTCTCTTTTTCTCTCCAAAAACAAATTTTGAGTGTTTTTTTGGAATTCTATGGGGTATTTTGGATTATTGGAAGGGATTGTGTGCGTGGAACTAATCCTCCCACCCCACAATCTCTCCCTACAATGCAAACAAACAAAAAATCATGAAAAATGGAAAAAACTAATACTACACTACTCACACTATTCTACCCCTAAAATCCGATTTTTTGGTAAAAATGAAAGCATAGGAGAGAGAGAGAGAGAGAGAGAGAGAGAGAGAGAGAGAGAGAGAGAGAGAGAGAGAGAGAGAGAGAGAGAGAGAGAGAGAGAGAGAGAGAGAGAGAGAGAGAGAGAGAGAGAGAGAGAGAGAGAGAGAGAGAGAGGAGATGCTATGTGGGGAGACGAAAGTGTGGTGCTCCCCAGCAACGGTGCCACTATTGTGTCGTCAATGTAGTATAGAGGTTCATTGCTGGGAGCGGCAACCTCGCCTTCACCTGCATAGCAAGGGGGGGAGAGAGAGAGAGAGAGAGAGAGAGAGAGAGAGAGAGAGAGAGAGAGAGAGAGAGAGAGAGAGAGAGAGAGAGAGAGAGAGAGAGAGAGAGAGAGAGAGAGAGAGAGAGAGAGAGAGAGAGAGAGAGAGAGATGGAGAAACCAAGAGAGTTTTATTAAGAACAGAATGGAAGATGATACAATACAAAGGAAATGGCTCCCTCTTATAGATTTTAGAGGTGAGCATCCTTCACTCTCATTGGCCACTTCATTGGGACAAGGATTCTAATCCAAGCCTTTAAAATAGGCACATCTTAAATCTATTGATGCTAAGAAAACACAAGGGCACTCACATGATTCATGTGAGTTTTAAATTGGGCCCTTTTAGCTTTTTTATTTGCAACTTGACTTAGGGCCTCTAATGTCATTTTAGAGTTTTAAGCCCCTAGTCTTTTATTCCTAGGAATTACAACTTGCTACTTGTGCTCATTGAGTTGGGCTTATATGTGCAGGACGCCAGTGCCCTCGCACTTATTACCCTACTTACAATGTACTATGGCGGGGCCTACTAGGTAAAGCTTGGCCAACAGTATTTCGAGTGGTGGGACCCACTTGTTTATTATTGTGCAGGAAATACCCACAACAGTCGTTTGCATTTTCTTATATTTAATTTTCTCCTGAGAACTTCGCCTTCACCAATAGCACTCAAGCTTTCCCTTTTAAAATTCTCAATGTCTCTCAACATAACTTGATTGGATATTTGAAGATCAGTAACAATAGTTTGCAATTTTGATATATTGGAGCTCAATGTCATATTCTTGCATATTTGTTTCTACAAAATTTCTTGAAGTATTGCCTTCTCATTGTTTGTTTGAATCAACAAATACTCCAATACTTGTGTTCGCTTCATTGCTTCATACATCCCGTATTAGCTCAACTTTTGACAATATCCCAACAATCCACTATGTCCATTACACACAAAATTCAACAATTAGCCAATAGTTTGAAAGTCCAGAAAACATCATGTTCTTGGATATTTGGGATAAATTAATCCAACTGTCCACAAATCAATATTCTACAATTATTTTCTCTAAGTTCTTTCTTACAAGTCTCATTAATCTAATCAGCTTTGGTGTTTTTCTTATAAATTGGAGCACAATCGAGTGGGAGCACAATATGAAGATCAAACTTTTCCATTATTTCAAAATCAAACTAACTAACTCATGTAACAAGAAAAACAATTCACACGAAACCAAAACAAGCTTGTAAATCATTAGACATGCATGTTATATAATCTACCTTTCAAATGTTTTCAAAGATTTTTGGAGGGAACACCATGCTCAACCAAAAATTATTCTCTTCTCCTCCTCCCGCTAGTGATATGGCACAACCAAACTCCTTCATAAATGCATAAATAAAAGCTTCTTGGTAGCGTGGACAGTCAATGGCGTGCTTAGACGGCATGTTTATTTCGTTTGAGTTAAAAATGAGTTAACCACACTAGTTAGACGGCAGGCAACACTGGAAACTAAGCCACTAGGAGTCACAACTATGCCTCTGCCACCAACCCTATTGATCAGAACAGAGTGAGAGTATGCAAGTCAACAAACCTTCAACGCTACTGACCAATTGGGCATGATATCAGAGTTAAGGGGCTTCAGGCCTAGAATCCATCAGAGCATTAGGACTACCAAAAGAGTAAATCATTACAAAACCATATTTGCTCGACATATCTTGGTGTGTGGATGCTACTTACTAGATTACAACCGGAGGGTTATCCAACGAGTCCATAATGATCACTCTTCGATACCAGTAATCATGGATGGCCAAGTGAGGTCTAAGCTTAGCCCTATGAGACATACTCCATGAGTCCCAAACCGATTAGATTTGTTACATATAACCAGGACTAAGTCAGAATGCGAGTACTTTACTAAAAACACGTTGCATAGACGTTGTTGCTATCAATTAACAATACTTCAACACAAGAGAAGGAGCTACTTTCTAAGTTTTAGAAACATTCGACTAATGCTATAGAGAAGATGACACGCATCATAGAGATAGCCTAGGATAAGTGTGAGCCAAGCAGGCATGTAGTCAAGTTGTCAAAAAAAGAAGAAGCTCATAGTATGGATGAAGACATGAGCATGGAGCATGTTTCACATCTGCGGTGATATGCCTGATCTTCAAGATGAATGGCCTATATGTAGGAATCGTATGATTCGACACCACATATGTGGTATGCACGCGGGTGATCTAACTGTAGAAGTCGAAAATGAGGGCTTTATAGTGAAAGCCTTTGTCTACAATAAGATATGTCAACAATGGATACTTGTAACCAGACGCATCTTGTAGTTGCAGAGTACTAAGAGCACATCCACGACTTTTGGCATTACATGAAAAGTTTTGGATTGAGTGAGTTGCCATTACCAAAGGATTTTCGTCAAGTAGTACATGAAGGTGTGGCCTTCTACTACTTCTATAACTGATACATTCACAGATTCTTGATACTAGGATATAGTCTATTTTGACTTAGGCATGTAGCTGATGAGAGCTCCCTACATGTGTACAAGTTAACCACCAACTTGACTTTGATATGTGTGGACATAGCCACGACCCACTATATTGAACTCTTTTTGGGTTGTGTGTCACTTTGCCCTAGTGATCTAAGCACCGTTGTTAGAGGAGTTAGTAGAGATCCATGAAAAGGACCTCCAAAGACAGCTAGGTAGGGACCTAGTAAATGAGCTTGACCACCTACAACATCTTATGGGCCAGTCAAAGTAGGAGGTGGTGAGGTGATTAGTATCCGCAACTGGCACAAAGACCATATAGATTGGTTATCTTTGGATTAGACCCCTGCATTAGACATCATAGTAAGAGATTAGCCAATGATGAATAGGGACAACTTTACCAGCCGACATTAATATTATTGACTGTAACAGGTTTATGGACCCACAATCATAGAGACTATAGCCTTTGATAGCACTACACCCAGGTGATATTGCCATAGAAGCTAACACGGAAAGTTTCATCATCCTTGCATCATCATATGTCAAAACACACCCTACACATATGCAACACATTAGCAATCTTAGGCTTTGTACCCCTAAGTAAAAAGCCCTTTTTCTTCATGTTAAGCTGAGATTGTACACTAAGTGGACGACAAATTATCTCTTTGTGGTCATATCCTTGACCCGGAAGACTCTCATTGATTTGGGAATACGGAGCAATCAATGTGACCCCAGTATTGGAAGTGGTCATTCTCTGATTACTCACATAAGACAATGTGGGTCCTTCCCTCGCTAGGGCTTTTTGGTTGGACCAATCGCTTGTTGAAAATCGCCCTAATATTGTTGCCACATACATAGAAGAGAAATCCAAAATTGTAGAACTTAAAGTGAAAAAATTCAGAAGTTTTTTCAAAATTATTATTTGAGAAATGAATATTATTAAATATGTGCACTTCATTTATCCAAGTTACATATGAAAGCATATACATGGCCACTTGCAAACGTTTCTCCTTTTGAATAGAAGCAACACACAAGTTCATAATAGTCATAGAAAGAGATTCTAGAAAAGGACTATAAAGAAAAGTGTAGAGTACAATAATAGACATAATTTGGTAACATATTTTTCAATGTACAAAAACAATGTAGCATCACATTCATCAATGTTGATAGTTTTGAAGATTTTATTTCCTATCGTTATCAATATCATGCATAAACATATCAATTATTGGTCTATTATTTTGTAGCGGTGTTTTTGTAGATCAAATTTTCAACAAGTTGTTTCTTGAAAAATGTTATTGAGACATTATATATTGATGTTCACATTTTGGACATGATATATCAATGTTCACATCTTTGGATTTGTTTAACCATTCTAGCATATGTTTTTATGTGTCGAACTTATATATTTTTATGTTAAAGAGCACTTATAATGTTCAACTTGACATCTTAAGTGAGCTAAATCTAATTTTGAAGATCCAACCAATTAGGTTTGTGATGATAATTTGTAAGTGATAGATTTACCTTTTTTTCATTTTAAAAGGTAAATGGTACTATGCATTATTGTGCAAAAAAAAGTATATCAAATTAAAAGTAGATCATAAATTGAAATTTGGAAGGATTTTTGTTGTTGTATTCCAAATAAAAAAGTTGAATAAGGTTTTCTTCATATAGGAGAAATGAAAATAGTGTCTGGTATGCTGATCTCTCACTAATGTTAGATTAGAAAAAATAAGAACATGTTGGCTTGAAGAAACAATAGGGTAATGAGAAGGCATTCTATAAAAACAGCATAAAGGACTACTACTACCTTTCTAGATATGATACCTCGTGTACAAGGACCACTAGCCACAATAAGTCATAATTGTAATAGGCCTAGTTTAATATAAACTTGTTCCTAAGATGATACTTGATGGAATTTGATAGTCTTCCATATTGTGAAGATAGTGCTATATTGAGTGTATGCCAATATTGTTTTCTTTTTTTTCTTAACCATACTGCCTCTTGCGTGGCTGAACATAGGGCTTTGTACTCTGCTGTTGTGGTTGAAAGAGCAACTATATCCTACTTCTTACTAGACCAAGAAAACACACCATTACCAATATGAAAAGCATAACTTCTGGTGGATCTTATGTCATCTACACAACCTACCCAATCCGTATCTATGAAGCCCTACAAAACTGGTAAAGCCTATTGTCTCTCATATAGCAATCCATGAGTTAGTGTCCTTTTAATGTAGCAAAGAATTTTTTTCCTTGCTTTCGATTGAATCTCAATAGCTGGATAAATATTTTTCTGATATTAGTTTTGCCCATGCCTCCTACCATTGTGAGCAAAGTGTAGGTTTTTTATTTCATCAAATGAAGGCTGTTTTACAAAGAAATGTAGAAATAACAATTTGAACTTTCTACTCACTACCTTTTGAACAAGAGACATAATAAAACAACTTGAGGGAAATGATATGTTTAAGTGTAATAGTTCTAGTTGATAAAAATAATTATGTGCTACCAATTTTTCATCTTATCTTCTAGCTAGTCCACTCTATCTTTGTTTGACAAGTGGACACCCAAATAATAGTGATGGTCTCTTGTTGTGCAGTAGTCATATTGAATTGCATGATAGATTTGGTAGGTGTCTACAAATAATCACATAAGCCTCCATAGAAGTTTGTATTGCACAGTATGAATGATTGGACCATTTTGAGAGATTCTAGCTTTTTTATTCGTCACTAGCTCTCATGACAACACATGGAGATATGTCACTCACCAAATCTAATCATGACAAATGTAAGTAGCCTAACCTAACTCGAGCTACATCACTTTTTACTTTTGGCCTAATTATGACTTAACATGTATATAATCCTCTTTTGCCTGCCAAATTTGGCCAAATCACCTACTTACACTTGGATAGGTGTTTCTAAAATTTATTTACCCCTAAATCAACATGACTAAGATATTTTTGCCTTTTTTCCACACGTGGAAATATGCTCCACATGTGTGAGATTTTGATCAAAGTGAGTAAACAAGCGCGATCAAACAGTGATAAAGTGCATTCAATCACAACAAGCATTCATCTATGTTATACCCAGATAGAAAAGCGTATTGATGTTATATTACATTGAATGATCTATTTATAGATTGCATCCATGTATTAACTACAATAAATGTTTGTCACCTAATTAGGTTGTGAAAACCTACAAAATAGGACCAAGAATGGATCGTAAACAAGAGGGATTGGATGTTAGATACAATTGATCTATCAATCTACACAAGATCTAGATCAATTCTAGGCATGAAAATCTAACAAGAACAATCATTAATGAAGGTAAATGTACTTTTTGGATGTGTGAAAACATGTCAGAGTATGGACTCCAACCTGAAAACAAAGTACACTATGATAGAAACTCAAAACATTCAAAAGAAATGAAGGCAAATGGAGAGATTGACACAAAATTGCTTCCAAAATCAAGATTGATGTTTCATGTTGACTATGGCCAAATATGCTTCTATATATACAATTCTTGGAGCTCGAGGTACTGATCATGCATCAGATCTCACACGTGTGAGGATGCTTTGTCATATGGTGAATCATCATGCAAAATTGACAATTGGATCAAACTTTCTATTTTGAGCACTTTTGGTCCAATTTCCTACTATATGTAGATCTACTTGGAAATCTTCTAGAAGTCAAAACTCATCTACTTCAGCTTATTCCACATGTGTGAGCTGTCCTCTACACATGTGACACCTAACCTAAGGATGTGGCTCATGCAATCAATAGATTGATGCCATGTGTCATATGTCTAGAAAACTAGTTTTTTGCTTTTTAGCCAGTAGAACTTGAATTAATCATATGTACAACCTATATGATTATGGTACATGACAAGTACACTAATTTCACACATGGGAACAGGCTCCACACATGTGTAATCATCCTATATACATGATTTTGGCCTTGACCAAGCATAATTTTTGCATTTTTCATAGTCCTCCTCAAAAATCAAGCTTGGTAAATCTAGCATAGATCTATCTATAACTCCAAGAGCCAATCTTAATTTTACAAATGGATCTTTAGGCAATGCCTTGGTGAGTATATCAGCAATGCAATCTGATGATGAAACATGAATAATCTGGATCTCCTTTGCTTGCACTTTCTCCCCACGAAATGATGTGAAATCTCAATGTACTTTGTTCGAGCATGGAGGATTGGATTGTTTGCAAGTTGTTGAGCTGCTTGATTGTCACAATATATGCATGAATGTCTTCACCCTTGATCACATGAAGCTCCTCCAAAAGCCTTTTAAGCCAAAGAACCTCCTTTGTTGTTGTTGTCGTAGCTTTATACTCGGATTCTGTTGATGAAAGAGAGATGGTATCTTGCTTTTTGGAAAGCCAAGATATAGCTCCTCCACATAAGAACGTAGAAAATGCACTTATGGATCTTCTATCCATCTTGTCACCTGCAAAACTTGAGTCCAAATGTGCTCTTAAACAAATATTAGTCCTTTCATAAACTATGCCAAAGTCTTTTGTAGCCGAGATGTACCTTAAAACCCTTTTTGATCCTTTCCAATGACATATTAATTGACTTTGCATGTATTGACTCATTTTGCCAACACAAAAGCTAAGATCTGGTCTAGTGATGGTGAAGTATATCAAGGAACCAATAAGCATTCTATAGGTATTGATGTCCTCAAAGGATGCTTCATCACTTTCCTTAGAAACTTTTACACTTAGTTCCATGGGAGTTTTAACTCCTTTACAATCAATCATGCCAAATTTTGCGAAGATTGATCTAGCATACTTAGATTGACATATGAAAGTAAAATCATTACTTCTAGTGACTTCTATTCCAAGTATAACTTTAAGAAGTCCTAGATCTACCATCTTTAATTCACTAGACAAGGAAACTTTTACATCTTTGATGCTATCTAGATCATTTCCTGTGAGTATAATGTCATCAACATATAAAACTAAGATATTGATCTTCCCATCATTACATTTGTAGTACAATGATGGTTCATAAGAACTTACAACAAATCCAATGGAAATAAGATAGGAATGCAACCTAGAGTACCACACTCTTGGTTCTTGCTTGAGTCCATAAAGACTCTTCTTCAAGAAACACACCTTGTCTTCTTCTCCATCTTTGATGAAGCCCTCGAGTTGGTACATGTAGATTTCCTCTTCCAAGAATCCATTCAAAAAAGCATTTGTCACATCAAGTTGGAAGAGCTCCCATTTGAAAGAAGTAGCAAGACATATGATTAATCTAATGGTCACAAGCTTTGCAACAGGTGCAAAGGTTTCATCATAATCTATGCCTTTGACTTGCAAAAAACCTTTTTCTACAAGTATAGCTTTATACTTATGAATGGAACCATCTTGATTATATTTCAATCTATATATCCATTTACAAGTAAGAGGCTTCTTTCCATAAGGTAGATCAACAAGCCTCCAAGTTTGATATCCCATTAATGCATCAAACTCTACTTGCATAGCTTTCCTCCAATATTGAGATTTATTTGCTTCCTCAAAACTAGTTGGTTCTTCAAGCATAGTAGTCAAGAAAGTATAAGAGTTGAGTAGTTGAGAATCTTCCCTTTGCTCCCCTTTGTCACTATAAGTGAGCCTTGATGGCTCAATCCTTGTCCTTGTTGATCTTCTTGGCACCCTTGGACTTTGAGTAAGTTCCACTTGGTCTTCATCTTCATGAAGCTCCTCCTCGGCCATAGCATGATCCTTGACAAGTTGAGTTTTGTTGGAGGTCACCTTTCCTTTGGCTTGGAGAGATTCATCAAAAAGTACATCTCTACTTACAACAACTTTCTTGGTAATAGGATCAAATATCCTATAAGCTTTCTTATCTTCACTATAACCAACAAAGATGCCTTTAAAAGAAGTGGCATCTTCCTTTTTCCTTGTTTCTAAAGGAATATGTACATAACAAGTACATCCAAAAAATTTTAAATCACTAAGATTTGGCTTTTTGCTATACAATACTTCATAAGGTGCTTTATGATTGAAGGTACATAAAGAACATTGTCTATATCTACTATTTTAGATGATCCTAGACATAAAGGAATGGATCCAACACCTACAATCTCACATTCTTGATCACTTGCAGTGAAGATATATCTCTTAGAACTATTGTAAGGAAGTGAATTAGAAAAGTAGTCTTTTTGGTGAGTCATGTGAGAGCTTGCCCCACTATCAATTTACCAAGTGTCTTGATTAGATGTTTGTGGTGACGATACCATCAAAGATGGATTGCACTCTTCCTCCTCCTCAAGCACAAGATTTTCTTGATTGTCCTTCTCTTGGGCATTCTTCTTCTTGTAGCACTCGGATGTAAAATGTCCCTTTTTCCCACAAAAGAAACACTTCAGCTTCTTCTTGTCCTTTTTGCTCTTGCCTTTGGAAGTTGATGCTTCATCTTTGCTCTCCATCTCCATGTCTTGAATATTCTTGGATGGAAACTTCTTCTTCTTGCCTTTCAAGGAAAAGTTGGCTTTTTCATCACCATCATTCAAAGATAAGGAACTCATCCTACTTTTCATAGGAAGCATTCTACTCTCCTCACTTACAAGCACACTTTGGAGTTTTTCAATACTAGGAAGTGAATCTTGAATAGCAAAGGTTTGAACAAGATTAAAATAATCATCTCCTAACCCATTCAAAATGATTTGAACTAACTCATCATCTTTGATTTTATCATCTATAAAAGACAACTCCTTATTCAAAGATTTGATCCTAAAGACATAATTTTGGGCACTTTCACTACTTTCCTTCATGCTTTGAGGATTTGATACCTAAGCATGAGTATCCTTGAAATATTCTTGGATCCATAAATTGCTTTTTATGAATCCCATGACTCTTTGGATGTGGTACAAGATGAGATTTCCTTCAAAAGTTCATTACTTACATTCATTTTTATGCAATGTAATGCAACTCTACATCTCTCTTGTTACTTTACCAATTCAACTCCTCCTTGAGGTTCTACTTCCACCTCAAGTACTATGTCATAAAGATCATGGAGTACAAGCAAAGACTCCATTCAAACTATCCAATTAGCATAATTAGTGGATGTGAGCCTTTCACTAGCTTCAAGCAAAAAACCACCCATTGATGTCATTTCTGAATGTGAAAAAGCACTAGAAACTCCTATGGTTTCTCTAAGAGATCTGAACCTAAAGTCTTCTAGCAATTTGAAAGCTTATAGACACAATCCTATCTCTCATGAACCAATCTAGAATGATGGAAATATAGATTCTAGTCTCAATCTTGCAAAATTAGTCCTTAATCTATGGATTTTGGAAATATCTCTCTCAACTTCAACATGCACTCAAAAAATCAGAGAAACTCATTTGATGCACCTGAATCAAGCTTCAAATTTAATTTTTTGTCTGATCTAATCCAAGAACTAATCATAGGAATAGATTCTCTATAGAAAAAGCTTGATTTTGCATTAAAAATCTCTTAATTTGGGTGTGTGAGTCAAATTGTACAAATTTTTTAGTTTTCTCAACCAAAACCTGTATGGCCTCACATGTGTGAAAAGTGTTCCTGCAGCCCACAACAAGTTCTGGTCCAAAAATTTTGAGAATACCTATCAAATCCAACTCACTACACAAAAAATAGCTAGTTTCCAAAAACTCGCTAAATTTGGCTTAGTTTTGAATCAACCCCATCAATATCAATAAATCCTCTTATACTTGGCTCTGATACCATGTGGAAACCTGCAAAGTAGGACCAAAAATGGATCCTAATCTGATCCACAAGAGGTATTGGATGTTAGATACAATTGATCTATCAATCTACACAAGATTTAGATCAATCTAGATCAATTCTAGGCATGAAAATCTAACAAGAACAATCATTAATGAAGGTAAATGTACTTGTTGGTTTCACACGTGTGAAAACCTATCAGAGTATGGACTCCAACCTGAAAACAAAGTACAGTATGATAGAAACTCAAAACATTCAAAACAAATGAAGACAAATGGAGAGATTGACACAAAATTGCTTCCAAAATCAAGATTGATGTTTCATGTTGATTATGGCCAAATATGCCTCTATATATACACTTCTTGGAGCTCGAGGTACTGATCATGCATTAGATCTCACACGTGTGAGGATGCTTTGTCATATGGTGAATCATCATGCAAAATTGACACTTGGATCAAACTTTCTATTTTGAACACTTTTGGTCCAATTTCCTACTATATGTAGATCTACTTGGAAATCTTCTAGAAGTCAAAACTCGCCTACTTCAGCTTATTCCACACATGTGAGTTGTCCTCTACACATGGGATGTGACACCTAACCTAAGGATGTGGCATGCAATCAATAGATTGATGCCATATGTCATATGTCTAGAAAACTAGTCTTTTGCCTTTTTAGCCAGTAGAACTTGAATTAAATCATATGTACAACCTATATGATTATTGTACACGACAGGTACACTAATTTCACACGTGGGAACAGGCTCCACACATGTGTAATCATCCTATATACATGATTTTGGCCTTGACCAAGCATAATTTTTGCATTTTTCACATAGGTAAGTCGTTGTACTTGGAAGTATATAGCTTTTGTGACAACTGTACATAGTGCATACGGTCAACAAATCAGGAACGTTGACACGGACGAGGACGTCGCAAATTCTCTCACTTTGCATTTTACGTGAAGTGGTTTTCTCTCACTTCGCAAATTTCGGGAAGTGGTTGGGAACGTCCCTCGTTCAAAATAGACGACCTTCGGCATTTTCTCTCTCTTCAATATTTTGCAAAAAAGTCGAAGGTGCCTTTAAAACAAGTTTAAGGTGCCCTTTAAAAAAGGCGAAGGTGTCTTTAATATTTTAACCCTTGAAAATAGATGAGCTTCGGGGATTTTCTCTCTCTTCACAATTTTCGAAAAAAATGCAAAAAAGTTGAAGCTATTGAAAATAGTTAAACTTTTGAACTGTGAACAAGTTGACTTCTTCAAAAATAATTGAACGGAAGAAGTTAAAGGCAAGTGTCGCAGTTTTCGGGAAAGTGAGAAAAATGCAAACTGTGCGACACTCAGTATATTTCTGCAGACTGTTGAAAAAATAATGTAAATCTGTAGTCTTGCTCTAAATGCAAGTTTGTGGAAGTCCTTGAATATGGCCAAGTCTTCAATGACTTTAAGTATTAAACTTAATATCTGAACTTCAAATTATGATATAATCGGTTACCCTTTGCTGGAGATCAGTTGCAAGCCCGTTTGTAGACGTTCTTCAAATAGTTTGGTTGTCTAAGTTATGATTCCAAGGACACAACTGTGGGCTTAATTTTCAACAGGTGTTACATCAAATAATGGAGGAGAAGCATAAGTGAATGTCTTGAAGTAGATACAACATAGAACTTGCCCCTCTTTTCCATGAAAAGTGAGCCACAAAGTCTCAACCTTGCCTCTTGAAGATCCCCTTGAAACCATGTGTTGAGAAGGCTCCTCCTCAAGCCTTGGCAAATCTCCATCATGCATTTGGATTTTTGGTAGATTTGAAAATCATACCATTGTCCTCTTGATGGGGCAAGGGAGTGCAAAGAATGCGAATGGTGAAGAGAGCAGGAATATTGCGGAACAGCTCTCCTGTTACAATTAGCTGCTAGATGCAAAAATAGTCTAATAGAAAGCTTATGCTAAATATAGTCACAGCTTTAAGTGTTCTAATTGCCCACCAGGATCTTAAAAATTAATTCATACTCACAAAAACAAGAATACATTCCACCGAAGAGATTAGAAATGGTTTGTGTGTGTGGTATTACTGAAAATCAGATTCAATATAAAATTTAGTTCTGAAATAGACAGAAGAGCAGTATGATATTCCTCAGGTGTCAAAGACAGCCATCGTCTGATCAGAAGCAAAGGAGCCGTAGACGTCCTTGTTCTGATCAGAGTGAGTAAACAAGTGCGATCAGACAACGATAAAGTGCATTCAATCACAACAAGCATTCATCTACATTATACATAGATAAAAAACGTGTTGATGCTATATTACACTGAAGCACAATAAGATAGCATTTACAACCAAAATGGCGGCATAACTGGGAGGCTCAAATCATACGTCTCATGGACGAAGCATCACATAGAATGTGCCTGGATGATCCATTTATAGATTGCATCCATGTATTAATTACAATAAATGTTTGTCATCTAATTAGGCAAGTCGTTGTACTTGGAAGTATTGGCTTGAGATGACAATGGATGACATTTCGTCCTCCATTGCCTGGATCCACGCGATCTTTATATGGTCCATCTACAGCTTCCTCGAATGTCCGATGTTCATCAGAGAATCCACAAAATTTGATGGTCGTATTAAAAACATCATGACCATACCTTTATGGTGGCTTTCATTGTCTGTCTGATCTTTTCACAAGTGGTTTTGAGTTCAATTCTGCAGGTTTCAAGTTCAATTCTGATTCGAGCTTTTCTGCTGGAATTCGAACTGGCAATTTGAGTCTATCAGGCACTCGATCTTGACCTTCCTCTGGATCTAGTAACTCTCTTTCATCTTCTGCTTGTTTTCCTTCTGTTGTCGTTGGCAGCTCATAATAATTGTTGAGAATTTCATAGCCGACTATATCACTGTCTGCTATGTATTTCGTTTCATCAAATTTAACATCTCGAACAATTTTTATCTTGCCAGTTTTGGGTACATAAACACGATAATATGACAAATGTAACTCGAATCTTATCAGACAATCTTGTTTTGTCTTTTCATCGAGTTTCTTTCTCAGCTTATTAGGTATGTGCATATACACTGCGCATCCAAATGTTCGAACATGTGCAAGATTTGGCTTTGACTTCCACCATATCTCATGAAGAGTTTTATCCGGTATTCGAGATTTCAGAATACGATTCTTAATATAATTTGATGTAGCCACTGCTTCTACCCACAACTCTTCATGATGATGGATGTGAATCCATTTGCCCGACATTTTAAGAATGTTGCTTGAATCATGTGGGAGAATTTCACAAAGGATATTCGACTTCGCATAGTTTTTGGTTGTTCACAGAGTAGAGCAAATAAACAATTCAATGCTCCTACAAGCAATGAGATTGCAGTTCTTATGCCTATAGATGATACCTCGAGCGACAAAATGCGAGACATCATATTGCACTCCACGTAACTCCAAAAACTCACCATACAAGTGGATTGATCTCCTATACAGCTACTCGAGAGAGAGGGGAGTGTAAGATGATTGGACTTCTTCTTTCCCTCCTCAAAATCCTATTTGTTGAGTGACATATGAGGCCTTAATCTTGATTGGACCATTTTGAGATATTTTAGCTTTCTGATTGGTCACTAGCTCTCATGACAACAGATGTGTCACTCACCAAATCTAATCATGACAAATGTAAGTAGCCTAGCCTAACTTGAGCTACATCACTTTTGACTTTTGGCCTAATTCTGGCTTGACATGTGTATAATCATATTTTGCCTCTAATGCCAAATTTGGCCAAATCACCTTTTTACACTTGGATAGATGTCTCTTAACTTTATGTACCCCTAACTCAACATGACTAAGCTATTTTTGACTTTTTTTTCCACACATGGGAACATGCTCCACATGTGTGAGATTTACTCATAAATGAGAAAATACCAAATAGCCAAGCTAGATTTTGCTAATTTTTCACATTTTTGAGTCATCCTTTTGAATTTTGATCTATGAGCATTTGGTCAAATTTTGAATATTATATACATCATTTCACTATGAATGTAAAATTGAGACAAACTTGAAGCACAATAAACAAAAAGCCTAGATGTTAAATGGCCAACTTGAGATAACAAAACCAAAATGGGAACTTGACGATGACATTGTTTTTGAAGTAAAAAGCTATATTATTCAAGACCTCATTAATTGAATAAACCAAATATGCTTGCCATGTAGGGAACAATGAAGAATGATTGTTTGGACCATGAAAATGCATTTTTTTCACATATAACCTTATCTCATATTTTATGGAAGGTAATGAATCAAAGAAGGACAAAATCTAAAAGAAGCATAAATTGTGTATGAACACCACCTACTTTTTTCCAATTCAAATGTACATGTTTTCAAGTCGATTAGCAACTTCAAAAGAACATTACAAAACATCAAGAGAGATTCATAGGTATCTTATAATAAGATGTGGACACACATTAGATATGAACTTTAACTTAATATTAAGTAAGTCCTCCAGAATTTAGTGAGCTTGTTGTGTTATAAGCAAGCAGATTAAATCAAATAAAATCAATGTTACAATCATTCAACTTTTTATTTCTTGATAAAATCAATGCAACAAGGGTTAAATCAATACCCAACAACCATGAACATAAAGAACAACTTGACATATATAATGTGCGATCAATGTCACTACATTGAAGTTCACATCATTGATGTGTATGTTTTTTATGATTTTTTTATGACACTTCATCTGATAATAGAGAAGACAAGAATGTCCGCTATTTGGTTGACATGTTTTCTTATTCATATTTAGTATAAAACCAAAATTTGTATTGTGACATCTACATGTTGGTGTCTAATGTCAAATCTCCAGAAATATCTATTTCAATTGATTTTAGTATGCTTTACGTGTCACTAGTGCTCACCCTATTTGGACTCATCGCTAAAGGATAATGCCATATTTTCTAACCTACAAAGTACTTTTACGCGTGCCATCTATAAAAATCTTGTTATAACTACTTTTGTCGACAATTCTAATTTGTTGCACAACTCAATAGAATGATTATATCATGTGTCTTCTATCTAGTGAGCAATAATACTCAATCTTAGCAGTGAATCATGCAACAAAGACAAAAACAAGATTTTGAAAGCTTTTAGAATGTTACCAACAATGACACATGGAATTGGAACAAGAAGGTTCAAGCTGATTAGTGCAACAATAGATCAAAACACTCAACAAGCACTGCTTATGTGCTGAAAATACCAAGTTTGACTTTAAGTAGCAATGACAAGATGATGCTATATAAATTTCAAGAAATGGATGATAACGTTCCAATGATGATAAAAAATTTCAAGTGATTTTGTTTCTTCAAAACCATTTAGTAGCTCAATTGTAAAGATTGTTTCATTTTTTCTACTTTTGGATGTTTTGATTTGTTATATTATTTTATTTTATTCATGATGTAAGAAACTATATCATTTACTAGCCTAGAGATAAGGCACCAAAGATTTCACTAAAAAATTTGTAGATGGTTTTACTTAATGCTAAGTTGAATAAAACTCCATACAATCCATTATTTCCCACATGTAGATATAGTACAGAGGCTTTACAAAAGCCAATATGTTTTTCTACACCACAAAATACTCCACATAGTCTTGAATTTCCATATATCCAATTTTAAAGGTGGAAAATTATGATAACATATTAGTGCAAAAACCCAAACAAGCTAGGTGATCATCCTCATTTCCTTGTTCCCTCTTTGTTATTTTATGATAAAGACGAATTTTGAGCATCAAATGGTACATTTTTATGATCAAATGTTACAAAAAGAGGACTATTTTTTTTTATGTTCTCCCTCATTTAATCTTTCAAGCTCCAACAAGGATCTTTAATGCACCATGCACAAATAGCCTTTGAAGGGAACAAACACATGGTGCACCAAAAGAGAAGGCTATCTATTGTTGTGAACATGGAGGGGAATAGTAGCTATAGTCTAGAGTACAACTCTGAGAACATGAATCACAAATAGAGGTCATTTAGGTAAGTTGTGGAATGAGAGATCCACAACACTTATTGGACATTGTCCCCACTCCTTGCTTTCTGTCTACCAAAACACATCCCACTGGCAAGACACAACAAATGGTTTGGTTTTGCAATATCAACTACACACCCATTTGGCAACCAGAAAAGAGTGTCTTACCTACTGCAAAGATACCAAGTATATGGCATGTAGCTCATGGTACAAACTTCACATGACTAGAAATAGATATGCTAATATGTGTAGGATTCTAGATGGAGACAATTCCAATCACTGAACGAGAAGCTCGAAAAGCTCCTAGCTCCCAAGCCAATTTCAAAGGCACCATAAATTCAACCTCTATTACAAACAAAGAAGGTAGATGTCAAAAGTTTATGCCTAGGATGTCTTCATTGCATGAGAGCAAATAGAGAGAGCATTGTCCTTGAGTGCATAGAGAAAGTAATGGAGGAAAAGAAATATGAAATCTTTCAAGTAGAGACTGAAAATTGAATGGTCATTGGGCATTGCTATGATGTGCCAATAGCTAACAAGCCCACGTCTACAAGACCAGATTTTCAAAAGCAAAATCTGGGGGAGGTCATACTTAGCCCACAAACGTATATATTACATATTTCATAGGGTGATGGGCCTCAACCAAAATTCAAACATGTTTTCTCACCTACCAATGTTGAATGCTATGGAACTTTGCCAAGCATTGTCACGAAGTAGACTTATCCTTAACATTTTAGTGTGAATGCATCTGTATGGTAGCCATCATGGGTCCACCATCATCACATAGAAAAAAAAAAATGTAAGCTATTTATTTTGTTTATGTTATTAGAATTTCATTTTTTTTTACATGCTCTTAATACATTGACTTTGTGTAAAACTTGCAACACTTTTTTGGTGGTTTTCAAGCATAACATAAAAAAAAAGAGGGTGGATGAATGGTTTTTGCCAAAAAAAAAAGAAACATGGATAGATGATGTTTTTGTTGTGGTGTAAATACATAAAATTTCGTTGTGTTGGATCCAAGTTGGTCAAAAGCATGTTGCAGAAATGCCCACTACACGCTGAAAGTCTACAAAAAGCTTGCTAAAAAATGCTAGCCTGAAAATGCTCGCCAAATAAACACGCTCCACAAAGCTAATGAGATATGTGAAGCAAAGAAAATATATGCACCCCATTGAAACAATTTATCTCAATAAAAACATGCTATTTACATACCCCCCATAAAAAATGGAATAGATAAGACAAAAACAAGAAACAAAACGTCTTTGTATATGTGTGTGTCTATATATATATATACATATATATATATAAGCTTTTATATATTTGTCATGTTGGCCGAGAAGAGCAAGATATCTACCTTTACTTTATGGCACAAAAGACTTGGACATGTCAACTCGGGTTCCATGGAGGCTATGATCAAGGAGGAGTATGCTTTAGGCCTACCAAGGTCTATTGGGAAGGAAGACAAGGTTTGTGAAGCTTGTGCCTTATCCAAGGCACATAAGAAGGTGTTTCCTAACTCCATCACAAAGTCATCTCATCCTCTTGAACTCATACACTCGGATGTGCACATTGCTAGCACCAAATCTAATGGAGGTTCATCCATGTTTTTAACCTTCATTGATGACTACTCAAGATATTGTTGGGTGTTCTTACTTTCCTTCAAGTCTCAAGTATGTGATACTTTTGTAAAGTTCAAGTTGTTTGTGGAAAAGCATCATAATCATAGCATCAAGATTCTTAGAAGTGACAATGGTGGAGAATTCATCTCCAATGAGTTCAAGGCCTTTTGTGAGGAGGAAGGGATCAAGAAAGAGACTTCTTGTCCTTACACTGCTCAACAAAATGGAGTTGCTGAAAGAAGGAATAGAACATTATGTGAATGTTCTAAGGCTTTAAGATTAGATGCTTGTTTGCCCAAATCCTTTTGGGGTGAGTCTCTTGTATGTGCAAACTACTTGATGAATAGGGTGTCTTGCAAAGCAATTGAAGGAAAAACTCCTTATGAGATGTTGTATGGAAAGAAACCCAATCTTAATCACTTGAAAGTTTTTGGGTGTATATGCTATGTGCATGTGCCATTGGAAACAAGAACCAAGGAGGATCCATCTTCCACAAGAGGGATCATGCTTGGATATGCAAGCTCAAGCAAGGGCTACAAAGTCTATCTCCCATCCTTGAACAAATTTGTTGTTTCAAGGGATGTCATCTTTGATGAACATCATATGCATATGCTTGAAGAAGGCTCAAGTGCTCCAACAATCAAGAAGAAGATGGCCGAGGAGCAAGATCTTGGTTTTGAGGAGGAGCTCATGGAGGAGCAAGCACCAAACCCACCTATCACACCAAGGAGATCTTCAAGGGCAAAAGTGGAGCCATCAAGGCTCACATATCAAGGAAAAGGATAGCAAGTTGAGGGTATCTCATCCACTTCTTATGCTTTATCTAGTTTTGAAGAACCGTCTAATGTTGAAGATGCATTGAACTCCAAAGAATGGTATAAAGCTATGTTGGATGAGTATGATGCCTTGATTGAGAATGAAACTTGGTTGCTTGTTGAGAGACCTCAAAGGAATGTAATAGGATGCAAGTGGGTCTTCAAGCTTAAGTTGAATGCAAATGGGAGTGTTAACAAACATAAAGCAAGATTAGTTGCAAAAGGTTATGCTCAAGAGAGAGGGATAGACTATGAGGAAACTTTTGCACCCGTGGCCAAGATGGTCACAATAAGACTAATCATTGCACTTGCATCACATTTTGGATGGATTCTATGTCAAATGGATGTCTCTAATGCTTTCTTGAATGGTTTTTTGGAAGAGGATATCTATATGGAGCAGCCACAAGGGTTCATCAAGCATGGAATGGAGAACAAAGTATGCCATCTCCAAAGAAGCATCTATGGCTTGAAGCAAGCCTCGAGATCTTGGAATTCAAGACTACATTGCTATCTTATTTCACTTTCTTTTGTTCAAAGTGAATATGATCCCACTCTTTACATTAATTTTGATGATGTTGGTATTGTACTTTTACTCATTTATGTAGATGACATCATCATTAGTGGAAATAGTGTTGATGGTATTGAAAAAATCAAGATAGATCTATCCTTAGAGTTCAAGATGGTAGATCTAGGGTGTCTTCACTTCATCTTAGGCATAGAAGTACTTAGAGGGTATGATTTTATCTTTATAAGTCAAGTAAACTATGCTCAAAGTCTTTTGAAGAAGTTTAAGATGGAAGTATGCAAAAGTGTTGACACACCAATGGAGCAAGATGTAAAAGTGCCAAATGAAGATGATGAAAGATCCTTCATGGACATCACTTTGTTTAGGCAACTTATAGGTTCCTTAATGTGGATCACTATAACTAGACCAGATCTTAGCTTTAGTGTATGTAGGTTGAGCCAATCCATGCAAAAGCCATTGAATATCCATTGGAAAAAGGCTAAGAGGATTCTAAGATACATCTCAGGTACATTGGATTTTGGGATTCTATATAGAGGAGATGTGATTAACCTTCATGCATTTAGTGATTCAGATTTTGCAGGGGACAAGAGGGATAGGAAATCAACAAGTGCCTATTCAACTTTCATAGGAGAAGGTGTGGTTTCATGGCTTTCAAAAAAGCAAGAAACTATATCCCTATCTTCAACCGGGGCCGAGTACAAAGCTTTGACAACCACTACAAAGGAGGTACTTTGGATCAAGAGATTATTGGTGGAACTAAAGGTCATGGATTCAGAGGAGGCACCAATCATCTACAATGACAATATATCAGCCCAACACCTTGCATCTAACCCAATCTTCCATGCAAGATCTAAGCACATTGAGATATGCCATCACTTTGTGAGAGAAATGGTGCAAGCCAAGGAGATTGCTTTGGAGCATGTTCCAAGCAATGAATGTGTAGATGATCTACTTACTAAACCACTTCAAAAGACACCTTTTATGAAGTTCAGATCATCACTTGGAGTGATTAGTAAAGCAATGATTGAACCAAGCTAGATAATGAGGAGGAGTGTTAAAAATTCACAATTCTAGCTTGACTAGTTTTGGTCATATGACTTGTAAATAGTTATATGGTCATGATGTGGCTTGTCACACGTGCCAAATAGCATAGGATTCCATTCATAAGGATGTTCTCAAGTAGAACTAAGTGTTAGAACCTTTGGAATGAGTCCAAATTATGCTTAGATACAAGGGAGAAAAAATAGGAGCTATTTTTGGTAATTTTTGCATTGTTGAGGGATCTCCAAGATTCCAACCCTAACTTGGTAGGGATGAAAGATCCACCAAAATTAGCATTAGGGATAGGTTTAGGGCTACTCATACCTGCCCAAAACCGTGATGGATCATGTATATATAGGTGATGATATCTCACCAAAATCAATCAAGCAATTTCATGTTTTTTCTCTCATAATGGTGCAATTGCTCTCTATGTTCATAATTGTTTGAGTACTTGTGATTACTAATGATTATAGGATTGAATGTAGGTCTGGTGTACAGTACTCAGACTGTGGGAGGCCGTACTTTCACACGTGTGAAGCCTTCTTCAAGGATTTGGGCCATTTAGTGAGGTTCAAGCATTGATTTTTGATGGATTTTGATGGTTCAACTTGTGCTAATCTTATGAAATCATAATCTATTGTTTCCCTCATCATTTCAAGTGTTTTAGGATCCTTATTTGCTGTAATTTTTACACTAAGGATACTCCATGCATTTATTTTGATAATCAAGCATCACAACAGCTTGCCACCAATCCTACCTTCCATGCTCGAACCAAGCATATCGAGATTGCACACCACTTTGTAACCTCCTAATCTTGTTGATCTAGTGCCAGGTCCTAGTATGCACTTCGTGTTTTCCATCCCCAGTTGCCTATGCTTACTATTTTTCCCTTCCCCTATCTGATTTCTGCAATTCTAGGAAAGTGGGCTAATAACTTCAGTTTCAAAGTTTGTGGGTTACATAAGGTATTCCCATGGGTGTCAATGATGACGATCAGAAAGGGGTTGCATTTTGGGCTAAGGCCCTTGAGTAATGGATTTGGAAATTACAACAGCGGTTGATCTTTTTGCTTGGTTCTTAATCTTTACAAATTGGTTAGTTTATTTTTTTCGTTCTTTCTTTTCTTCTTCTTTCTTGGGCTAGTGTGCTCGTGCTAGTGACTGGGCGCAGATTTCAGGGGCCTGTGAATCATAGTGCTCATGTATTCCAACGGTACATGACAGATTGTGCTCTAAGTGAAGAACTTGACAGCAAATTAATTCATTTTTCTTGGGCCCAAGAGGATGTTCCGCCTCACCGGGTCCCCATTAGCCCTTCTTCTATATTCCAAGAGGTCGGGGTGTCAGAGTAGAGCAAAAACACTTATGCATGACATGATAAGCAAATAATTTACTAAAACAACGAGCACATGAGATGATTACGCTGAGTGACTATCTTACACCATGTGACTCAAATAAGAAATAACAGTATTCCATGCATTGTCCCAATAACTATACGGTACCATCATTGGAAAATTCAAACAATGTTACAAGCCTAAGTAAGCACTTCATTAGCCATCATGAGTATTCTAAGCTTTGTGTTTTCACCTTTGTTACAACCTTGAACATTCATCCAAACATGCAAAACATCAAAGCAAACACTACAACAGTGAGAAATGGTAGAATTTACCTCAATTCTTGTGCCAGGGTCACGTTTAGCGAGAATAGGAGGGTTCGGCTACCAATCGCGTGAGTGCACCATTGTATCATTCATGTTGATGTGGGGCCTCATGCTAAAAATCCATTCCTTTCTTCTCACAACATTGGCAAGAGAGAGAGAGAGAGAGAGAGAGAGAGAGAGAGAGAGAGAGAGAGAGAGAGAGAGAGAGAGAGAGAGAGAGAGAGAGAGAGAGAGAGAGAGTCATGCCCACGACTGGTCTTGAGTAGCGTGTCCACGCTAGGGATTAGTAGACCAACAACTCGTAAGTTAATTGTGACTACAAGGAATTTGGGGCCCTTATGTGTATAAGGTCATAATTAATGGTTGTAGGCCTAAACTCATGATGGTGGATTTGTATGGGTCTATCAGTGAGTCATTGGGAAACTGGATGATGTGGCCCAGATAGGCTGCTGAGGTGTCCAGTGAGGTGTTATAGTGCACTACTAGTGGTGCATGGGTTCGAAGTAAGAGAGATACCAATTACACCATAAAGGCGAGCAAGAGAATCCCATAGGTATCCCCCTGATTTGTCTCCATGTGTGATTACCAAGTCTGATAATGATTATCTATCAACAGAGAGTTCCATGCATATATTGTATCCATGTCAATAGCATTCCATTCATCAGACTTTTTCTCGTTCCAAGACCATTGGAAATCCTTGACTTTTGATATCCATTTATAGTGAAGGCTTTTTCCCTTTGTGAATTTGTAGGCAAAACAGATTAGTTTCTTTAAAACCCATCCGGCCCATCAAGGGGTATATTTAGTAACATTTGGAAATATCCATGGCCTCTATGTAGTAGATTGCCTTTGGTATATTGAGATAGAAGTCAACAGAGGATTCACATTGCCAAAGTAAAGCTGTATCCCCATTTAGGTAGCTCTTGTATGTTTTTGCCTTACGTCTGCACCTTCCATAATGAAAGGATGCAGCATACTAAGAACCACTATCAGGAATTTAGCGAGTCCAGAAAAATAGCACTCATGGGCATTGGTGAGCCATCTGAAAGAGTTTTTATGTGATTTAAAAGTGCATAAGAGGTAGGGAAGTTCTTTCTTCAGAGATTCTATTTTCCAACGTGTCCTTTATATGTTCTAAGGAGTGCTGAACAAAATTATTTGATCTATTAGGAAAGGGTTCAAAATCTTGACTATCAAGCCTCTTAATTACAAGTGTCCTGACAAGATTAATGTGAAAGATTCAACTAGTTTCATCACATTTTGCAATATTTCCATATTTGGCATATTGAGGCCAAAACTTGTTTTAGACTTAGAGGTTGACTTTTCAAAGTTCATTAGTCTAAATTTCATTTGAATCAACACTTTTTGAAAGTGTGGGAAAGATAGAATGCGAGTTTGAGTAAATTCAATTTGAATAAGTTGGGTACATTGAATCTAGACCCAAAATTGGTAGGGTTAGCATTTTGGTGGGAAAGCCAAGTGGCCAAATAGGGTTTGGACCTGTTATAAAAGGATGTAACTCATGGAGAGAGTCATATTCTCTCTTCTCTATCTCATTTCATGCTTATACATGGTTCTCTTGGGTTCTACTATCCATTGGTGCACTATCTTGGTGATTGCTTGCAATTCTATGTGTAGAATGATCTATATTTGCTATTTTTGGATCCACACGTGTGAAATACAGTAGCTTGCTGGTTTTGTACGGACAGCAACAGTACATAATCATTTCATTCAAGTTTTATCAAGTTCTA
The DNA here is from genome assembly GCA_029204225.1 of Diphasiastrum complanatum. Classification (NCBI taxonomy): domain Eukaryota; kingdom Viridiplantae; phylum Streptophyta; class Lycopodiopsida; order Lycopodiales; family Lycopodiaceae; genus Diphasiastrum; species Diphasiastrum complanatum. Next base: position 90,843,534 of record CM055092.1, on the reverse strand, counting down.
TTAGTGTTTGCATCTCAAATTGTGTGTAGATGCTGATTTTTCTACATTGGTGAAATTGGTAGTGTATTTCTCTTTCTAACCAAAGATCATTCAAGTAGATTGGATCTTAAGGATCTGAAATCTTTCACATGGTATCAGAGCTTGTGTTTCAGGTTATGAGGAGGAAATCAGATCTATCAATGATTTGGTGAAGATATCAAGTCTAGAGCATGCTAGAGAGGATTCTACACCAAAATCGGATTTTTTGCTTTTGTAGATTAGTTCTTTTGTAGATCAAAACACTAGATAGGTCAATATACTTGTTTAATTCCATTTTTTGAATTCACATGTTGGATTTGGCCGATTTTTGGATCATTGGTTCAGCCTAAGTGGTGGCTTATAGATTGCATATCAAATTTTCAGCATTTGCATGTAGATTTGGAATAGTCAATTTTTTGTGATTTTGTCAAAACCCTAATTTTGATTGGATCTCTAGATAGTGAGGTTGCTGGACTTCATTTGAGTGTGTTTCAATCTTAGGAAGTGGCAAAAGTCATTAGATTGAGGATAGATCATAGGTTGATCAAGATTCCATGATTCTATGTGTTGATTTGCTTGGATAAGTGCTAGAAGAGAATTTGTGAGCTAGTTTCAAATCTTGGTGATTTCTTTTGAAAGCATTTGTTGTTGTTCAAAGGAGTTCTTTGTGCATTGAAGCAGGTTGAAAGAGAAGATCAGGCCATTGCTACATGACAACCTCAATTGGAGTCATGTTGGAAGCCAATGATAGGCTTACCTCAAGTAACTATTCATTATGGAAAGTGAGGATGGAGTCACTTCTTGAGATGAATGATGTTTTGGATATTGTTGTAGGTTTGGAGGAGAGACCAGCAACACAACAAGATCAATTGAGGTATGACAAGAGGGCCAAGAAGGCTCTACACATGATAAAGATGAATGTTACCAATGAACTTCTCAAGGAAGTTGGTAAGTGCACATCGTCTTTGAAAGCTTGGAATTCATTGAAGAAGCTTTATGAATCCAAGTCTACTTCTAGAGTGTTGACTCTAATAAGGCAAATCTTTTCTTGTTTGCAAAAGAATGAAGAAAGTCCAAGTACTTTTGTTTTGAGAATGAAAGCATTGAATGATGAGTTAGCTTGCATAGATGAAAGCATTAAGGAAGGAGAGTTTATTCAAGTGATTCTTAATGGCTTGTTGGATGCTCATGCTAACATTGTTCAAAGTATTGCTATTCAAAAGACTTTGCCAAGTTTGATGGATCTTCAAGAGATCTTGATCAATGAGGAATATAGGCTTCAAGCAAGAGGTGGATCTACATCGACACTTCAAGAGGATGCTATGTTTACAAAGGGCAAATTCAAGGGCAAAACCAAAAGCAAGTGGTCTAAAGGGCAAGATCAAGTGGATGCTTCTTCAAGTGGCAAAAAGAAGGATAGATCAAAGCTCAAGTGCTTCTATTGTGGCATCAAAGGACACTTTGCAAGTGAGTGCTACAAGAAGAAGAGAGATCAAGGAGACAAGCAAGGTAATATTACTCTTGATGAGGATGGTTTGGATGTTCAAGATGCAAATGATGATGCTTTTGTGATGTCTTCATGTATGCTTGCTAATGATGGAGATCTAGATCCTTGGTGGATTTATAGTGGAGCAAGTTCACACATGACCAAACACAAAGAGTACTTCACTTCTTTGTTGGCATATGGAGATGACAAGAGGGTGATCTACACGGCCAATGATGGTGAGTGTGCAATCAAAGGGATTGGCACAATTCCTATTTCTCTCTCTACAAATAGGAATGTTTATTTGGAGGATGTCTTGTTTATTCCATCTGTTACCAAGAATTTGCTTAGTGTGAGTCAAATGCTAAGTAAGGGCCTCAAGGGAGATGCTTGTTTGATCAAAAGGAAGGATGCCTTGATTGGAAAAGGTAAAAGACAAGGGAAGTTGATCAAACTTGATGCTGTTAAAAAATCACAATTCTAGCTTGACTAGTTTTGGTCATATGACTTGTAAATAGTTAGATGGTCATGATGTGGCTTGTCACACGTGCCAAATAGCATAGGATTCCATTCATCAGGATGTTCTCAAGTAGACCTAAGTGTTAGAACCTTTGGAATGAGTCCAAATTATGCTTAGATACAAGGGAGAAAAAATAGGAGCTATTTTTGGTAATTTTTGCATTGTTGAGGGATCTCCAAGATTCCAACCCTAAATTGGTAGGGATGAAAGATCCACCAAAATTAGAATTAGGGATAGGTTTAGGGCTACTCATACCTGCCCAAAACCGTGATGGATCATGTATATATAGGTGATGATATCTCACCAAAATCAATCAAGCAATTTCATGTTTTTTCTCTCATAATGGTGCAATTGCTCTCTATGTTCATAATTGTTTGAGTACTTGTGATTACTAATGATTATAGGAAAAATGTAGGTCTGGTGTACAGTACTCAGACTGTGGGAGGCCGTACTTTCACACGTGTGAAGCCTTCTTCAAGGATTTGGGCCATTTAGTGAGGTTCAAACATAGATTTTTGATGGATTTTGATGGTTCAACTTGTGCTAATCTTATGAAATCATAATCTATTGTTTTCCTCATCATTTCAAGTGTTTTAGGATCCTTATTTGCTTTAATTTTTACATGGTATCAGAGCCTAAAGGTTGAAATGAGCTAAATCCTTGGTTTTCATTCAATTTGATCACAATTTTTGATCTAAATCTTGTGTAGATTGGATCTTAGCATCTAGTATTGATTCTAGAACTCAAAGTGAGTCAAATACATTGGAGATTGGTGTTGTGTGACTTCATTTGCAGGTGTTTAGGTGTCTAAAACCAGAGGCAAAGTTGAATTCAATTCACATTACCAAGATAGCAAGTTTTGCTTGCTCCAAGCATTGATTTCTAAGCGAGTTTTGGAGGTGATTTCATAGAGGAGGCTTTCTAGCATTTAAGGAGAGGGAATATCAGAGTTTTGGGGACTCCTCAAGGCTGTTCTAAGGTGTAGTAGGCACCTCCTAAAGTGATTTAGGTTCAGTCCAACCATTGCTTGACTTATGCACCAAATTAGATCAATTTTTCATCAATTTTGATCATTTTTTGCTTGTGATTGGATAGTAGATTGTGTTGCATCCTCATTAAGTTCCATTTAGCTCTTTTACAAGTGATTTTGTAAGTATATTAGGTTGCTGATATTCACTCTTGATCAGATCATTTGGAAGCTTTAATGTTCTTTATAGAAAGAGGGGCAATTCTACTAGTATTGTCTACTTCAATCAAGCAAGTGCATTGTTTCTAGTATTCTATGATTTGATTTTGTTAGAGATCATTCTTAGATCTTTATAGGAAGTCTATTACTGATATTTTCAGGTCCCTAAGAAGTGGGATAAGATAGACCTTCAATCAAATCAATAGAAGTAACCTTCATTTGTGTCAAGTCCTTGATTAGGAGACTAGATGGCATCTATAAATGCATATCTTTTGGATACTAATGAAAGGCTCAACAAAACTAACTATTCCATATGGAAAGTTAAAATGGAATCTATCATGATCATGCAAGATCTGATGGAAATTGTAAATGGTAAGGAGGGTGAACCTATTCATCCTCAAGAAAAAGCCAAATACATAAAGAGGTGCAATGTTGCACTACATTGCATAAAAATGAATGTTGCAAATGAACTCTTAAGAGAGGTAGGAGATTGCACTTCAGCTCAAGATGCTTGGGAGACTTTGCAAAAGGTCTATGAATCCAAGAACCAAACTAGAATGTTAGCTTTGAAGAATCAAATCTATAGAATCTATCAAAAGAAAGGAGAGAGTGCACATACTTTTGTCCTAAGAGTAAAGGAATTGAACAAAGAGCTAGCCTTTATAGGTGATCCTATCAAGGATGAAGAGCTTGTTAAACTCATATTGAATGGAATAAGCTTTGAATTTGACAATTTGGTTCAGGGATATGCAATTATGGGTAAGCTACCCATACTTGAAGAACTCCAAGGCACACTCATGGTCGAGGAATCAAGAAGGAGCCAAATGCAAGAGAGGATGGATAGGCTTTCCATCCAAGGTGGAGATGACCAAGCTCTCTTCACCAAAGGCAAAGGCAAGTCCAAAGGCAAAGTATCAACATTCAAGAAGTCTACAAAGCTTGAGGATCAAGAAGGACCCTCAAAGGCATCTCCATCAACCACCAAAGTCAATAAGGACAAATCAAAGGTGAAGTGCTACTATTGTAGCAAGATGGGGCATTATGCCTCGGAATGCTTCAAGAGAAAGCAAGATCAAAGCCAAGCCAACATGAGCAAAGAGGAGGAGGAGGAGAGTTCACATGAGGACTCTCTCATGATGTCCATATTTTCTTCAACAAGCTTCAAAGGAGAAGATCCTTGGTGGATTGACTCAGGTGCTAGTTCACACATGACTAGTAAAAGAGAGTTTTTCTCTTCTCTCTTATCTTATGATGGACCTATAAAGTCTATCTATACAGCAAATGATGAAGCTTGTAAGATTGAAGGAGTTGGTAGAATTCCCCTTTGCTTAGGATCTTCCAAAAAGATCAACATAGAAGGTGTTTTGTACATTCCTACAATAACAAAGAATCTACTAAGTGTTGGCCAAATGGTAGACAATGGTTTCAATGTTGACTTTGCTTCAAATGAATGTTTCATCAAGAAGAAGGGTAAGATAGTGGCTAAGGGCACTAGACTTGGCAAACTTTATAAGTTGGATGCATTTGTGGATACTAATGTTGTCATGTTGGCCGAGAAGAGCAAGATATCTACTTTTACTTTATGGCACAAAAGACTTGGACATGTCAACTCGGGTTCCATGGAGGCTATGATCAAGGAGGAGTATGCTTTAGGCCTACCAAGGTCTATTGGGAAGAAAGACAAGGTTTGTGAAGCTTGTGCCTTATCCAAGGCACATAAGAAGGTGTTTCCTAACTCCATCACAAAGTCATCTCATCCTCTTGAACTCATACACTCGGATGTGCACATTGCTAGCACCAAATCTAATGGAGGTTCATCCATGTTTTTAACCTTCATTAATGACTACTCAAGATATTGTTGGGTGTTCTTACTTTCCTTCAAGTCTCAAGTATTAGATACTTTTGTAAAGTTCAAGTTGTTTGTGGAAAAGCATCATAATCATAGCATCAAGATTCTTAGAAGTGACAATGGTGGAGAATTCATCTCCAATGAGTTCAAGACCTTTTGTGAGGAGGAAGGGATCAAGAAAGAGACTTCTTGTCCTTACACTCCTCAACAAAATGGAGTTGCTGAAAGAAGGAATAGAACATTATGTGAATGTTCTAAGGCTTTAAGATTAGATGCTTGTTTGCCCAAATCCTTTTGGGGTGAGTCTCTTGTATGTGCAAACTACTTGATGAATAGGGTGTCTTGCAAAGCAATTGAAGACAAAACTCCTTATGAGATGTTGTATGGAAAGAAACCCAATCTTAATCACTTGAAAGTTTTTGGGTGTATATGCTATGTGCATGTGCCATTGAAAACAAGAACCAAGGAGGATCCATCTTCCACAAGAGGGATCATGCTTGGATATGCAAGCTCAAGCAAGGGCTACAAAGTCTATCTCCCATCCTTAAACAAATTTGTTGTTTCAAGGGATGTCATCTTTGATGAACGTCATATGCATATGCTTGAAGAAGGCTCAAGTGCTCCAACAATCAAGAAGAAGATGGCCGAGGAGCAAGATCTTGGTTTTGAGGAGGAGCTCATGGAGGAGCAAGCACCAAACCCACCTATCACACCAAGGAGATCTTCAAGGGCAAAAGTGGAGCCATCAAGGCTCACATATCAAGGAAAAGGACAGCAAGTTGAGGGTATCTCATCCACTTCTTATGCTTTATCTAGTTTTGAAGAACCGTCTAATGTTGAAGATGCATTGAACTCCAAAGAATGGTATAAAGCTATGTTGGATGAGTATGATGCCTTGATTGAGAATGAAACTTGGTTTCTTGTTGAGAGACCTCAAAGGAATGTAATAGGATGCAAGTGGGTCTTCAAGCTTAAGTTGAATGCAAATGGGAGTGTTAACAAACATAAAGCAAGATTAGTTGCAAAAGGTTATGCTCAAGAGAGAGGGATAGACTATGAGGAAACTTTTGCACCCGTGGCCAAGATGGTCACAATAAGACTAATCATTGCACTTGCATCACATTTTGGATGGATTCTATGTCAAATGGATGTCTCTAATTCTTTCTTGAATGGTTTTTTGGAAGAGGATATCTATATGGAGCAGCCACAAGGGTTCATCAAGCATGGAATGGAGAACAAAGTATGCCATCTCCAAAGAAGCATCTATGGCTTGAAGCAAGCCTCGAGATCTTGGAATTCAAGACTACATTGCTATCTTATTTCACTTTCTTTTGTTCAAAGTGAATATGATCCCACTCTTTACATTAATTTTGATGATGTTGGTATTGTACTTTTACTCATTTATGTAGATGACATCATCATTAGTGGAAATAGTGTTGATGGTATTGAAAAAATCAAGATAGATCTATCCTTAGAGTTCAAGATGGTAGATCTAGGGTGTCTTCACTTCATCTTAGGCATAGAAGTACTTAGAGGGTATGATTTTATCTTTATAAGTCAAGTAAACTATGCTCAAAGTCTTTTGAAGAAGTTTAAGATGGAAGTATGCAAAAGTGTTGACACACCAATGGAGCAAGATGTAAAAGTGCCAAATGAAGATGATGAAAGATCCTTCATGGACATCACTTTGTTTAGGCAACTTATAGGTTCCTTAATGTGGATCACTATAACTAGACCAGATCTTAGCTTTAGTGTATGTAGGTTGAGCCAATCCATGCAAAAGCCATTGAATATCCATTGGAAAAAGGCTAAGAGGATTCTAAGATACATCTCAGGTACATTGGATTTTGGGATTCTATATAGAGGAGATGTGATTAACCTTCATGCATTTAGTGATTCAGATTTTGCAGGGGACAAGAGGGATAGGAAATCAACAAGTGCCTATTCAACTTTCATAGGAGAAGGTGTGGTTTCATGGCTTTCAAAAAAGCAAGAAACTATATCTCTATCTTCAACCGAGGCCGAGTACAAAGCTTTGACAACCACTACAAAGGAGGTACTTTGGATCAAGAGATTATTGGTGGAACTAAAGATAATGGATTCAGAGGAGGCACCAGTCATCTACAATGACAATATATCAGCCCAACACCTTGCATCTAACCCAATCTTCCATGCAAGATCTAAGCACATTGAGATATGCCATCACTTTGTGAGAGAAATGGTACAAGCCAAGGAGATTGCTTTGGAGCATGTTCCAAGCAATGAATGTGTAGCTGATCTACTTACTAAACCACTTCAAAAGACACCTTTTATGAAGTTCAGATCATCACTTGGAGTGATTAGTAAAGCAATGATTGAACCAAGCTAGATAGTGAGGAGGAGTGTTAAAAATTCACAATTCTAGCTTGACTAGTTTTGGTCATATGACTTGTAAATAGTTAGATGGTCATGATGTGGCTTGTCACACGTGCCAAATAGCATAGGATTCCATTCATAAGGATGTTCTCAAGTAGACCTAAGTGTTAGAACCTTTGGAATGAGTCCAAATTATGCTTAGATACAAGGGAGAAAAAATAGGAGCTATTTTTGGTAATTTTTGCATTGTTGAGGGATCTCCAAGATTCCAACCCTAACTTGGTAGGGATGAAAGATCCACCAAAATTAGCATTAGGGATAGGTTTAGGGCTACTCATACCTGCCCAAAACCGTGATGGATCATGTATATATAGGTGATGATATCTCACCAAAATCAATCAAGCAATTTCATGTTTTTTCTCTCATATTGGTGCAATTGCTCTCTATGTTCATAATTGTTTGAGTACTTGTGATTACTAATGATTATAGGATTGAATGTAGGTCTGGTGTACAGTACTCAGACTGTGGGAGGCCGTACTTTCACACGTGTGAAGCCTTCTTCAAGGATTTGGGCCATTTAGTGAGGTTCAAGCATAGATTTTTGATGGATTTTGATGGTTCAACTTGTGCTAATCTTATGAAATCATAATCTATTGTTTCCCTCATCATTTCAAGTGTTTTAGGATCCTTATTTGCTGTAATTTTTACAGATGCTTGTGTTATTGCTAACCAAGTTGGATGTGTTGCAAGGGAGCAAATTTCTATTCAAGAGGTTTGGAACAAAAGGATGGGACACCTCAACTTCAAGTCATTGGAGGTAATGGCAAGGAAGAAGGTTGTGATTGGTCCTCCAAGTTCCTTAAGTAATGACAAGCATGTTTGTGAGTCTTGTGCTTTGTCTAAGTCACATAGACTACCTTATACTAGATCTATTTCTAGATCTACAAAGCCTTTTCAACTTGTACATTCAAATATTCATGGATTTACTACAATTAGCAATAGTGGAGCTAAGATGTATGTAACATTCATTGATGATTTTAGTAGATTTTGTTGGATCTATCTACTAAAGACCAAGGATGAAGTGTATGATGTCTTTGTCAAGTTCAAGAATGCAAGGGAGAACCAATTCTCCACAATCATCAAGTGCTTGAGAGGTGACAATGGTGGTGAGTACATATCTAACAAGTTCAAGGCCTTTTGTGATGAGCATGGGATCAAGAGGGAGTATACAACATCAAGGACCCCACAACAAAATGGAGTGGCTGAAAGGAAGAATAGAACTTTATGTGAAAGTGCTAAAGCTATGAGGTTAAGTGCTAATCTTGACAAACCAGTTTGGGATCAAGCTTTGTTGTGTGCCAATTTCTTGTGCAATAGGTGGCCGAGTGCTATTTTGGATGGAAGGACACCTTTTGAGATGCTATTCAAGAGGAGGCCGAGTGTCAACTTTCTAAGAACCTTTGGATGCACATTCTATGTCAACATTACTCTTGATGATAGGACCAAGGAGGATCCATCTTCAAGAAGAGGTATTTTTGTTGGATATAGTGAGGTGAGTAAAGCCTACAAGGTTTACATTCCTTCTACTAACAAATTGATTGTTGGTAGAAATGTCATTTTTTAGGAGGGAAACATTCCAAAGGTGTCTTCAAGCATGATTGATGGTAAAGTAGATGGATCTAGCATTCTTGATGTTGATGAGAAGGATCCTACTTTGGATGGTGGTGATGATGGACCTTCATCAAGTCAAAAGCCAAGGAGAACATCAAGAGAAAGACAAGTACCTTCAAGGCTCACATATGATCAAAAGGGTAAGCAAGTAGTTTCTGGAAATTATGTTGCTTTCCTAACCTCTTTGAATGAGCCTACAAGTGTAGATCAAGCAAGGAAAGAAGAGGAGTGGATCCAAGCAATGGATCTTGAGTATCGATCTCTTATGAAGAGTGGAACATCTTTTGGAGGATCTTCTTGTGTACATGGAGCTATGCAAGTGGATGGATGTTATCTTGCTGTAAAATCAAGTAATGGATCTGGAAAACAAATTTTGTTCAATGACTTTGATGGTCAAGTTGAAGATCAAGAGGTTGATCTCAAAGCGCTTCAACTAGTCAAAAGGGAAGTTGGCAATTTGGAGCTAGTCAAGAGCATCAAAGGAGAGGTAATTGGCAAAGGTGTTATGGATCTGTTTTTGCAGCATATTGAAGACTCAAGTAAGGTCAAAGGAGCAGCAAGGAAGTGTTGTTCAAGTTTACTTTACTTGTTCTATCTCATGTTTGAGCAATTTCATGTGGATGTGTGCAAATTGTCAAGATATGGTAAAACTAGCTACATTGGTGAGCATTGTTTTGATGTTGGATTTGTACTAGCATTCTTGGCTGATTTTGCTGATGGAAATGAAGCTATTGGAGGTTCATTATCTCACTCATCCATGGCTAAGTTCTCAAGTGTTGAGCTACTTGGTGCCAATACTTGGAGATTGTCAATTTTTGATGAATTCATGGTCATTTTCTTGTGTCAAGTAGATCTTGAAGATGGACTAGTGCAAACTACTTGGTTTATGGAGTCATGTGGTGCTGGATTTGCATCATTAATGTACTCACCTACTCGTGGATTTCCAAGGTTTGATGGTTTCTTGTGGCAAGATGAAGATGGAGGCTCATTCATGGAGTATCATGGTGGATACAAGGCAACAAAGGACAAAGGAGGAGGAGACATGCAAGCAAAAGTTGATCACTCACATTTATTGTTTGTTTGATGTATTTTTCCAGAGAGTTCAGAGTTGGAAGCATGGTGGAATCATTTCACTTACATTCTATTTGATTCTTCATGTTCTAGTCACATTTTTACATGTAAAATTGATGTAAGAAATAGTGAAGCATCCCAAGTGGACACTATTCTCTATATCAATTATGGTTATTTCTATTTTGAGAATTACATGATCATTGAAAGGAGATCTATTCTTAGGAAGAAGATCATTTCTATGATGGATCAAAGTTCTATTGGCAAAAACTATGCTAGGAGCATTGGAAGCTAGGAAAGCGATTTTTTGAGGTAAATCATTGGAGCTCGAGATTTTGGCATATTGTATGAGGGATCATCACTTAATCTTTTTGGATTTCAAGATTCGGACTATGCTGGAGATGTAATGGATAGGAAATCCATTAGTGCTTATTGTATTTTCATAGGAGATGGAGCTATATCATGGATGTCAAAGAAACAAGCCACTATCTCATTGTCATCTAGTGAGGCCGAGTACAAAGCTCTTACACATTGCACAAAGGAGATGGTATGGATCAAGAGGATGATCAAGGATCTTCACGTGCTGGATTTTTCAGAGAGCCCAATCATCTTTTGTGACAATCAATCAGCCCAAAGAATGGCATCCAATCCTATCTGTCATGCTAGGAGCAAGCATATTGAGATACAATATCATTTTGTGAGGGAGCGAGTCATTGCAAAGGAGGTGGAGCTTCAACATGTGTCTTCAAGGGAATGTGTAGCTGATATCTTCACCAAAGCATTGGGAAAAGACTTGTTCATGAAGCATAGGACTTCATTTGGAGTATTATCAAAGTCTATGCTAAAACTAGTTGAAGAGGGAGTGTGAAAGATTCAACTAGTTTCATCACATTTTGCAATATTTTCATATTTGGCATATTGAGGCCAAAACTTGTTTTAGACTTAGAGGTTGACTTTTCAAAGCTCATTAGTCTAAATTTCATTTAAATCAACACTTTTTGAAAGTGTGGGAAAGATAGAATGCGAGTTTGAGTAGATTCAATTTGAATAAGTTGGGTACATTGAATCTAGATCCAAAATTGGTAGGGTTAGCATTTCGGTGGGAAAGCCAAGTGGCCAAATAGGGTTTGGACCTGTTATAAAAGGATGTAACTCGTGGAGAGAGTCATCTTTTCTCTTCTCTATCTCATTTCATGCTTATACATGGTTCTCTTGGGTTCTACTATCCATTGGTGCACTATCTTGGTGATTGCTTGCAATTCTATGTGTAGAATGATCTATATTTGCTATTTTTGGATCCACACGTGTGAAATACAGTAGCTTGCTGGTTTTGTACGGACAACAACAGTACATAATCATTTCATTCAAGTTTTATCAAGTTCTATTAGTGTTTGCATCTCAAATTGTGTGTAGATGCTGATTTTTCTACATTGGTGAAATTGGTAGTGTATTTCTCTTTCTAACCAAAGATCATTCAAGTAGATTGGATCTTAAGGATCTGAAATCTTTCACAATTAATAAAAATGAAACACGGATTATGTTGCGCTTTGTCAACACCATTGATGTACAAATGCTTGATTAGCCATTGTTGTTCATTATTGGCATCTATCGTTTTTTGTAAACTAACAATATTTTCTTGAATCCATTTTTTTTTTTTTTAATAAGTCAATAGGGGCAAGTCAACATATATCGGCATGTTTCAAAACTGTATCATCATCCATCATTGCATATTGGTAAAAGCTTCATAAGTTTAATCCAACTATCATACAGTTCGTTACCACACTATAAATGCACGTATGTTGCAACATAATATGATTCAGTCATTTTTCTAATGATTTTTTGAGGTACATACTTCTAATTATAGTGCAGTCCGTTGTGAGTACATGATCAAATTTATCCGAAATGAACTTTTTGAAACGTTTCAGAGAAGCACAAGAACATGAAGGCAGTTTTTTTAATTTCAAAATTGCAGAAAACATCAAACGGAAAATACCATTCACTTTTGATGTTCGGCATGTAAGACCAAGCACACACAATATCATGGAAGGACTCATGTAAAAGTGTCTCACATGAATTGTCTCAAACATTTTATTGCAATATCATAAATGTAAAAAGATCTTTGCCTTGCCCTTGTGTGTGTTGAGTTGTAGTCGCTCCACCGCAGTCCTAGTAAGAGTTCTTCTGTCCAGAACCTCGTCATCCTACGAGCCAGTTAATCCCTGTAAAAATTCAGTTTTTTAACCGATAAATCTTCTTTTGCAGCACTGCCTTGCCCCTCCTCACCTTTGTAACCTGTAAACCTCTTTCATTTTCTCATATTCTATCTAGACACCACCAAACTCGGATTATTTAGGCTGAAGGAATCGTGTCTTTTATTAGAGTTTTGAAAGAATTTATCTTGAAGAGTAGAGAAACCCTGTCTTTTGAGTAGGCATTTGATTTCTCTGATGTTTTCCGCATCACCAAGGTTGGCAAGTAGTTTGGTAGAGGGGTTTGCAGCTAACTCTATAGATGCATCAATCATGTGCTGGTGTATAAAGAGGAAAGTGATGTGTGACTTGACCACGTCTCTAGCAGGCTTGTGTAGCCAAAGGAAGAACACATTCAGCTGATTTTGCAAAAACGCACAGGGAAAAACTTACTCAGATTGTTCATTATAAATCAGACAACGTGATCGAACCAAACAATGGAAGAATTATTCTTACACTTTTCACCACATCTACATTTGAAAAAGGGTCTCTTCCAATTCCAGATTTTGGCCTGGTGCATATTCTTTCTACTGAAACCCGTGTCAAAGTGTCCACACACTCGAGCCCAAGTTTGCTTAGAAGGGCAACGAGAGGGTTCAAAAAGGTTCATGCGAATGATATTGTCAAAGGCGATAGGTGTCTCAAGTGAAGTGTTCTTATTTAGAGCGGCAAGTCTACAAGTTTCTACTTCTTTATTAGTTAGATGTGCAAGTAAAATCCAAAGTTCCATGGGCATGGGAGCTAGAAAGTTTACAGAGGATAGGCTCCAAAGTTTGAAAGTAGTACGTGCAGATTTGAACTCAATAGTACAGCTAGGGACCATAGGAATTTGACAGTTTTTAGCTTGGCAAAACTTGAAGGCAGATTGGTCTCCAATGTCACAGATATCTTGCGAGAAGATTTCAAGTTGCGAAGCACGATCTTTGTCCAACTCATCTAGGAAAACAAGAGGGTGTGGAGAGAGGGGTGTATCAGAAATGATAGGCGTTGGTTCGGCAAACAAAGAATCATTTTCTTTTTCAAGGCAAGCGAAGTCTTTTCTTATATTTTGTTATATAGTCTCTCTTCGTCCTCATATTTATCAGCAAGACTAGCAAGATCAGCAGCAAAATTTTCCACAGTACCTAAAGGGTCAATACGATTTTTACCATAATCCATGTAAATTTTTACCCAATGTAAGGTATCCAAGAGATCAATCATACAAAGCACTTCATCTTCTGGTCCAGCAGCATTACAGGTAGCATGATCAATTTCAATAATGAAACTATGCAACATCACAACTCTTTTCATACAATAGATCAAAGTTTGTATGAATCGATTAGGGAGAGGAAAGGGCTCCTTGTGACCAAGATCAATAGCATTTTGAAACCAACTTGAGGACTAAACCATGAAAAAAAGCCTTTGTTAGCCTATGAATCCACGTAAGGTAAAGGTTTGATACTATCCCGACCAAAGGATAGTTGGATTTACACCTCAAGGATGCACAGAGAGAGATTAACGAAATATAGCTCCTCTTGACAAAGCAAGACCAAACTTTTTGAAACCTTTATTCATAACCCAACAAGGTAAAACATAGCTAAAAGCATACAGTACTTCAAAGAAAGAAAGCACCATATAGCAAAACAAATTTCAAGACATCCAGCTGGTACCTGTCACCATCCCACCACACAAAACCGCACAAGTTAGCACAGTGAGGAAGACAGGTGTCAACACTGAATGTCAGTTGTTATCCATGTCCGAAATAAGTTTAGCGGCTTAACAGCTTAAAATATTTGATAAAACAATGTAGTCCAATCTTCCTTATGTGACAAATAGTTATTAGCGATAGGCCTTCCCATATTACCACCGTATCAGGGCATTTCGCCATTCTGACCAGTATTATGGTACTAGTCCGTATCAATTTATATAGTACCAACATATGTATTGAAAAACAACTGCATTATATGATTAGCAAAGTAGAGATAGCATGGAACGACACTCAGATATAGGGCAAATCCATGCCATACCAAAATCTGAACCCATGATAGGCATCATACCATTTTCGAAACTCTTGAGCATATCCATGCTTTCCAAGAATACGCCATCCATCACTCAGTTTCATAAGATTTTTTCAAAAACAATTTTAAAATTTCTATTATATTATTACCAGTATGTGTTTTAGCCAAGTACTTTACCCTAACATTTGCATTAGGATTAGGCCAGATCCGTGCCATACCAATCCCTATAAATGTGGCGATCCCTTGTACAAATCCATGTACCTTAAGGACGCGTAGGTTATCAATACTTGTGTTATTGTGCCTAGAACTAACTTACTTGTAAAGAAAACAGCAAAGTCACCAACTGTGTAACCTGAGTTTATATATGGTTGCTTATCATCGCTAAATGAGAGGCATAGATAGTTTGAATTATTCTTGTTATAGATGTAAGTTACCACCATTTTATATAACCATTCATAAACGTAACTGTTTCCAATTATATACACCATTACCTTTTCGTGCACTGATACATGAAGCAAAGTACTACAATGCTAACCTGAATAGATGTTGCGTGAGAATCTTGTGAAGAAGCCATATTTGCTTATGAACAATACTTCCTTCGGAGACTGGTAATAGAAGTTTGCCACAACAGTAATAGCATAAAGAGCATTGCTAATTGTACAACGTTTACATTATGAAATGAATACTCTGCTTATGTTTAAGTAAAAAGAGATTGGAATAACCTTGACGAAGATGATTTTTAGAATGTGTACCTGTATATCAGCATACTCCGAATCCAGTAATGGAATCGGGATGCGACTTCGTAGTAGGAGACTATGTATAAAGCAAGAGACATATTGCATTTGCTTACCATTGCTTATCATTTGTCATAACTCATACCTCATGTAGTAACCATACAAAATAACATAGCTCGCTGTTAGCCAGCTATGTAACCATTCATACATTGAAAAGGTATGCATGTGCATGAACAATAGTGTGGCCATTGTTGACCTCTCAACGATGAAGTGCCACATAGCTATGTAAACAAAGGTTCCATTACTCAAGTATTATGATAGTAAGGTAATCGCTAAACCAGTGCGTTTGTTCATTATCCCAAACGCATACCAATCAAGCCACAAAAGTAGTGGGTTGCGTAGAGCAGTTGCACGCTGTTGGCACCTTCTCAGCGTGTGCTTTCATCATATATTTGCTACATAAATAATGCTATTCAAGCCACATGAAAAGTGTGAGGTTGCATGTAGTAGTAGCGCGCTGCCAGTGCACTATCAGTGTGTGGTTTCAGCATGCATTTGCCACATAAAAAATATGTGATTTCATGCAGTAGTAGCGCGCTGCCAGCACCCTATCAGTGTGTAGATTCAATGCATATTTGCCACATAACTATTGTGATAGGATGGCAACATCCTCAAGGCTTTGCCAAGAGGGTATTCCATTGCGTTTTTCATCATACACCTATCTTTGAACAAAGTGGTAAGCATGCATGGCATGCATAGCTTTTTCAGAGAGTGTTGATCGTGATCCAGCGCCCTCCTTATGCCATCATTTATCTACTAAACAGAGCATGTAAAAGAAAATCTTGCTTATGCTATCATAAAGGAAAAGCATAGATGTAAAGGCATACCAGTCCTTGTGATTGTGCCAATCAGAGAGCCATAAATGGGCGCCACCAAGAGTAAGCCAGCATGAGGCAGAATGAGAAGAGGATGAGAAAAGCGAAGTAAAGTGAGGGTTTTGGTAGTGATGCATCTCTTATATAGACTCTTGATGGAGTGAAAATTGGAGGAAAAGTATACATTTGAAATTTGAACTTTGCCAACAAAAACCCATAAATATTATACGGTAACTAAAAAGCCCATTTATCATGGTCATTAACACACTGACATGGTAAAGTTATATAGTTTTGAGCATCGTGCATGTGAGAGAGAGAGAGAGAGAGAGAGAGAGAGAGAGAGAGAGAGAGAGAGAGAGAGAGAGAGAGAGAGAGAGAGAGAGAGAGAGAGAGAGAGAGAGAGAGAGAGAGAGAGAGAGAGAGAGAGAGAGAGGAATCCTTGTGGGAACCACATGTGTCAATGCATTTTCTTAGTTGTTATTTATGTCACAACTCAAAAATATTATAGTAAGTAAAAGACCGTGTTTCCAATTTTGTATCGAATTCATATTTTTTTGTAATGGCATATAATTACGTATAACGTAAGTAGAATGTTATGGCATGGATTTTTTACAAAATATATATATAGAGAGAGTAATAAATCCAGCAACCAAGAAAAAAACACATTTTCATAGAAATATGAAGCAACATCAGTAGTAAATTAGTAAGACAGAGGAACTATGTTGACTATCCAAAAATGCAATTTCATAATCAATTTATTGTTTACGTCAGAAAATTAGTCATGACTATGAAATTCATTATGAGTCATAGTGTAAGTACCAAATGTAGAGTAAAATCAGCAACGTACTTCATGTGTGCAGCAGTCATTAGAAGTATCTAATTGAATTGACAATATAGTAGTAACAAATATATGTTGTCCAATCCACATAGTATGTTAATGTAGAAGTAGACCTAGCTACTAGTGGTTTTTCACATAACGTAGCTATGTAGTTAAGTTAAACAAGTTTTTTTCTTTAGAATATATTAATAAGTTCTAACAAATAGCCACAAAAATTTCCAATTATTCATGGTTGTTCTATTGGGGAAAAAAATCATAATTAAAAAGTCCAATTTTTTCCGTTTATCATGTACAAGTCGTAAAGTTTTATCTTAATTCATGGCCTCCATGTACTATAGCACCATAACACTATTAGAATTTGCCAATGTTGTTTTTTGTAAAAAAATGTTTTTGTTACAGACTGCCATTAGCAATATCTCGATTGCATAAAAAATGAGATCACAATACTAACCAAAAAAAGCCCATAGAGAGGTCTTTGCAGCTTACATACTTTATGTTCATGGCCTTGAAGGACGTAACCTTCAGGTTGATAGATATAAATATTGTCTTCTTGTATATATCCATTCAGAAAAGCTGTCTGAACATCCATCTAGTGAATTTCTAGATCTTTGGCAGCTGCAATAGCGAACAAAGAACGAATCGACTGAAGTTTTATGACTGGACTATGTCTCAGTGTAGTCAGTCCCATAAGTTTGTTCGTAACCTTTGACGACTAGTCAAGCTTTCCATTTGGCTATTGAGCCATCTGGATTGAGCTTCAACTTGAAAATCCACTTGATGTTGATAATCTCTGCATCAGGAGGAGCTTCGACAAGATGCCAGGTCTTGTTCTTCATCAATGAATTGTACTCAGCTTGCATGGAAGAATGCCAGTTGTCTGCATTCTAACTCGACAATGCTTCTGCTATTGAGGCAGGTTCATCATTGCTAATGAATGCCTAAGGGATGAAACAATCAGGTTCTTGTCAATCTCGAGGAGATCTTTGAACAATAGTCGATTGTTGAGATGATGATTCTCCTTGTTGTGCGACAGGGATATCTTCGATGTTCGTAAGAATAGTTGCAGGTCGAGGCTTGTCGATGGTGATAGGAGTTGTTGAAACAAACTCTTGCATTAGTTGCTTCTGCTTGAAGTCGAAGAATTTGTCTTTGAGGAAAATGACATCACGACTGAGATTCGGCTAGACTCGACATCGAAGTTGAGGTTGAGTATCCAATGAAGATACTCCTACAGTTGACAGGGTCAAATTTCTTTAAGAACCAACCAAAAAGCTTTAAACCTACTTACGGAAATAGATAAACAAGGACGACAACACTAAGGCTTTCCCAACTAGTGCCCGGAACTGAAGTTGTGTAGTTGATGAAGAAATCCGATACAAACTTGAAATGAAAATTCGAGTCTGCCGAGTTTGGATAGAAACCATTCTTGTTCAAAAATCCAGATTTGTTGTCTTTTGTTGCTTCGCACTGGTGGATAGCAATTTAACAACACCTCTTTGAAATTCGACCCTGACTGTCCCTTCGCCTTCAATGGAATGTGTTGAGTTGTCTCCAAGTTGTACAACTCTAGAATGAGTGAAAGGTTTGTAGTTTTGGAACCAATCTCGATGATGGGTCATGTGATGAGTTGCTCTAGAATCCGAGTATCAGGAATTGATATCCTGAGAATTTTTGACCTTGGTCATAAATGCAGCTTCATCCTCTTCTTCATGTTGGATCGAGTTACTGGTAGACAGTGTTTGCTTGTTGTTGGAACTGCTTCTTTTTTTCATTGTTTATACTTGAGTGTTCTACAGTCCTTAATGAGATGACCAATCCTCTTACAATACTTGCTAAAGAGTTTATGCATTGGTTGGGATGATGAAGTAAAATTCGAGTTTGATCCTGGGCCAAAATTCAATCCTGAGTTGAAATTCGATCCAGAACCAAAATTTGATCCAGGACCGTAATTCGATACAGACTGCATATAACTCTTTTCCTGAATAATCATTTTTTGTGGATTTCTTTGACTTGAACTTCTGATTTCTCTTTTTGTAAAGAGCTTGAGGATCAAATCCTGAGCCTGAGGAGGATCCATTTCTTCTGATCTCTTCTTGTAGTAACATATAAATGACTCTTGATATAGTGAGTTGCTGCTGGGTCGAAATGGCCATGACCCAAGTTTCATAGACATCAGGGAGACTCGATAAAAGAGTCATCACTTCATCTGAATCTTCAATATTTGATCTTGTTGCAGTCATCTGCTCCATGAGATTTTTGAAGGTAGTGTCTGCATCAGACATCCTCAATGTGAAGAACTTCTTCCTTAGATGAAGTTTAGATGTGAGATCTCTTATGTCATAGAGTGTTGCTAGGATGTCCTAGACACCCTTGGCTGTTTGAGCAGATCGAATGTGACTGATCTAGGAGTCTTTGATATTTAGTGTGATTAAGGCAAATTCCTTGCCATCTCGTTGCCTCCATCTGGTGATGCTAGTTGCATCTCCCTCTGGTTTGACTTCAGTGCCATCAACTATGTCCCATAGTCCCTTGGCTAGTAACACAACTCTCATCTTGAACTTCCAGAGATGGTAGTTTTCTCCATCGAGCTTGTCAATCAGAGAAGAGCTAGAACTCGAATCCATTCTGGTGATATCTTTGATAGAAACAACAATAACGTGAAGTTGTTGGCTGTGCACTTGCTGAGATGAAGTCTTGGTAGAAACAAGACTGAATCCGCACTGAAAAATGCAGATTACTGAGCCACCCACTCTGATACCATGTAGGAAATCAGAAAAAATTGATATTTTACAGCGGAAGTGGTGAACCGGTGGAACATGGATCGGAAGTGCGTCAGTTACCAGCTAGCATTCAAGATCAAAATCATACACATTGTGCAATGGAAGAACAATACAATGGACAAAATTGCACTATGATTACAAATAAAATATGAGTACAAGAAGCTTGAAGTTGGGCACGAGACTGAGGGCGCAAAACCGCTTCAGCTGATAACTAGTTGATCACTTACTTCAGAACTCGAAAAACGAACTAAACTATATTCCTAACAAAATGCCTATAGTATCATGTATTGATCAGAGCGCTGACTCCAGTAGATTTTCCTTGATGATTGGAAGTAAGATGATCAGTACATTGAAAGTTGACATCAATCCACTTGATTAACTACATTTGTAGCCGTCGCTTTGCCAAGAGCTATGTATAGAAGTAGGCGACCTTCAGCGTCGGAGTCCTGACAGTATCGAATTTTACAATGACTCAAAATTATACAAGGACTCGGGAAATATACACTGACTCAAAAAAAATTACAATGACTCGAAAATTGCAGATTTTTCGAGTCGAGCCCATATCGAAAAATTATGATATTTGGGTCTCGGAAAAATCTCAGGTTTTTTGGAGTTGATATAGCATCAAAAAATTCTAACTTTTGGATATAAAAAAATCTCGGATTTTTCGAGTCGATACAGTATCGATTTTTTTTTGAAAAATACAAGTCGAGTTTTTGCTATGGTAATTTTTTGAGCCTTCCTTCTTTTTGTGAATTTTTCAAAGATAGGTATAAACAGGGTGTTTTTCAAGATGCTCATTACCTTAATGGAATTGGGCTTGAGCATGAATTTCAACAACAATGGCATAATGGCTAGCATTTTGATTCAAAGTGTGTGCATGAATAGCAATATGACAACAATACAAACATATTTGAAAATGATTATGTCAATGCAAATAGAAAATTTTTATTTGATTATTGTCGTTGGTGATGATGTTGGTGGATCATGCATGTTGAGAGCCAATGATGCATGCAAGAAAAAGAGAGGGACACAAAATTTTTTGTTCTCTATGACTTGCATATAAAGGTACACTTAAAGTGTGCAACAAAAAGAGAGGGACATGATTTTTTTGTTATTGACAACTTGCATATAGAGGTGCATCTAAAGTATCTAGTTCTTGCAGTAAAGTCTTAGCAAATATCAAATCTTTTTGTGGACACACACCCTTATAATGTAAGACATTGAATTTAATATGGACTTTTGCACAAACTCCATTGACCAACTTGAGCACATATTATTTATTGGCTTGTGCAAGACAATGGTGAAAATATTATCATAATTATTAATGAGTGTAAGCTCAAATCTTATGCACATCTAGTTTGCCATTTACCAAGGACATATTGGTAAGATTTGATTTTTTTTACAAATATGATTGGTTGTAATTTTCAATCCTCTAAATAAATAGGCCTCATGGATGGAATATTGAAAATGAGTAGCCTCTTGAGAACACGAAGTTCTCAAGGCTCGTTGGAACCTAAAAAATTAATTCTCCAATAAAATTTCTAGGTCCCACATAAATTTAGAGTAATATTTTGTGGCACGCACTATGTTATAATGGTTAGTTCTTTTATCTCTCGTCTTGCGGCTACTGCAACTTAATGAGAGTAATGGCCTCAACGAGAGACAACTCTCCATATATGTACTATGTATCATTTATTCCTCGTTATTCAGCCATGGGGATGAATGATATAGGATGTAGCAGTTGGAGATGAATCCTTTAAATTGAACATAACTTTTGAGCTTGAGCCCCTACTATGGCATGTAATCAAGCTCCTCTTGGTCAACCACACATTGCCTAGTTCATGTTTTTTCCCCTACACAAATGCTACCCAAGAAGGCCTCTGTGGGGATATACAAGTTCCTATGTAAATTTGAATTTTCAAACCTCTGTAAATGAACAAAAATGGCGGGATATGAGGAGAGAGAGAGAGAGAGAGAGAGAGAGAGAGAGAGAGAGAGAGAGAGAGCGCTCTATTTGATACAATCAGAGAAACGCATTTAGCAAGGGAAAAGGAGTGAAAGATTTAGTAAAAGGATTAGGCTAATCCTGCAGCAGCAGGGAGGATTCGAAAAAGTCTAAGTCTTGGCGGTCAACATGCCAAATAATAAAGAAAACAGAGCAGTGATGGACAATCGTGATCATCCTTGTACAAACGAATATGGAAGAAATGTAGCTGCCGATATCGATAAAGGCTTCAACAAGACACAATTTCCTAACCGTATTAAGCGTGAATCGTCCACAAAGCCTGATACAGTTGCTGATGATCGACGAAAAGCTACAAGGGAACGAATACTCCTGGCCAGACAGAAGCAACGGCTGATGAGATTGGCATGCTAGTGAAGCTGAAGAAACAGTTATTAAGGACGGCCGTGATGATGATGGAAGCAAAACAGACCTGAGGAAGGGAAAGGAAGGCGCGCTAGACAAGCAGGAAAGACGAATAAATGAGATAAATACCCTAAGCCATGTTAAAGAGGCAATTCCATGTAGCGATGATACAGCTGTGCAACAAAGGGTTAGGAAGGAAACCCTAGATGAGAAGTTGAGAAGAGTAGTTTGTGTGGAGAATCTTCCTTCAGATCTTAGCGAGGAGGATTTGATTGCAGAATATGCTCGGTATGGCTCCATGGAGTGCGCTTGCATGGAATTTCAACCCTTGAGAGTAGTAAGTCTTGCTCCATACTTAGTACGATTGCAGGTGTTGTTTTGGGAGCAAGTTTGAAATAAATTTCTAAACCAAAGACTTCATCAAAACAATGAAAATTTTCTTGTATTAATCTATTTATAGTCTTGCATAGTACATGTGGCAGTTTCTTTTGCTGTATTTATGTAGAGCAAATGAATTACCAACAAGTCACTTGTTGAAAGACAAGACCATTGCAAAATTGCATAAATTCATGTTAATCATCTTCAAAACTAGATTCTTAAGGGGTGAAAAGCCAACTAGTTTATTTAGCTTCTCAAATAACAATAATATGCAATAGGTATATTTTAAGAGAGATTCAAAGAAACAAGCTGGATTTTTGGGCCCCTTTTATGATGCATGTGATATTGCCAAGATGTAGAGGAATTGGGAAATGTGTGTATAGATGAAGAGTGCTTCAGGCTTAATTAAGAGACTTAAGCATGCAAATAGTTATCAACAATACTTGTGAAAGAACATGTGGCTCAAAATTAGGAGACCTATGATCCACATGTTGTATCATGCAATTCTCATTTGAGATCTTTCTCCATGAACCCTTGAAATTATGTTTGACTGGACCTTAATCGTAAACTCAAATTTTAAACTAACTTATTTTATCCCTTATAGATTCTCACTTTACTTGATATTAATTTGTGGAACTTTTTAATTTGTGCATTTTAGTTCATTTTCCAAATCATTGACTTTATAAAACTATCTATATAATGTTTATAATTTTATTTAGGTCTAGAATGGGTTTTATGCACCTTAATTATGTTGCATTGGGTTAGTCTCACATACGACTAGGAAATGCCAAGTTCACTAGGTAAGTCCTCAAATACACTAGAAATTTCAATGTGTGTTCACTAAAATGTTGAATCTAGAAGTAGCAAGTTATAGCTAGCTTTAATTATGCCATTATCATTATGAGGTTGAAAATGGATTATGTAGGGTCGAAGATCTCACGTAGTATAGCCCTCCCGCCTGTCAACAAGGGTTAGATCACTAGATAGGTACCTAACTATGCATAGATGTTATTTTTAGTTAGTTTCCTACTTTCTCCCTTAACTCTACTCACCACTAACACTACTCTCCCTTAACTCTACTCCTCTACACTAACATTCATCATGATGGTAGGTGAAAGGAAGGGGATGATTAGATAAGATGGAGGGAAAAGAAGATAGAAGAGAGAGAGAGAGAGAGAGAGGGTGGAGGTTAGCTCAAATGCACATTGTACTTGCTAAAGGAGAAACATAAGCTATTGAAACCAAAAAGCATGAACTTGAAAGAAATAGAAAACAACAAGAGCAATAGCAAGCATTGAATTGCAAATGAGGATGCTTCTCTTGCAAAATTTATAGAGTTTCCTCCTTTTCATTAAGCATGAAAATAGTGTACAAATGGTGACTTTTTATAAAATGGGGAAGGCCCTTGCCCCTCAATCCTATTGGCTAATTTTTATAATGATCCTATCCATTCATCTTGGACCCAACTTGATCCAAGGGTCCACAAAAAGTACATTGGTAATCACAAGATTCATGTGAGTCCCAATCTGGACCCAACTCTAAAAAATAATCTCTAAGTTCAAAAATGACTTTGGGCCTCTAGTTTTATTTTAATTCCAAGGCCCAAGTCAAGTTTATTTTATTTACAACTTTACTTGTGTGCTCATTGGGCCATGGGCTTACGCGCACAGGATGCCATGCCCTCGCAACACATTTTATTGAATGATTTTGTTTATTTACACTTTGTTGAGAATACCCCCAACAGGACCCACGACCTGAAGTAGTGCCGGTCCCTCGACACTCTGCCAGTTTAGTAGAGCGTTTTCTTTGCCCGCCTTTGCTGGATGAGGTAGGTGGTGACGTCCTCCATAAAGTTGAGGCGGTCCAATTTCTTCAATTCTTTTGACATGTGAAGAGACTTGTGGGCCCCCCGCAACCAATCTTGGTCGACCCATGTTTGGAATCGGTGTGTCCATGGATCACCCTAAAGCGTAGCTCGGTAATAGACACGAGCCATTGGCAGCCGATCTTCGATTTTGTCTGAAGGTAGCGCCTTAATAACATCAAAGAATATGGATGGGAGAAAATTGTCTCATTTAGTTTCGATCCCCTTTAGATGTTCTAACTCTCGGGCGTAAGTGACTGCTGCGCGGACTATGGGATCAGGGCAATTGATGTATTGGTTGACGAATGCGGTGAGAGCCCTTCTGGCATCTACATCCGTAGTCCACCCATATATTTTAATTGTATGACCGGCCAATTGAAATTCTGAAGTGTGATCTTGTCTAGAGGGGTGCCGCATTCCGCCCATTTGGATCTTCGTGGACATGGGAGGAAGTGCGCGTTCACCCGTAATTGTTGTGGACTCGTCACGTAGGCCCTGATGGCCGCAAAGTCTCTTTTGAACAACTGTTGATGCCACTCTGGTTGTGGTTGGAGGGCGGGTAGTACTTGCAGTTCGTTGCCCTTGATTGTCTGAGCAGAAAACGATATCTGCCAACCGCCTCTTGATGACTCGTGGGGATACTTTGATAAAAATTCATTGATTTTCTCCTCCACAGACTTCGGTCTTCGGAAGGCCCGTTTGGCAGATATCGTGAGCGAACCTCTGGATGATGTGGCTTGGCTTTGGCTGGTAGTTGCGCCTTGGCTCTAGTCTCGCGTCTCAACAGCTGTATCCGTCTGCCCTTGGTCTTGGCCTTCGGACCCTTGATCTTGTTGAAATCCCCCTACTGTCTGCTGGCTCTGGTCTTGGCTTGTACCTTGTGCAGCGTCAAAAGTAGGTGGCGGTGAAATTACCACGGGGGTGGGCTGGGCCTTCGTTTCCATGAATTTTTGGCAGGCCTTGAGGGCTTGCTTGGCCTGGGCGAGCTCGTGCGTTGCGCTTGTCCGATATTTGTTGAACTCTGCCTGGTAGCTGTTTAGGGTTTGGCTATAAACCTACACCTGACGCCGTAGGAGATTCATTTCTGATTGAGAAAGCGGCCTTGAGTCCGGTGCAGGTTGAGTTAACCAGGCGAGCTTTTCCTCTTGTAGTGCTTTGACCTCCATCCTCAGGCGCGTATTCTCTGCTTCCAAAAGGGTAAGTTGCGCCTGGATGGGGGCAAGCCATTGGGACGCTTCAGCTTGAAGCTCCTGCACCTTCGTGGAGGCCTCAGTCAACGCTTTGGAGAGGCTTTGGATATATTTGTTGAGGCCCTCCTCCTTCTGCTGCAGCTTGGCAATCTCCTGGTGCCCTGCTTGTTCGTGTTGATGAGCCAAAATTAGCTCTTGCTGCAGCTTGGTGATGTCTGCTCGCAGCTGTGTGTTACTCGTCGCCAAGTGTAGTACCCTGCTTTCCAGAATGGCTTTGGTCGCTACCGCATCCAAGATGTATTTTCCCAGAGTTTGGTATGCTGTCGTTAGATCTGTGGGAGCAGCCGGTACACTGGCACTGGCAAGGGCTTTTGTTGTATCAGCCCCGACGACTTGTGGAGTGCCGTCGTAATTGTCTTCTGTTAGGTTCTCATTGGACCTGATGCCATCTGGGGTGGTAGGATCAGTCCAATCTGGCGATGGTGCAAACACTGTTTGGACAAATGCGTCATCAGACAACGGTTGGTTGCCCTCGACAACCTTTGTTGGCGAAGCGGGTGGGGTTTGAGAAGCAACTGTGGAAACAGGGGTGAGGACGGTTTGTCCGAACGAGAGGATGGGAGGAACAGAAGGAAACTGGAGGGTGGTGTGGAGTATGGAAGAAGGTGAGGATGGAGCAGAAAGCGTCTGGCGTGGGGGTGAAAAATTGATGACTTGCATCCACGCCAGAGTGTTGAGAGACAATTGAGAATCAGAGGGATTGAATGGAATGGAAGCAACGGTGGCGGCAGGAGTGATGGAAGATGCGATGGTGATGGATGGAGTAGTGGATACTGGAAGATAAATAGGAGTGGTATCAACAAAAGAAACGGAGATGGAGACGGAAACAGATGTGGATGAAACATGAAGAGAGGTAGCTACAACAGAAATCGGAGTGGGGTGTTGCACGAAAGAAGAAGTGGCGGTTGTTGATGGGGTGGTTAGTGCGGTAGTGGGGGTGCGTCTTCGGGTAGTAGGTGGAGATGTGGATGTAGAGGCAGCGCCACTCATTCGTTTGCTGGCCGTTGTGTTAATAACTGCAAGTTGGGAGGAGGTGGATGCTTGAGATGGCGGATAAAGGTTAGTATGTGGCACGAGGGTAGACATAAGGGATGAGCGTTGGAAATCGCACACTTTCGTCTCGAGAAGTGCGCAGGCAAAGTTACACAACAGGGAGCCTGCTGCGATTCGCTCACGGTTGTTGGGTTTGATGGAGTTGGTTAGTTCTCGAATAAGGAAGCTATGCCAGTCGTATGGCACAACGGAGGGACCAGAGAATTCCAGAAAGGATTCCACTATCTGACTCTGTAGTGTAGACTGGATTCTGTCTTTGCGAAATGTTAAAATAACCAGAAAGTTATTCAACAGATGCGCAGCCGCCTGAATGACGGGTTCCGTGATAGCTTCTATTAGGTAACCATTGTTAGTCTGGATGGAGATTTTTGGTGTGGTTTGGGTGACGAACGGTTTGATCAGAGCTTTGGCGTGGCGATGAGAGATGGGTTGACGATCACCGGACATAATGCCAATGGTGACCATCGAGTCTGCGTTAATCCTGACCTTCTACGTGGTACTTTGGTACAGGAAGTGGAAGCGAGTCTTTTTCTCGTCCCAGGTGGCGTAAGCGTGAAGGGTGAGGCCCATGTTAATCTCAGAATGGAAGAGCTCCGGGTCAAAACCCATTGCCGCTAGAAGTGGACCGGCTGTCTGTAGCCATGGTTGGATCATAGCGTCAGAGGGTAGAGGCCAAATATGTGTGGCCTCGGGGATGTCACGTTGGATAACCTGTTTGGTGCCAGAGTCTTCAGAGGGTGAGGAGGCCATGTTAGCAGTGTCAAAGAAATAGAAAAAACGATGAAAAATGGAAAAGGGTGTGGAAACGGCAGAAAACTGTGAATAACGAGTGTTGGATGATAAGAAGTGTAGTTCATAGCACAGATCGGTGTTCAGTATGATCATATGACAGCTGGTAGGAAGTTTGGTTGCAAACGAAGAACTTGGTAATTTCAGAGTAAATTTCGGCAGAGCTTCGCTAGCAAAGGTGACAAATGACTCGAATTCAGCCGTTATAAAGCGGAATTTAGAGTGCGTATTAGGTGAAATCCACTTTCCCTTGCTCAGTTCCACCCAAATTTTAACAGGCACCTTCTTCACAAAATTCTAAGACCTCAGGGAAGTCTGTAAGAGTTTAGAAGGTGATTTGACTACTATGCGAAGGTTCTGCGAGGGTTTAGGCTGTTTGCGAGGGTTCAACTCTCACAGGAAGTGATCTCTCGCACAACTTGTTCCTGTGATTGGATTTTCAAGATCAGACCATGTAGGCAGACTAATTTCACTGCTCTGATTCCATTTAGGCACCTTGCGAGGGTTGGTAAGTTGATCCTGATGCTCTGCGAGGGTTCTGAAAATCCAGCTTCTGGGAACTCTCGCATACACTAAAAAATGATGATTCCTCCATCAGGAACTCAATCAGAGATTTTCATGGATGCATCTAAGTCAGATATGGTGACTGTCCAAGTTTCAAGAGCTATCTCCCAAGGGATCTCAAAAAATCAAGAAAAAAGTGCTCTTTCAGAGTGTTTTTTGATGAGATCTCGAGATTTTCTGATTTTTAACTTTTGTAAACTGGTAATCAGCTTCATGTAGGCTTGATCTGACTGTTGGTAGTTCTTTGAAAATTTTGATGGATACTTGGTATCAGATCCATCAGTCAATCTGATGATCTGCTTCCTTCTTGATCCTATTTGGATCCGGATCCTTCTTGGATTCTGATGGATTTTCTCGATCTTGTCAGATCTGGCTGAATCTTGATGGATCTAGCTTGATTTGGGTTGATCTTCTTAGCTAGTAGTGATGGCTTAGCAGAATAGCTTTTTGTAACGTGCCACCCCCACTCTGGATCTGCCTTACTGTGGTGGCCAGTATTTGTGCAACCGGCTACCATTGATGGGTGTATCGAATGGTGTCCCATCTAGCTTTTCCAAATTCACGGCTCCATGATTAAGAATTTCCTTGATCCTATAAGGACCTTCACCTGTGAATTTTAACTTTTCCTTGATCGCCTTGGTTTTATACAATCTCCGGAGCGAAGATCCTTCTTTTGTAACCTACGATCATGCCATGCCTTGCGTCTTTCCTTTTCAGCTGCCAGTGCGTGCACAGCTAGTAAGCATGTTTCACAAAGTTTTTACAGAGCTTCGTGGCGTAGTTGTAGAGATTTGGACTCATTAAGACGTTGCGTGGTGGCAATCCTTAATGAAGGAACTAAAAACTCTACTGGCATTACATCATCCTGACCATATACCAATTGGAAGGGTGTTTGATCAGTGCTTCCTTTATATGTTGTCCTGAATGCCCACAGTGCACTTATGTTCCCAATCCGATCTGCTAGCTTCAACTGTTTTTGTGAGCACGCTACACAGGATCTTATTGGATGATTCTGCTTGCCCATTACCACGAGGATAATAAGGCGTACTGGTTCTGTGGATCACGAAGAATTCCTCCAATAGGACCTTGATGGTCTCGTTGATGAAATGGCTTCCGCGATCGCTGACTAGCTCCACCGGGCATCCGAAGCGTATAATGATATTTTCATAAAGGAACTTGGCAGTGGTCCTAGCATCAGCTACTCTTACTACCTTGGCTTCGACCCATTTGGCGAGGTAGTCTGTGGCTGCGATTATGTATCGAGCCTGGGAACTCCTTGTTGCAGGGTGAATTGGACCGATGTAATCCAATCCTCACTGTTCAAATGGTGCTTGGGCTAAGACCGGGTGTAGTAAGTCGTAATTCAATCTCGTTGGTCTCCTTGCCCTTTGGCACACATCCAACTTTTTCAAGTATTTTTCCGTATCCTTATGAATTGTTGGCCACCAACATCCTATTGCAGGATCTTACGAACTGTAATGTCAGATGCAAATGACCTCCACTCATGCCTTCATGTCAAAGCGAAACGATCTGGGTGGCCTCATGAGGAAGAATACGCCGCCGAAGAATTCCATCTGGACCTCTTCGATACAACTGGTCGGCAATCAACTAATAAGGTCTAGCCTTTAAGATCAATTTCCGTTGTTCCGCCTTTGGTAAAGATTTGTCTGGTTGGCCCCGCATTAGATATTCAACAATGTCGGCCGCCCATTTTGGTACTGTGTCCACGTAAAATAAGGCAGCATCTACCAGCTCATCGTCGGGTTGGTTTGCAATCTCCTTCCGTTTGATTCGTAACACGTGATTTTCCATGTAATGTTGTTTTCCCTTGCGAACTACTATCCGAAAATCAAACTCCAACAACACAAGTAGCCATCTGGTGATTCTTTCGGTGTTGCAAGTTTTATTAACGAGATAGAGCAAGGGTTGATGGTTCGTATAAAAAGCAAAATGTGTGGCCATCAAGTAGTGTCGAAATTTTTTAACCGCATAGATCATTGCCAGTGCTTCTCGCTCTGTGGTTGAATAATTCATTTCGGTATCACTGAGCTGTCGGCTTGCAGATCAGATTGGAAAATCCTTTTTGTGTTCACTTGGCTGGGTTAAGACTGCTCCAACTGCATACTTTGAAGCGTCTGTATGCACGTGGAACTCAATGGACCAATTACGCGGGCGTAAGATTGGTGCTGAAACCATCCTCTGACAGGTTGAAAAACCAATTTTGAGCCACTGCCAATAAGGAAATGGGGAACAACATCAGCTTCTCCGTAGGTGTCCGTTCATCGTAGATTTCACAAGCTTGCTCGTAGATCTGGAGGAATCAGATGGGATCTGATGATCCGTCGTATTTTGGTATTTCCATCCGTGGTGCTCTCCGGACTGCTTATAAGGGAGCGACAGGTACGGGTTGGCCCATTGGATCCATTGGTGCTGGTTCCAGTTCTGCCTCTTGTTGCACAACTGCTAATCTAGGAAGGTGTAGTGCTTGATTTGCTATCCTTCATGCTATTGATCGTCCCGATCTCAGATTCATCCGATGGTGGGTTTCAAAGTGATTGGATCTTGCTTATACAGTAGGATGCAGTCTGGATCTCTAAGGATCTGATCAATCTGATTGGCCGTAAGTGAATTTTAGGCCCTTTACGATGGTTTTTCCTTCATAACTTTTTACTCCTTGCACTGATTGACCTAAGATTTTGACAGTAGCTGGATCTGATGCAGATCTTTCCATTGATCTAGTCTGTGAGGGTTCTCTTGTGCGAGGGTTGGCTGTGCGAGGGTTCGTTAGCTGTTTTGCAGGTAAAAAACTTGATAGCTTTCAGATCTCTGGGAAGTAACTCTCGCAAGGCTCACAGTAGCTGGATCTGGGTCAGATCTCACTATAGTAATCTCTGCGAGAGTTAACTCTCGCAAGAAGTGAAAATTTCACTGTCTGCGAAGGTTCAAAACCACTTTTTTGGCTTGATCTTCACCAGATCTTCACACTAACTCTTGCAGGCTTCATCACTGATGTAAATTGACATTCCGAATCGATTGAGAGGGTCTGTGAGAGTTCTTACTGGAAGGATTTGCTAGATCTTCACTTTTTAGTGATTTTTTTGTACTTAAATCCAATTTTCTGCTCACTGGAATCAAACTAACTCTCGCAAGCTCTTCTGTGTCCTGGTCTCACTGAGATGGAACTTCAAAATCCTCTACAAGAGTTCTTGACCACTGGAACTGAAAATTTTGTTGTCTGCAAGAGTTCACTGGTACTTTCCCGTCTTTTTTTCACTGGGAACTCTCACACAGACACTTAGACATCAAACTAACTCTTGCAAGCTTCTCTGTGTCCTGGTCTCACTGAGATGGAACTTCAGAGGGCTCTGCAAGAGTTCTTATGAAGATTTGAATTTTACTTGGATTTTTTCAAGGGTTTTTTGATTTTTTTATGATTTTTCTCTGGTTTTCACAATCTGCTTGGAACTAACTCTCGCAGGCTTCTATGCAAGTTTGGGACAGTACCTTGGAGATATAAAAATCAAACTAAAAAGTACAGAAAACTAACTCTAAACACCCAAAAATCTACCTAAAACTACTCTGAAAAGCAAAAAAATAGCTAAATTGCAGCTAAACTAGTTAGTGGAAACCTATCCCCGGCAACGGCGCCACTGTAGGGTTGAAGATCTCACGTAGTATAGCCCTCCCGCCTGTCAACAAGGGTTAGATCACTGAATAGGTACCTAACTATGCATCTATGCTATTTTTAGTTAGTTTCTTACTTTCTCCCTTAACTCTACTCACCACTAACACTACTCTCCCTTAACTCTACTCCTCTACACTAACATTCATCATGATGGTAGGTGAAAGGAAGGGGATGATTAGATAAGATGGAGGGAAAAGAAGATAGAAGAGAGAGAGAGAGAGAGAGAGAGAGAGAGAGAGAGAGAGAGAGAGAGAGAGAGAGAGAGAGAGAGAGAGAGAGGGTGGAGGTTAGCTCAAATGCACATTGTACTTGCTAAAGGGGAAACATAAACTATTGAAACCAAAAAGCATGAACTTGAAAGCAATAGAAAACAACAAGAGCAATAACAAGCCTTGAATTGCAAATAAGGATGCTTCTCTTCCAAAATTGGTAGAGTTTCCTCCTTTTCATTAAGCATGAAAATAGTGTACAAATGGTGACTTTTTATAAAATGGGGAAGGCCCTTGCCCCTCAATCCTATTGGCTAATATTCACAATGATCCTATCCATTCATCTTGGACCCAACTTGATCCAAGGGTCCACAAAAAGTACATTGGTAATCACAAGATTCATGTGAGTCCCAATTTGGACCCAACTCTAAAAAATAATCTCTAAGTTTAAAAATGACTTTGGGCATCTAGTTTTATTTTAATTCCAAGGCCCAAGTCAAGTTTATTTTATTTACAACTTTACTTGCGTGCTCATTGGGCCATGGGCTTACGCGCACAGGATGCCATGCCCTCGCAACACATTTTATTGAATGATTTTATTTATTTACACTTTGTTGGGAATACCCCCAACAGATTATTGTCTCATTAGAGTAGAAAATTAATACAACCTAAATTATCATGATTCATGTTGTTTCCCGTTTTGACTTCGCATTCGTGACAGCCTACAATTGGATTTTAACGCGCATAGATTGTAGGTTGTAGAGATGGATGTGTGACTCAAAATGTGTAGAAATCTCATAACTCCATAAAACTTTTTCACAAATGAACTAAGTCACATATAAGTAGTAATCTAGGGTGAAGGGGAGTGAAACATGATTGGACCCTTTTTTTCCCTCCTCTAAATCCTATTGGTTGAGTGACATATGAGCCCTCAATCTTGATTGGACCATTTTGATAAATTCTAGCATTTTGATTAGTCACTAACTCTAATGCCAACACATAGGGATGAGTCACTCACCAAATCTCACCTTGACAAATGTAAGTAGCCTAACTTAACTCGAGCTATATCACTTTTTACTTCTGACCAAATCAAGCCTTTACATGTGTACTTGCCTATTTTGTCTCTTATGCCAAAAATAGCCTAATTAAACACTTGGCTAGATCTCTATAAAAAACTTGAGTACCCCTAACTCAACATAATTAGTCTATTTTTCACACATGGGAACATGCTCCACATGTGTGAGATTTTCTCACAAACAAGAATTGTAAATAACAAAGCTAGATTTTACCAATTTTTTACAAATAATGCACTCCCCACTCCCAATTTCCAAAGTTAGAATTTTGAGTCGTGTCTTACGTGGTGAAAGTTAGGGGCAATGTTGAATGTGTATTGTGCATTGTGACTGTTGGCATGATTTGATGTTCATGAGATGATGAGTACCTCAATTATACTCAAACTCAATCTTCTTACTCCTGTTGAACTTTTTTTAGATATGTACACACGTGGGAACAACCTCTTACACATGGGAACCATGTCTCATTCACATGGGAATGCTAGATCTATCAATGAAATGGTGCCACAAGGCAATTTTCTACTTGACTAGCTTCCAACTAGTTCATACTTGAGTCAATCAAGACAAATTCAATCTAACTAAAACTAGATGCACTTATGACTACCATCCACACGTGGGAACAGGCTCCACATGTGTGGGATCAAATCTTAAGAAGTTGAAAGTTGCAAGATCTGTTTTTTCATGTTGTTTGAGAAGTTCTCATCCTGTAAATGACTAATGTATTAATATTCTCATTTATAAATGATCATAGATTTTTGAATAATAGCTAGGTAAAAATGAAGACATAAATTATGTTGGTTTATAATTTATGACATTTAGTATGATTGGCCAATGTATGTAAAAGCTTGCTCCAAGATTGTGGTAAATGGTAATGTTGTGTTATGCGTTTTTTTTGTGTGTGTTTGCAAGAACTGACTTATGTGCGATATCAGAGGCACTTCTGATATTGTCAATGCGACAATTATCACTCTAGATAGCTATAGAGACGAAAGTAACAATCACAATCTGAAATACAAATACACCAAGGTTTTGTGCGTTTGATCGTGTGACTCCATTAGATCCCATTTAAGAATTTGTCAAAATAAAAAATAGCAAATGCGGAACTTTGTATTTTGTTTGAAGGTAACTAACTAGTCCAAACATTAGAAATATCCGTTGTCATATATTTCTTCCTTTTGACAAAAAGAAAATCTTTCACCTCTTTCGAAAGTGGAGCTAAATTATTCATTACTATTTTAGTAAGTCTTATAAGGTTCATTACACATAATCAAAGGTTTTTAATTTGCAATGCCCTCATTAAATGAATGTTTAAGAGTACTTCAAAAAAGTTTCCTTGAAAAGACACTTTTTGTTGCAGAATTAGCCACAAAAAGTAGGTTTCATTCATAGATGCACAGAAACGCGTTTATGAGGAGACGCGTTTCGAAAACCGCGTTTATGAGAAACGCGGTTTCTTAGATTGGAATTGTACAATTTTTTTTTTATTTTTTGGAAAAATAGCTTATGGCTGAAATTTTTTTAGGGGATCAATGGTCAAACAAGCGTTTTGCCTCTCAGAAGTGCAGTAGATGGGGCACAAACAGATCTTATTTTCAATAGCTATTTGGTTGTTATTTGCTCTGGTTTTCAATAGATACTCAGGGGGTTCGGGGGGCAGTAGCCCCCCCGGTGGGGGGTTTGGGAGGCAACGCCCCCCAACGGCAGGGTCCGGGGGCTGCCAGAAGACCCCGGCCCCAACGGTTTTCATGATTTGGCCTTCCAACTCCCTGAGCGAAAACACACTTATTGGGACCATCTATGATCATAACGAACATGCTAGAGGTTAGTTTTGAATTTTTATCCTTGATAGAACCCAACAAGGATTAATGCACCTGAACTAGACCATCCTACACCAGAAACAGTCGACAAACTACACAATAATAATGCTCTTAATTAGAGCTTTCATCTGATACCCATATTGCCCAAAAAAAAAACCAAAAAAAAAAAAAAATTTAAAAAAAAAACATTTCTGGTATTTTTTTGAAATTTTCAGAACCGCGTTTCAAAAAACGCAGTGCATCTATGGTTTCATTTGAGATGAGATGAAAACATCAAAGGAAGCTTTTTTGCTAATCCATCCAACCAATAAGCCTCATGTTTGTGAATTAGATTCAGAAGATATATTATTGCTCCACTAGAATGTTGTTTTGAAGAATATCCTTGGATAGGTCGCAGATTCATGCCATGAATGTGGATGTCAATATCTTGTATAAGTGGCAGTCTTTATTTTATAAATCCTTGTAATGTATGTAGCTTGGCTCCTCTATTACTTCAATTGTAGTGCAACCTCTTCCTTGGTATGTGATCACATATGTATGTTCCTTATTTCTCTTACCTTTAATTAAGATAACGGAAAAAGGAAGAGGCAAGAAAATTACCATTTTGTAACCGGTCAGTCTTGATTTACTTTTAGCTATGAATACTTCTTCCATAGTTTGTCGCATAGGATTCTTAACAACCTCAACATTGTTGTGACTTCTTGTCCAATACTCATGATCCCATCATTCACATTCAAGATTATTCACAAAAAGATACAAAGGTAGTTCACGACTTTCAAGGATAAGCATCAACATTATTTTCAGATTCAAGTGAAAATATGTGCATCTTAATTGTGTTTTGATCAATGGAAGTTTGTTTAGGGCCATTCTCAAACAAAGATGTTCCCTCTACGATAGTATGATGGTTCTTGTTGCATTCTCTAGAAGCAAGGTGGCATCACTTATTGACTTACAAATAAGCACTAAAAACATGCCTAGCCTTGTATCACCAAAACCCAAAACAATCGTCTGGGAATTTTATTTGGAACTCTCAAAACATTGATTGTTCATGAATTGGCCGTTTTCACAAGTAAGAACTGGCCATAATTTCATCATATACACATAAAAATCTCATTCCTCTAGGATATTGCCTTGGGGGAACATCCAGAATGAGTGTAACTTTGCCAACTGAAAGATTATTGAGTCAAGAAAGGCTAATTAAAAGGCATTGAATGTTCCTTGGCTTTGTAAAAATTGTCAAAAGACCATAAAGTACAACAGGAAGTTGCCACAATATACAAATCACTAACCTACTCACAGTAAACAGTTTGAGCTCATATTTTTTTAACAATTAATGGTTCGAGAAAGTCCTAGCTATACCCCTGCTTGATAAAAGTAATCTTGGTGAAGTTTTGACCATTCAGTCATACAGTCCTTCTTGTTCCCATACATCCACAAGAAAATCAACCATCTCCTGTAAAACCTAGTGTCAATACACTCTCTATAATATTGTAACTGCAATTACAAGACCAAGCAGAACACATGAAAGTAAAAAATGTCATGACTCTAATATAGGCTCCAGTTGACCAAATGAAACTGTTTCGGACAAGTATTACTTACAGGTAGAGGAATCGGCTGAGTAAAGGGACGACTAGTGGTTAGCAAATCATTGTACGTCGCACCCCAGCTGCACAATACAAACGGAAAAAGAACTTCCATAAAGATATAGTAATACTTTGATATAATATGCCAATAAATTGGGTAGTACTTTGGCATCTGACAAGCTCATTGATTCCACAACCCCAGTAAGAAGCATAGAAAACTCCTCCTAGAAAGTCCAATTTGAATCAAATCAAACTATAATAAAATCAAATCAAATCAAAACCCCAGTTCATAATGTGACCAGACCTAATAAGAGGTTCGTGCGATCGTTGTGGACGTTGCAATGGCCGATTTCCCACCCATTCTTTTCTCTTCTCGTGCCAAAGAATTTGTGCTGTAAAAGGGATATCCAGTGAGCAGTTGTCTACAGAATTTTTTTAAACAGAAAACCAGAGGTTTTACACATCAATAACGTGATTAGCCAAATGCAATCTTTTAGATGAACTGTAATGGTTTTGCACAAGGTAATAAAAAAAGGAAGGGAAAGAAGAAGAAACTTTACTATTTATTAATAAAGCAAGGTATCAGGACAATGGGACTAGCAATACACAGTCCTCTAGACAAACTGCTAACAATTACGGAGGAGATACTGAAACTGGAGGAGTGCATTTTTGCAATATGCTAGTCAAATGCACTAAAATGCTACTATTCCTGATCGATTGAATAAGACATCAGCTAAGCTACTGAATTTATCAACATTTAGTTGCAAGCTGAAAAGGCCATTGAGGAATAAAGGCACTGTCTTAGATCCTTTTGAAGGCACAAAATGGCATATCAGAACATAAAAAAGAAAAGAGAATGACACACTGAAGCTTCAAGAAAATGCTTAGACCAGCAATGCCTCGAATTTCACTAGTAATCTCACCATTGTTGATAAATTTATTTGTATCATTGCCCCACTTCTCTTGACCATTTATAGATGAACTTCTCCAGGATGATCGTGACTGACGATGGTTGTTCTCCGTCTCACTTGAGGACCACCAATCTTTCTGATGTGTCTTAGGCCCATAAAATCCCACTTTCTGGTTCTTGGCTTTGTTGGTATTACTTCTGGTAGGCGTTTTTGCAAAACCTCCCACACAGCCACTGCTCTGGAGCAAATGTTTCCAGATTCAGTTGGAACAACTTGACAAAAACTTCGAATAAAGGACTAGGGTAAGAGCAATTATTCTTTAAACCTTGTATTTCTGAAAAAATAGCTGCAGAAACTTTCTTTATTCAAATCAGGAACTTTCGACCCATGTAGGCACATAGCGAAAGTCAAACTGTTTTAGTGGTTTGAGAAACCAGAGGTACTGTGACATCAATAGTATCCTAGCACCTCTATTTGAGTTCACAAGAGAAGAAGAGAACCTTAGTTTAGTTTTAATACTGAAAACTGAATGTCAGGACATTTTTGCTGGTGAAATCAAAAAGACAAAAAATAGTCAAAATTGACCAGAATATTTCATACACCTACTGTGGACAAGCAACTCTCCACAACAGAATTCATTCCTTAAAGAACTTCGTCTAATCCATTAAATTTAAATCAAGAAAAGTGTCAAGCTCCTGGAATGTTTCCTAAAAATGACAATTAGAGAACAAAAAAATAAATCTATATGATAATATTAAAGAGCAACCTACCTTTTGATGTTACTACCACACTTATCATGCCCACATAAGTATGCTTCTGATGTGGATATCAGAATTTTTCTCTTTTGTTTCAAATTATGAAACTGCCTTTACAATGCGAAAAGATAGATGAGTTGAAAGCTCAAGCAAAATGCAATATTCCAGATCTCAGTCAGAGCAGTAGCAAGTCAACTTCTTCCCTAGATGGTAAATCACCTATACCTTCTAGAAAGTAGAGAATACAAGAACGTGCTGGATATCAAATTGGGCCCTCAACATTGAAAAGAGCAAAGCTAGGTACGACGCAAAACTAGGTACGACTTACCCCATGCATACAGATTTCTGGCAATTTTGTGTGATATGTACAGGCCAACGTAGCCTTCCGTAGCTCAACATGCTATGGCCGATGAACCCAAAAGGCTAAACTTTCACTAGAGATAAGCATCATTTCCAGTAACGAATATCCCCTGAGAAAAATTGTCACAATAATCATCCATGTTAGAAAAGCATTTAACTTATAAATGGTTGGGTAAATCTAATAAAGGTCCTAAAGAAGTACAACTCCAAATGCTTCTGTGATGAATGAGACTATCAAACTTGAGAATTTTGAAGTCTGAAACTCGTTGGGAATGTATCCTAGTTATACTAACCTTGGGAGTTCGTCTCTCATATTTGATTCACACAAGAATGAGATTAATAGGAACAAATTAACATTTACTTTGACACACTTAACATACAAATTTACAATAGGTTCTCAGATACCACTTAGTGATGAGGAAATGGCCCAAGCATGTGTGACCTTCCTTCTCTTAGGTTGTGGGAGATTGTGTTAGAAATTAATGCTTATTTGCCCGGCTAATGTTGTTTTGGCCATGCCTGAGAACTATTATAGAGGTCATTTCTATTTTTAATAAATCATAAAGTCAATTAGTCTTGCCTGTAGAAGGGCGCACAAGTTCTAGATTAGAACACAATATTACGCCTAGCAATTTAATAAGGGTCTTCAACCAAGATAGGAAGCATCTATAGTAATCAGCTTTTTGCTAATATTGGGACATTGTCACAGGTGTTGAGATGCCTCCTACTACAGACAGGGAGTTGTGAGAGTATGTGGGATATTCTGAAGAATTTATACGAGACTGTAAATCAATCTCGAATTTTGTTCTTAACTAATAAGCTACAACGTTAAAGATGGGTACAGGTGAATCAGTAATGGATTACTTTACTTAAGTGAAAGATCTAAGAGGACAACTTATTGCAGTCGGAGAAAGTATTACAGATTCAGTTTTTGGTATCTATCATGCTTAATAGTTTACCTTTGGCCTATCAAAACTTTGTTATGATGTTGTCTTTACGAGAGACAAAATCTTCTCTTGATGATTTGAATGCAATACTGCTACAGGAGGAAATGAGACGACAAAATCTTGTCAACAGGGACAACTTCAAGGAGCAGACATTCTTAGCAACCAACAAGAGCAAAGCTCAAAGAAGGTTTAAAGAATCGCCATTTCCAATCGGATTTTTTTTTCGAAACGAAAAAATAATAATAATAATAATTCTGATTGTTTCGAGATGAAATTGTTTTTTTTTGCCTTTAAAACATAAGTTGCCACTTGAGCTTCAAGAACTTCAAAAGGCAACCCTAACCAAGCATAGAAACATGCATTTTAAACTAGAATAAGACTTATGTTTTGTTTAGGGTCTCAGAGAGAGAGAGAGAGAGAGAGAGAGAGAGAGAGAGAGAGAGAGAGAGAGAGAGAGAGAGAGAGAGAGAGAGAGAGAGAGAGAGAGAGAAAGATTTTATTAATGTCCTTGAATACCCTAAGGTACATAGGACTAAGAAAAGGTACATGTCAAGTGTGCACATAGGAGCTTAAAGCTCAATCATCTATAAGACAATAACTGCAAATACAATGCATAAAGACGGTTGGCCCAGTCAGGATCCAATAGCCTGGAATCGTATATCATGATGCCCATCAGCATG
This sequence comes from Diphasiastrum complanatum, assembly GCA_029204225.1. NCBI lineage: Eukaryota > Viridiplantae > Streptophyta > Lycopodiopsida > Lycopodiales > Lycopodiaceae > Diphasiastrum > Diphasiastrum complanatum. Next base: position 90,803,622 of record CM055092.1, on the reverse strand, counting down.
GTAGAAATGGTGGATGGTATGCTGCGAAGGTGTCATAACTCGCCTGTACAATGCTACTATCGCCTGTATAGTATCCTCCTGAAAGCCCCGATCATGAAGTCTCTGTATCAATAGATGCCTAGGGACAGAATCAAAGGCCTTGCGGAAATCCACAAAGCAGCAGTATACACGCTCCCTCTTGGCCTTAGCCTCCTCAATGATGGACCTCAAAGTAAAGATATGATCCGATGTAGTATATCCCGGTCTGAAACCCGCCTGTCCAATGGCATGGAGTGATCTGGCATCCATCTCTGTACTGATCTCTGACTGTAGGATAGAACCATATACTTTGGCGAAGAGGTGACTGATCATAATGGTGCGGTAGTTGTCAGCTTTCATGGGGTCCCCGCCTTTATGGATAGGGTGAATGAGGTTTGTGGACCATGGAGAGGGAAAATCCGAGGTGACAGCTCGGTTGAATAGGATGGAGAGAAAGGGTGAGAGGATGTCGGGAGCATACTTTAGAAGTTCAGCCTCTAGCTCATCAATGTCTTTGGCTTTATGGGAATGGAGTAGTGTGATGGCCTTCTCTATAAGTTCGTTAGTGAATATGGCAGAAGTATCCGTGAGACAAGAGGTGGGAAGAGGAGGGGTATTTGGGATGGTGTACAATGATGCGGCATATGCGACCCAAGTGCTGAGGTCTGTGATCCGTGGTGGGGGTGACCGTGGAAGGAACCTCTTCCAGAATGAACCTGAGGACAAACTAAAGAGGAGATCCATCAGTTTCTTACCATGACCAATCTCGTATGCGATTTTTTTTTTTTTTTGTGGTTCTACGGTAGACACGAGATATGGTTTTGGTCATATGAGGAAGATGGGAGCGAGCATATATGAGGTTTTGATGTAGCTGGATGCATTCCTGATCATACTAGGGGTTATAGGGTCTATGACGTTGCTGGTCTTTGGGCCGTGGGGATGGAAAGGCAATGAAAGCTGCAGTATGGATGGTCTGGACAAGAAAGAGGGACTGCTCTTCTAAAGTATGCTCATGTGGGAAATAGGTAAGGAGATCGGAGAGAGAGAGAGAGAGAGAGAGAGAGAGAGAGAGAGAGAGAGAGAGAGAGAGAGAGAGAGAGAGAGAGAGAGAGAGAGTTTAGCAATGCTTTTTATTGTGTGATAATAGGAAATGAGATGAAACATAAATTAGAATCTAGAGCACTATGTACTATGTAGGAGTGATTATTACTTATTAATAATTAGCGATAGGTAATAGATTAGACTACTGTTAGATAATAGAATCTAGATTAGGTGTGAATCCTAATTAGTGTGCGATTAGTGTTCGGAGTTAGAGGTTAGTGTTAAATTTAGCGTTCAAAGAGAGTTGAGACCATGCCGAGGGATGTTACATGACCCTTGAGTCATCAATGTATGTACTATATAGTATGGATCGTGACAATAGGTGAGACTTGAAAGTTACATATGAATCATGACAATAGATGGGACTTGGGAGTTGGATTCAAGGTTGATCGTTGATTGATTATAATTTACATTGCAATTTAAACACTAGAAAAGCACCTGTTTTTGCTATAATAGAAGGCTACAGGTCTCCAGATGTTGCTTACATGGGTCGGAAACTTGATATAACTCATTTGAGGGTTTTTGGAAGTATTGCATATGCTCACATACCTAAGGATTCAAGGAGCAAATTGGATTCAACGGCGACTAACTGTTTATTTCTTGGATATGATAGTCAAGAGAAGGGATACAAGTAGAGTATAACTTGGAGGGTAAGAAAGTCATCATAAGTAAGGATGTAGTCTTTGATGAGGATGAATCTCATAAAGATACAGAAATATCTTATGATAGGAAGCAAGATGGAGGACTGAGGGTGATGATCATAGGTGATAAGTCATATAGAAAGCTTGTTGGAAGCTTAATCTATCTAACTACTACGAGACTAGATATTGCTTATGCTGTTAGTATGGTTAGTCAGTTAATGGCTAAGCCTAAGCAAATTCACTGGAGAGTTACTAAGCGAGGACTCAGATCTATCAAGGATACTTTGAGGTTTGGTAGATGTTTTGCAATGTGGATGCTAATTGAGCTAGACATGCAAAAGATCAAAGATCTACTACACGTTATGTCTTTAGTCTTGGTTCTGGGTCTATATCTTGGAGTTCAAAGAAGCCACATACTATTGCATTATCATCTCAGGGGCAAAGTATCGAGCTACCACGAGTGCAACAAGTGAAACAATATGGTTACAAAGAATTCTACAGGATCTTCATATGGTACAAGATACACCTACAATGCTTCAACGTGATAATCAAAGCTGTATTAAATTGGCGAAAAATCCAGTTTTTCAGAGCATGACAAAGCACATCGGAGTACAACAACACTTCATTAAAGAGAAAATTCAAATTTTTTGGGTGATTTAGAGTCTAGGGTTTAGGGTAAAGCAATGGTACTGTAAAAGAATAGTGCTACATAATTATAAAGACAATTGTCAACAATGGGAAAAACTTCATATGATACGAAAGCAAGTTGTTGGGCATAGACACACATGGTTTTGAAACTTGGACAATGTGCAAAGATTATTAATGTTTCAAATCAAAGCAAAGACATAAGCATGTAAAAATGAAAGAACATCAATAGGCAAAAGGTTTTTCTGGATATATAGCAAAGGCCAAATTGGAATGTTTGTAGAAATTCAAGCCCCACGAAATTGATAGTTACTATGGTCCATCTATGCATACAAATAGTGTACATATTGATGGTTGGTCTACATATCATTCTACAGATCAAAGTGGATCTTGTAAAAATAATGCAGCCATTTTACGTGCACGGATGATATACCAAGGATTTTTTTATCATGGATGGTGTATTGGGTCTACTAAAAATGAAGTTGACAGGATTCATAGGCTATAACACCATGTCATGTATAAAGAAAGGCCCAATACCAGCAATAACAACATTGTTTCACTACAAGCTTCTTCCCACAATTGGGTAGGCATAGAACATGAGTTGTGATAAGTAAGTTCTTTAGGTTGTCAAAAGTTGTTTGATGATTAGAAGTCCAATAAGAGCTACACCTTCAAATAATAGCCATTGCGAAAATATGTGGAATACATGTGCATGTGAGTATACAGACCTAAACATACACATGTCACCAGTACCCTAGGTACTGGCCAAAAGTCTAGAGGAGAGGATTTAGTAGGACGAGGACGAAGACGTGGTGTGCCAAAGGAAAGGAGGCAGCCTAGAAACTTTCTCGTTGGTATTTAAGGTAAACTTGAACTTTTTGGACATATACCTGCTTTGTAGACAAAAGGTGTAAAATACAAGTCAAGTAATCCATATGGTTTGCCAAGAAAGTGTTTAGAAGACAAATATCATCAAAGTAGACCAACACACAAACGCAAACAAGAGGTTTGGAGTAATGTTCATGGCATTTTGGAAAGCGAAAGATCATTGATAACACTAACGGGTATGGTACAAAATTCATAAAGGCCAAAAAGAGTACGGAAAAGCAGCCCTACTCTCCTCTCTTGGTTGGATATGGGTTGGTGAGAACCATGATGCAAGTTAACTTTGAAAAAAATGTAGTGGCCTTTGCTAGTTGCTCACATAGATACATATGGGAAATGAGGTAGTGGTAGCAAAGTGAAAGTTAATATAGGGTTCAATAGTCAATACAAAGACGTATTGTGCCATTTATTAAAAAAGTACGTAAAAGAAGTGCACCAAAAGGACTCTTACTAGGAATAACAATAATTGAACCATGCTACAACAAATCAAACAACGCTACATCTCACACTGATCAAACCTCGACATTCAATGGGGTGTCATATGCTAGAATTGACAATACATTTTGAGATTTGTAGTACATTTATACATTGTTATCCAATTAGGGCTTCCTTGTACAGATTGACTAGGATTTCGATCTAGATAGGGTTAGAGGCTGTCTTGGACCCACTTTGGTAGCTTCATGGAAGGCTCCACTAGAATAGCATAACGAGAGCGAATGTTATTGAAATACTGCCTTTAAATTTTGTACTTTGAATTATGTAGAACAATCTTTGATCTTTCTTATTGCTAGGTATAGATGTTCCTACAATATATTAGTTAGAGAATGCTTATTGCATCACCTTTGTTGTCTATTTGTTCTTCGAGTAGTGCCAATAAATGTGATTCATAACATGGTATCAGAGCATTTCTTTGGCTAATTTAGCTCAACTTTTTTTTCCCTTTCTTTGTTGCAGCCTCGGAACAGGTAACAACAAGGTCATGGAGGTCTGCAACTGGTGCCTGTGACGTTGTAAATCCTTCAGATTTATTCTTTTCTTGTATGTACTTTCTTCAATTTTGAGGATTCTTATTTCTTGTTTGTCTTTATTTTTGTGGCTGATTGAAGTCGAACTGCTGCCCTCAAAAAAAGGAAAGGAGGTTTTCACCAACATGGAGGATGATTTATCTTTTCTGATAGCTTAACTTTCTTATCTACAAGTTGAAGCGTCTCTCTCTCTCTCTCTCTCTCTCTCTCTCTCTCTCTCTCTCTCTCTCTCTCTCTCTCTCTCTCTCATAGTCCTGCAGCTTATCTTAGACCACAGACATTGAATGTGTTGTCACAGTATCAGCCACCCGGTTGAAATTGGGGAAAGGTAATGAAAAAGAACTCCACAAATGTAATACTAAAGAATATCAGATCAAGTTTTAGACAAACAAACAAAATCACATCAAACACGAGAAAAAAAACAACATCATCGGCTCAAGAAAAAAACGCTAATAAACCGATCAACTACTAAACCGATGTCAGAAATATCTAAGACGAAACTTACGACAACAGGTTTGCCAAGACGGCATATTTACCGTGATGTTGACTCATGAAAGCAGCATTGATATTGTATCAGACTTCCAAAAGCGAAGCAAAAACTACGACCTCTGCAGACTTCAACTAGCAAAGAAAATAAAAATATTATTTCGGCTGACTTCATTCAACTAGCAAAAAACAAATTACACTCTACAGACAAGGGAAAGACATTACCTCTCCTGGTACTCCGTAGCTGATCGCAAAAATTGAAAGAGCGACACACAAGAATTATAACGTGTGCATTTCCACCATATCCAACTTCAAAGTCGATCTGGAATACTGCTACAACAACACATACGAAAAGCCACCAGTATCAATCTTGCAATCTGCGATAAATCTGCAACAAAAAGAACAAAATGTCATTGACAGAGAGAGAATGCTTCCTTTATTAGACAAAGACTTACCATGATCAATCTTGCAGCCTCCGATAATCTGCAGCAACAAGACCAAAATATCATTGACAAGAAAGAACAAAAAAGAATGCAATCTGCGACGATCTGCAAGAAGAAGAAGAAGAAAATATGAGTGACAAGTAAGAATTAATAGGAATTCAAGCACAAAACTTACCATTTCTGAAAGAAAGAATAGTCATGGGAGATGGCGTAGCTGAGTCAAGGCTCGAGATCGTTGGACGTGGCATTTCCTAGTCTTGCCTCGGTGGCTCACCTTTTCCACCACAATCCCTACCCTAACCTAATCTTACCCTATCCTACCCTAATCCAACCCTACCCTACCCTATACCTCCTCCATTTCCAAATCATCCTGCCTCTTTTAGAGGCTTTGTTTGACAAATGTGGCTTTCTAAATTTTCAAATCTCAAAAGTTTCATGCCGCAAAAATTGGGGGTGGAATGGCCAGTGTTAGGGCACCACTTAGACTAGGGCGGAAGGCTCGAGGAGAATTGGTCTTCCTCTTCATAATGCCATGTTTCAGGCTATCTTTTCTAAATTGAGACTCGGAGAATGGGCACATGGACAATGAATGGTTGCTTGGTTGACTCTCACATAGTGCATGCACCTTCTATCGGAATGTGCATGTTACATGTGGTAGCCATTCATTAATTATCTACATACGCATTAGGTTGGCTTAACAAGGAATATGCATGCACTTGGTTGCCACATAGATTGTGCACATTCCCGCAAAATGTGAATGCGCCATGTGGCAATCGATCATTACCTCTTCACATGCACATTATCATTGGTCGTCAACATAAGAGTTTCGTGAAAGATTTAAATTCCAGGAATGAGAATTTACTTTCCAAAGGTGGCTCCAATATACAAAATAAAAAGCACTTACCAATACAAATTAAATAGTGCTCACTTTTGAGGCATATTATTTAAATTGTCAATGAACTAACATAAAGCTTAATTTGGGTTGCCCGAATCTTTTGGAAGTTACAAGTGGAGTTAGAGTTTTCAAATTCCATTTATGGTTTCACATGGAAGAGGGCTAGGCCCATTTCAAAATTTTCACTTATCTACTGATTTGAAAGCCCAGCTGTGCCATTCTATGTGAAAGCCCCTTTCATTTGGAGGCAAAGCCATTTAATGTCTAAATTCAAATTAGATAAGGCTGTTTTGTTTTTTATTGGAAGAGAGAGAAAGGGCCTACCACTCACCCTCCATACTCCAAGATGTTTTAGGTATTCCCTTGATATTTTGAGTTGCCCCAAGTTGGCACCTTTCAATGTCACCTAAGAGCAATAGAACCCAAATACCCTACCTTTATTGATGGAGCCACTTCGAGAGGCCTCTCCCCCATTGTGAAATGGGGGAGAGGCCTCTCGAAGTGGCTCCATCAATAAAGGTAGAGTATTTGGGCCTTTTAGATTTTACCCCTCGCCCCAAAATGTGAAAACACTCCAAGAAGGCTCAAAATGTTGAGATTGCATCCGAGAAGGCTTGTAGTTTTCAAATTCCATCCATAAGGGCTCAAAATTTTCAAGGCACCAAAACTATGACAAATAAGTTAGTTGTCAAAGGCATTTGTAGGCCTCAACACTCAACCATCCACCCCTTTTATAAGATTGAGCATGAGGATGATGCCTTGTGTTATTACTGTTTTGAGACCTAGATCATGCTCTGACAAGCAGCTCAGGCTGACATGTAGCTCATCCCCCTAAACATGATCTCCAACTTCTAATTGTGCAAGATTTGAGTTGACATGAGTGAAGTGCATGAAATAATTCAACTACTATTGAACTTTGTAATTGACATTATTAGGCTGACATGTAGCTCATCCCCCTAAACATGATGTCCAACTTCTAATTGTGCAAGATTTGAGCTGACGTGAATGAAGTGTATGAAATCATTCAACTACTATTGAACTTTGTAATTGATATACTTGGTGATTTAATTCTACCACATCAATTTATACAAATAAACATTTTACATTGAGGAGTGGGTTGAGCCTAAACTAGGGCACATGGCTCCAACGTGTAAACAATGGAGTGGGCAATGTTCGAGCTTATTGGGTGTCAAAAACTTTCCTCTTTACTAACTCAATGTAGTTGCCTTGACTTTGATAATGCCACGTTTCAGGCTTTCTTTTCTAATTGAGACCTGGAGAATGGGCATATGGCAATGAATGGTTGCTATTTTCGAGACCGAGAGAATGGGCACATGGACAATGAATGGTTGCTTGGTTGACTCTCACATAGCGCATGCACATTCTATGGGAATGTGCATGTTACATGTGGTAGCCATTCATTAATTATATACATACACATTTGGTTGGCTTAACACGGAATATGCATGCACTTGGTTGCCACATAGATTGTGCACATTCCCGCAAAATTTGAATGCGCTATGTGGCAATAGATCATCACTTATCCACATGCACATTATCATTGGCCGTCATAAGAATTTCGTGAAAGGTTTAAATTCTAGGGAATGACATGAGAATTTACTTTCCAAAGGTGGCTCCAATATACAAAATAAAAAGCACTTACCAATACAAATTAAATAATAATCACTTTGAGGCATATTATTTAAATTGTCAATGAACTAACATAAAGCTTAATTTGGGTTGAACGAAACTTTTGGAAGTTACAAGTGGAGTAAATTTTTCAAATTCCATTTATGGTTTCACATGGAAGAGGCCTCAACACTCAACCATCCACCCCTTTTATAAGATTGAGCATGAGGGTGATGCCTTGTGTTATTATTGTTTTGAGACCTAGATCATGCTCTGACAAGCAGCTCAGGCTGACATGTAGCTCATCCCCCTAAACATGATCTCCAACTTCTAATTGTGCAAGATTTGAGTTGACATGAGTGAAGTGCATGAAATAATTCAACTACTATTGAACTTTGTAATTGACATAATCAAGTTGACATGTAGCTCATCCCCCTAAACATGATTATTAATTTCTAATTGTGCAAGGCTTGAGCGACATGAATGAAGTGTATGAAAATAAATATCTTTATGTGTGTAGACTATCTACCTATCATGATTAAAATTTAGATTGCCCCCCCCCCCCCCCCTTACCAAGAAGATATTGCTCTAAGTTCCAATCAACATCGGTTGAATTTTTGACTCTCTTTATAGTATTAAAGTGTGTTAGACGAAGGGCATGAACTCCACTAGAAATAGAGTATAGAATTGATTATATAATGATAGAAGTGAATTATATAGGAGCCATGTTAAATAGACATAGCTAAGCATTGGTCTGTGATGTGGATAGATAAAGACATAACATAACATAAAATATACAAGAGTATTGCCTAGCTTACTATAAAGGATATGAACTCTACCACATAAAGATATGCCAAAATCAATTTGACGATGATAGAAGTCAATTTTGTAGGAGCAATCTTTTATAGACTTAGGGTGTCAATCTAGTGTACTATTGTAGACTTATTTGTATGGAAATCAATTAAGTTCATCAGGACTTGATCCAAATCTACCTTACATTTTGGGTTAGATTGGCACGAACACATTGGAATGTGAAAGGATTACTACTATTATAGATAAACTACACTTTAATCGATTGTAGTGAATAATGTAGCTTCTTGGAAAAAAAAATTGTAAAATTAGTAGGATGAGTAAGCTAATGAATGTAGAATTGGAATAGATTTATGAAAGAAGACTCTTCTATCAAAGAGTGCACCCAAACTCAATTTGCCATGCTTTGAACTTCTCATAATAGTGTAAAGAAAAGGGTAGCTGAGAAATACTACCTCTTTGTTGGTGTCAAATCTCCAAGTGCTGAACTTATCATGGAAAAAAGTCACTTGCAAAGAGCCCAAGATGCAGATGAGACTTGATAGTCTCATGAAGAACTGCACAATAGACATGAAAGTCAAACTTCTCCACCCATGAGACTACTATTGTAATCAAAGCCCTAGAGTTTTGATACTTAAGTATTGAAAGTCAATATTGTAGTTCTGAAATTGATAGATTGTTCAAAGATTGATACTTTGTGTAAAATTTAGTAGACTTGGTTATAAACTTACTCATGAATGATATTTTTTAAGCTATCAAAAGTGTTGGGCTTCAAGGTAGCAATCGAGTTTCAACTTGAGATTTGAAAGTTGTGCCATTTCTTTCATACCAATAATAAGGTGTGTGTGGCTATTAGACGTGAAGTCTAAGCCCATACAATGAGACTTTTTGAAAGAGATTACGAAATTGAGACCATATTCAGCTAAGCATTGTTCTGTAATAAAGATAGACACATAAAGAACACTAATAATATTGTGGCTTAGTGCATTTTTGCATTTTGAGATTGTGGGTCAAAATTATATTTTGATCCTGAGACTGGAAACTCTATTTCAACTATCAAATATCTACAGACTAACTTATTTACAAGTATTTATAGCAGGTCCACATTACTTTTGGTTTTATCAAAGATAGAAATCTAACACTCTTTCGAAATGTGGATGTTGGAAAACCTTGATCTTCTTATTTAACAAATTACTAAACCTATTATAATTTTCAACTAATAATGCCTTTCTAAAATGTCAGTTGCCATAATTGAGTTCTACAAAATTAAAGTGTGATCTCTTGATTAAGTATTATGTCACTGACATAGTCATACTTTATCTCAATGTGCTTGGACCTGGAATGAAACCTAGAACTAAGAGTAAAGTTGTAGTATTTTGATTATCACAATAAACCATCATAGGCTATGAAGGAGTAAGGGCCAAGATATGATGAGAGGCATCTTAACTAGATCATTTCTTTTGCAATAGTAATATACTTAGCTTCTATAGAAGATAAAGTGGTAGAAGTCTGTTGCTTACTATTCCAAGAAATGAGACCATCGTTGTATAGAAATGCATAATCACTCATATCCAATAGCTAGAACTCGCCACCAATAGAAGTGGAAAAACTCACATCCAATAGCTAGAACTCGCCACCAAAAGACAATGTTCATAGAAGTGAAAAAACTCGATTTTTCTTCATATTTGGATGGAGATCCCATCATACATTTATACATTTCAAGTTTGGATCTGAACGTTTTAGAGCATCTCTGTACTTATCATAACCTAACCCTAACATAAAACCTAATAGGTCATTGGGTCCACCCTAATATGGGGTCAAGATCTCAAGATCCAAAAACAATGTAAAACATGCTATTTCTAGCTCCTAGAATTTCTCTAGCTTATCTAAGCACACTTTGGCCTCATTTCAAAGATGCTATCACAATGTAATATGAGGAATAAAGTCTTGGGAAAGCATCCTATGCTATTTCACATGTGTGGCATCTATTTACATGGCCATCTTGCCAATTACAATGCATGTGACCAAAATTGGTCAAGCTAGAATTGATCCTGAGCTTGATCTATCTTCAAGATCCAAACTAGATCCAAACCTAGCTCAATTTACTATAGATTTGATCAGAACTAGTCTCCTCCTTGATCTCAACTTCACAAGAAGGGTGAATCCACCTATACTGAACCAAAAGCACTTTATAACACACAAATGTCTTACAAATAAAGCCTTTTAAATTCAGGTTGAATCACATTGACATATCCAATCACAAGGCTATCTAAAATCGAGTAGAATAGAAACACAATTTTCACTGGTTTTGCATTTCTAGATGAAGAAAACATCAAAACACTTGATCTGAACCTAAAAGGTGTATTTAGGACCTTAAGAAGCCTAAGAACGACCTAATTAAGCTCTCAAATGGCTGATCCAAGTTTCTAAAGAGTGGTGGCATTCAAATCCTTATGAAAATCTCTACTAGGAGACATGTACTCCAAGAATCAACTCATCAGAACTTTCTAATTTGGCTTGGTTGAATGGAAATAGGTCAATCTCGGTTCCTGCAACTATAAATCAGCAAAACAAGTTCCCTTTGATCTATTCTCACTCAAATGTAACCAAATTTGAAGGTACAATCACTAGATTAGTAACTACTAGCAAGGGCAAACCCAATACTACTCAAATCTAGGATCTAAGCTTGAGAAAATCAAATCTAAAGTTCACTTTTGATTAGACTCTGATACCATGAAATTTTTTTTACATCAAATTCAATCCCATCAATCCTAAAAGTGATGGAGAATGCACGAATCAAAGATCTAGATCCAAACTATGAGCTAGAATCAAGACTAGTTACCAAAACTAGCTAATTTGGCATTTAACTCCATAATAGGCACATAGATTTGATCAAATACACTAAAGTAAAGTACAAAAAGCTTCTCAGAACTGTAAACAACTTTAGTACCTTCCAAAGCAAGTAATTAATGCATAAAATCACTCACATCCAATAGCTAGAACTCGCCACCAAAAGACAATGCTGATAGAAGTGGAAAAACTCGATTTTTCTTCATATTTGGATGGAGATCCCATCATACATTTATACATTTCAAGCTTGGATCTGAACATTTTAGGGCATCTTTGTAATTATCATAACCTATCCCTAACATCTAACCTAATAGGTCATTGGATCCACCCTAATATGGGGTCAAGGTCTCAAGATCCAAAAACAATGTAAAACATGCTATTTTTAGCTCCTAGAATTTCTCTAGCTTATCTAAGCACACTTTGGCCTCATTTCAAAGATGCTATCACAATGTAATATGAGGAATGAAGTCTTGGGAAAGCATCCTACACTATTTGGCACGTGTGGCATCTATTTACGTGGCCATCTTGCCAATTACAATGCATGTGACCAAAATTGGTCAAGCTAGAATTGTGAAATTTCAACAACTAGGTGATAGATTTCTCACACTCCATGTTTGATTTTTGATAAGAAATTGATATTCTCTATCCATTGTTGATTTTCAATGCTCTGCATTCAGACCAATTACTACTTTGTTTATGGTGGCAAGCTCATCTGCAAATTGAAACAGACTTCATTAATAAATCTCAATGCTGGAAACCTTTGATGATTTGATCTTTTAGGAGATACATGCTCCTGCTGCGGCTATTACTGTACATCATCATCTTCTAGATCACGAACAACTGTAGAGTACCTTGAAGGGTCAAAATTAACATCCTGTAAATCTAAAGTATCTAGAGTGTCTTAACTTAGTTTTGACTTATCCTTTCAATCATAAAACTGATTTTCAAGAAATGTAACACCTCTATTGATAAAAGTCTTTTTCTAAGTTCTATAGAAACTTGTGCAAATGCAAAACAACCAAAGTTTTTGAAATTTTTGATTGATGGTTTAGAACCAATGAGAGGCTACTAGAGTTTGACTTGAGTCTATGGAGCCTTATCATCCGGGCAGCAATTGCATGAAACCAAGCCTCATCTGGTGTTTTGTCCACCATTACCTCGGTTGTACTTCAATTTTGAATGTAAGTTGTTGTGATTATAGCTTCTACCCATAAATGCTTTGGCAATGAGGCATGATTTATCATAATTTTTGCATTATAGATGAATGTACGATTCTTCTATATAGCAACACCATTAGACTAAGGCGAATAGATGGTGGTATACTACTTCTTGTTTATGCCATTGACCTTGTAGTGCTCTTTGAACTCAGTAGAACTAAATTCATGTACGTTATCAGAATGTAAAGTCTTGATCTTCTTGAACTTGGAATTTCATCAGTTTCTTTGAACTATTTGAAAAACTTGGATGCTTTTGATTTGAACTTCAAGAAATATACCATTGTCCTTCTAGAAAAGTCATCAATAAATATATGCTAATGTCGCTTCTTATTATTAAGCTTGATGATTTGACAATCTTGCAATAAATGCCTTTTCTCATTGCAGGTTTAGATAATCTGAAATAGAATCTCCATTAGTCACTTTGAATGAGAATTTTGTTTTTTCAAATGTAGCTTGGAAATCACATCTCTAATGTCATAGAGTGTGGTTAAAATATCCCATGCTTTATTGGAGGTTATAGCTGACCCGATATAAAAGATATGAGAATATTTCATATTACGAGTTATGGAATTTTTAAGTTTCACGCCTTCAACGACATCCCATAACTCTTTGGCCAGTAAAATAGCTTTTATCTTGAACTTTGTGATAATTAGCATCATCTAGCTTATAAATGGAACATGAATTTGATGATGTCGACTCCATTGTAAATTCAACTGACAGTGAGCACGTTGTAGAACGGTATCTTGATAAAAATGACAACCAATGAATTCCCAATCTGAAACTATGAGTAGATATGTGAATTGAGCAAAATTGCATAACACTGTTACGAAAGAAATAAAATAAATAGATTCTTGTGACAATGAATGCTCTTGTTCAAATTAGGGTCTGATTTGAATTCTGTAACATAGCTCTAATACCATGTTGGAAAATGATAAATGTGTCACATTTTGTAAACACATCTACCTATTCTAAAATTGCTATAAATTAATATTTTGAAAGTAAAAGCTAATTTAGACTGAAGGAAAGATCATACTTCAACTCAAAATATGGGTTATTGAAAAACCAGTAATAAAAATCGAATAATCCACTTTTGCTTTTATTCAAATGATATCAAACATGAATAGTCTATGAAACAATTTAGCTACTACTAATGCATCTTCATTTATTTTTAATAGATCATGATCCTAATCTATTGAATATTTTATTTTCAATTTGAGCCTATGAATCATACTTATATTTTGACCTTGAGAATCAAAATTCTATTTTGGCCCTAGATCGGCAGATTTCTGCAGACTAACTTATTTACAAGCATGTACAAGTGTTTAAAATAGGTCTACATTACCTTTGATCTAATCAAAGATAGAAATCTAACAATAGTAGCAAATAACATATAGTTTGTAAATTTCTTAAAGAATTGTATGGACTGAAGAAATAGAATCAATTCTCTGTTTATTAAGCATAAATTTATGCCTAGCTTCGGTGATTCAAATGCATATTACAAACTTGTTGGCATTTTCTTTATAAATCACATTGCATGTGAATGATACATAACCATTTAGTATTGACATCAATTTATAAACGATCTCAAAATAATGCTATTTTTGACAAGACAAATCTGGGTGAGTCATGATACTACATTGGATTCCAAACTCATAGAACAAAAACAAGAACTTGATTTATATCAGTCAGTAGAGATACATCCAAAATTCTCCATTGAAATTTATTTTTTTAAATTGCATACTTGTCAGCTCTCCCATGGGGTCCATGATTTAAGTTGTCAAAGAAACATTACCTTCAAACCAAAGAGAAAAAAAGGGCAAATGAAAGAATACCCATATCATTTTATAATTGGGTCTCTTATGTATGAAATGATTTTTACCATACTTGACATCCATTTACTAGCACTTGTAAGGGTTATGAGGTATTTACAACTTACCAAGGATCAATGCATCTGTAACGGATGAGAAAACTCAAAAAGTAGTCTTGTTATTATGAAGGTTTATGAGAGTGGCCATTTGATGTGGACACAATAAATTAACTTTAAGATTTCTACTCTTGCTTAATCATGATTTTATTTCATGGAATAGTCAAGAACAAATTTATATAACTTTGTCTTCCACTGAGTCATAATATATAGCTGCTACACATGCAACTGAAGAAGCAATTTGGTTGAGGCATTCATTATGTGACATAGGACTAGCACAAAATAGTATGACTCTTTCAATTTATGATAACCAACATACTAAGAGCAAGCATATTGAGATTAAATATCATTGTGTCGGAGAAAAAGTCTTGAACAAAGAGGCGGGCATCAATTTGATGATGATTATTATGAAGACAACTATGTTAATCAACATTAATACAATGATGATCAATATGAAGATGATACAAGTGAAAGTTCAAACTTGTTCATTACAACATTAATGACAAGTGATAAAGCCAAGGATACCTGGTACATTGATAGTGGTGCATCCAAGCACATGACTTCAAGGAAAGGGTGGTTTTCAGAACTCAAGGAAACTCACAATGGTGATGAAGTTGGGCAAGCCGATGGCCAATTGCTATCTGTTAAAGGATTTAGAGTGGTACCAGTAAAGTTAGCTAGCGGGATGATAAAGCGGATAAGCAATGTGCAATATGTACCTGGCTTAATTAACAATCTACTATTTGTTAGGATGATGGCTGATCAACAACTCAAGGTTGAGTTTGACAGTAATAAATGTCTTGTCAAAGACATCAAGAATCACTACAAAGTGATTGCTACAAGAGCTAGAATCAATGGGAATCGACTCTACAAATTGAATGCGAGGTCTTTTGCTCAAGCTATGGTAAGCATTGTTGATAGTCAAAGTGATCTTTGGCATCAACGATTTGGTCATATTAGTGCTCAAATTTTACAGATTCTCAAAAGAGATAATCTAGTTATTAGATTGCCTGATATTTCTTTTGAAGGAAAAATCTGTGAAGGTTGCATTTTGGGAAAACAACACAGAGACAAGTTTCCCAAAAGTGGAGCAAGGAGAGCCAGTGGCATCCTAGATCTTGTCCACAGTGATCTATGTGGACCTATTCAGACTAGATCTCTTAGTGGCTACTATTACTTTATTACCTTCATTGATGATTATAGCAGATGCATTTGGATTTATTTCATAAGCAAGAAATCAGATGCTTTTGCTAAGTTCAAAAAATTCAAGACATTAGTTGAAAAGCAAACAGGATGTTGCATCAAGACTTTGAGATCTGATGGAGGTGGTGAGCATTTTTTGACAGAATTTATGGATTTTTGCAAAGATCTACCAAACACCTTTTGGGCAGAAGCTTGTAGCATAGCTACGCACATCATGAATCAGTGTTCTAAAAAATCCGTAGAAGGTGAGACACCTTATGAAGCTTTCACAGGAAAGAAACCTAATAACTCTCATTTGAGAGTATTTGGTTGTGATGCTTATGCTCATATTCTTGATGAGAAATGAAGGAAATTGGATGCAAAAGCTGTCAAGTGTATTTTCCTTGGATATGATGAGAAGGCCAAGACATACATGATGTATGACACAAATGCACGGAAGCTTGTGATTTCTAGGGATGCCACATTTGACGAGATGGGCCGAGGTGAACAATCAGAAGTAATCACTGAACCTTTTGATGAGGGAGCAAAAGTACAGGTCAAGAAGGAAGTGGATTTTGATACGAAAAATCCAATGGAAAAAGACAAGCCTGATGTTGAAATCCCCAAGAGAGTATCTAAATGGTACTTATTAGTCACAGATGATGCAAAGAAGGGAAATACTCCCGAATCTAGCGAGCAGGAAGAGCTTAGAAGATGAGATGAATCTACCCCTAATGGATTCTGTGCTCAAGGGTCAAGAACCAAAAACTTTTGATAAAGCAAAGGAGCACGAGGAATGGCGTGAAGCTATGGAAACAAAAATGAAAGCTATATCGAAAAATAAGACGTGGAACTGGGTTGAGCTACCTGATGGTAAGACGCCTATCACTTGCAAATGGATATACAAGATCAAATATGGAGTTGATGGGAAACTCAACAAGTGCAAGGTTGGTTGTGATAAGATTTGAGCAGCAAGAAGGAAATGATTTTGAGGAAACCTTCGCACCCGTAGCTAAGATGGTAACTATACATTCTATCATTGTTATTTCTGCTTTCTATAGTTGAAAGATCCAGCAAATGGACGTTAAATATGCTTTTCTTAATGGAGTGCTGGATGAAGAGGTGTACTTAGTACAACCTCAAGGATTTGTTGAGCCAGAGTGTAGGGTCGAAGATCTCACATAGTATAGCCCTCTCGCCTGTCAACAAGGGTTAGATCACTGGATAGGTACCTAACTATGCATAGATGCTATTTTTAGTTAGTTTCCTACTTCCTCCCTTACTCTATTCACCACTAACACTACCCTCCTTTAACTCTACTCCTCTACACTAACATTCATCATGATTTTGGGTGAAGGGAAAGGATAGAAAAGAAGAGGAAGAGAGAAGAGAAGAGAAAAAGAGAGACAGATGAGATGGAGGTTAGCTCAAATGCTCAATGTCATTGCTTATGGAAAAACCTTAACTATCATAAACCAAAAAGCATGGGAAATGAAAATAACAAGGAATCATAACAATAGCATAAGCAAGATTGATTAGCAAATGAGGCTGCTTGAGCTCTCAAAATGATAGACTCTCCTTCTCTCTATTAAGCATGAAAATAGAGTACAAATGGTGCCTTTTATAAAATGGGAAAGGCCCTTGACCCAAAATCCAATTGGCTAATATTTTTACATTCATCCTATCCATTCATCTTGGACCCAACTTGATCCAAGGGTCCACATTCACAAGATTCATGTGAGTCCCAATTTGGACCCAACTCTAAAAAGTAATCTCTAAGGTTTAAAATGACTTTGGGCCTCTAGTTTTATTTTAATTCCAAGGCCCAAGTCAATTTTATTTTATTTACACTTAAGCTTGCGTGCTCATTGGGCCACAGGCTTACACGCGCAGGATGCCATGGGCTCGCAACACATTTTATTGGACAATTTCATTTATTTACACTTTGTTGGGAATACCCCCAACAAGACCCACGATCTGAAGTAGTGCCGGTCCCTCGGCACTCTGCCGGTTTAGTAAAGAGTCTTCTTTGCCCGCCTTTGCTGGATCAGGTAGGTCATGACGTCCTCCATAAAGTTGAGGCAGTCCAGTTTCTTCAAGTCCTTGGGCGTGTGAAGAGACTTGTGGACTTCTCTCAGCCAATTTTGGTCGACCCATGCTTGGAATTTGCGTGTCCATGGATCGCCCAGAAGTGCAGCTCGGTAATACACACGAGCAATTGGCAGCTGATCTTCGACTTTATTTGAAGGTAGCGCCTTATTAATGTCAAAGAATATGGCATAAATTTTTTTTTCCCATTTAGTTTCGATCCCCATTAAATGTTCTGACTGGGCGTAAGTGGCTGCCACACGGACTGTTGGATCAAGGCAGTTGATATATTGGTTCGCGAACGTGGTGAGAGCCCTTCTGGCATCTACATCCTAGTCCACTCATATTCTGATGGAGTGATCGGCCAATTAAAATTTTGAAGTGTGATCTTGTCCAGAGGGGTGTCGCATTCCGCCCATTTGGATCGTCATGTACATGGCAAGAAATGCGCATTCACCCGTAATTGTTGCGAACTTGTCACGTAGGCCCTGATGGCCGCATGGTCTCTTTCAAACAACTGTTGACGCCACTTTGGTTGTGGTTGGAGGGCGGGTAATTCTTGCAGCTCCTTGCCCTTTATTGTCTGAGTTGAAAACGATATCCGTCAACCGCCTCTTGATGACTCGTGGGGATACTTTGATAGGCTTTCGTTTATTTTCTCCTTCCATGGACTTTGGTCTTCGGAAGGCCCGGTTGGCAGATATCATGCACGAACCTCTAGATAATGTGGCTTGGCTTTGGCTGGTATCTGCGCCTTGACTTTGGTCTCGCGTCTCAGTAGTCGTATCCGTTTGTTCTTGGTCTTGGCCTTCGGACCTTTGATCTTGGTTAAATCCCTCTGCTGCCTGCTGGATTTGGTCTTGGCTTGTACTGGCCTGTGCAGCGTCAAAAATAGGTGGCAGTGGAATTACCATGGAGGTGGGCTGGGCCTTCGTTTCCATGAATTTTTGGCAAGCCTTGAGGGTTTGTTTGGCCTGGGCGAGCTCGTGAGTTGCGCTTGTCCGATATTTATTGAACTCTACCTGGTAGCTATTTAAGGTTTGGCTATAGACCTGCACCTGACGCCAAAAGAGATTCATTTCTGATTCAGATAGCGGCCTTGAGGCTAGTGCAGGTTGAGCTAACCAGGTGAGCTTTTCATCTTGTAGGACATTGACCTCCATCCCCAGGTGCATATTCTCTGCTTCCAAAATGTTTAGTTGCGCCTGGATGAGAGCAAGTCGTTGGGACGCTTCAAATTGAAGCTCCCGCACCTTCGTGGAGGCCTCTGTCACCGCTTTGGAGAGGCTTTGAATATTGAGGCCCTCCTCCTTCTGCTGCAGCTTGGCGATCTCCTAGTGTCCTACTTGTTCATGTTGTTGAGCTAAAATCAGCTCGTGTTGCAGCTTGGTGAGTTCTACTCACAGTTGTGTGTTGCTTGTTGCCAGGTGTAGTACCCTGCTTTCCAAGATAGCTTTGGCCGCTACCGCTTCTAGGATGTATTTGCCCAGAGTCTGGTATGTCATCGTTAAGTCTGTGGGAGCAACCGATACAGTGGCACTGGTAGGGGCTTGTGTTGTATCAGCCTCGACGACTTGTGGAGTTCCGTCGTCATCATCTTCTATCAGATTCTTGTTGGACCTGATGCCATCTAGGGCAGTGGGATCAGTCCGATCTGGCGATGGTATGAAAACTGTTTGAACAAATGTGTCATTAGGCAACGGTTGGTTGCCCTCGGCAACCTTTGATGGCGAAGCAGGTGGGGTTTGAGAAGCAACTATGGCAATGAGGGTGAGGACGGTTTGTCCAAATGAGAGGATGCAAAGAACAGAGGGGAACTGAAGGGTGGTGTGGAGAATGGAGGAAGGTGAGGATGGAGCATAAAGTGTCTGACGTGGGGGTGAAAAATTGATGACTTGCATCCACGCCAAAGTGTCTGGAGACAATTGAGAATTAGACGGATTGAATGGAATGGAAGCAACGGTGGCAGCAGGAGTGATGGATGATGTGATGGTGATGGACGGAGTAGTGGATAATGGACAAAGATAGGAGTGGTATCAACAGAGGAAGCGAGAATGGTAGTGACAACAGAGACGGAAGGGGATGGTTGCACGGAAGAAGAAGTGGCGGTGGTTGATGGAGTGGTTAGTGTGGTAGTGGAGGTGCATCTTCAGGTAGCAGGTGGAGCTGATGCTTCTTATTCACAGATGCCTTGGGTCAATTGATCCTTGAGACTTTCGCCATAGCAGACTTTTGCGATGGTTGAGTTGGTACCTTCTTGGTTCCGTAATGATCTGGGTCTATGTGGTGTAGGACCTGCTCATCAGTCAGCTCAATCTCCTTATTATAAGTTAGAGCATGTTGCCAAGGGACTAGATCATTGTCCACTGGGTTCTCAATAGGTTCCGCTGACAGCCATGCTACGTTTATCATATTCACCCCAAATGTGATTGGTGTGTCTATATGTAACACTTGGGCAAAGATGTACTGGGTTTAGGATCTGATTCATACTGACATGTCCGATAGTCAATAGTTGCTAACGCATCCATCCATCTCACGACATCTGTCTCTGAATCATAGTGACCTCCCTTTGCTGGCCTTGGGCGATCAATCGTGTGATCTGTCGTAGATGATCCATCATCAGCCTTAAGTGCGATAGGTTTTATCGCCCATGTGGTTGGATCAACCTTTACAACCTGTTCTCTGTTCTCGAAGGTGAGTTTTCCCATACCCCAGTTGTGTACTACTTGCGTAGTCCTCAACCATGGTCTTCCCAGTAAAACACGGTATGCAGATGGAGATTCAAGTATATCCATGACTACAAAAGCAATCACAAACTGCATGCCTGCTATCTTTACAGGGATATCGGCAACTACACCTTTTGGTTTCATACAAGATGGATCTGCTAGCTTGATGGCGAATCTTGCTGGCTTCAACCCTTGCAAATCCCAATTTTCATGCAAAGTAGTGGAGATCAAATTGACACCTGATCCTCCATCTACCACTGCTTCCTCGTCCTCATATCTCTTGTGTTTGATTGGCAAAGTGATGTTGTGTTCTTGTCGTGCTATACCAGCAAGATTAATATAGATTCTGCAGTGAATAGTATCGTTCCCATAGAGGACAGCTTTAGAAAGTTATGTTTTTGGTACAATTTATGACAAGTGGTTTCAAGTGTTATTCTGGTTGTCAACAGACATTCAAAAGTAACCAGTATTACTTATGTTTGGGATGGGTAATGTTAATGAATTCAGAACAACAATCTGACCTCTATTGAATTGAAGGAAGTGCGTTCTACAGATGAGATGTTATCAGAGTAGTATAGCAGTACTACACTCTGGCTGATTAAGGTGTCAACAGAGAATCGAGAATTGTTCGATGTATTCACAACTGTGTAGACAATTCATTAATCGCGTTCGCGAACTATTCGTTTCTAAACAGAAGTCCTCAACAACTAAAGCCCAACTTAATGATTAAAGAACACGAAGAGTTTCAGAACACGTTAGAAACTTATGTCAATGCCAATCAGGAAAACAGATCAAAGACTTAATTCTTCAGACAGGGACTGTCACCACATTTGTATACATACAACTTAATCCAATAATTGTGCTATACTGTACCAAAGATAGTCGTTATTCGAGTGCCGAAAAGAAAGTATTCGCAATAGATGAATAAGATGGTTTTAAGACAGTTCTTTAGAGCATGCTTTACGGAAACACAGCAAACAACTGTAATGCACTAGAGCGTCTATCTGATCAGAGAGTAACTCATGAAATGCGTTAGAGATTGTTAGCAGACTCAAGATCACTCACACTCAACAGTGCAGAGAACAGAGATAAGAGAGAATAACTCATAGAACTCTATTCACTTCTTCAATCTCTTACATATGCATAAACTCTTCTCTCTCAATGATTGAGACTGAAGTGTGAGATCTATATATGTTCTACGGGGCGAACAAACACACCTTTTAAACAATAGGTGCGTCGCTCCCGCAAAAGGGTCTAGTTAACAATTAGACTGAAAATACGTTCAACTATACCATAGGAGGTATACTTAACTATGAGTTGAAGTTACTCTAGTTTAACATGTCTTTTCATATCTAGTCGTTTTGTATGGACGACCTAGTAAAGGTTATCCAAGACAATGTCTTTTCCTTTTTAAGGTCTTGCCCTTAATTACAAGGCAAGTACTTAGGAGATATATTCCCAAAAAATGACTTAGGCCTCTTCATGATTTATACTTAACCAGCTCATATCTTCATTTTCAAGTATATCATGCCATATTTATGTTGATATTCAATATTTAACATTTTCGTGGCATCACATATCCCCTTCCTCAAATGTGAAACGTCCTCGTGAACATATCATCTTCATTTCGAGGATTATTTGAGAAACATTCTTGTTCATCAGATTTTCGTTGAGACGAAAAGATATTTCTTCGTGTATTTCGTCCTTTAGATATTTCTTCATCTTAGAGAATATGTGTCTTGCTGTTTCTTTAATTGAATAGGTTGTTTTGAGTTGATCTTTGAATTGTTGATGAAAACTGGAATCAAACTTCAAAACATTTTTAAACTTCAAAAATTCAACATTTCATAGAAACATCACCACAACAAAGACACAAATGAATATTCATGAACGATTCAGTTCTTCATATAATTTTTGAGCAAGCTTTAAGTTTCGTTGAGCTTCGATCAAGAGCAAGTCTTCTTTTGATTTTGAGTAGCGGCCAACTGGTAAGTTTCCAACTTCTAACTTAACTAGGAGCAATGATCCATCGAACAACTCCTGGGTTAACTTGGTATCTTTATCTGAATCACTATGTAGAGTGATTTCTTTATAGTAACGAGCTGAAAATCTAATAAAATTGCTTTTAACATAAAGATTCTGAACAAAAAATAATGTCTTCACCGCAAGGTACCAAACTGCCAAAATGTATATGTACAGAACTGCTTATAACAGAATGACTTCCTTCTATCTTGCAAATTATGTCGAATCTCTGCAAAATATTCTACAAGGTTTCACTCCCAATCCACATAAAGACTGAATAATTCTGGATAATCCATATCTATATTAATCAGCAATCCTGAATCGTCGAATGGTCCTAAATCCGCAACAGCTTGTGGTTTGTATAGCTGAAACTATGACTTTCGCTTCCAATAATGTCGCTTATTATCTTCGTATGACCTGAAACTTACCCTGGATTATGCCCCAGCAGAGACATCCTTTCTGGCTGTGTAGATGCAGTTGCCAAGTCCTGAGTTTGCAACTCAGTAGCCAGCTTCTGATCTTCCAATTGTTGCTTAAGATTCGACAGCTCCTGTTCGAGCTTGTCAATCTTTGTGACAGCCTCCAAGAATTCTGAATGGTCTGAGGCTCCGGTACAGGTAGACACAACTTGGATTTGCTGTGTGAGGTCATCAATTCAAAGCAGGGCCTGAAGGTATTCATCGTGTGCATCGGACCCGCTACAAGATGGGGTGGCATCACTTGAGAGCTCCTTCAGCTCAGCCAACTCTTCCTCGACAAGAGCCTTCACATCCTCAAGTGGTTGTAAGAACTCAACAACCACTTGAGATCAATTGTGATTGACCCTGCATTGGTGCTCAAAGATAGAGCAACTTCTGCCTTTAGTCTTGTCATTCGCTCCTCCTGTAAATGTTTTTGGAGGACGACATTGTGTTGATTTGCAGCCAAAAGCTGCTGCGTCAAAGAATCGTTTTGAGTCTGAAAATTGTCAGACTTGGCTTCAATCACTTTATTTGTCTGCCTCAAAGAATCAGCTTCCTTTATTAGAGTCTGAAACTGTGTTTATTTGATCAGCTTCGTGTTGTCTAATTCGAGCGAATCGATCCTCTCGAAGGACTCCTTCAGAAAGTCTAGAGATTTTCTCTCTGAATTGATAAGCTGCATTGTGAGTGAGTTGTTGGTGGTACTTGTCAAACTCATATACTTCAGCCACTAGATTCTTGGCTTTCTCTGTCATGGATTGAAACCACTGTGGTTGGTCGTCTGGTTCTTCTTCATCTGCCACAGGTGCCACAATGTTGCCTTCAGCAGCTGTTCATCCTTTGTTTGATGTGTCGGACTGGGTTGCGTCATCCTCAGAGGTGGATGCACTCTGCTGCTTCTAAGATGTGGAAGCAAATGCGAGCTTTGAAGAAGCAGCAGCAGCGTCATCCATTGTCCCAACTGTAACCGTATCTGACTGAGATGGTGTAGCATCCCAGCATTCGTATGATATTTTCCCTGACAAAGCTCTACTTGATAAGTGAATTCTTGCAGAAATAGAACCCATCGAGCAATTTGTCCTGATAGATCTGGTTTATTTACAAGATACTTAAGAGCATAATGATCCACATGAAAAATAAATGCATATCCCATCAAGTAATGTCGAAATTTTTTAAAAGTGAAAATCATGCCAAGTGCTTCCCTTTCTGTAGCCGAATAATTTTTCTCTGATGCACTGAGTTGTCGACTCGCATAGTAGATGAGATGGTCCTTCTTCTAGTCATCCTTCTGGCTTAGACAGACACCAATAACAAATGCGGAAACATCCACATAACTGTGAAATAAAATAGCCCAGTTGGGTGGTCTCAGAATAGGAGCATTGATCAACCTTTGCTTAAGATCTTCGAATGCTTTCTGCTGTTCATTTGTCCACAAGTATTCCACTTGTTTCTTCAATAGATGTATAAGAGAGGCAGCAATAGAAGCCAACATGTCCTAAAAAAGCTCTTAGTTCACATAAATTGGTTGGTATCTGGAGATTCTTTATAAGCTCGACTTTATCTTTGTCGACTTCTATTCCTCTGTTAGATATTCCGTGTCCGAGCAATATTCCTTCTTTCATACCAAAAAAACATTTCTCTGAATGAAGAGATAAACAAGTATCTCGACACCGTTGCAATGTTAATTTCAGCTTCTATAGGTGTGTCTTTATATCACTGTATACACAGAAATCATCAATAAATATTTCGAAAAAAGTTATCAAGAAGGCAGCGAAAATTAACATCATGATTCGTTGAAAAGTCGCTGGAGCATTACAAAGACCATAGGGCGTTTTGTTGTAGGCATAAGTGCCCCAATCCATAGTGAATGTGGTCTTTGAATGATCCTCCTTTCGCACTCCAACCTGATTATATTCATAAAAGCCGTCACAGAAACTGTAACGCTCTTGACCAGCAACCTGATCTAGGATGGAATCAGTGAAAGACAGAGGATGATGGTCCTTCCTTGTGACAGCATTGAGTTTGCAAAAATTCTGGCATATTCGTATTTTACCAGTCTTCTTCTTTGGGACGACAACAATGGGTGAAACCCATTCACTACTTAAGACGGGATAGATTATATCTGCCTTAAGGTGCTTGTTAAGTTCGTCCTTGACCATGAGAGAGTACTTAGGATTGAGACGATATTGTCTCTGTCGAACAGGTACAACATCTTCCTTAAGATCAATACGGTGCTCTCCAAATTCTGCAAGTATACCCTTCAAATTGTCGAGTGACCAGACAAAAACATCTTGATACTCCTTCAATAGTTCAGTGAATTCCACTAACTCTGATTCTCCAAGTGACTTTGAAACATGCACAAATCTGCCAGGTGCAAGTTCAATCAGTTCAGTATAATATGATAAAACGATACCTTCTGTCATACTGGCCTTGGTATGGCCATGAATTTCGCGCTTGGTTAACTCCACAGATGTTTTCTTGTTGTCAACCTTGTTCTTGTTACCAAATTCATGTTCAGATTCATCACTCAAATCATCAGACTCTTTCGAGTTCGTGTCTGCAACGTTAATTTCTTCATACGAAACATCCGCTTCAGCGTTGCAGACATCAAAGAATTCTTCATCATCAGCATTCTTGTAACATTCAAAGTACTGCACTTCAATATCAGATTCATTAGAAAAAATACTCAAAAAGATTCTTCTGATGTAAAGCTAGTGTCGGACAAAGGAGTTTCACCTTCATATTTCTCACGACTCCAGGTTATGATTTGTTCTGCTGGCTTACCTCGGTTATTGATCTCACCAGTCTAAAATCTCAGCTCTCTAGATTTCCAATGTACACTTGCATTTGATTGATAAAGCCAAGGTCGTCCAATCAACACATAATAGGATGACAAATCGAGTGGTTTGATAACAATGAAATTCATTGTGAATGGCTTGGCTTGAATGTAGACAATGACATCCTTCAGTTCTCCAATAGGTTTTCGTTGTGTCGAATCAACTAACTTGATATTTCGTTGTGTCGGTTGAATGTTAGTCAGCCCCAAAGCATGAGCTGTGTCTTCTGTTAGTATGTTCACACTGGAACCAGAGTCAATTGGCACTTTTTCGATCAGGCATCCCGCAATGGTAATATGAATCTCAGGTGCACCGAGAGCACCTAAATCGATAGACAAAACACCAGCATCTGGCAGAGAAATTTTTTTTTTTTCTTTTCGGGCATCGAAAGCCTTGCAGTTGCTTTCTGTAATAAGTGTTATCTGCCAACAACTGATCAAAAATAATGTTTGGATGAAGGAATCCAATATCAGTCACGATGTCATATTCTTTCGTCTTCGATTTCGAGGTTGGTTTTTCGTCTTCGCGATTTCTTCGTCCTCTTCCTCGAAAGTGACCACCTTCTCTCCAGCAGCTGTCTGAAGTTCAACGTTGATGATTTCCTTTGTTTCTGCCGAGATATCTTTTGCAAATAACTTCACAGCATCGCAGCCATAGTCAGGGTCATCTTTGAGATATTTTTTAGTCGTAGATTTGTTCGTTGTTTTGCTAGAGGATTTCTTCTTCGAGGATTTTCTGCACTTTGTCAAAGATTTCTGATCAGGTTTCGAGGAGCTTTTGTTTCTCGTTGTGACTTTGAATAATTTCTCCACGTCATTTAGCCATGACTGATCTTTTGTCTTTGCCAGTTTTTTTTCAATAACATCAATTCTCTGCACAACAGCATCAATCGCAGCTTTCGTTTTCGTGTCTGCAGTAGTTGGTGTTGCTACATACTGATATTTGGGTCACGGCTTCTGCGGCTGAGGGCAGTCAGGATACTTGTGGCCAAGCAACATAATGTCTTTTGTATTCTGTCTTCTCAGAGTGAGTCGGCAGTGCATCACAACATGGTGGCTTTGGCGCTCCTCTTTCAATTACGTTGTTCTTCTTCATATTGTTCTATTGATTTCTGGTCTATAGTTATGTCCCGCCATATGGGATTAAAAAATAGTTCATCAACTAATCATCACCAAAGAGAATTATGCTAAACTATCAATTAACTATGTGTCTCCTCTTGTAACATTCCTTTACGGCTGAGTGTGACAGTTTAAAGCTTCATGTTCGACAAGCTAAGATCCGATAATTAGAATCGCTTGATGGGTCCGCTCTCAACTCTTGTAGGTATTCGACAGTTCGGTGTCGATGGATCCCAAACTACCGGCTATTTAGGGGAAATGTTAGAAAAGGTTGGTTTGAGTTCACCGTCTCCAACATGAACATCGTCTCCTCCAAGCTAAAAGATTGGATATTCTTGAACCCTCAAGATCTACTTTACCAATTACAAGGAATTTCCAACTAAAGACTTTGCATCTAAAGATTTTCATTCCCAAGAGATGGATCAAGATGACCAAGATTATGATTTGCCACCACTCATCCTATAATCAGAAGGACATCTAGATTGGAGATATCAAAGTATAACTACTAATAATTAGTAACGTAATTCATGATTGGGGAATAGGCATTATTACATTTGGAAATGGAGAGAAAATAGTCAAAGTTGATCCATCAAAAAGAACAGTGAAGCTTGTGTCACAGAAAATGAATATCGAATCTTCTACAATGGATCATGTTATTGATTTTCCAAAAAACAAGATGATCTAAATACTCAATTTGATTTCCAAATAGACATGGTGCATTGGGAAGGGCTATTATCAATAGTGGATTGCATGGCTGCTTTGAATGCAAAGAAGATTCAAAGTTAGTCTAAGCACTATCAAATAGAAATGCCATGGATATGCCAACTACATCGGATGTGAATCTTGTAAATATTGATTACAATTCACATGATCTAGTCTTTGTATAACAAGGTTTTTCAAGCATGGAGCCACTCATGTATGGTGAATGCACATTTCTCAACAATCCTTTATACGAAGCTACGTGTACATCAACAACTAAAAATCCTCCATTAAAAGAGATTGTTGTGAAGAAATTCAGATCAATTGAGATCCAATTCCATAACTCGATCTTTGGTTAGAAAGAGATCAACTCTACCAATGTTGCCAATGTAACAAAATCAACATCTATGTTATGAAAAAGATGCAAACTCAATAAGAACCTGATCAAACATCAAACATATGATATGATGAAGTGTTGTCTATAAAAAAATAGTAAGCTATTGTATTTCACATGTGTGGATCCAAAAATAACAGAAAATGAGCATTCTACACACAAGATTGCAAGATATCACAAATATAGTGATAGATGAACCCAAGAGAACTCATGTATAAGCATGAACTAAGATAAGAGAGAGAAAATGTGTCTCTTCCATGAATGTACAGCTACATATAGCAGATCCATGACTCATTAATGAGTTTGGTTTCCCTCCATAACAAAATCCCTAGCATTAATGTGGACTAGATTCAAATGTCTCCACATTCAAACTTGAATCTCTAAGACTCATGTACAACACTTTTCCACACTTTCTAAAAGTTTCTATTCAAATGCCTAGACTAATGTACTTTCAAACCCTAAGTCTAATATGAAAATTGGCCTCAATTGCCAAATATACAAATATGACCAAAATAGCAAAACTAGTTGAAATTTCTCACACCTGTTATACAAAATATTAAATCCAACATAGAACACATGGCAATGTAGAGCAAAAATAGTGATGAGGATGCTACGATCCCAGTCATTCACCAAGGAGAATCGTCTGCTCATGCACCTGCAGTTTGAAGGTCTGTAAGACAACAACAACAGCCTGATCGCTTCGTTCCTCAGGCTTTCATCAGTCATGACGAACCTGCCACCGTAGCAGAAGCCCTGTCAATGCCCGATGCAGACAAATGAAAAGCTGTCATTGATGCTGAGTATCAGTCTCTAATGAAAAACAAGACATGGAGTCTTGTCAATCCTCCTACAAGTGTAAAACCAATTGACTCCAAGTGGATCTTCAAGTTAAAGCTTAAACCAGATGGATCAATATCCAAATGGAAAGCTAGACTGGTGGTTAAAGGATTTGAACAGGTATATGGAATAGACTACACTGAGACCTTTAGTCCAGTGGTAAAGCATCAGTCTGTTCGTACCTTATTGGCTATAGCTGCTGCAGAAGATCTGGACATTCACCAGATGGACGTCCAGACGACATTCCTACACGTATATATACAAGAAGACATATGCATTTATCAATCAGAAGGTTACGTCCTTCAAGGCAAGGAGCATTTGGTATAAAAATTGCATAAGGCATTATATGGTCTTAAGCAAGCTCCCATGGCCTGGTATGAAAGAATCAATCACTTCTTGTTGCAGCACAATTTCACTTCTTGTTTCGCAAACTCTAATGTATATCTCAAGTGTAAAGGATCAAGCTATGTTATAATAGCATTATACGTCAATGATTCCTTAATTATCAGCGATTCAAATCAGTTATTAAAGGAAACCAAATCTATGCTTTCATCGGAGTTTGAGATGACTGACTTAGGCCCAGTCCATTATCTTCTCGGTATGGAGATCAACAGAGATCGCACAAGCAGAAGGATCGTTATAAGCCAAGAATCCTATTTAATCAATGTACTTCGCAGATGTGGCATGGAGGTCTGCAAGCCCATAGACACATCAATGGATCCAAGATGCAAGCTATCCAAAGGCATGTGCCCCAGAACGAAGGCAAATCAGTAAGAAATGTGCAAGTACCCCTATCAGTTAGTCATATGTTCTATCATGTACTCTATCTGCACACGACCTGATCTTGCATATGCTATAAGCACACTGTTGCAATTCATGTCCAATCCAGGCTTACAACACTGGAAAGCCCTACAAAGAGTTATGAAGTACATTCAAGCCTCAAAGCACTATGCCTTGAGTAACAACAAAAATATAAAGCTGCACTCTCATTGATTTCCTATTCTGATTCAAATTGGGTGTTGTAAAGCTACCTTTACAAGCTTTACTTCCGGCGCCACTGGCGCCAACATTGTCCCCGGCACCAGCAGTGCCCCTACTGCTCCCGGTGCCACTGTGACCAGAATCCAGCCGGCGCCAAATTCCTATGGCTGAAAATCTTTGATCGGTTCTAGTGAAGTCCAGAGAGCTCAGATCGATGTGCAATCACCCCACACGATCTAGGCATGAGTTCTTACAAGCAAAAGCATTGTTGTTCTGATGTATACACCCTCACCTCTTCAAAGCATGAAGCTCTGATACCATGTGAAGTTTTTAGCATGTGTGAACTTCACCACACATCTTACAGTATCTTACTGAGGTGTTGTGATTACACAAGATTGATCAAAGAACAGATTACTTGAAAAATCTATGGCAAGAGCACAATGGCATACAATAGACTGGAAAAACTAACTTCTCACTATGAGGATTCAATGTCAGAAATAATTCTAAGTGCTCAGTATGGGAAAAACAGGCTGCTCTCGAGTAGAGAGAGAAAATATACACTAGAAAACTTGGGTAGAGAGAGAATGAGTCCAAAATGCCGAAATCTCGATATTCACAATATGGCAAAAGATGCCAAGATTTTCCTACATCGAAGTGGCTTGAGTTCCTACAGTGGAGTTGCATCGAAAGTCCACTTAACTCAGTTAACTCAACTAACAAGGATCCACATGTGTAACTGCATGCATGGATATTGCATGTACTGTGCATGTCAACTCTCAAAACTGCCTAGACATGTGTAGATCATAAAAACCACTTTGCATGTTGCATGCACTGATTGCATGTGGCTTGCATGCACACTGAACAACATTACATGTCATCTAAACTTTTGCATGACATCAAATTTGAATCTACCTAACTCAAACTCGACCTATTCTAGAAGGTTATGTGCTCAATTCACATGTCTTTATGTACAAACAAAGTCTACAATGGAAATAACATTAGTATGGACCCAAAACTTGAGATAGGAAGATATTATTTTACTAATCTTCACAAAATTTAGTAATGGTTCATTATGAGTGACGTTATAAAAACTAAAAGAGGAATCCAACATGTAAATGAAAACTTGGACAAGTTTTGAGTTATTCCCATGTGATTGAATCCAAAAAGTTTTGAATGTTTTTTGGGGTTAAAGCTTGTGGTAAGCGTGGAATGAGCTTGTAAGAAGAACTTGCATTAGTTTACACTAAAACAATCATAAGCCTATTGTTTTTTCTAATCTTAGTTTTCTTTGTTGTTGCTTTGAATACCAGGATCACAATCAAGACACTCCCA
This sequence comes from Diphasiastrum complanatum, assembly GCA_029204225.1. NCBI lineage: Eukaryota > Viridiplantae > Streptophyta > Lycopodiopsida > Lycopodiales > Lycopodiaceae > Diphasiastrum > Diphasiastrum complanatum. The sequence goes on along the minus strand of CM055092.1, from coordinate 90,772,376 downwards.
TGAATCAATTAACCTCTAATCCCACCTTTGATTTATCTAAACCCAATAGTGTGGCACAAGCCCTACAACTCTACCGAGGAATTCAAGAGACAAACCAACAACTACATGAAACTAATTTGAAGAATCAAGCTATTGAGTTTAAGTTGGCCAATCAATGAAGCATGTAGTACCTCCTCTCAGTAAAGTGTATAAAGAGAAAAAGAAAGAGAGGAGTCTACAAGTTAGTAAATTCATAGCTTAATGTTTGGAATAAATATTTTGCTGCAAATATATAATATGAAAGTGAAAAACTCTCCACCGCTACTATGTTTTTGGATAGAAAAGCCTTTGTATGGTGGGAGGATTTAGTAGCCAAAGGAAAACACCCATTAACATGGGAGGCATTTTGCCTAGTATTCAAAGAATACTTTCTTCCCTTGTTATATGATTATGAACATTTTAAAAAAACTTTCGGGATTGACTATGACTAAAGGCCTTGATCAATTTATTCAAGATTTCCATGAGTATCTTAATCCTCTTTATAGTGAAATACCTCCAGAGATACAGTTGCTCTTGTTCATTGATGGCTTACCTAAGGACTATCAAGTGGATGTTCTAAGGATCCATCCCAACACCTTAGAAGATGCTATTAGGGTTGCAAAGTTTTATGATGATACTCCTAAGCCACATAAGAATCATCACCCTAATATGAAAAATAAGGGTTTACAATCTAAAAGAAAAGATAAGGAAGTTACCAATGAGGCATCTTCCAATCCTAATTTTAAGAAACCCAAACATCACCCTAATAATCATCAAGGTGGCAACAAGGACCTAGTGGAAGCTTGGAAGAAGAATCTTTGCTTCAAGTGCAATGGAGAGGGTCACCTTGCACATGATTGTGTCAAAAACAAAGCCTCAACCTCAAGTATCATATCTCAAAGTAATGAGATGGATATTTGTTTTCTTAGTTGAATGCTTTATGGACCTAATGACTTTAAGGGTAAAAATGGAGAACATGTTGTTAATGTACTTTTTGACATGAGATTCACTCATAATTTTATAAATGCAAATTGAGTACAGATGCTAAACCTTCCCATCAAAAAAAGTGATAAGAAATACGGTATGACAATGGCATCTGGATGTAATTTCGAACCCATGGATTATATGGTTCCTAATGTACCATTGCACATACATGGCTATGTTGAAAAGCTAGAATTCCATGCCAAATTTGGCAAATGTGGATGTTGTTCTTGAGCAGCAATGGCATTATGATAAGAATAAATCATTAGAAATTGATTTTGTTGAAAAATCTTTAACGGTTATGCATGATTGTTCTTTACTAAAGATTAGTGCTAGTTTTAAGTATTGATGCTATTGGTATTAAATCTTACTCTAAGCACGAACTCAATTCTTTGATAAAGAACCGTGACATAGTATAAAGTCTATTTATGTTTCCACAAAAACCTAATTTGTTGCAATGATGAGATTCTTAAACTAGAACGTAATTTTATGGCGAGCTTTGTTGGGTGAGCTTTTTTGCAATTGGAGTGAGCTTTTTGGCTTTTATCTTGATATCATTTCAAGTGCATTATAAATTACAGATGTATGCCAATGATATTTTGCCATGTGTGAATGATTGTTAATAAGTGGAGGATCACCTTAGAGTTTTTGGATGCATATGCTTTGCCCATATTCCCTTGGAAACAAGGAAGAAGGAAGATCCTAGTGCATGCAAAGGGATCATGGTTGGATACTCATCCACAAGAAGGCCTGTAGAATCTTTATACTCTCTACTTTTCAAGTTATTGAAAGTAGAGATGTTGTCTTTCATAAAGATCAACACTCATCTTTTGAAGAGGCCGAGATCAAGAAGTTTATGGATGCATCACCAATTATTGATTTTGAAGACAATCATGATGTGATGGGGTCGAGATTTGAGGAAGAGTCTCCTCGGATTTTCTCACCAAGAAGATCCATGAGAGATAGACCCGAGCCTAAGAGGCTCTCATATGTTGACAAAGGCAAACAAGTGGATCTTGATTCCACTAATTATGTTTTTTATGTCTCTCATGAAGAGCCAAAGAATGTACAAGAGGCACTCAATACCAAGGAGTGGTATGATGCCATGAAGCAAGAGTATGATGCATTGATCACCAACAATAATTGGGAGCTTGTGGATCCTCCATCCAACAAGCATGTGATTGGTTGCAAGTGGGTATTTCGGATCAAGTTCAATCATGATGGCACCATCAACAAGTATAAAGCAATATTATGTGCCAAAGGATTTGCTCAAATCCATGGCCTTGACTATGAGGAGACCTTTACACCCGTTGCAAAGATGGTGACAATAAGAATTCTTATTTCTCTTGCTTGTTTCTTTAAGTGGAAGGTGTTCCAATTATATGTATCCAATGCTTTTCTAAATGGTTATCTTGAGGAGGAGATCTATATGGAACAACCTCAAGGATTCATCAAGGATGAGTCCAAAGTGTGTCTGCTCTTCAAAAGTCTTTATGGACTCAAGCAAGCACCAAGATCATGGTATTCAAGACTTAATTATTTTCTTATCTCACTAGGATTTACTCTTAGTGACTATGATCATTCCATGTATCTCAAGTTTGTTAATAGCAATATTGTCATTCTTCTAATTTATGTTGATGACATTATTCTTTGTGGAAGTTGTATCATGCTAGTTGATGAAACTAAGCTAGCACTTGGATGTGAGTTTAAAATGCAAGATCTAGGAGAGATACATTACATCCTAGGCCTAGAAATTGATTTTTATGAAAATCATGTCTTTATATGCCAATCTAGATATGCTCACTCTATGTTGAAAAAATTTCATATGGAAAATTCTAAGAGCATAGATACTCCAATGGAGCAAATTGTAAAAGATCCTAATGAAGGTGATGAAAGATCTTGAGGACATCACACTTTTTAGGAGTCTTGTAGGCTCCTTGATTTGGCTTACCATTACTAGGCCCGATCTAAGTTTTTGTGTGCACAAATTGAGTCAATTTATGCAAGATCCTAAGATCCATCATTGGAAGATGGCCAAGAGGACTCTAAGATATGTATCTTCATCTTGTGATTATGGTCTACTTTATAAAAGTGAAGATCTATCCATTGTTGGCTACTCGAATTCGGACTTTGCAAGTGACAAGATGGATCGAAAGTCTATTAGTGCATACACTATCTTTCTTGGAGGCAATCTAATATCTTGGCTTTCCAAAAAGCAAGATACTATATGTCTCTCTTCATGTGAGGCCGAGTACAAAGCACTCACTACAACTACCAAAGAGGTGCTTTGGATCAGGAGGTTATTAATGGAGCTAAAGTGCATCAAGGAAGATGATCTACCAATGATCAAGTGTGATAACATCTCGGCCCAAGCTCTTGCCAATAATCCCATATTTCATGCAAGAAGCAAGCACATAGAAGTGGCACACCATTTTGTGAGAGAAAAGCTTATTGGAGGAGAAATCTATCTGGAGCATGTCAACTCGTCCTCTTGTATTGCCGATATACTCACCAAGCCTTTGAGCAAAAGTGCTTTCATCAAGCATAGATCTAATCTTGGAGTTATATCAAGATCAATGCTTAAATCTTCATAGATAACTTTTTAGGAGGAGTGTGAAGAATTGAAAAAGATTATCTATGTTAGATATAGGGGTCTTATGTTTTTTAAATCAAGCATCTAGGTGTAGGATGTTGATAGGAGCAAATTTGGCATAGATGACAAATTATGCATTTCCACTTGTAATGCCACTATTGAGCCAAAATAGAGTAAGAGGCTAAAATCATGCCAATTAAAGTGTAGACAAGTGTAATACTTTTTTTTGATGAATTCTAAGAGGTCCAATAGGATTTAGAGGTGGAACCATGTGAGGTCCAATAGGAATTTGAGGTGTGCTTGAATATAGTCCAATAGAATTAAGAGTTGCATGGATCAATGGTCCAATAGGATTAAGAGGTGACAAAGTGTGGTCCAATCATAGTTAAGCATAGTGGTAGCTCGTGGATCTACTAGTATCATTGGACTCCTCATTTTGGATCTAATTGATTTGGTGATTGTGTGGATTTTGAGTGTCATTAAATTTCTAGCTTTCTCTCTCTACCCGAGAGCTCATGATGGTTTTTCTCTCTCTACCCAAGGAGAGAAGCTTGTTTTTACTTAGAATAATTTTTTAATACTTCCCACACGTGTGAGTGAGAGCTGGAAGTGATTGAATGCATGTAGTAGTGTGTTTTTGCCATAGGATCAAAGATAGATCTTGAATCTCAATCTAGTCTTGATCTTGGTGCATCTACACACATTAGGAGATCACAAGTACATGTTGTGGGCAATTCACACGTGTGAAATCAACAGTCCTTGGGTCTTGAGCTTGCTCCTCCACTTGACTTGACTCCAAACCTTCAATGAATTGAATAAGGTGTTGATCCAAAGGTGCTTCTTCAAGTTTACAAATCTTCCACTCTTGAAAGATCACATTTCCACCATTGACAAATTCTTTGGTTGAAAACAAGTAGATTCTACAATCTCTACTTGAAGAGCAAAACACTATTATTCCTATCATTGAAATAGGATAATCTTTGGTCCTTACATTGGAATGTTCATGCACAAAGCATGTGGACACAAAGATTTCCAAAGAAAATGATGTTTCATCTTTTATGACTCTATTCAAACTATTACAAAAATAGTTATCCAATGAAATTGCTTTATCAACAACAAATGTAGATTTCAAAGCATCCCATTTCATTGTCTTGTCATACAAAGTAATAAACACCATGAATCTTAAAGGTAAGAAACAAGTCAACTCATGTCTAATACTACTTTCCAAAAAGTATTCAAAGATAGTAGACTTTCCAATGCTCACCAACCTTGCAAGATGCACACTTGAATGGACAATTTGCATGCAATTTAATGACTCGGCCATTTTCATTGAGGACTCCCTTGGAACTCTCATGCTTTGAGGCTGATCCTCAAGTTTTGATGCTCCTCCTCAATGCAAGCAAGATCACACTTTTCCAAGATCTCCTCTTGAGTGATCTCCTCCTTTGCCAGGCTCATTCTTTCAAAAGCAACACTAGCTTCCAACTTAAACAATCTTCCATGTTTAAATCCCTTTGCAATGCAAACATCATTCTTCAAGATGAAGCAAATACCATGATTAAAGTGGACATCCAAACCAGTTTCTAAGAGTAGACCAACACTAAGCATATTCTTGGTGATTGATGGTACATAAAAAAACATTTTCTAGATCCATGCATTTTGAGGATTCTAGACACAAAGAGATGGTGCCAACACCATCTATCCTACACTCTTCATCATTTGCAATAAAGACAAACTTTTTAGCAGCATTGAAAGAGTGTAAGGTTGAGAAAAAGTCCTTTTCACAAGGCATCATCCACTTCTTTGTCCTCCTTTGGATGCTTCTTCTTTCCATTGGTCTTCTTTTTGTCGTGGAATGAGAAATTGGCTTTCTCATCACCATCCTGCAAAGACAAGGAACTCATCCTAGATTTTGCATGGAGCATCCTACACTCTTCAGCCTCTAATACACTATGAAGTTTTTCTATAGTTGGCAAAGTGTCTTGGATGGCAAAACTTTGGACCAAATTTGCAGAGTCATCTCCTAGACCATTAAGAACAATTTGTACAAGTTCTCCATCATGAATCTTTTCTCCAATGGAAGCCAACTCCCTATTTAGAGACTTGATTTTGAGTACATAATCATGTGCACTCTCCTCACTTCTTTTCACGCTTTGCAAAATGTGATTGCTAAGCATGAGAACCCTCAAAGTGTTACTAGATTCATAGATTTATTTTAAAGACTCCCAGGCCTCTTTAGCACTAGTACATGCTTCACACAATGAAGTGCAAGCCTAGATCTCTTCTTGTATCTAGCTAACTCCTGTGCACCTAGAGGTTCATCTTCATCTTCAATCAAGAACTCATAAAAGTCTTGGAGCACCAAAAGTGACTCCATTCTAACCTTCCAAATAGCATAATTTGTAGAATTTAATCTCTCACTAGCTTCTAGAAGGTATGCTCCAGCAGATCCCATCTTACTAGTGACTTCTACAAACAAGAAATAGATTTGATTGACTTGAAACTCACAAAGGTTTCACACTTGTAGTATTTCACTCAAATTTGATTTTTGATCCAACAAATGGACTTATAATCACAGTTCTATCACTCTCTCACAAAACTGGAATGAAAATAAGATGAAGTGAAAACTACTTTCAAACAAATCTTGCCAAGAAATGGATTTGATTGTCTCTAGAAACTCACTAAGGTCTCTTTCTTGTAGTGTTTCACTCAAATTAGATTTCTAATCCAACAAATGGACTTATAATCTCAGTTCTAGCACTCCCTCACAAAGTCAGAATGAAGATAAGATGATGTGAAATCTACTTACAATCAAATCTTGACAATTTTGGTATTTTTGGACAATAACATGACTAAATCTCCCTCACACTTTTTGATTTACTTTCAAGACCTATAAAACAAGTTTAGAGGACCTGATTTCAGCCTATATTAATTAGATCTCATGAATCTATGTCAAATCTAATCAATGGCACTCAATCTTGGTAGCTTATCCTAAGATTTCCACCAAAAATTACATCAAAAGCTCACAAATTGAATTTTTTTGGATCAAATGAATACCATGCATTAAATGTAGGTCCAGATATGCCCACACATGTGGATAGTATGGATTTAGACCCCTACCAAGGTTGGGATCAAATCTCTTCACCAAAATCAAGATTCTAGCTTGCCCTCTCAATACTAGTTTTTCGCACCAAAACTTGCTAAAGATGGAATTGCATTATATCAATGGCTTATGCTCTTGTACTTGGCTCTGATACCATGTGAAAGTACTATACTATAGGACCATAAATGGATCTACAAAAGATCCACAAGAGTAATTGGATGCTTGCTTAACAATCTATCAAAAAACTAGACACAAAAAAGTTGATCTAGATTGGCAATTTGACAAACAACAAGCATTAACAATCAAAAGCATTGATCAACATTGAAATCCGAGACCACACGTGTGTACTACAGGCTGTAGTATGGCCTTCAACCTAATAAACAAGTAGAAATTGATTTGGTTTCATTTGGATCACAAAAACTCAATGTACATAGTGAACTAGCTTGAGATTGCCAATGAGCTCCAAAAATTTTCTTTTCTATCTTCTCACTATAGGAGCTTGGAATACATAGCAAATTCGACTTCCTTCTTGAAGTTAGGTGGATTTCCAGCAGGCAATAAGGAAGTTAACTCATCCTTTTTGTCCTAAAATGAAACCCTAGTCTATTTCCTAGAGTCATGCTTGGTAGATAGCTAATTGGTCAAATTTTCACCTTAAATCTAGGATTTAGGTCTTGGAGAACTCATCTCCTAAGCCATTGAGGATCACTTGTATAGGTTCATTATCAAGGATCTTTTCTCCTATAGAAGCCAACTGTTTGTTGAGAGACTTGATCCTTAGCACATACTCTTGTGCATTTTCATCACTTCTCCTCATGCTTTGTAAGATTTGGTTTCTTATCATAAGCACCCTTGTTGGATTCATATATAGATTTTAAATAATTCCAATCTTCTTTGGATGAAGTACAAGAGGCAACCTCCTTCAAGAGGTCTCACTAACATTTATTTTGATGCAATGAAGAGCTAGTCTTGTCTTTTTCTTGTATCTAGCCAATTCTTGTCTTCCAAGAGGCTCATCCTCTTCTTCTAGGACAATATCAAAGAGGTAGTAGGAAAATAGACCAAAAATGCCCAAAATTGAAAGTTTTGATCCAAGTGTCAAATTGCATGATGGTGACAAGGCATCCTCACACGTGTGAGATCTGATGCATGATTAGTACCTCGATCTCCAAAAGTGTATATATAGAGGCTTATTTGGCCATAATCAATGTGAGACACCAATCTTGGTTTTGGAAGCAATTTTGAGTGATTCTCTTCATTTGTCTACATTTGTTTTGATTGTTTTGAGGTGCTATCAATGTGTACTTGATTTTCAGGTTGGAGTCCGTACTCAGACAGTGTTTCACACGTGTGAAACCAGAAAGTACACCTACCTTCAATTAATGAGTGTTCTTGTTAGGATTTTGTATCTAGAATTGATCTAGATTGATCTTAATCTCAAGTACATTCATAGATCAAGTAATCTAACAACCAATCCCTTTCGAGGATCAGATTAGAATCCACTCTAGGTCCTTTTTGTACTTTTTGTATACACTGCTGATGTAGCTACAACATATTTGGATTTTGTAGTGGACAACGAAATGCATTTCTGTTTTATACTGTTCCATGAAACCTGCAAGAAAACAAATGTAGCCAGAGGTGGATTTTCCGGTATCTACGTCTCCTACCCAATGTAGCGCAGGCATCCCAAAGGGAGCCAGGAACCACGACTTAGCTTCCCAGCCTTCAACTCTTGTCGTCCAAACCCACTTCATATACAAGCAGCCAACTCACCAACAATGATCAAACTTAACCAACTGGAAGTTCAGAAACCAACATTGAGATCCAACCTGGCGCCATGCCAAATCGGGGGTCCCGATGTGGGTGACTTCCCTCCAAGCAAGCCGCCTGACATACATCAAACTGAACCAACTCGAAGCTTCATTACAAACGAGTAACATCCATTCCAAGCAAGTGGTCTGACTTACATCAGACTTAACCAACGGAAAGCTTCATCATGACGCCACTGTGACCAGAATCTAGCCGGCGCCAAGTTCCTATGGCTGAAAATCTTTGATCGGTTCTAGCGAAGTCCAGAGAGTTCAGATCGATGTGCGATCACCTCACACGATCTAGGCATTATTAAAGGAAGCCTGGGGATCAATAAATTCTAGAGAGAGAAAATCCTAGAGAGAGAAAATGTGCTTTACCAGCCTAGGTAGAGTACTTGGCGTGAGGGGAGGTGGTGAATCCCACCAATACTATAGGGGAGTGCGGGTTGCGACTCAGGACGAGCTCCAACCAAGTCTCAGCCTCCCTTGTTGGAATGTTGTCCTGGCACTCACCTTGGCATGCCAGCGCCCCAGAGACTAGGGTCAGTCACACACTTGAAATGTAACCTTCTCAGATTTATCAATAAAGTGGGATTTTTCTCAAACTGACTCTGATTACCTTCTGGATTTCAGTGTTCGATAAAAGCGCCAGTTGTAAGGCCGTTTCAAACTTTTTAATTTGGCACATAGCTGACGGTCGTATCCCGGGACGCCAACGGTATGCCGTCGGGACCATTCGGTCCGTGGCATCAGCGGTATGCTGTCGGGACCATTCAGTCCAAGAACTGGTTGTCTCCATATTTGTCGTGGCTTATGGTTCTGAGTGTACCTTGCATGAACGTGAATGGGTTAAGCTCTCGGGGAACGGGCTCCAACCTGTCGGCTGAGTTGGATGGCTTGCTTGGGTGGAAGTTACCTGTTTATGGCTGTCCAGTCTGACGTGGCGCCAGGTTGGCTTCAAGCACTTGTGACGAAGCTTTCATTTGGTTAAGTCTGATGTAAGTCAGACCACTTGCTTGAATGGATGTTACTGGTTTGTAACGAAGCTTCGAGTTGGTTAAGTTTGATGTATGTCGGGCGGCTTGCTTGGAGGGAAGTCACCCACATCGGGACCCTCGATCTGGCATGGCGCCATGTTGGATCTCAATGTTGGTTTCTGAAGTTCCAGTTGGTTAAGTCTGATCGTTGTTGGTGAGTTGGCTGCTTGTATGTCAAGTGGGTTTGGACGGCAAGAGTTGATGGCTGGGAAGCTAAGTCGTGGTTCCCGGCACTCTTTGGGATGCCTGCTCTACATGTGGTATCAGAGCCGACTGGCCGGTCAGCTATGTGGATCTCGCAGAAATGGCCACTGTTTGGGGTTCATCAGGACAACTGTTGTGCAAGGTGCTGCCCACAGTGTAAGCACGGGTGCGTCCATGGTCGGGGTGGTCGGCAGAACGGGAGACTTGATGAGTCAAGGTGATGCCCTTGAGGTGTAAGCACGGTCAGTTCTCGTAGTTCGGGTCTGGCACTGTCTGCATGTAGGACAGATGAGGTAGTGTGCTGCCATTAGGTTGGTATAAGCACGGTTTGTGCCTTGTGGGGTGTGGGGTGACATATTCAAACTGTACGGGTTAACCATTGATACAGAGATGCTGCTCAAATTCGGGTGTAAAGCACGGGTGGTTAGCTGCCGGTGCGGGATAGATGCCGATCATTTAGCTATAAGGGATATCGACCAAAAAGTGGTGGGGCGTGACTGAGGCAATGTGCTGCTTAATGGTGAAAGCACGGATAGTTGAATGGGTGTCCTCTGTGGGCTGATTCTGTGATCGATCTATATGGGCGCGGTTAGGCAAAGGTCCTTTGGCAGGACTATCTCAAAGGGGGACCTTGTCTTTGTTACATGTTAGTAAACCTGTCTGAGTGTCTTACTTGTATGTATTCGTGGTGAGTCTTAGTACTCGTGCTTTGCCTGGTTTGCATGATTGCTTGTGATACAAGGAGCTGATGGCTCGAGAAGGAACCTTTCTTTTGAAGGCTGAAACCATCAAACAAAGAGGACTACACAATCTCTGGGGCGGATTTGCAGTTCAAGTACTCGCACATGAACGACAACAAAACGACTCGATGTTTGCAAAGGATGGATGACTAGCCTGTTTCTTGGATTAGCTTCATTTGCGATGATGCCCACTAGACGCAAGCAGAAAGTCAAAAGTTGGAAAGGGCAATTTGAGGGGAGATCTTCTATGGAGGAGTTGGTCTTCATTTGGGATGGCCACCTTCGGAACTGAAACTCACTGAGCATGGGTGATATCCAGTATCAGTTGGGTTTTTCCTCAAAGGAGAAAAGACTAGGATCCTCTTCAGAGATTGGCAACAAGTTGGATCAAGCCATAATCCTAGCAGATGGGAAGCAAAGTGTTGGAAAGGCTTTTTGTCCGAAGAACTCTACTCTAAGTCCGGTTAGCTAGTTTTATAAGTGGAGGGGGAACTATCACACACACTTCTCTCTTGGGGCAAATTTTGAATGAAAGTTGATCAAAACGGGGGCAAATTCAAGGTGACCTAGCCGTACTCACACGAGGAGATTGGCAAACTTTGGACCTAATAAGTTGACAAGTTTTTGTTGTGGAAAGGAAAGCTTGTTATAGGCTTTCTCTAGACCAGCAATGATGAGGAGACATAATGAGTACGCTAACTTGTGTTATGTGTAAAGTAGCTGATCAATGAAGGAACTGTGAAAGTTGAGTCTTGCATGAGAGACTTGGTACTTCGAACAGACGCTAAGGGACAATTCGTGTTGAGATCGGACTAGTGCAAACTCTGGGTGCATGTGTTTGATTCAAAGAGAGCTACTTGAATCCAAGCTCGATGTACACTTCTTGTTTTGATTGTGAGGCAACTGACCAGTGATGGAATTGTGAAAGTCAAGTTTTGCTCGACGGACATGGTGCTTCAAACAAACGCGAAGAGATGGTTCGTATGCGGATCAAACTGGTGCGACCCTTTGACTCTCCACGAGGTCAATGGTTACATTTGGGCTGATACAAAGAGCTACTTCAAGCTAAGTGAGAGGTGCATTACGGAGTACTCAATCTTTGCCTACCTTAAAGAGCCAAGAAGGAAAAGTATCAAGATCAGACTGGGACAAGGAGAGAAATCTAGGCGCGAAAGCAACAAGGCATGGAGTGGACCATAAAGTGGGCAATCAAACGATAAATCCTTTGGCTCAGGGAGCCTTGATACCTGTGTGAAACTGATCAAATTATCTTTGGCTTCCTAATCTTGAAATAGGAGGAAAAAGACCATTTGAGATTTTGTATAAGAAAAATCCTAAGGTAGATCATCTTAGGATCTTTGGTTGTGTATGCTTTGTGCATGTACCTTTAGAGACTAGGAAGAAGGAAGATCCTAGTGTTGTTAAAGAAATTTTTGTAGGATATGCATCTACTAAAAAAGCATACAAAGTATCTCTTCCCTCTACTGACAAGAATGTTGTAAGTAGAGATGTGATCTTTCATGAAGATCAGAAGTTTAACTTGGATGAAGCACATATCAAGGAGTCTCATGCAAGATCTACAATCATCAATCTTGATGCTGCTCAAGAAGTGGTGAGGCCGAGACTTGAGGAGGAGCAACTTCAAGCACCTACACCAAGAAGATCTACAAGAGAGAGAGATCTGAGCCAAGAAGGCTCACATATGATGTTGAAGGAAGGCAAGTGGAAGGTGAAACTTCCTATCATGCACTTTTCATATCAGATGAAGAGCCTAAGGATGTTCAAGAAGCACTTCAATCCAAGAAGTGGATTAAAGCAATGACCCAAGTGTTTGAAGCCTTGATGTCAAACAACACATGGGAGCTTGTGGAGCCACCAAACAACATGCATGTGATTGGATGTAAGTAGGTTTTTAGAATCAAGTATAATCATGATGGATCTATCAACAAATATAAAGCAAGACTTTGTGCCAAAGGCTACTCACAAATCAAAGGTCTTGACTATGAAGACACCTTTGCACCAGTTGCAAAAATGGTAACAATCAGAATACTCATATCTGTTGCATGTTTTTACAATTAGAGAATGTTTCAGCTTAATGTTTCTAATGCCTTTCTCAATGGTTACCTTGAGGATGAGATTTGCATGGAACAACCTCCTGGTTTTGTGAAAGAAGGTGAAGAATCAAAAGTTTGTCTTTTGTTCAAAAGTCTCTATGGACTGAAACAAGCACCAAGGTCTTGGTATGCAATACTCAACTCCTATCTCATATCACTCGGATTTTGTCTTAGTGAATATGACCCCTCTTTGTTGTTGGAGGGTTTGCGGATCCCAAGGCAACCCTAACCCTAGTTAATAAGTGAGAGGGATTTGGCACCCTGAGTGTGTAAGTCCAACCCGATGGTCACATAGTTATTTGATTAGTTAAAAGTCAATAAAAGGACTTTAGGCCTTTTTGCGGGACTTTTAATGTCATAGGGCCTAAATTTCAAGTTAGTGAATAAAATTGGATTTCTCTCCAATTTTGATGGTTCCCACACTTTTTTAAATTTGACTAATTAGGGAGGCAAAAATGGACCAATAGGATTCAGAGGCCAGGGTCCTCCTCTCTACTATAAAAAGAGACCAACTCGAGTTCCTACTGATGTTCATTTTCTAATTTCAATAAAGCAGATTGGTTCTCTTCACAAATGGATTGATGAATGTCCTTGCTCTTCTTCTTTCCTTCTCCATCTCTCATTGTTGGATCTGAATGTTATTGGGATTGTACGTTATCATACTTTTTATGTGTGTGTGTGTGTGTGTGTGTGTGTGTGTGTGTGTGTGTGTGTGAGAGAGAGAGAGAGAGAGAGAGAGAGAGAGAGAGAGAGAGAGAGAGAGAGAGAGAGAGAGAGAGAGAGAGAGAGAGAGAGAGAGAGAGAGAGAGAGAGAGAGAGTAAGCTATTTCTATTGTGGATTGTAGTTTTAATGGATCATAGTGTTAATGGATGTTAGTGTTAGATTTGGATTTTCCATTCATGCTAAAATCTGAACTAAACTATCGCTCTCATGGGAACGAACCTACGCATGACAACTAATCTCGTCTCTTTGATGCTAGATTGACTAGATCTTGGATTCAGGTTAGGCAAGGAAAGAAACCCACTACAATTTTGGCGCCGTTGCCGGGGAGCTAAACCAATTTTTTAGTTTGTAGCATGATTGTTCGATGGATAGCTTGCATTAGGCATTTTGTCATGGCATGAATAGTGTTAGATCTGCATTTAGGGTTAGTTTGGGATTGATTTTGCTGATTTGAGTGGATTTGCTTGTTTAAAATCTAATTTGATTGTTAAACGAGAAAAGCTATTTAGATCACCAATCTTAAGATGCATTTGGATCTGAGATATCAGAGAAAATAACAAAAATCGGTCAAATCTGTCAGATTTGGTTAAAAGAGGCAAAAAACGTCATCAAAGCTGATAACTTTTTACCCACTTTCAGAAAACCTTCGCCGAGTTGCAGAAACCTTTGGTTTTGTTCACAAAACCTTCAGTGTGAAGGGCAAAGATTAATTTTTAGCAGATTTTCAAAAACATCAGAAAAACCATAAAAAAATCACAAAAAAATCACCAAAACCCTAAAAATACAAAAAAACAACCTTCGCCCAATTCACTGTGCATAGGTGTGATTTAGATCTATCTACTGCCAAGTCGACAGAAAATAATACTATAAATAGAAAGGTTTTCAGAGGATCAGTTGTCATATTGTCATTTTTTTGCCAGAAAAGTCACTTTTTTGCAAGTTGTTCAGAGAGTTTTTTTTTTTTCAAAATAGCACTGTTGAACCTTCGCCGAGCCAACCTTCGCCTAATGAACCTTCGCCAGTCCTATTTTTAGTTTCTGATTTTTCAGATCAAGTCTCTGTCAAATTTTGGATCAAATTTGATATATTCTGATTTGGATTATGAGAGATTTATCATTTTTGAAAAGTGTCGATTGATCAAATTTTGAATTTCTTTTCATGATATAGAATCAGATTTTTGGAAAGAAGAATAGATCTAGCAGATCTGATCTGAGATAATTTTTTGATTGAAAAATCTAGATTCAATCTCATTGTCTGCTTGATTTGAAAATGTACAGATGGATGCCCCTGGAGGTGCTCCACAAGAAGGCAATCCAATAATTGTTAGAAGAGCTGTTAAAAATTCACAATTCTAGCTTGACTAGTTTTGGTCATATGACTTGTAAATAGTTAGATGGTCATGATGTGGCTTGTCACACGTGCCAAATAGCATAGGATTCCATTCATAAGGATGTTCTCAAGTAGACCTAAGTGTTAGAACCTTTGGAATGAGTCCAAATTATGCTTAGATACAAGGGAGAAAAAATAGGAGCTATTTTTGGTAATTTTTGCATTGTTGAGGGATCTCCAAGATTCCAACCCTAAATTGGTAGGGATAAAAGATCCACCAAAATTAGCATTAGGGATAGGTTTAGGGCTACTCATACCTGCCCAAAACCGTGATGGATCATGTATATATAGGTGATGATATCTCACCAAAATCAATCAAGCAATTTCATGATTTTTCTCTCATAATGGTGCAATTGCTCTCTATGTTCATAATTGTTTGAGTACTTGTGATTACTAATGATTATAGGATTGAATGTAGGCCTGGTGTACAGTAATCAGACTGTGGGAGGCCGTACTTTCACACGTGTGAAGTCTTCTTCAAGGATTTGGGCCATTTAGTGAGGTTCAAGCATAGATTTTTGATGGATTTTGATGGTTCAACTTGTGCTAATCTTATGAAATCATAATCTATTGTTTCCCTCATCATTTCAAGTGTTTTAGGATCCTTATTTGCTGTAATTTTTACAAGAGCACCCCGTTTGGATCTACCCAAATATAATGGATTAACAGATCCAGTTATATTTCTTCATATCTATGCCAATCTTGTGTCTTGGCTTTCAAAGAAACAAGATACCATATCTCTATCATCTTGTGAGGCTGAGTACAAAGCACTCACTACAACAACTAAAGAAGTGCTTTGGATCAAGAGGTTAATCATGGAGCTAAAGTACATCAAAGAGGATGATCTTCCCTTGATCAAATGTGACAACATATCGACACAAGCTCTTGCAAACAATCCTATTTTTCATGCAAGAAGCAAGCATATAGAAGTGGCACACCATTTT
Organism: Diphasiastrum complanatum; assembly: GCA_029204225.1. Classification (NCBI taxonomy): domain Eukaryota; kingdom Viridiplantae; phylum Streptophyta; class Lycopodiopsida; order Lycopodiales; family Lycopodiaceae; genus Diphasiastrum; species Diphasiastrum complanatum. Next base: position 90,756,718 of record CM055092.1, on the reverse strand, counting down.
GTAAGGGAAAAGCTCATTGGAGGTGAAATCAACTTAGAACATGTTGACACATCTTTGTGTATTGCTGATCTTCTCACAAAGCCACTTTGCAAAAGTGCCTTCTCAAAGCATAGATCTAATCTTGGTCTTATCTCAAGATCAATGCTTGATTCACATTAGATACATCTTTAGGAGGAGTGTCAAAATATTGAAAAATCTATCTAATGTTGTGAGTATGGGTCCTAAAAATGCCCGAGATGAATTGAGCTCTTTTGGCTAAGTAAAGACCCATCTTAGAATAAAATATTCAAGGTAGGTAGAAGTAGAAACTCGAGCTACCATAGGAATTGCCATTTGTACTTTACATGCCACATTTAATGCATGAAAAGACTATGTGGCACAATTAGACATAGTGAGGTGGCTAGGATGTCTAGATAGCTTGAGAGGTAAATCCACAACTCCAATTCAACTCAAAGTAGGAGAAGAGTCCATGGATCTATATATATGTGATGTACTCTCATTGAGAAGATGATGAAATTTGTGTGTGATGCAAATTTGGAGACAAGCTCTTTGTGCCCTCTCTCTCTCCACGAGTTTTGTACTTGCTATTTTCTCTCTCTAGTTGAGTAGAGGCATTTATGATGCTTTGTCTTATGTTTTGTTGACAGATCTTGCTTGTAACACAATAATTTTGCTTGTATGATCAGTTTTCCTATTGACAACCAATGCTAGTCTGATCTTTATGGTGTTATTGTGCTTAGGAGATCAAAAATACATCTGTAGGGCGTCCCACACATGTGAATTCAGCAAACCATTTCACACTTCTCCATTTTAATTTTACTTAAAAGTAGGAAAGGGTCTTCCATAAACTTCCGCAGTTTGAACTATGTGATGAGGGCTCGTTTAACAACCTCCCAATCTGTACGCTCAGTTTCCTCATGATTATAGTACCAATCTTGTGCTACGCCTGTTAAGGCCATAGGAAACAGCTTAAGTTTATCTTGAGGATAAATCTCACCATAGACTTCACAGGGTATATGCATTAATGGACTTCCGATCCATTTTATCACTTGCAAAATCGGAATCTGAATAGCCAACAATGGGTAGATCTTTAATTTTGTATAATAAACCATAATCTTGAGTAGAAGATACATATCTTAAAACTCTCTTGGCCATCTTCCAACGTTGGATCTTGGGATCTTGCATAAAGGACTCAATTTGTGCACACAATAGCAATCGGGTCTAGTGATAGTAAGCCAAATTAAAGAGCCTGTAAGACTCCTATAAAGTGTGATGTCCTCGAAGGATCTTTCATCACCTTTAATAGGATCTTTTACATGTTGCTCCATGGGAGTATCTATGCCTTTACAACTTTGCATATTGAATTTTCTCAACATAGAAAAGACATATCTAGATTGACAAATAAAAGCATACTCTTCAAAAAATCAATCTCAAGGCCCAAAACGTAATGGATCTCTCCTAGATCTTGCATTTTAGATTCTTTTCCTAATGCATCTTTGGTTTCTTGAACTAGCATCAAACAACTTCCACTAAGAATAATGTCATCTACATAGATCAGGAGAATGACAATATTACTACCATCAAATTTTAAGTACATAGAAGGATCATAGTCAATAAGCACAAATCCTAATGAAAGTATAAAGTTGTTGATTCTTGAATACCATGATCTAGGTGCTTGCTTTAAGCCATAAACACTTCTAAATAGAAAACACACCTTAGATTTATCCTTGATAATCCTTGAGGTTGTTCCATGTATATCTCTTCCTCAAGATAGCCATTCAAAAAAGCGTTGGAGACATCAAGCTGAAATAGTTTCCACTTAAAAAATAAGACAAGAGAGATTACGATTCTTATTGTCACCATCTTTGCTACAGGAGCAAAGGTTTCTTCATAGTCAAGGCCATATATTTGTGCAAAGTCTTTAGCACATAATCTTGCCTTGTACTTGTTGATGGAGCCATCATGATTGTACTTGATCTTGAACGCCCACTTGCGTCCAATGATATGCATGTAAGGTGGTGGATCCACTAGCTCCCATGTGTGGTTGGTGATCAAGGCATCATATTCAATCTTCATGGCCTCATACCACTCCTTGGTATTGAGGGCTTCTTGAACATCTTTGGGCTCCTCATGAGAAACAAAATAAGCATAAGTGGAATCAAGATCATTTTGTTTTCCTTTGTCATCATAAGTGAGCCTCTTGGGCTCGCATCTCTCCTTCATGGATCTTCTAGGAGTGAAAATCCGAGGACTTCCATCTTCAAATCTTGACTCCTCCATATGTTGATTGTCTTCAATAACAATAGGTGATAGATTTTGAGGTTGCTTGATCTCGGCCCCTTCAAGATTGGAGTTTTCTTCTTCATGAAAAACTACATCTCTACTATCAGTTACTTTAGAGGTAGAGAGCATGTAGATTCGATAGGCTTTCTTGTTGGATGAATTTCCAACCATTACTCCTTTGCTTGCAAAAGGATCATCCTTCTTTCTCGTTTCCAAGGGAATATGGACAAAGCATATGCATCCAAATACTCTAAGGTGTTCAACCTTAGGTTTCTTCAAATAGAGTGCTTCATATGGTGACTTTCCTCCAAGTGCAACATGAGGGAGTCTATTGTAAAGATAGTTTGAACAATTGATAGCCTCACCCCAAAAGTCTTTTGGCAAGGATGCCTCAATTCTAATGGTTTTGGCACACTCACACAATGTTCTATTCTTTTTTTCAGCCACCCCGTTTTGAGATGGTGTATATGCACAAGAAAACTCCCTTTTAATGCCTTCAAGCTCACAATAATCATGAAATTTATTGAAAGTGTACTCACCACCTCCATCACTTCTAAGAATCTTGATTTTCTAAGAAAATTGCTTTTCAACTAGAGCTTTGAAATTTAGAAAATATTCAAACACCATAGATTTTAAAACTAGAAGATATACCCAAGTAAATCTAGTGAAATCATCAATGAAAGTTACAAAGCAAGTAGCACCACCCTTGTTCTTTGAAAATGAGAAGTGCACATCCGAGTGTATGAGCTCCAATGGATTTGTAGTCTTGATAGATGACTTTGAAAAAGTCTTCTTATGAGACTTAGATATGGCACAAGCCTCACATGGCTTGAAATTCTTGGAGATAAGATTAGGCAAGCCAATAGCTTTGGCTTTCTTGACCATGGACACCATAGAATTATAGTTAGAATGTCCCAACCTTCTATGCCATAGGTCCTCCAAAGACATATGAGTAGCAAAAGCACTATCACAAGAGTTAGCATACTCTTTGGGATCAAGCTGGTAGATTCCACCATATCTAGACCCAAATGCAAGGATCTCATCATGCTTCTTGATTGTACATGTATCAACATTGAAATTCACATCTAGTCCACTATCAAACAATTGCCCAACACTAATAAGATTTTTTGTTAACTTGGGAACAAAAAGTACATTAGACAGAGAAAGAACTTTTGATGAAGAAAGCTTTAAGGGAATGGTCCCTATGCCTTCAATAGCACACTCATGATCATTTGTTGCGTAAATGGACTTCTTGGCTCCTTCATAAGGTGACATGGATGAAAAAGAATACTTGGAGCTACACATATGTGAGGAAGCTCCACTGTCGATATACCACGAACCATCTTTCTTGAAAGGTGATGAAGACAAAATCGAGACCATAAGAGATCCATCTTCATCACTTGCATGAGCATCTTCCTTCTCTTCATTAGAAATGTTGGCTTGCTTGAATTGACTCTTCTTCTTGAAGCAATTGGTGGCATAATGCCCCTTCTTGCCACAAAAGAAACACTTGATGTATTTCTTCTTCTTCTTGGATGTGGAAGCTTGAGAGGACTCATCCTAATCTCCTTTCTCCTTGGAAATAAGATTGTTCTTGCTTGAAGAGAATTGGTGTTGATTCTTACTTCTTGTCTTGTGCTTGTCTTTGGTAAAGAGAGCTTTATCATCAATGTTGAGAGACAGTCTCTCCATTTTCAAGAGTTTATACTCTTGTCTTGATTCTTCATAAATGAACTTGGTAGCTCCCCCTTAATGGCATAACTCTAAACAAGGTTGTCATATTCCTCCTTTAACTTAACCCATTAAATATGACTTGAACAAGTTCATTTTGGTTGATGGAGTCTCCTATGCATGACAATTCTCTATGGAGGTCTTTAACTCTTATTACATAAGCTGAAGCACATTCATCAATTCTCTGTACACTTTGAAAAATTTGGTTTCTTAGTGTTAGAAGTCTAGAAGTATTTTTTGCCTCATAGATAGACTTGAGGGTATCCCAAGCATCGTTGGCATTAGTACAAGCACCAATTTCTCTTAAGATGTCATTTGAGACATTCATCTTAACATAATGCGCGAACCTGAGCTGATTAACGAAAATGCCATGATTACGTGATTTTTGTCAAGAATTAGATATGCAACATCAAGCATTCACCATAAGCAATCACCACAAGAAGGCAGAAGAAGAACACACACTGTCACTCTATCACACTAGCTCATACATAATGTGAAATGTACAGATAAACCCTGAACCCTGATAGAGAGAGAAAACCTACGAGTAGACTAATAGACTAGCCTATGGCTATTGACAGCTGGTCACAACTGTCAACATTAATATGCATCGTAAACAGTAACAATGAGGTTTATCATTGATTTCTAACACTTTCTCTCAATGATAAAATTACATTTTTCTATCCCTAATAGAGTACGGAACCTCTCAAATTTACATCTACCTAATGACTTAGTAAAAATATCTACCATTTGAAAGGCTTACAATCTTGCATATTGAAGTTATAAAGCAAATCTGGTGCATATTTGCTTTGTGTAAGAAAGACCATGTCTTCCTTTTGCCATACTTCAATGCCAAGACAATAGTGCATCAATCCTAGATCACTCATGTCAAAAGCTTTGGAAAGATCTGATTTTATTTCATCAATTAAGCTCTCATTACTTCTTGTAATAATCAAATCATCCACGTACAACACAATGAACACTACATTTGAATCTTGCCTTAGAACGTAAAGATTAGGATCAACATCACTCTTTATCATTCCCCTTCGCTTGACATGTTCATCAATGCAAGAGTACCACGCCCGTGGTGCTTGCTTCAATCCATAAATGTCTTTGTTGAGCTTACAAATGAGATGCTCTCTCCCTGGCTCAACAAATCCTTGAGATTGTACTAAGTACACCTCTTCATCTAGCACTCCATTAAGAAAAGCAGATTTAACGTCCATTTGCTGGATCTTTCAACCATAGAAAGCAGAAATAGCAATGATAGAACGTATAGTTACCATCTTAGCTACGGGTGTGAAGGTTTCTTCAAAATCAATACCTTCCTGCTGCTCAAATCCTCTCGCAACCAACCGTGCTTTATACTTGTTGAGTTGCCCATCAATTCCATATTTGATCTTGTATATCCATTTGCAAGTGATAGGCATCTTACCATCAGGTAGCTCAACCAAGTTTCACATCCTATTTTTTGATATAGCTTTCATTTTTGTTTCCATAGCTTCACGCCACTCCTTGTGCTCCTTTGCTTTATCAAAAGTTTTTCGTTCTTGAGCTTTGAGCACAGATCCATTAGGGCTAGATTCATCTCTAATCTTGCAGGAGGTTTTCGACTTCTACTTGATCTTCTAAGCTCTCCCTACTCACTTGATTCGGGAGTATCTCCCTTATTAGCACCACTTAGGCACTCTCCTAGGAATCTCATTATTGACCTTGTCTTTTTCCATTGGTTCTTCCATATCGACACCAACTTCTTTCTTCACTTGCACTTGATGTGTAGTGGTTTGTCTCTTGATCCCCTGATTCTTGTAGAAATTTATAAACTCTGTTGAAAAATAATCACCACCACCATCTGATTTGAGGGACTTAATATAACAACTTGTTTGTTTTTCAACTAAAGCCTTGAACTCTCTAAACTTGGCAAAAGCATCAGATTTCTTGCTTATGAAATAAATCCAGATATGTCTACTATAGTCATCAATGAATGTGATGAAATAGTAACAAACACTAATGGACCTAGTTTGTATTGGTCCACGCAGATCACTATGAACAAGATCAAGAATGCCATTGGCTCTTCTTGTTCCATCTTTGGGAAATCTCTCTCTCTATGTTGTTTTCCTAAAATGCAACCCTCACAAATTTTTCCTTCAAAAGAGATATCAGACAATCCAATAGCTAGATTACCTCTTTTAAGGATTTGCAAGCTTTGAGCACTGATATGACCAAACCTTTGATGCCAAAGATCACTTCGACTATCAACATTGCTTACCATAGCTGGAGTAAAAGATCTCGCATTTAGTTTGTAGAGTCGATTCTCGTTGACTCTAGCTCCTATAGCAATCACTTTGTAGTGATTCTTGATGTCTTTGACAAGACATTTGTCACTATCAAACTCAACCTTGAGTTGTTGATCAGCCATCATCCCAACAGATATTAGATTGTTAGCTAAGCCAGGTACATATTGCACATTGCTTATATTCTTTATCTTCCCGTTGGCTAACTTCATTAGTACCACTCCAACTCCTTTAACAGATAGCAATTTGCCATCAGCTTGTCCAACTTCATCACCATTGTCAGTTTTCTTGAGTTCTGAAAACCACTCTTTCCTTGAAGTCATGTGCTTGGATGTACCACTATCAATGTACTATGTATCCTTGGCTTCTTCACGTGTCATTATTGCTGTAATGAACAATTTTGAACTCTCACCTGTATCATCTTCATATTGATGTTGATTAGTATAATTGTCTTCATAATAATAGTCATCAAATTGATGTTGATCAGCATAATTTCCCGCTTGCCATATGTCTTTTCTTTGTTCCATCTCCTTCTGTTTCTTGAAGCATTCACGCTCCCAGTGACTAGGTTTGTTGCAGTACCTACAGTTTTCAAGTTTATTTTGTCTTGAATAGTCACGTCCTTGACCTCGGTCTTGATTCCAATTACCTCGATTCGGACTATCATTGACTTGCTCATGAAATTGTTGAAATGATCATCGGCTTGAGTTTCCTCCTTTCGATTGATACTTTCCACGGCCAAATCTTCCACCTCATCCTCTAACTGCAAGAGCTTGATCATAGTTCCTGTTACGATGATTCAAGTTCTCTTGACGTTGCTCTTCTTGCAAAAGCAATCCACCTAGTTCTTCATAGGTTGGAAGATTTTCTCTTGTGGCTATACTCGTCACAAACATCTGATGTGACTCACTCAGAGTATTCAATGTCAATTGCAGGATCTCACGATCTTGTACTCGCTCTCCAACTGCTGCTAATTGATCACGGATCTCTTTGATCTTCAGTATGTGATCGGCAATAGTTGTACCATCATCCATCCACAATGTATGCAACTATGTCTTTAGAAATAGTATTCGAGATGTATTTGTCATTTCAAACAATGCCTCCAATGTATCCCACGTTTCTTTTGGTCCTTCTGAATTTGAAATATAGGGAATAATTGCATCTCTAACTGATAAGTTGATGACATTTTGGACTTTTCGTCTTCTCCTATCAAATGCCCGCTGATCTTCTTCAATCACTAGCCTTGTCTCTTCACCTGTCACGATCTCCCATAGCTCCTTTTCCATCAAAATGTTCTTCAATTTGAATTTCCAAACTGCATAGTTGCCGGCACCTTCCAATTTGCTTGACTCATTAAGGACACCCTCGCTTAGAGTTGTCATTATTGGATAGATGAGTCTGGATCACAAAATTTATTCACACCACAGAACTGTAAATTTTTGGTTGTACACTTGATATCAATACGACGCGCGGGTGCACGACTGCTCAGGATTCTCTTTACCTTTGGCACATCGCTCCGATATTGGTACTGATATGTGATATCGGTATGACGCGCGGATGTATGACTGCTCTTGCTTTTCTTAACTTCTGGCGCATCGATCCGATATTGCTACGGATATGTTATATCTGTATGACGTGCGGATGTACGACTGTTCAAGATTTTTCCTACCTCTGGCGCATCGATCAAATATTGGTACGGAAAAGATTAAAAATATAGGGAATATAAGAGCTTTCAGAGGGAATAATCTAGATTCTCCACTTCGGCACGGCGGCTACGCCGCCTCCTCTTTACAAAGATTTTGAAATGTGTGATCGTTCAAAAGACAGAGATCAACTATGTGAAAAGTATGAAGCCTTCTAACTCTGAATGGTAATACTAGACACTGTCTAGTGTGATTTGTGGTACTACAAACAGACAAATGAGAGATTTCTTGGCAAACCTCTCACACAAATAGCACTTTCCACAACAACTAGGAAGTATTGTAAAAAAAAACTCCCCCACTCAACAGATTTTCAATCTGTTTGATGCTGCCCTGGCCTTTCTGATGCCTCCGACACTGTGCTTTCATTCCCCACTGATGATTTTGAGCTCCAACCCTACAAAATACACCAAAGAAGAATTTCTTCTAGCAGTTTTTGTCTCTCGAAGCTTTCACCTCCCGTGAAGGACTTTCTCACTTCGTTGCGGAGCCTGTGACAAGCTGTATCCACTTATCAGGCACGCAGGACTATTGCTGCTCTGATACCATGTCAAGAATTAGATATGCAACATCAAGCATTCACCATAAGCAATCACCACAAGAAGGCGGAAGAAGAATACGCACTATCACTCTATCACACTAGCTCATACAGAATGTAAAATGTACAAATAAACCCTGAACCCTGATATAGAGAGAAAACCTACGAGTAGACTAATAGACTAGCCTACGGCTATTGACAACTGGTCACAATGGTCAACATTAATGTGCATCGTAAACAACAACAATGAAGTTTATCATTGAATTCTAACAGTTTTTGTAAGGTCTACCTAAATGGATCATACGTGAGCTGAAACGCCATAATGAGTATGCACTCTTGCAAAATGCTATGGACGATGCAATTCGGGAGGAGGATGAAGATTCAGATGATGAGCCAAATATCAGTATGTTGCCTTATACAGTAAAAGATCCATTTGCAATCAATGATATTGCAGCCAATAGGAGCTTCGACTAATGACCATGTCTGGTTCTTGATCAGAGAGGAATACTCTCTGTCCATAGCTTCTCTCCAGAGATCAGAGTCTGGTTGGCGGAGTGCCTTTTCGACTGTCGTCGGTTCTTGTATCAAGAGATAGACAGACTCAAGAGTATACCTTGTGGGCTGTGTGCGCACTTGGCTTGATCTTCTGGGAGGATTCGACTGATGAACCGCTCTTGGAACTTGTTGCTGGATAGCAGCAACATCTTTGTCTGATTTGTTGTCTCAAAGTGGGTTGACAATAGACACGCCTGAGCCAGAAGCTCGGATTGTCGTGTCAATGGCAGGTGATGAAGATTCTCCTGGAGCAATGTCCTTGTCTTTAAGGTCGGCGAACTGATCTTCAATAAAGACTGTATCCCGACTATACAAGACTTGTTGGGTGTCAGGATCATACAGCTTGTAAGTGTTATCAGATGAAATATATCCGATCAGGATGGTCTTGAGACCTGGAAGTCCAATTTCTTCCTCTTGTCTTTTGGGATCTGCACGTAGGCAATGCACCCAAACACTCTTAGGTTCCTCTAAAGAAGGCTTAGAGCTTGTCCACACCTCGTGGGATGTCTTGCCTGAGAGGGCCTTAGTCAAACATCTATTCTGGATGTAAGCTGCAGTGGAGACAGCTTCAACCCAGAAACTCTTGGGCAACGATGCATGCGATAGCATACATTTGACAGATTCAACTAGGGTTCGATTCTTCCTCTCGGCTAAGCCATTAGACTGAGGATTGTAAGAAGTGATGAATTGTTGCTCAATGTCTTGGCTTTGGCAGTACTCCTTAAACTCAATAGAGATATATTCTCCACCATTGTCTGACATGAGGGCCTTGATCGTCCGTCTAGTCTCCTTTTCCAGCACACTCCTTGAAGATTTTGAAGCAGTTGAAGGCTTCTGATTTTTTCTTTATAAAATACACCATAGTCCTTCTGGAAAATTCATCAATAAAAGTTATAAAATACATGGCATCCTTCAGCGAAGGATTTTTCATCGGGACACAAATGTTTGAATGTACAACATCTAACAATCCTCTAGCAGTATGTTGATGGCTTGATCTAAATGGTTTCCTAGTCTATTTACCAACTAGACAGTCTTGACAGACAGGTAACTCGACCTTTTTGTGAGAATAGTCGAGATCAAGGACAATAGATTGTGTAGACATTTGTCGTATAGTAGCATGATTCAAATGATCAAGTCTATAATGCCAAAGTAAACTTTTATTTGAATGAGTAGAAGTACTGGGCGTCTGATTAGAGGAAGAAAAACAATGAGTTAATTTATACAAGTATCCATGTCTCTTTCTGAGTGCTAGGATCTTGTCTGTCCTATCAACTATGTTGCATTGATCACATTCAAATTCTACTCTATGTCCTAGATCTGTGATTCTGCTTACAGAGAGCAGATTTGTAGATAAATTTGGTACATACATGACTTTAGAGAGTAGCTTAGACTGACTATTTGCAAAGCTTAATCTTACAGTGCCTTCACCTTTAATAGCTTGTGTGCTATTGTCACCAAGGTAAACATACTTCTAGGTACTGTAGGGTGTATAGGACTCAAAACAGCCAATAAGGCTAGTCATGTGCTGGGTGGCTCCGAAATCCAAGAGCCAGGAACTGTCGCCAGATGCTCCTTGATGACGGCTCATGAAGGCATCATGATCCGTCTCTTGAATAGGCTGTGAAGCTTCTGCAATTGCATTTGCCACTTGATTCGATTGCCCCTAGCTGTTGTTCTTTGCTTGTAGTATCTGGCAGTCTTGAATTTCGTGGTTGTTTCACTTGCAGTATCTGCAGAACAGCTTCTTCTTTGTCTGTGGATTCGATTGTTCTTTATGTTGTGTTGGTTTCTGGTTTGGCTTTGATTGCTTCATGCCTTTCTTCTTCTTCTGCTTAGTCGTGCTCTTGTTGGTGTATAAGGCGTGAGAATCAGCTAAGAAACTTGAGGATTCGTTCCTCCGCGTGTCTTCCTACAACAACATAGTAATGACTCTCGAAAGAGTCAATTCTGGATGAGTCATGATGATCATCACCCAACTGTCATATGAGCTTGGCAAGCTTGTAAGCAATTGCATTACTGCATCTTGACCGTCTATGACAGATCCAACAGCGGCCATTTGCCTTAGCAGGTTCTTGAATTGATTAATGTGATTTTGCTTCGCCATCTTGAGGGAGTTAAATTTCTTCCTGAGATGTAGCTTGGAAGTATATCTCGCACTTCGTATAGTGTGTTCAAGATGTCCCAGAGTTATTTCGATGTCTGAGCCTCGGATACGTGGCCGATCTAGGTATCCGTGATGTTGAGGATGATCAACGCGAAAGCCTTTCCATCCCTAAGCTTCCATTTGACGATTGCTGCATCGTCTACTTCGGGTTTCCATTTTGCACCTGTAACAACGTCATACAATTCTTTGGCCATTAGTATAGTTTTCATCTTAAATTTTCACAGATGGTAATTGGCTCCATCAAGCTTGTCCATGATGGGACTGGCTTTCCCTTGGGATCCATGTGAAAGAATTAGTCTAAGTGATAGGGAAAACTATTAGTGATTTAAGTATGAAAATCTAGTACAGAATTACAGAACAAGAAAATAATTATTTTATCGGCTAGTAGAGTTTTGTACTGTAGAAGCTTATCAGACTACAAAAATGGCTCTGATACCATGTTGGGGAAAGAGAGGGGGAGAGAGTCAGTCATGTGTGAGAAACAAAAATAGCTTGAAAGAAAGACAAACATGAAAAAGAAACGAAACTTGAAACACAAACGAGAAACGAAACTCAAACAGAATGTGTTCGTGTGCAACAAAATGAGCTATATGACTCTTTTCCAAAGTATGACTACGCCTATTAGAGATGAACATGGCATTAGTGATAGAAATCATGGCTGCTTTGATTTTGTAGCCAAACGTTAATTGAACATCAGAAGAATGAACTTTCACGAATAGCTAGACAAATTATTTGTCGCAAATGATTTGCGAAGAGAGAGACTTGGCTCGACTGATAATCAGTCGCAAATGATTCGCAAAAGGCAAGACTTAAAATTAGTCGTCAAAACAGATTATCAGATTGAGAAATTCGAAAAGTCAGACAAAATGAAAAACAAGCATAGCAATACTGACAGATCTGAACGCAGAATAAAGAGCTGTTTATCAAATTAAGTATATCAAATATACATGTCAATAATGCGGTAGAGCACAAGACAATAACGGGTGAAACCATGTGCTCTACGAAGCTAATTCAATCTATAAAGGAATGAAACCTTATTACTGACAATAAAGAATCAATGTAGAAGGCATCTACTTCGTCTATCTCTTATCATCTCCTGATGTTTGATTTACACATGCTTATGTTAATCAATCGTCCTACTGAATAAGCAAAATGGTATTCAATATATATCTACATATTGTTACAGGTGTGCAGATGAGGAAAGTACAAAGTGGATGTGCTATCTGTAGGAGATCGTGAGTGGCTACAATCGCTAACAAGTTTGTTAGCGTAGTTGTATGGGGTGAGCATGAAGAGGCCGCGACATCAGCCTTCACTTAAATGGACGTTGGTGAAGATGCGAAAAATGCGACACTCTGACGAAATGCCTTAGGATTTGATTTACAAGGCGCCTTCGCTTTTCCTTAGGGGACCTTTGGCATTTTGTAAGGCAGTGTTGTCTTTTTTTCGCGTGTCACAATTCACGTGTAAAAACACAGTGTCACGTTTTTTTCGCCTTTCTTTCGCCTGTGAGAATTTACTTGTAAATATGCAGACTGCACAACAACGTGAGTAAGAAATGCAGCATGAATGGAGGCAGATTAAAATGGGATTTATGACAGTAGAGGAAATAAATCCAACAATATCCAGTGTCAGTTGAGTTTTTCCTCAAAGGGAAAAGACTAGGACCCTCTTCAAAGATTGGCAACAAGTTAGATCAAGCCATAATCCTAGCATATGGGAAGCAAAGTGTTGGAAAGGCTTTTTGTCTGAGAACTCTACTCTAAGTCCGGTTAGCTGATTTTATAAGTGGAGGGGAACTGTCACACACATCTCTCTCTTGGTGCAAATTTTGAATGAAAGTTGATCAAAATGGGGGCAAATTCAAGGTGACCTAGCCATAATCACACGAGGAGACTAGCAAACTTTGGACCTAATAATTTGACAAGTTTTTGTTGTGGAAAGAAAAGTTTGTTATAGGCTTTCTCTGGACCAGCAATGATGAGGAGACATAATGAGTACGCTGACTTGTGGTACGTGTAAAGCAGCAATGAAGGAACTGTGAAAGTTGAGTCTTGCACGAGAGACTTGGTACTTCGAACGGACGCTAAGGGACAGTTCGTATTGAAATTGAACTAGTGCAAACTTTGTGTGTCTGATTCAAAGAGAGCTACTTGAAGCCAAGCTAGATGTACACTCCTTGTTTTGACTGTGGAAATTGACCAGTGATGGAATTGTGAAAGTCAAGTTTTGCACGACGGACATGGTGCTTCAAACAATCGCAAAGAGATAGTTCTTATGCGGATCAAAACTGGTGTGACCCCTTGGCTCTGGACAAGGTCAATGGTTAGATTTGGGTTGATTCAAAGACAACTACTTTAGGCTAAGTGAGAGGTGCATTGCGGAGTACTCAATCTTTGCCTACCTTAAAGAGCCAAAAAGGAAAAGTATCAAGATCAGGCTGGGATAAGGAGAGAAATCAAAATGCAAAAGGCACAGAGTGGACCATAAAGTGGGCAATCAACAATAAATCCTTTGGCTTAGGGAGCCCTGATACTTGTGCGAAACTGATCAAATCTGGAGCTCAGGGAGCTTAACACAAAGTGCATCAAGGACAAATCATGAGCTCAAAGGAGTTCCAAAGTCAAAAGTCAGAAGCAACAGGGCGAACATTTCACAGAAAAACCTATCACCAGTTAATAAGGTTCTTGGGTTTTACGTAAGTGATATAAAATCTACGCTTTTCCCAGACAAAGTGATATTTTCAAGTTATGTAGTTTTTCAGTAAAAAGAGCTGAGCCTCTGACTTGTGGTGTGCCAGCTACAATGTTAATAAAAAGTGGCCAGTAAATTGAGTATTGTGCCAAAGTAGCTTAAATGTATAATTAATTTTAATTGGGAGACACCTTTACTTTATTTTGACATATGATGAGGACATTAGATTTTATAAAGGTGAGGTGGATGTTGTAAAGCTACTTTTATAAGCTTTACTTACGGCGCCACTTGCACCAGCATTGTCCCTGGCCCCAGCAGCGCCACTGTTGCTCCCGGCGCCGACGCCGCTCCAACGCCACTGTGGTCAGAATCCAACCGGCGCCAAATTCTTATAGCTGAAAAACTTTTATCGGTTCTAGCGAAGTCTAGAGAGCTCGGATCGATGTGCAATCACAATGTGAAAAAAAAAAAAACACTTAGAAATGAAAGATGAAGAGAACTAACTAAAGAAGCTATAAGTATTACAAACTAAATAAGTCCAATTAAAAATTGAAATCAACCATTATCACCAAAGTTATCATTGAAAAAAATCATTTATATGATCATTTCACAACAATCCAAAGAACATATATATATAAAAAAAAAACAATGTCAATGGATGAAGAAAGTGCTAGTCTACCCAGTTTTAATGGAAATGAAGATGAAGATGCAGATCTACATATTCAAAGATTCATGAATGTGTTTAGACAAAATTATGAAGAAGAAGTTGATGATATGATTAGATTATTTTCAGTAACATTGGATAATGTTACTCTTGAATGGTATTCTGTATTGAATCAAAAGAAAATTTGCAATTGGACAAAACTTAAAACAAGCTTCTTGGATAGGTTTAGAAGATGGAAGTACTCTTCTGATGTTATCAAATTACGAAGTGAGATTAAATTGAAACAAAATGAACCTATCAAAAGCTTTGTTGATAGAATCAATTATTTGGCTAAAAGATTAAGTGAAAGACCAGAAGAAAAATTTTTCTTATCTTGGTTTATATCAAGTTTTCTTAGATGTCATGGCATATGGTATTCTCTCAAAAGTTCCTAAGACTTTTGAGGAAGCTATCTCAAGGGCAATTGCTTTAGAACATGCTAATAAGATGATGACAGAAATAGAAGAATTTGATAAGAAGAGTTGGATAGATAGATCCTTGGATGAATTTGATGTAGGAATCTCTTCCTACTATGCTAGAGTATCATATATTCCTAAATTTCTTACACAAAATGAATCTTGTTATTCTGATGATCCTATTCAAACAAATCAACTTTTCAAAGTTAAAGAAAATATTATGTTGCAAGAAGAATGTAGTAAAAATGTTGAGTATGACTATAAGATTGATCAATCAAATGAAATTAATGTTGTCATTGAAGAAAACAATTGTTGTGAAGATACTCAAGATGTGGTGCATTCCATTGATGTATACTCTGAACTAATGGAGTCTTTATATGATAATAATGAGAAAATGAAGAATATATATGATGCTACAATTGATAAATATGCTATTGAGGAAGTAGAGCAAGAATAAATTGCTAAAAATAGTAAATATTAAAATAGGAGTATTAAAAATTACTAAAAATAGTAAGTATTAAAAAATAGCTCTAATCTGTCTGATATAACTGTCATTTGAAAATTGATTATGACATTTGAACATGCCATAGAATTTCGTAGCTACTCTTTAACATAGCCACATTAGTATATCAATAAAAAGTGGCATAATAGCAGATTTTGCGCATATGAGATATCTCGCGAACAGAGGGAATAGTGTTTGACATTTGATTTTGTATCACAAAGCCATTGATTTAGCCTTACAATCTTTTCATCTTTTCAACATCTCAAGGTTTTTTCGTCCATTAATGGGCTCAGCACACAATATAGTGTGATGCTAACCATTACTATTCAGCAATATGAATCCAAAGGCCATTGATTCAACCTTTAGATCTTTCAGCAACATTGTCCTTATCCAAAATGAAAATCTTGCATTACATCCAGCCTGTGTCTAAAGAAAATATGCTCCCAGTCCCATCAAATCATAATGTAATGTCCATCATCATATCCATGCATTGTTGGAAAATGTTGATGCAATCTTCATTGTCGTAACAAGATATGAATGTAGTTTCTCAACTTTGTATCTAGGTTTTCATATAATGTAGTGTGTGCAATGTAGCATATTCTAAAAGTTGGATCTTCATCATTTACCTTGTGAATATCTCTCACCCTCATAAAAACCTATTCACTCCCTTAAATAATAGATAGATTTTTTTTGGATCAAATATCCATGCTATACCTCACATTTCTACTCTCATAGATAGATTTTGAATTGAGATCTGATATTTTCTATTCTTACCAAAGAAAATCTATGATCCAATCATATGAAAAAGTGAGCCAAATATTGACACTTTGAAATTTATTTCAGGCCAATTTCATTGTTGATTTTTTTTTTTTACAAAAAGTATTGAGGCTCTAAAAACTAAAATGCTATAAAAAAAAATGCAGTAAAGAAAATTTTCCTAATTCACAAATGATAATATAAATATTGAGCATTATATTCAGAAAAAAAATCATGACAGAGCCTTAAACTACAAATACAAACTATACATTATCATTTATACTATAGACGTTAAAAAATTATTGTATGTATCTCATTGAAATAAAGAAACAAAAAATATGTAAAATGAGTATGCTTATAAGTTTCAATACAACTTTTACAAGAACAATTAATCTACTGTGGCTCAACTAAATAGAGCGTACAAATGGATAGTGTCAATTCTCGGTGGTGCGATATATTGGCTTATGCCAAAACTTGGCCTACGCCCTATTCAGCCAAATGTACAATTGTATATATTGCATTGACTAACAAAATCTATGCAACAGAGAACAAAAAAATAGAACAAATGAACAGATGCAATCTTATGTAATCATAATAGATTTTAATAGAAAGTGATAATTTTTTAAGGGCTATCATATAGTCATCAAGTGATACAACTCTATTAGCATACAATCCCATGAAAAATATTTGGATTTGAGATTTCTTTTTGTAGTAATGTCTCTCAGATCAAGTCTGAGATTAGAATACATAAGTGTTACTAAGCACTAAATGATAATTATAATTATAAAGAAAAAACTTAAACCAAAGTTGACTTATATCAGAAAACTGTGAAGTATCAAAGACATCTATATTTAATGAGAATATAATAAAGAAATCACTTATAATGTTCAAGAATGACATATAAAATTGATTCAATGATGATTGCGAACTCGAGTTCAGATACTCAGCTCTCACTTGCTCCCATGAGGAGCAATTTAATAGGACCATCATCTATTCTTGAATTCGAGAATATGTTGTATGACTGTAAAAAGAATCCATGATTAGCACTATTAGAAACACAAAATTAACTTTTAAATTTGATGAAAGTTTAAAAAGAATGACAATCAATTAATAGAACGCAACAAACTCATTCGACATTTTATCCAATGAAAGTTCCTTTGCTTTGACTCTTGATAAAATTGATAGAATCAATTCTTTGTCTTTGAGTCCTTGAATAGATTTCCAAACGGTTACTTTCATGTCATCTGGGAGTGATTTGATGGAAACATCAGTCTTGCACTCTTTGGCTTTCAAGAGGATTGAAGGGTCATCCCGCGACTTGCTTGCCTTTTGCCCCTTCAACTCTTGTTTTTCCCACATCATGAATATTGTGTCTTGCAACCCCCAAACTAATCCCGTGCGAAATGCCAATTGAAAGTTATGTTCCTATTTGCGTAGCTCATCAAAAGCTTTATTTTCGTCGAAGACCAATCCTATTTCTCTGCAACATTGAGTTTGCAACTCTGGCAAAACTCTATTATGGATTTTCATCTGATCCAAATACTCATTATGAAAAAATCGTATCCTTTGGATGAATGACATACATGTCGTCATTGTCATTGTTGTCATCCCACGCCAATAGTTTTGCCTCATCCATATTCAACCCAGCATAGATCTTGCACTCAACAATTTTAAAGTAGGGTGAGTCTGGATATTCTTGCACTAATAGCCTTCTAGCTTCAGCAGAATGGCATCCTCTAATGACATAGTAATCATATTCATATATCTTACTCATTCAAAAAGCTTATTTGTCAGGACATTGATTACTATCCACCGGGGGTAGAACATTAGCTAGAGGATTAATTTTCATTTTTGACTGACATTTGGAAACTAAAATAGAAATTTATGGTACAAAACATTGAAAAATTAACAAAGAAACACCTAATAATCATAAAAGTTTTAGTCAATAAATCACTCATTTTAAGTAAAACATTTATTAATAAGGCCAAATAAAAGTTAGTTTATTCTAATCTAACTCAGTTAAATAGCTTAAATTATAAAAATATTCATTTCTCCCCAATGTTTGCCTCATTAAGCAATTAATGTAGGGTTCAAACCTAAAAAGTACAATATCTATGTACTTCAAAACAACAAATTTTGTACATGAGATAGTTACAATTCAACACACAGAATAGGATAGAATAAAATTTAGTGTAAAGAACCCTGGCCCACAGATGAATATAGTAAAAGGTAGTTCGAAAAACCTTGGCCCATGGTTCACAAGAAAAGAGCAACGTATTTGACAGTCCAAGAGGAACAACCTACCCCATGGTTCAAATGAAAAGTGATTGAAGAAGAATAACTTTGAACCCTAGGATCGATCCCAGGGTTCAAAGTAAAAATAAATTTTGGGTTAGAACCCTGGGTCGATGGGTGAACCCTGGGATCGACCTGTGGGTTCAAACCACAGAAAAGCACATGGAGGGACCCTGGGGTCGATCCTATGGATCGATTCCAAGGTGCCTGTGGATTCAAAACAAAGAAAAACTTATTCCTGAACCTTGAAATTGATCCCTGGGGGGTTCATCCATGATTTTTTTTACTTCTATGGCCATTGGCCAACAAAAACTTGTTGCGGCCATCGTTGAGGCCGCCAGTGACAAAACAACCCAGATAGGCCATCGCTGACTGTCCAAGACTGACTGTTCCACGCTGACAGGCCATCGTTGCTTCAGAATGCTGACAGAGATAGCTTTCAGAAATCAGGATCTGCGCAACAATAAGCTGGCAGGATCTGCGCCGACACAGGTAGTTGATAGGTTGAAGGCTGTAACTTCTGCAATTCTATTTCGGATTTAGGATTTCAACGACTCTGCAACATGAATATGTTGTTTGTTTTGATAGCTTGGTGTGCCACCATTGAATAGAAGCTGCTAGGGGTTCAAGAAAATTAATTTTGTTCACAAGATAGGAGCAGCGAGGCCCTCTTCCTTGTGAGGTCCATTGTTGAATATGAAGATTTGACAGTTTCTTCTTGGTTGTTTCAGATTTTTGAGTCATCAAAATGTGTTGGGAGTGTACTGTAGAGTTGGCCCTTTTCCTTATGAGGTCCACTTTTGAATAGGAAGAGTTGACAATTTCTTCTTGGTTGTTTCAAATTTCTGGGTACTCAAAATGTGTTGGAACTGTACTGTACACTAAAAACCTGAGAAGAGTGAGTTGGACAACACCACTAATCTTATTTATTTTGTACCTTAGATCCTGGGGCGAGGGCTTTGATAGTTTTAGTTGTTTGTGGACAGTGGATGAGCCTCATGTTCGATCCCTGGGATCGAACCTGGGGTTCATTCTGTTGGATTTATCTCCTCTACTATCCTAAAATCCCATTTTAATCTGCCTCCATTCATGCTGCATTTTTACTCACATTGTCGCACAGTCTGCATATTTACATGTAAAATAGGATAGACGAATAAAACACGACTGTTTGCATAAATACAAGTAAATTCTCACAGGCGAAGAAAAGGCGAAAAGAACGCGACACTGTGTTTTTACACGCGTTTTCTGATAGGCGAAAAAGGTGCCACTGCCTTACAAAAAAAAAAAACCAAAGGTGCCCTAGGAAAAGCGAAGGCACCCTGTAAAACGAATCCTAAGGCATTTCATCAGAGTGACGCATTTTTCGCATCACCAACATTCATTTCAATGAAGGCTGACGTCACGGCCCTTTTCACGCTCATCCCATACAACTGTGCTAACGAATTTGACAACGACAGCAGCCACCCACAATCTCCTACGGACATCACATCCACTTTGTACTTTCTTCATCTGCACACCTGTAACATTATGTATATATTGAATACCATTTGCGTATTCAGGACCAACGAATGAAGTGTGTAAAATAGAGCATGTATAAAAAGTCTATCAGAGATAGACGAAGTAGATGCCCTCGCGCATTGATTCTTTATTGTCAGTAATAGGTTCATTCCTTTTTCAAATTGAATTAGCTTTGTAGAGCCCGCGGTTTTGTCCGCTATTATCTTGTGCTCTACCGCATTATTGACATGTATATTTTGCTATACTTAATCTGATAACAGCTCTTTTGTTCTGCATTCAGATTTGTGTCAATATCGCTATGTTTTTCTTCATTCCAAGCTTGGTTTTAAATCACTAAAGTGGCCTACGGTGAATAAAACTGCCATTTAACTGGTTTTTAAGACGAACTGGCACCTCCTAGCCCCAACAGACCCGGGAACTAGGGGCATAGGCTTATTAGATAAATTTAAGAACGTAAATTAACAAATAGACAGAGTTTCAATAAAAGTGCAACCGGCCATTATGGGCCATTTACGCATCATTTTTTAACAGTTCCGCGTCAGCGTAATAGCGTGCGACGATGATTTTCCGTCGAAAATAGCTTAAAAAAGAGGTCTTTTTTCTCGCAAAGCATGGTTGTTTCACTTGCAGTATATGCAGAACAACTTCTTCTTCGTCTGCGGATTCGACTGTTCTTTGTGTTGTGCTAGTTTATGGTCTGGCTTTGATTGCTTCGGGCCTTTCTTCTTCTGCTGCTTAGTCATGCTCTTGTTGGTGTATAAGTGTTGTAAAGCTACCTTTACAAGCTTTACTTCCGGCGCCATCGACGCCAGCTATGTCCCCGGCGCCAGCAGCGCCCCTGCTGCTCCCGGCGCCAACGGCGCTAGCGCCGCTCCCGGCGCCACTGTGACCAGAATCCAGCCGGCGCCAAGTTCCTATGGCTGAAAATCTTTGATCAGTTCTAGCGAAGTCCAGAGAGCTCAGATCGATGTGCAATCACCTCACACGATCTAGGCATGATTAAAGGAAGCCTGGGGATCAATAAAATCTAGAGAGAGAAAATGACTTTCTAGAAAGAGAAAATCCTAGAGAGAGAAAAACGTGCTTTACCAGCTTGGGTAGAGTGCTTGGTATGAGGGGGGGTGCCGAATCACACCAATACTATAGGGGAGTGCGGGTTGCGACTCAGGGCGAGCTCCAACCAAGTCTCAGCCTCCCTTGCTGGAATGTTGTCATGGCTCTCGCCTTGGCATGCTAGCGCCCCGGAGACTAGGGTCGGTCACACACTTGAAATGTAACCTTCTCAAATTTATCAATAAAGTGGGATTTTCCTCAAACTGACTCTGATTACCTTCTGGGTTTAAGTGTTCGGTAAAAGCGCCAGTTGTAAGGCCGCTTTCAAAATTTTTAACTTGGCACATAGCTGAGGGTCGTATCCCGGGACGCCAGTGGTATGCCGTCGGGACCATTCGGTCCGTGGCGCCAGCGGTATGCTGTCAGGGACCATTTGGTCCAAGAACTGGTTGTTTCCATATCTGTCGCGGCTTGTGGTTCTGAGTGTTCCTTGCATGAACGTGAATGGGTTAAGCTCTTGGGGAACGGGCTCTAATCTGTCGGCTGAGTTGGATGGCTTGCTTGGGTGGATGTTACCTGTTTATGGCTGTCCAGTCTGGCGTGGCGCCAGGTTGGCTTCCAGCGCTCGTGACGAAGCTTTCAGTTGGTTAAGTCTGATGTAAGTCAGACCGCTTGCTTGGAATGGATGTTACTCGTTTGTAACGAAGCTTCGAGTTGGTTAAGTTTGATGTATGTCGGGCGGCTTGCTTGGAGGGAAGTCACCCACGTCGGGACCCCCGATCTGGCATGGCGCCAGGTTGGATCTCAATGTTGGTTTTCGGAACTTCAAGTTGGTTAAGTCTTATCGTTGTTGGCGAGTTGGCTGCTTGTATGTCAAGTGGGTTTGGATGGCAAGAGTTGAAGGCTGGGAAGCTAAGTCGTGGTTCCCGGCTCCCTTTGGGATGCCTGCGCTACAATAAGGCGTGAGAATCAGCTGAGGAACTTGAGGCTTCGTTCCTCCGCGTGTCTTCCTGCAACAACATAGTAATGACTCTCGAAAGAGTCAGTTCTGGATGTGTCATCATGATCATCACCCAACTGTCGTATGAGCTTGGCAAGCTTGTAAGCAGTTGCATCATTGCATCTTGATCGTCTATGACAGATCCGACAGTGGCCATTTGCTTCAGCAGGTTCTTGAATTGGTTGATGTGATTTTGCAGGGAATCACCATTCGCCATCTTGAGGGAGTAAAATTTCTTCCTAAGATGTAGTTTGGAAGCTATATCTCGCACTTGTATAGTGTGCTCAAGATGTCCCAGACTTCTTTTGATGTCTAAGCCTCGGATACATGGCCAATCTGAGTATCCGTAATATTAAGGATGATCAGCACGAAAGCCTTTTCATCCTTCAGCCTCCATCTGGCGTGCATCATCTGCTTCAGGTTTTCCTTATGCACCTGTAACAACGTCATACAATTCTTTAGCCATTAGTACAATTTTCATCTTAAATTTTCACATATGGTAATTTGCTCCATCAAGCTTATCCATGATAGGACTGGCTTTCCCTTGGAAATCCATGTGGAAGATTAGTCTAGGTGACAGGAAAAACTATCAGTGACTTAAGTATGAAAATCTGGTACAGAATTACAGAACAAGAAAAAAATTACTCTATCGACTAGTAGAGTCTTGTACTATGGAAGCTTATCAGGGTACGAAAATTGCTCGGATACCATGTTGGAGAAAGAGGGTGTGTTGTGTGTGGGAAACGAAAATAGCTCGAAAAGAAAACGAACACCAAAAGAAACGAACTCGAACGAGAAACGAACTCAAACGGAATGTGTTCGTGCGCAGCGGAATGAGCTATATTACTCTTTCCCTAAGCATGACTACGCCTATCAGAAACGAACAAAACGTTAGTGATAGAAATTACGGTCGATCTGATTACGTAGCCAAACGTTAATAGAACATCAGAAGAATAATTTGTCGTGAATAGCTAGACAAATTATTAGTCGCGAATAGCTAGACAAATTATTAGTCGCGAATGATTTGCGAAAGAGCTAGACTGAGCTCAACTGATAATCAGTCGCGAATGATTCGCGAAAGACGAGACTAAATATTAGTCGTCAACAACTAGACTAATAATAACTTGCTAAGAACATAATACCAGATTGAGCAACCCTCTCTAGCATTAGAAGGGGCCAGCCGCTAAGTAGCATTCAGCCATTGTCACTTTTGAGAGAGAGAGAGAGAGAGAGAGAGAGAGAGAGAGAGAGAGAGAGAGAGAGAGAGAGACTTGTGCAAAGAAAGAGTTTGTGGAGAAAGGAAAGAGGGAAGGAGAAAAAGCAAGGCTGTTTGATCCCTGCTTGGTGCCTCCCATTTCTGTCTCTCCCACTCTACTCTCAGCCTTTCTCATCTTGTTGTCCATCATTATTCACTGCTCACTTTGGAAGGGAGGAAGAAATGAGAGGAGGCTGATTTGCCTGGTGCCTTCCACTCTAACTTCTGTGTTTTGTCTTTGCTGCAAACTACTTCTAATTCATTGCTATTTGTTTGTTGGTTGATTTATAGCATTGTGTTTATTCTCTGGATTATGGTTTGTGGATTGTGAGTTTATCTCTTTGTGCCTCTAATACTTTGTTGCAGGCTATGAGAATTTGATTTGAGTGTGGAAAATTGATCCCACATTGCTTTAAAAGTTTTTAAGTCACTTTCTTGCAGCTCTAAATGTGATAAACTGTAGGTTTGAGTCTTTAAGATCTGAGAAATTAATTGTGATCATTTATTACTAGTTTACAGCCTAATAAAAATCCCTGCAATTTGTGATCAGAAAGGCTTTGTGTAGATCTGTCCATCATTGCTAGTTACCCTTCTGATTGATCTGTCCGTCACTAATCAAAGCCATTCTTCAGTCTCTTCTTGCTAAAATTTGTTAAGACCAGTATTCTGTTTGATGGTCAACGAAGCATTATGACTGTAGGATGCCGACCAAATCTGAGGACCAACTATTGTTCAGGTCTTTCTATACTGAACTTTATTGATATCATAGCAATCCGGAGCAGTGGTGATGATGCACTTAATTGTTTTTTCTTTATCAACACTTACAGTTCTGTCGACACCAAGCCTAACGATTGAATCTGTCACACAAAGGAATGATGAATATGTCTCACAGACCGTAACGCAAGTCTTGTCCACAAACTATCAGATAGTGTAGAAGAAACAGCCAGATCAAGCGCAGTTAGAGCAGACAAAAAGTAGCACAGTCACAGAAGGAAGTCGTGCCCTCTGCTAGCGATCTGATTTGTGTCCCTCTACTCCCTGATTTGCGCTGCCCTGCTGTGGCCCGCTCTACCTTCTGACCTGCGACCTCCTTTCTTCCTACGTCCATATCTCTGTCCACGGATTTGATCGCTGCCTCGCTGCGCTCCAGCCCTGCCTGTGTGCCTGCTGTGGCCCGATCCCTATTCGTGACCCTTCTGCCCATCTGCTCGTTGAGGCCCTGCCTGCGTGTCTACAGATCCCGCTCCTTCCTTACTTGCTTGTGTGTAAACCCTGCTGTGGTCTGTGGCCACTCCCTTTCTCCCCATTCTATTTGCCTGCCTCCTGTGGCTCGCTCCCTGCCATCTGCCTGTGGCATGCCTGTAGCGACCCTGCCCGGTTCTCTCCATGCCTGTCGCGACCTTGCTTCTCATCGTTGCCCAGGCCTGTGGCAATGTACCTGCCCATTTACTGCAGGTTAGCGCTCCTTATCATCCCTCTTCGCTGCCTGGGAAGAGAGTGCCGTGTCCTCTGGTGCCCGCTCCCTCCTCCTGTTTGCTCGCTGGCCCCCTCGCTTACTGATTCGCGACAACCTGTGGCCCCTTTCATCGTTTACCTGTGTGGGTTATGACCCGTCCACAACCTCTGTCTGCGATCTCTCTGCTCATCGCATCTGCCAGATGTGAGGTGTGAGATTTGTGGTAGTTTGATTGGCCACCAAATAATAAGCGCTAGTCTGGTTACTCGCCTATGAGAGAACCTGTCTATAGCAGACCTTATGCATCATTTTGATTTAGGAAACTCCTATAATCAAAGCTTCAATGTCAAAACTCCTATAATCAAAGCTTCAATGCCCATGAGTTATAAGAAGTGTATTGCTGAAAGAACCAAAGTTTAAAGTGCCAACTATTGTGATTTGTGACTATAGTATTGAAGCGTTGAAACCCTAACTTCTGTTACTGAAACGACCCGAACTTCTGCTATGAGATTCATTTGTTGTGACAATCTGTTTGACTGCTCGATTTGTTGACTAAATCTCTTTCATAATGACTCATAAGGAGATCTATCGTGCTACCTAAACAACCATCAAGCTGTATATAGCCTCTGAATGTGAGTGTAGTAGCTAATTAAGGTTCCCTTGTTGACATGATATGCTTAGTCTTTGAGCCTATGTGCCTCCAATATGAACAGTCATAGTCTATCTCTTTATTGAGCTTTGTCGGTTCTCAGCCACAAACATCCTTTAAGCCCTTGTCATTGATTGACTCTGTGCCCAATGAATAAGGCCTTTGAGTGTCTTCCATTTGGGCTATTTGTGAGGAGAGGAGCCGGTTTGATCATTTGCTGCATCCGAAAGGAAGTTTAGGCGTTTATTGAGAGTCTAACCCTGTTTTACCTCACTTGTTAAGTGAATCTTAGTTTATATACGAGTCAGGCTTGTACGTCCTATCGGTATATCAAAAGCCAGAGCTTACACGCGTGATCTCTTGTCCATTTTAAAGTTCCTTAGGCTATCTGAAAATTGTTGGTAGACCGTTAGGAATTTGCCTTTCCGATTGCCATTGAAAGTGTCGGTGATCATGACAGGCCTTATTTTTGACTCCATACCCAATGGAGCTTAAGTTGTAATTGTGGTATAGAACGACTTCCATTAGAATTTCCTTAGATTGGCAGTCTATTTGGGAGTCGTTTTATAATCCTTCAAACCACGAAATTCAAGATTGCCGGATACTAGAAGCGAAGAAAGGGCAGTCGAATCAAGTGGCAAATGCAGCTACAGAAGCTCCACAACCTATCCAAGAAGCGGATCATGATGCCTTCATGATCAGCCATCAAGGAGCATTCGGCGACAGTTCTTGGTTCCGTTTGCACGAAATATTACCTATTTCATACGCAACAGTGTTATATTCTCTCCACTCAGTTTTTCACTCATCACTCAAAAGATCTCACAAATACTCTCAATAAAAGATCCAAGATGGTCTTCAGCAGCAACAGATGTCTTCAACATAGATCAATGATCATCAATGAGTTTTTTTTTTTTACTCACCTCCCCACAAGTAATGTGTTATCCCTTCCAATCTTCATTTTTTTCTCTCAATACCACCCTTATGGCATTATTTAACAAAGATGCCCATCCCAAGTATTGGAATATTGCATCCCATCTTCAAATCAATGCATAATGTATCACCTTCCAAGATGAAATATTTTTCTCAAGATAGCCTCTCACACATTTGTGTCAAAAAAACAAAGTTAGTTGTTAAATTGGTAGTTGAACCACTAGTTTGTCCTTACTATAAGCTTAAAAAATAACAGTATTTGATAGATATATAAATTGAGCTTGTAAAAATATAATCATTGGAATCTGTGTATCTCATCCATAAACACACACTATATTTGATTTTGTATTGGATCCTACATTCAAGCTGTCATTGCATATTGTATATTCTATTAAAACAATATCTTCATAGGCTGCTCATATATATTTCAAACATGAAGTTCGCATTGATATGTAAATTTCTTAATCCTCCATTCACATATTAAAATATGTCGCTAAATTATGTGTCTAATTGATCAATGTAACACTTTTGAGATGATAGTCATTCTTCTAAATAGTCTCATTGTCATGCCATCGTTTATGTGATTTTTATTTTTCCAGATATTGAATATATATTTATCTTTTTTTTTATATTGTTTCAAATTCAAGATTTTTTATTTTTATATTTTTTGTATTTTTGAAAGAAAAAACTATCATATTATATATATTTACATAATCATAATTATATTAACTTATTTGGATATTTCTTATGGTAATTATCATGAAGCATCTCATATGTATGATGACTTAATATCATATTATATCGTTTATCACAAATAATTTTGTAATATTTGAAACCATTGATTTTTTTTTAATTTTCTTTGATATTGACCATTTTTTTCATAGGCTTTATTTTGAATATCATCAACTTTATTATAGTTATAATCATTTGTCGACCTCTTATTATGTTTACTAATTATTATTTCGTCAGTCAAAGGTTTTAATGCTCGTATGCATTTATATTTTTCTGAGTTCATAAAATTTCGATATAATATTATAATTACAAATGACAACATAATACTATTTTGATATGACAATACATCCAAAGATTCATTCACCTTATTCCAATGGCTAAATTCTTGAAGAACATGTTCATTTGTATTCTTGGTACAAATTTCATTATCGAATATTGAATTTATTTGTATAGAATCTTCCATTTCTCTTTCATTTTGGTTTTTCACATTAGTTTCTTCATATAGCTCATTATTAATCATCTTCAAAGATGAGTGATCCAACTTGGATATTTCTAATTCTCTTAGCATTAACTCTTTACCATATTCATGAAAAACTTGTAACTCATCCATCTTAGATGATAAATCTTTTTGATCTTTTTTTGAATCAGATGAGCTATCATTTTTTTTCCTTGGGAAGAATGGAATTTATCTTTTAACCTTTCATCAATGTCACCCATATTGGAAGCTGAGTTGCAGCAGATCGCGATCCGTTGCAAAAACGTTCCGGATCTCGCGATCCGGAACGTCAGCGATCCGCAACCCGGATCGCAATTTTTTTTTTCTTTTTTTTTTTAGTGGAAAAAGAAGTAATGGCCAATTTTTTTTTTTTGAGTTTAATACTAACTAAATTGTAGTTGAATGGTGGACACGCTTTTCCAATAGATATCAGAAATCAGTTTTGAAATGGTGTTCTGATGCCAATGGTTTGCAAATCTATTGATTCCATTTTCTGTTAGAAAACAATAGAAAGAGTTTAGAAGAAGCCTTTCTTAGACTGGCGGGAATTGTATATTTTCTTGTGGAATAGCTGAAACCATCTACTGATGTCCAAATTTCTGAAACCATATGAAAATACAACCAGTTTTCTTAAACCATCTACTGATGTCCAGATTTCTGATGAATGTAGCCTGCAACCATCTAAAACCAAACAACAAATCTGCATAACAATTGCTTTTCTGATATCCTTTCACATGATACCCATATTGGCAACTATCCCAAAAAAAAACAAAATTTGCGTTTTGGGAAACCCTAATGGAAAATTCTGGAATGCTTTCCTGATCGCGTTCCGGAACGCGGACTGCAACTTTGATTGGAAGTAATGATTTCCTTTATGAATTCTTCTACTCCAACAAAACTATCATCAATTTCTTGATCATTCTTTTATAATGGTAATATTTGACTTTCAGGCTATGATATCCATATGTCATTTGATATCATTTCTTCCTTCAACAGACATTGACTTTGCAGCAAGTCAGAATCAGCAAAATTTGATTGACCTTCTTGTTGTACTTCCTCAATAGCATATTTATCAATTGTAGTATCATATATACTTTTCATTTTTTCATTATTATCATATAAAGACTCTATCGATTCAAGGTATACATCAATGGAATGCACCACATCTTGAGTATTTTCACAACAATTGTTTTTTTCAATGACAACAATAATTTCATTTGATTGGTCAATCTTATAGTCATACTGAACATTTTTACTACATTCTTCTTGCAACATAATATTTTATTTAACTTTGAAAAGTTAATTTGTTTGAATAGGATCATCACAATAACAAGATTCATTTTGTACAAAAAATCAGGAATAGATGATACTCTAGCATAGTAGGAGGAGATTCCTACATCAAATTCATCCAAGGATCTATCTATCCAACTCTTCTTATCATATTCTTCTACTTTTGTCATCATCTTATTATCATGTTCTAAAGTAACTGCCCTTGAGATACCTTCCTCAAAAGTCTTAGGAACTTTTGAGAGAATACCATATGCCATGTCATCAGGCAAACCTGATATAGACCAAGATAAAAAAAAAACTCTTCTTCTGGTCTTTCACTTAATCTTTTAGCCAAACAATTGATTCTATCAACAAAGCTTTTGATAGGTTCATTTTGTTTCAACTTAATTTCACTTAGTAGTTTGATAATATCAAAAGAGTGATTACATCTTCTAAACCTATCCAAGAAGCTTGTTTTAAGTTTTGTCCAACTGTAAATTTTCTTTTGATTCAATACAAAATACCATTCAAGAGCAAGATTATCCAATGTTATTGGAAATAATCTAAACATATCATCATCTTCTTCTTCATAATTTTGTCTACACACATTCATGAATCTTTGAATATGTAGATCCACATCTTCATCTTCATTTCCATTAAAATTGGGTAGACTAGCACTTTCTTCATCCATTGGCATTCATTTTTTTAATTTATGTGTGTGTGTGTGTGTGTGTGTGTGTGTGTGTGTGTGTGTGTGTGTGTGTGTGTGTGTGTGTGTGTGTGTGTGTGTGTGTGTTCTATTGGATTGTTGTGAAATGATCGTAGAAATGATTTTTTTTCAATTATAACTTTGGTTATTTCAATTTTTAGTTGGACTCACTTAGTTTGTGATACTTATAGCTTCTTTAGCTAGTTATCTTCATCTTTCATTTCTAAGTGTTTTCTTCTTCTTTGTTTTTCACAATTTTTTTTCTTCTTCTTTTTGTTTATCAAGTGTGAATAACACTCATTCAAGACATGCAATTTTGATACCTCTTGAGTGACTTTCCTTGTCTACTTCAATATGGCACCCACTAGGTTAGGATGGTGGGGCTAGGCTTCACACCTACACCTCTTTGTCCAACACTATACCTTACTTCTTCTACAAATCTTGAAAACTGTTGTAAATTACTCAATCACGAAAACAATCAATCTTGCTCACACATATCACAATTATCACAAAGTCCAAACAACAATTTTTATCGCACATTATCATCATGATCAAAAGTTACAATCATTCATTCTTCATTTGTACAATCATTAAATTAGGATTTCCCATTCAAAATCAAAACACATATAAAAGATTGCACAAGGTCAATTCCATGTGGAATATTCATGGCATAGAAATTTTTTCTTTTTCTTTTTCATCAAGATATATGAACTTTCCCTTTTGTATTTGTCCAATTTCCTTCACATTGGGAGCATTCATATCACTTCTAAACCTTCTAAAATATCGTCTATGGCAATATGAACTAGGATACCACTAGAGTATCTAGCTTTCATGGATCTAAATCCCATTGTGGTCGCCATAAAACATGTAGTATGTTTCTTATGTTTGCTTAATAGTGTTCATAACACTATAGCGGAGTTTTGTATGATTATGAAGCCAGTCATTGGGTTTCTAGTTCGGATATTGCATTAGAAGTGGATAAATCCCAATTAGTCATTTATAATTCATCACTCCATAAGGATTACTATTGATAATCATTCATATATTGTGGCAAATATTATCTTTCAACATCTTTATTTCAAAAGGAAGTTCCATTTTGATGATTTGTATGAAATCATTTTCATTACAATTCATTAGAGAGTATTTAGTTTGATCATCCACTCACATTAGAAAATTTCATACTTTCATCAATTATATTCATGACGCACACCATTCACAACCATTTGAAAATCCATAATAAGTTTAATTCTTGTAAAGCATATATAATATTCCATAAAAAAAAAATCTAATGTTTCTTTATTGTAGTTTTTACGGCAGAAGGTGAATCTGTAAATTAGTAGACTACAAATATATATATATATATACATATACCATATCTTGTATATTATGGATTACATGTTCAATATGAACACATAAGTCCATTCTTTTAAGATTCATCAAAACATATACTTATTATTCATAATAAACAGAAACTGGTCTGCATGGTTAAACAAATGATTAAACCATAAAATTTAGTTAAAAGATGAAATGATTTCACCTCAGATCCTTATGCAATGGCTTAAATTTCAAGGAGGGTCCTGCAGCTAAAGTCAGGTCTTCCATAGTTGGAGTCACTCTGCATCTTTTTTAGTAGGCCACACAATTTCTTGCAGACTGTTGATTCCCATTGTTAACTTTTTCGGGTCTTCTCTTTAAACAAAACTTAGGAAGAAGAAGATTTAGAAGGGGGGAGGGGGGGTCGCTGAAAAGAAATAGAGAGAGATAGCGGCGGACTGAGGGAGATAGGAAGAGAGATAGAGTTCTGAGAGAAACCAGAGAGGGAGAGAGATATGAGCGTAGACAGAGGGGGATAGAGATCGCTGAGGGAGAGAGAAGAGAGCGGCTAACTGAGAGAGAGAGAGAGAGAGAGAGAGAGAGAGAGAGAGAGAGAGAGAGAGAGAGAGAGAGAGAGAGAGAGAGAGAGAGAGAGAGAGAGAGAGAGAGAGAGAGAGAGAGAGAATCTACGCTGTCAGGGATAGACAGAGCACAGATAGATGGACGGTAGGTAAGAGCAGATGGATAGACAGAGGGGGGACGCAGACAAATGAAGGGTAGAGCAGGGTGATGAAGAAAATGGAGTGAGAGAGTGATTGAAAGAGAGATAGGAGCAGATCTGTGAGGGAGAGAGAGAGAGAGAGAGAGAGAGAGAGAGAGAGAGAGAGAGAGAGAGAGAGAGAGAGAGAGAGAGAGAGAGAGAGAGAGAGAGAGAGAGAGAGAGAGAGAGAGAGAGAGAGAGAGAGAGAGAGAGAGAGAGAGAGAGAGAGAGAGAGAACTCTCTCCAGCGAGACAATAGGAGAGTTTTCCATCGCTTTCATGCAGATTTACGTGCACTCTTGCCTCATCGCTGGTCAGACATTCCTTACGAAGCTCAAGGATGGCAAAGCTTTTGTCTTAATCATCCTTAATATATCAGACACACAAATTGGCCACATTAGACAAGCCTAATCTTCCAAGAAAGTCTAGGATATTCTCAACACATTGTATGAAGTGAGAGATGTCACTTCAAAGCTGCATCCAAGGATGAAGTTCTTTTCTCTTAGAATGTCAGAAGGTGATTCTATGCATAATCACATTAACCAATTCAAGACTCTACTAGAGCATGTGGTAGTGATTGGCTCGGTCATTGAGGGCTTTGATGTAGTTATGACCTTGCTATTTAGCCTACCGTCATCTTATCAAAATTGGGTGGTGTTCATTTCGACCCACTGAGGTCGTTCACTAACTAGAGTCATAACTATGCTGTTGCAGGAGGACATTCAAAGGAATGTTGTATCCTCATCCTCCATTGAAGGCTCACAGGCTTTGTACTCAAAGAAAGGTCCAAAGAAGTATCAGAAGCATATGAAGGTAGTCAAGCAAGTTGACACCAATCAGAAGCAGTCACACAAGCCTACACATAATCAAAATCAGCAACCTGTTCAAAACAAGAAGAAGATGTTCTGCAAATACTACAAGACGACAAATCACGAGATCTAGGACTGTAGAATTCTCAAGTTTAATAGCAACAACAAGAAGTAGCTAGACCAACAAGATAATGCAGTAGTAGAAACATCACAGAATCCTAATGATGAAGATGAGCAGAATGCATTTATGGTGAATCATCAACATGTCCAACATATGAATAACGGTTTCTTGACTTTGGAGCTACACAACATATGACAAGACATCAAGAATGGTTCCATGACTATTTGGCCTACAATGCAAAGAATTTTGTTCACCTTGGAGATAATAGCTCACACATAATAGAAGGTGAAGGTACAGTAAAGCTGATTTTTTAGAGTGGTAAATACAAACTCATTTTAAAAGTTTTGTATTTCTCAAATCTTACTACAAACCTACTGTCTATCAGTAGAAACACTGATTTAGAATATCTTTCTTAAAGCATCTGAAAGTTTTTGGATGCAGTACCTATGTTGATGTTCCACAATTACATGATTCAGCCAAAACGTTATGTACTTAATGGCAAAGATGTTCAAGTCTGCAAACTCCACAAGACATTGTATGGCTTGAACCAATTTTCAATAACATGGTTTCAAAAAATCAACTCGTTCCTTATCCAACAAGGATTCCACCAAGCTCTGCAGATTGCAATGGTTATTTCAAGGCCATTGATGTTATTGCTATTTAGCAATAATTTGATAAAGGATACCAGGAGGATGCTATATTCTCAAGAATTTGACATGATAGACCTAGGAAAAACTCATTACTATTAAAATTCGATTTCATGAATTGCAAGCTTGTACATTCTCCTATGGATCTAGATCTCAAGTTATGCAAAGAGCAATGCTCTTGAACCAAGAGGAGAAGATGAAATAAACAGATATTATTCTTGATGTCCTTGGGCTGTCCAAGAATCAAGAAATGAGTGTTTCTTGATCCTTGGACTGTTAAAATGCTGTCTAGTTTAGTTCATTTCTTGTTCTTGTTTTGTGGAATGTAGATGTAGCTTAGTTTAAATGTTAAGGAACTGATTGTATCTCGTTTTTGCAACAATAGAGTAGGCTTTTCATGGCGTTGCAACCATTCTTTACGCTGATTTCTTGGTTGAATGCTTGACTTGCATGTTTTGGTTGTAAATGCATGTGATTCTAGTGCAAGAGTGACAAACCCGAGTGTCCTCTGACAGGTAGGACATAAACTACAATTATAGGATCCCTCATGTAGGCAATGATCTCCACTATGTCCGATCTTGCATTTTTTGTTACTCTTTGAGCCAATTCTTGGCTAACCCTAGAATGATCCACTGGAGAGCTCTACTCAAAGTCATAAAATATGTTTGAGCTACTATGGACTTGTGCATTTGCTATGGAGAGACTAATCCTGACAAAATCCATACACTACATGGATACATAGATGCAAACTAGGTAGGTGATATTGATACAAGAAAATCCACATTTGTACTTGTATTCCTATTCAACAAAGGTAGCTAAAAACAAACCTCCATTGCATTGTCCTCAACAGAATCAGAGTAAATTGCAGCTTCACAGGCTACCAAGGAGGCAGTCTGTTGAAAAATTTACTATCTGACATTGGCCTCGGACAATTTGCTCTGACAACTATTCAATGTAATAATCAAATTGCTATTGCATTGTCAATCAATCATATATTCCATTCTAGTAATAAGCACATTGACATCAAATATTACTACATCAGGAGCAAAATTCTTGACAAGGAAGTATGTTTAATATTTTGCAGAATGCAGTACATGGCAGCAGACAAATTTACAAAGGCATCGATTCAAGAAGCACACAATAATTTTTGTGAGACCTTGAATTTGTCAATCAAGGCATTCATGGATCCAGATTAAGGGGGGGAAATGGATTCTCTCTCTCTCTCTCTCTCTCTCTCTCTCTCTCTCTCTCTCTCTCTCTCTCTCTCTCTCTCTCTCTCTCTCTCTCTCTCTCTCTCTCTCTCTCTCTCTCTCTCTCTCTCTCTCTCTCTCTCTCTCTCTCTCTCTCTCTCTCTCTCTCTCTCTCTCTCTCTTCTCCCCTAAATCCATAAAGCTAATCAAGTTCCATTCATGTTGCTACATATTTAGTCGCATTGTAGCACAATCAAACTATTGAGTCAAACTATCAAACAACTATCAACTATATCAAACTCAACTCTGGCTCAAATCGACAAAGTGTTGACTGACTCGACTCTAGCCCAAATCAACAGTGTGTCGACTGACTCGACTCTGGTTAGAATCAACAAAGTGTCGATTTACTCGACTCCAACCCAATTTGACAAGGTGTCAAATGTATAACTATCTTGATACCACTATAAATAAAACTAGTTACATCTATAGACTAGTTTTTGCATTGTACAACTAATTCGACAATGATTGCAGCCATGATCGCCCTGCCAACTATGATCACTACCCATAAGGAACTTGTAAACTGCATGTAAGTAACCGAGGAACCCATAAGGCCTCCTCTTACGAGGCATCACAAGGCTTAGTGCCCATAAAGAGACAGTAAGGGTACCTATTATGAGACGAATACAAAGATCTACAAGTTAACGACACAAAATGACAAAGATCTTAACAGGCAGTTTGGCAAACATTGACGTGCAACCACAATAAGACTCACAACTGGCATTAGGAACTAATCCATTGTGTGAAATTGATCTCCTAAGCTTGGCTCATGCAGTATAGATCACCTACTGATTGAAATCCAAGATCTAGGGCAAAAAGACCATTCTACATGCATTCATTCATTGCCAAAAGGTGTTTCACACGTGTGGAAGACTTCATGAAATAAACTAAGTCCCAACAAGCTCCTCTCCTTGGGTAGAGAGAGAAAATACCACTTTTAGGCTCATCTAGAGAGAGAGGACAATACAATCAAAATTGGCAAATCTCCAAATTGATTCAAAAACTCATAGATCTCTCATCCATTAATGAAGGGAATGAAAGTACATATAGAAATTCATAGAGATCTG
This sequence comes from Diphasiastrum complanatum, assembly GCA_029204225.1. Taxonomy (NCBI): domain Eukaryota; kingdom Viridiplantae; phylum Streptophyta; class Lycopodiopsida; order Lycopodiales; family Lycopodiaceae; genus Diphasiastrum; species Diphasiastrum complanatum. The sequence continues at coordinate 90,721,059 of CM055092.1, read as the reverse complement.
TTGGCTGATTCTGACGAATCTCCAAGATACTTGAACAGAGCAGCTCAAGAGCACCTCTCACCTTAGACCGAGGAGGTCTCTGAGAAGACGAGACTAATGAAGACTGAGAGCCGTGTATGAGAGCCGAGGAATACTAGTTAGTAATGACAAGTAAAAACTGTGTTAGCCTCATGGTGAATCCCAAAAGATGGAATGACCATGTAGAAGCTAGTATTTCTAATCAAAGTAATAAGCCCCTCTTAGAAAAGTAGAGTGAGGCACCTTTTGATGGTATATCTAGTGGAGAGCATAATTCCACTTGTAATTTGTGTAATGTAGAAATGCCACTAGGATGCCACCTAAGAAGCTCTCTTGCTTATTTAAGAGACTCCCCCTTTGTAGAAGGGAGGCTTTTTGTGAATTGTATCTACTCCATGCTGAAATGAGAAGATCTTCCATGATTTTTTATGCATCCTTGAGCCCCTTGATCATTCTTCTTTCTTGAGTGATTCATTAATGATCTTGCCCCTCCATCTCCTTTGTGTGTGGTTGTGGATCTTATAGTGGATTAGTTCCCTTGCTTTCGTAGAGTGGATTAGATTTCATGTTTTCTTGTGGATTAATATAGGAATCAGCATTCAGGTAAACTAAATAGGCTGGATTTGTGGAGTAGATCTTGCTTATCCTAGACATTCTAGTTCTTGATGTTCTTGGGGTGTCCAAGAATCAAGAAATGAGTGTTTCTTGATTCTTGGACTTCTAAAATGTTGTCTAGTCTAGTTAGTTTAGTTTCTTGCTTGTTCTTGCATTGGTAATGTGTATGCTAGTTTAGTTTTCAGATTTCAAGAAGCTTTTTTTTTTTGTTTCTAGTTTATAGGTTAATGCATGTGTAGAGTAGTTTCAGCCTTTTAAGAATCTGTTCACTTGATATTGCAACATTAGAGTAGGATTTGATTGTTTGTTCAACGGATTTGCACACTGATTTTATGGTTGAACATTTTGGCATGTATGAGTGGTTGTTTATGCATGTGCATTAGTTCAAGAGTGACGTCCCTGGATTGTCCTCTAGCAGGCAAGACATCAATACTACATCAATATTCAGTCCCTTCTGCCTGATTTTGGGCTTTAAATAAGAAAGAGGAACTTAATCCAGAGCCCACCGTCTCTGTTGATAGGCAGAAGAAAAAAGAAGAAAGAAGAACAAAAAGACAGTAAACAGATCCTCCTAAGCAAAGGATCTGTCGACATTTGGCACCGTTGCCGGGGATGATGTTGGCTGATTCTGATGAATCCCCAAGGTACTCGGATAGAGCCACTCAAAAATACCTCTCGTTGTAGACCGAGGAGGTCTCTGAGAAGATGAGACTAATGAAGACTGAGAGCCGAGTATGAGAGCCGAGGAATACTAGTTAGTAATGACAAGTAAAAACTATGTTAGCCTCATGGTGAATCCCGAAAGATGGAATGACCATGTAGGAGCTAGTATTTCTAGACAAAGTAATAAATGCAAGTAGGCCCCTCTTAGAAAAGTAGAGTGAGCCACCTTTTGATGGTGACATCTAGTGGAGAGCATAATTTCACTTGTAATTTGTGTAATGTGGAAATGCCACTAGGATGCCACCTAAGAAGCTCTCTTGCTTATTTAAGAGACTCCCCCTTTGTAGAAGGGAGGCTTTTTGTGAATTGTATCTACTCCATGTTGAAATGAGTAGATCTTCCATGAGTTTTGATGCATCCTTGAGCCCCTTGATCATTCTTCTTTCTTGAGTGATGCATTAATGATCTTGCCCCTCCATCTCCTTTGTGTGTGGTTGTGATCTTAGAGTGGATTAGTTCCCTTGCTTTCGTAGAGTGGATTAGATTTCATGTTTTCTTGTGGATTAATGTAGGAATCAACATTCAGGTAAACTAAATAGGCTGGATTTGTGGAGTAGATCTTGATTATCCTAGACATTCCAGTTCTTGATGTTCTTGGGGTGTCCAAGAATAAGAAATGAGTGTCTCTTGATTCTTGGACTTCTAAAATGTTGTCTAGTCTAGTTAGTTTAGTTTCTTGCTTGTTCTTGCATTGGTAATGTGTATGCTAGTTTAGTTTTCGGTTTCAAGAAGCTGTCCATTTAGTTCTTGTTTCTAGTTTATAGGTTAATGCATGTGTAGAGTAGTTTCAACCTTTTAAGGATCTGTTCACCTGATATTGCAGCATTAGAGTAGGATTTGATTGTTTGTTCAACGGATCTGCACACTGATTTTACTATATTTAAGTAGTTTTCGGGACTTGATCTACCATCGACATATCAGTCGGGGGTTTGGTGGTTTGTTTTGAGTGTCATTGTAGGCATATTAATTGGGAAATCATCACACAAATCATGTTCAAATAGCACATGACTTTCAAGGCTTTTTAAAGGATAACCGAATGTTTGGAGACATAAATGCTCAAGGCATTTGGCACAATGTGTATGCCCCTTGGCTTTTGTACCTTCTAAGTTTTCCAAGTACATCGAGCTAATTATTGTGAGTGAAATGTGCTTAAGTTATTGTGCGCAAATCCAAATCGTGATGTGCTTTTGAAGGCATTCAAAGGATAACCAATCATTTGGAGAAATGATGTTCAAGGGCAAATATTTGCCTTTACAATAAATGTATGCCCCTTGACTTTTTTTAACACTTCTCTTTTTGAAGTTCTCAAACTTGGATCTCAAGGAATTATTTTTCTTTGGTCATAGGTCTTGCTGGAATAGTTAAACCAGGATCTTAGAAAAAAATTTCATGTTGTCAAATCCCCATATGGCACATTGTATGTGCATGCCAACTGGCTTCACAATTTATGATGGAAAGTTGTTTAGAAAAATTATCACACTCATGCCTGTTGTAGGCTTTGTCACACGTTGCACTATGGTCCCTTTATCACTAACCAAAATGTTGAGACCCAATATAGGGCAACACAATATGTAGCCTAGGTTATGTCATGAAGGTGGAGCATCCCAATTGACACCTAACATTCAATGATGGTAAGGCGATGGTTGAATTTCCTTTGGGGTGCATGAACAAATGTATTGCGAAAAACATTGGCCACAAACAATCAATGGACATCACACATGGTATCGTAGAATACAGGCCAATCAAGATTGTGACCCCTGCATGTATGTTGGGTGGCCTAAGAACTTCTTGGTGCAATCTAGCCATTAGTTAGTGTCATCTCACTAGCTAATGGGAATCATAGGCCCATTTATAGTTAAATTATGAGATAGTTGTTTCACTAACAAAATTCATGTGCCTCCATAGTTGCTTCCCTACTCGGCTCCTCCACTCCCTCATGCCTCATGCCTGCCTTGAGTCTGTCATGCTTATACCTCTTGCCTAATTGCCTCATCCATCTTCAGTGTTATAACTAGAACCTCCTCCATTACCTGTATTACCTCCATTTGCCTTCATACATACCTCCATTTGTGACGTCGTTATAACACAATCTAATGGGACTAATCCCCTGTTGATAAAACCTATTAGTAAGCATAACTTGTGGGCACTTAGAGCAAATGGGGCTTGAGTTTCACATAGGAAATGGTGGATCATGACCTGGTAAAAAAGATAATAGTCAAGGAGCACGTGCTGTATTTGAGCCATAAAATCCCTTTTCAACATACCACCTCCACAATCTCACTTTTTGTGAGAGTAATCAACTTTGAAAGCACCCACCCCCCGGAATTGAGCTTAAAAAATAAAAGAGGAAAGAAAATACCGTTGCTTGCCTCCAACCGTCCATCTCCATGAGCGTCGCCGGATAGACGACACGTGGAAGGATGACTCAGAAGACCGTTGGGAAGTGGGACGGTACTGGTACGGGATCAGATCCGCGGAGGGGCCTACTTCCACCGCCTGGTTCGGCCGAGCCACCGGTGCCGTGCAACCAAAACCAAGCGTAAAACCGTGCGCGAGACCAGGCAGCCCCATTCTCCTCTATTTCTTTTTCTTTTTCCTTCGATATCAAACCGGGACTGCGCGTTTCTCACCGTAAGATGGTGCGTGAATCCGCGCGGCTCCTCGGAGGGTCTTAATGGCACGGGATGCCCTACGACAACCGCTTGGATCCTTGACACGTGGCATACTGGCCATTTGGAATGTTCTTGACGGCTCGACTATAAAAGCGTAGCAAGATCTGAACGGTAGTGGAAGAATCCAACGGTAAAGGGTTCATTTTCGCAGTGCCTTTAAGATCTTCCCCCTGGCATCTCTCTCTCTCTCTCTCTCTCTCTGTGTCTGTTTTTGTTTTGTGCTTTTTCTGCGAAGGATTTTGTTTTGTGTTGTTCTTGTTGGTGCCGGATTGTGGAGCGCGCATTGCAGATTCAAAGCCGAGGCGGAGCGCTTGTGGGTGAAAGCATGGGTGTGGAGGCAAGTCCGGAGCCACAGGCGGCAGCAGCAGCAGCCTTGGAGGCAGCAGCCCTCTCTCCTGAGCCCGCAACTGAGCTTCTTGGAGCCCCTCAAGGATGGCACAAGAAGGTTTTGCCTTTCTCTTCTCCCCTTCCTTCCATTCCTCATTACCCCCACACTATTCCTTGAATCACCCCAAAAAAGTTTGTGTTCTCACTTTTTCTCCACCTCTTATGGCCTTGTTTTCTAGCCAAACCCTAGCCGCATACTGTAATTTTTCCTTGTTTCTGTCAACCTCATGGCTCATCTATGTTTTATCTGTTTATATGATGCCATATTCAACCGGTATACCATATCGAATTGGTTGCACTGAGGTGGTTCTTTGTAAGGCTTATCTCAACCATCCATTACCAAGATTTTGGTAACCTTAGGGTTAGACATGGGGGAGATAATAGTGTAATGGTATGCTTTTTCAGCTTGTTTAAAGAAAGGGTGAGAGGGGGCCATCTTTGTAACCTTAGGCGTAGATAATAAAATAATGGTGTGCTTTTGCAGCTTTGTTCAAGAAAGGGAGGGACATCTTTGCAGTGTTAGGTTTTGTTCATGTTTCAAATAATGGAGTGATGGTGTGCTTTTTTCAGCTTGCTCACAAAAAGGGAGGGACTCCTAAGAGGAGGGACGTGGTGTTCATTGCTCCCAGTGGCGAGGAAATCAGGTCAAAGGCTCATCTTGAGCGATACCTCAAGGCTAACCCCGGCGGACCACAGCTCACTGATTTTGACTGGAGCACTGGTTCGTAAGCTTTCTTTACTACCGTGGTATTTTCTTTGGCTTCACCTCTTGCTTTGTGTGTTTTTTCTTTCCACATAATGACTGATCTTGGTTTACTTCATCGTCTTTTTTCTGACTATGTTGAAGGTGGAACTCCAAGGAGGTCAGAAAGATTGAGCACTAAAACAAGGAAATCAACTGACAGCACAGAGGCAGACGTTCCCAATAAAAGGTCTAAAAAGAAGACGCCAGCAAAGGATTCCCAGGAGCATGAAGAAACAGAGATCAATCCATCAGAAAATGATACACCTGTGAAGGAGTCCAAGGAGGATGAAGAGAAAGGTACTAAATTATCTGAGACCAATGAAGATGAAAATAATGACAGTAAGCAACCCGAAGAGCCTGCGCCTGTGAAGGAATTGAAGGAGGATGAAGGGACAGGTACTAAATCATCTGAGACCAAGGAAGAGGAAACCATGGACTGCAAGCAATCTGAGGAGCCTGCACCTGTGAAAGAAGTTAAGGAGGTCGAAGATACAGAAAACAAGCTCTCTTTGGATGAACCTGTGCAAGACTCTAAGGAAGGTGAAAGTGTTGAGACTGATCAAGTGAAGGTTGAGTTGCCTGTGAAGATTGCGAAGGAAGATCCAGACACGGAGATGGAGGATGCAACTCCTGTGACAGAGAATTTGGAAGTGACAGCTGTTGTCGTTAAGGAAGATCTCAAACTGACAGTATCAAGCACTGTAGAAGTTAAAGGAGTAAATGGTGATCTTAAGCTGGAACAAAATGTTGAACTTGAGACACCAATGGTAGTGGAATCTAAAGAGGTTGTTAAGGGTTTGGAATTTACTGAGAGTAAGAAGGATGCTATCTTGGATGGGCAACAAGATGCGATAAATGGGAGTTTTTCTGCAGCAGAGCCTTATAGACAGGATGAGCATGTTGAGCATTCCGAATCTGAGCATGAAAAGCCTGAAATAACGTCTTATTTTGGAGTTACTAAGCCTCAGGAGGCTCATCCTGCTGAAGTTGGTGTCAGCAGCTAGAGGTAGTGTTAGTAATTATTTCAGATAGGGGTTATTTTCAGCAAACATTACTTATTCTGGTAAGAAACACAAGGGTAATGCTGTTGGACTGAGTGCAGTATATTCAAGCTAAGATGCTATTAAGACATGAGAGATTTAGCCAAGAGCCTGTCCTGTAGAGTATGACATTGTTTTGGACAAGATAATGCCAACAAAGGCATAGACCCTTAGAGCAAAGCCTTGTAGATTACATCTTTGTGCTTAATGTTAGAATAGTCTCTGGAAAGGGAAAGGCTTGACGCTGCAGTGGTGGACTTTTTTTCCTGTTCTAGACATTGTGTCGGGGTCCACAGCTTTATTTAGATTTCAAAATATATCTTGTAATCTCTCTATCTTATAGGCTTTAAGATGCAGTTCACCAACTTTTAGTTCTTTTTCTTATCCTTTCTGTATACCTTAGTTTCAGATACCTCCCCTCCAGAACATGTAGTCCATCTTTGATTGCGTAGGTGCCACACAGGCAAAACTTTTGTAAGAGTAATCTTTCAAAGGTTTTTCTTATAAAAGTGATACTTGCTGCTCTCTTTCTTTTGTGATGATTGTAGGAAAGAAGTAACTTGTACTCACATAATGATGTGTTAGGCAATTTTGTACACTAGCTCTTGAATCACGATTGTTGATACTTCAAGGATGAACCTATGCTCTTCTTTTAACTGTGCATCCACAGAAAAATAGTTTTTTTGTTATGGAAATTCTTCAGTAGACTAGGTTTTCTGTAGATTGCAGTGGCACATACTGCAAGATCTTGACTCTGGTAATTGTTTATAGTTATCAGTAACTTATTTCATATTTTAGAAGGATTTTCAGCCAAGCTGTAGCACGAGCATATCTATATCAAATTTATTGATACATAAAATTTGAAATCTTACCTTCCAGAATCATTTATTTCTTGCTCTATGGTGTGCTTCTATTGCAGTATGTCTCCTGAACTGGAATGTGTGCATGAAATAATGCTTGTGCCTACCGTCATCTATTTGTTATGTAATATTTCCTGTGTATCTGTTGTGATTTGAAGTACTCTGGGGTATACCAACCATCTTGCAGGAGTTAGCTCATGCTTCCCACTAAAGCACTGCAGATATGTAGCCTATGGGATCGCACTCCTGATACTCATATGTGCCCTTTGCTTTCTCAACCATGCTCTGTGTTGAAGGCTTAAGAGTTTCTAGATTTGTCACCTATCTTATAAAGACAGTTCATTTTTGGCTCTCATCTCTCAGGCCTATGGGATCGCACTCCTGATAGCTCATATGTGGCCTTTACTTTCTCAACGATGCTCTGTGTTGAAGGCTTAAGAGTTTCTAGATTTGTCACCTATCTTATATAGACAGTTCCTTTTTGGCTCTCATCTCTCAGGCCGTACCTAGTTGTATGTGGGCTTTGCTCGAGAGTATGCTGTTAAGAAATTCATTCTGTAGTGTCATGAATCCTTAACAAGATTTCCAACTAATTGGGCTCATTGAGCCAAAACACTGTCGTCCAATAAATACCTTAGTAAAGTTTCCAACTAATTTAGCTCGTTGAACAAAAGAATTGAGAGAGAGAAGAGGAGGTGGGGGGGCAGAGAATTGAGGCCTTGTTTCTAGGAGTAATGTCTACATTTTTCAATATGTTATAATAGTATTTGAAACTCAGAACATTGCTCATTTTAATATATGAAAGCTAATGACAAATGACGTCCCACATCCCTACTTACTTCATCAGAGGTGCTGATGAAGTGAATAGGAATGTGGGACATGTCGAATCCATACCATGTGGGGGTTGACTCTCTAAGAGTCTGTGGGTGGACTTAATAAAGTTAAGTTTGGATGCCTTGTACGTCATGTTTGGTAATAGATGCTGTAGTTTGTTGGTTTTCGATTACTTTCGAAGATTAAATATCACTATAAATCACATGAAAGCAGTAGAATGCGGGATCACTGGGAGCTGGACGAGAGACTCCTACTTGATAAATAAAAGATTTTGAAAGATGTTGAGGCACTTGCAGGCATTATGCCCAAAAATAAAAACCGAGGATGTTAAATATAGTCTTTTGTTTCGTACACTGAGGAATCTAGGTATTTCAATATTCTCCAAAATGGTGACTGCTGCAAACCTAATGCTCAACTAAATTGCCTCCCATTTGGCTGCAGGACCAAGTTTGTTCACTTGAAGCACCCATTTTTAAAAAAAATTAATCTGATTGCATTGAGTGAAGTTTTAAGATTGATCCTGCAGCAACCAATATGCTGCTGCCATGTCATAGCCTGTCATCAACATAGATGTCGATGCACAAGAAAGTCCATGTTGAAAACCTGCTAACATGCTATGACTTGATCAGATGGGGAGACCAAAATTTGTATTCCATGTTGTAGATGGTGGAATTTCTCTTCCAGCTACACAGTAAAGAAAAGTATTCTTCCTTTTTCAGCTTTGCAAATTCCTCAAGGCTTATTCAATTTGTACTCTTAAAAAATTGCATAGATATTTCTATTGCTTGTACTGTTGGATGGATGGGGGCGGTGTTTGTTTTTATCTTATCTTCTTGTTGTAGCACTTTTTGTTTGCAAAGGCTCACTATAGTTACAAGAAATGTTTCAGATAATGTATAGATTTCAGTACTAGGCAACAAAGTGCTAAATTTTATCACCAATCATTTTTTATCCTGGAAAATTCAACTCGATAAACTCCTATGTAGAATTTCCAGAATCCATCAGTACAGAACCAAGTATGTAAAAGCTATATTACCCTGTCAATTATGCCCCTTGAAAAATTAGCATAGATATAAATAAGAAAAACAAAACAAGATTAAAGTCTCTGGGCTTTACAGAAATTTTAAAAACCTCTACAAGACTTCTAAAGAACTCCTGAAATTTATGAATATTGAAACAATAACCAGTTACTGATTTATGTGGAGCATGGCAACTTCAAACATTGAAATACAATTGAAAAGCGGATGCTTCCTACAATCCTGTTTGAAATTGTTTCTGAGGAAGTAGTCATTGAGATGATATTCGCAGTACAAGTAGGCAAGCTACTCAATTCAGGAAACTTTTGCCAATTTTAAAAACAAAAGTTTACCAGTAAACTTGAGAAGATTGGAAAAATCTATTATCACCCTCCATACAAACTATCACAATTGAAAAGCCATATCCTTTTCCACACTCCTGCTGTTTGAAATTGTTCCTGAGAAAACAGAATAGGAGTAAAGCTGCTGGCAAATCTTCTTCGATCTGCTAAATTAGAACTTGGGTCATGTTTATGCTTTACTCAGCTGAGGAGACCTGCGAAATAGATGACAGATGTTCTTATAAAGCTTGTGTAGAAGCGTTGTATTAACTCTGAAAAATAGTCCACTGAAAGCTCTAAAGAAGTTTCAATGTATGAATTGGTAAAACCTAAGAAATTCAAGTGAATCCTTCAAACAAGTAGACACAAATATTTTATTCACAATTCATACCTTCATTCAACCATTCCCAACCTACAAAAACATTAGTTTTTGACTATATTGAAAGCAGCATAATTTCTTGTTTGATATGATATCGTACAGATAATTTTCAAACTAAGTTGCATAGTTGCAATTGATAAGACATTATTTGGTTATATGTTCTAGGACAAGAATTAGGTGTAGTGGACGCAATTGAAGCTACAAAACAAAAATTTTCTATGGAAAACTTTTCCATGAACTTCTTTGCATGGACTGAAACAAAGTGGATGCAGCGGATTTCCAAATGTAAAAACTACAAGCAATGATCGGATGCCATATAATTTAAGATAGTCAACTGTGCTACATATGAATGAGAAGGTGCACCACTTTGGGAGCTTCAAATATGATTTATGATGTAACCAAAGGAAACTTATCCCCAATGACAAGCAAAAACTCGAAGCTTTGAGAAAAACCCTGATTTTCTTGTCACTAAACCATGACAAGCTTGAACCTAAAATGTCTTAACCATCTTAAAAAATTTGCCTTACACATAAACATTGCATGTGACCTATGCAAGGAATATGAAGATAGAAACTTTGTGATACTTTCAAGTGTAAAGAAAATGTACTTAAATCCATGTTGTGTCATTAGCATGGTAGTTTAATTGTTGTTAGAAAATTTGTTTGCCAAGTTGAATCATGTACAAATTTTTTGGCCTTTTAATTGCAAAAATTATAGGTTTGGTAGTAGCATAAAAAAGAGATGTTGACATACATGTCCATTGAACTCCACACTTGTTGCAAAAACTTCTAACCTGAGTGACCAATCAACCACATGGGAAAGAAGAGAGCTTTTACTCAACTTATCAAATAAATTTGAGTATTTCAAATTGCCATAGCCCCAATAATAAAAATTGCATTGAAGGAAGTTATGATCATTTAAGCGTGGTTGGGTACCCACATTTGTAATATATCTCCGTATTTTCTTGGTGAGAGAGAAGCACCACACAACTTTAATTTGAATTCCTTCTGTGTTGTTTTCTAAGTTCTTCATTTTGAAGTTTTCAAAAAAAAAAATTACTTGCCCATTACGCCACACGTGTGGGCCTAAATTTGTCGCCATTATTCACCCTTACTATTTTTAATAACTTTTTACTTGCCTACCATTTTTTAAAATTTTAAGCTTCATGTTAGAATAATTCATCTCTGTTATTTTTAGTAAGATTTCACTTGTCTGCCATTTCTAAAAATTTTGCACATTCTATTCTTAGCAAGACTTGGCTTACTATTTTTAGTAAGTTTTTACTCGCTCGCCATTTTTGGAATTTTCCCAATTCATTTTTAGCATTATTTGTCCTTACTATTTTAGTAAGTTTTTGCTCAACATCTCTTAAAAAATTTTGCACTTTTCACTTTTAGCATTATTCACCATTACCATTTTTAGTAAGTTTTTACTCGCCTGCCGTCTCTAAAAATTTTTGCACTTTTATTTTTAGCAATACTCTCTTTACTATTTTTTTGTAAGTTTTTTTTTACTCGCGTTTATATTCCTCTCACATTTTTCTAATTCTCACATTCCTCGCCCATCCACCGTCCACATTCCTCGCCCTCCCATTACTTGCCCATTATTGTCGACATATCGTTACTTGCCCATTATTGTCGACATACCATTTACCGTCACTTTTTGGTCAACTAGGTGATCAAACCTCCCTTTTCCTATTAATCATGTGTTCATGTGCCTCTTCTTTTCTCGCGCGCGTATGCACAGGCTACACGCTAGCCTATGGCCTAAGTGCCATTGAGAAAAAGGAATAAAATATTTATTTGTGTTTTGATTTTCTTTTAAATTGAATTTCACGAGCACTTCAGAGATTTGAGAATTTGATCGTAAAAGAAAAAAATCTGCCCCAAAAATTTCACAGCTTTCTCAAAATTTTCTCAAGCACAAAAAATGTTTAATTGTGTCCAAACTGTTATGCAATTCAGTTTTGTAAAAATTTAGGACCCCATTTCTAAGTTTGTTGTATTTTGCTTTCTCCTACCATTCTTTAAACCTTCATAACTTTTTTATTTGATCTTGGGATTCTGTACTATAAAAATGAGAAGTGCTCAGTTCATCAAGCTGAATAACATGATCAATATTTTTGTAATCATTAATTAATTATTATAATTATTTTAAGTACCCCTGTTGCTAATTTGATTCATTTCTTATTTTCTATTAACTTTAGATCTTGATAATTGTTTAATGTGACCTCGGATTTCAATATGGTAAAAAGCAAACTTGCTCAGGGTGCCAAATTGAACACAATTACATCATCTTAGTTTTTACATTTTCCATTCACAACCATTTCATTCTTTGAGTACTCAGAATTTTAAGTGGGTGGAGAAGAGCATTTCAGTGGCCTACTATCAAATTCCTTTGTGAATATATTTTAGTTGGTGAACTCATAGTCCACAAGATTTTATCAGTCATTGGTGATGGTTTTCCTATATAGTAAAAATGTTAAACTTTCATCTAATCATGGAATAGAATCTAAAATTGTACGTATATAGCCTTGCTTTTGTCGAACAACCAAGTTCACTCTGTATTGAATATTGGTTGACTGAATTGGATGTTTGCTTTCGACATTACCATTATTTAGAAGAGGATAAAATTCACTTCGCCTCATTGTGTTTTCAAAAACAAATTTGAGCATGGTGGGACACTCAAACTTATCTAGTCACTAAGCTTTGGAGTGAATATAAAATTGCATGTATTGACAATGTTACAAAATTTTATAGATAACCATTTTTGTGTCTCACACATACTGAATCTGTACAACAATTCAATAAGCCATGCTTGGAATTCATTTCAAAGACAAAACTCGATTATAAGACATGTTTGAACTTCTATGTGGAATGTCTTCCCTATCAAAAATGTTATTAAGCCAATTGTTCATAATTACATGTATGGAACAAATTTAACAAAGATACGTGATATGATGAATCGTGCACTTGCAATGGAACATTTATCTGCAGACCAAGCTATCAAAGAATGGTGGAAAGTCACTAATCAAAGAAGCTATAAATTTATCAATCAACAATTGCCCGAAACATTAGTCCTTCATTTGATGGAAATATTTATTCTCTTAATGTGGAAAAATTAATTAGAAGAATTGGACTTTAAGTTTTACTGTTGTGGAAAAAATTGTGATAGTGATGTGGTTCTCTTTGCTTCATTGGGTTTCCAAAGACATGTTCAATCATGGTGGAACATCATACAACACTTTCTCATTGTGAATTGGAATGCATTTGAAATAGTCATCTATAGGCAAGTTTTCAATCGATCCGATTTCATCCAATGGTATTCTTTGAACCAAACATCTATAGTTGCAGAGTACAATTGAAAATTCCAACAGATGGTTCCAATATTCGACTATGGAAAAGTATATCTTGTATAATGCTATATATATGGTTTACAACCTCAACATTGGAGCATTGTAGAAACTTACCTACAAACTACTCTACAGTTTGGTTTTCGATCAAAAGAAACAATGGAATATGCATTAGGGTACGAGCAACAAGAACAAAATCTAAAATTGGAAGCTGAAAACAAAGAAGAACAATCTATGTGGTTTGAAGAAATGATGCGAATGCAAAAATTGACTAATCAAAATAAAACATATGTGGATCGACATCAAGAAAGGGAGCACAAAAGTGAAGATAGTTCTAAAGATGAAAATGATTCTATCCATGAGTCAGATGAGCAAAGTGATGACAAAGAAGTGGATGAGCAAAGCGTCGACGAAGGTCAAGTTTTGGATCTAGAAATGGTTGCAGACAACACAAGTCCTATTCAAGTTTTAGATCAAGATGCAACAATAGATGGCGAAAACAAGGATTCAAATTTAGATGCAATGACAGATGGCAAAAATTAGGGCTCAGATCAAGAAACATTTGCGGACAATGAAGGTTTTATTCGAGATAAAGAAGATCAGAGTTCATTTGAGGATGCATAATTTGATCAAGGAGATGATATTGTCAAAGCAAACGATGGTCAATTGGAAAGGAAAATTTTAGATGCAGATTATGGTCAATTAGACAAGCTAACTTTTGATCAAGAGGAAAACCAAGAATCAATTGATCATCCTTGGCAATTGGAGCAACCTAACATTCCAAATACTAGTCCAACTCCTTATTGAATATCCTTTTGAGTCTCATTTCAACCATCAAAGTCCTGAACAAGACCTAGATCAATGCCTTAATTTGATCAATGGACAATCAACTATGGGTCGTCAAATCAAGAATATTGTTATGCTCAAAGAAAGTGAATAAAGTCATTCACCAATCTTTTAGAATGAAGACCATTATTCAGCACCAACATTCCATGATTTAGAATTGAATGGCTATCTTAAGAAATTGATTTGTAAATCATTTCAATTTGATTTGGGAGCTCTTAAGAATATTTCATTATTGACAATGAGCTAGTGGAGTATGAGATATTTAACATGGATATTGTTAGCAATGAAGAGATATCATAATTTCATACAAATCCTACTCATATCAATACTCTAGATTATTGTTTGATGCCTCATAGATCCATTTCACAAGAGCTTAAAGTGGCTTTGTTGGAGGGTCTGCGGATATCGAGGCAACCCTAACCGTAGTTAATAAGTGAGAGAGATTTGGCATCCTGTGTGTGTAAGTCAACCTGATGATCACATAACTAATCAATTAGCTAGAAGTTACTAAAAGGACTTTAGGCCTTTTTGTGAGACTTTTAATGTCGTAGGGTCTAATAGTCAAGTTAGTGAATAAAAAGGGTCCCCACCAAAATTCAAATTGGTTCCCTCCAATTTTTTAATGGGTTCCCTCCACTTTTTGAATTTCAAATACTTAGGGTAGAAATTGGCCAAGAGGATTTGAGGCCAAAGCCCTAAAATCCACTATATATAGTGACCATTTCAGATTATTGCTGTCACTTCTCTCTTCATTTCAATACAAGCAGGTTGGCCCTCTTATGGAATGGATATGCAATGTCCTTGCTCTTTATCTTTCCTCCTCTAACTCTCATGTTTTCTTTGGATTGCTAATTTTTGGATTTGATGCATTGGGATTGATCATTCTTATGCTTTTTGTAAGAGAAAAAGGGAGAGATAGAAGAGTAAGTCTCTATCATTGTTGTGGATCTAGTGTTAATGGTTGTAGTGTTAATTGTTAGTGTTAATGGGTTTAGTGTTAGAAATGAATTATATGCATTTGATGGATTATGAACTATGTTATCGCTCTCATGGGAACGAGTCTCTGTGTGACAACTAGTTAATTGTCTTCATCTCCTTGATGCTTGTATGCTTGGATCTAGGGTGGATAGAAAATGCCCACTGTGAGAAATTGGCAAAAATCTAGCTTGGTTTTTTTATGAAAGAAGTTTGTAAGTGAATCTCACATGTGTGGAGGATGTTCCCACGTGTGGAGAATTGTGAATTAGATTAAAAATGTTAGATATAGGGGTCTTATGTTTTTTGTATCAAGCATCTAGGGTGGATAGAAAATGCCCACGGTGAGAAATTGGCAAAAATCTAGCTTGGTTTTTTTATGAAAGAAGTTTATAAGTGAATCTCACATGTGTGGAGGATGTTCCCACATGTGGAGAATTGTGAATTAGATTAAAAATGTTAGATATAGGGGTCTTATGTTTTTTGTAGGATGTTGATAGGGTCAAATTTGGCATAGATGGCAAATTATCCATGTCCAATTGTAATGCCACTATTGAGTCAAAATAGAGTAGGAGGCCAAACTCGAGCCAATAAGAGTGTAGACAAGTGTAATGCTTTTGTTTGATGAAGTTTAAGAGGTCCAATAGGACTTAGAGGTGGAACCGTGAGTGGTCCAATAGAATTTGAGATATGCTTGAAAACGGTCCAATAGAATTTAGAGGTGAATGGATCAATGGTCCAATAGGATTAGGAGGTGGCAAAAGTGTGGTCCAATAATGATTGAGCATTGTGGTAGCTCATGGATCTATTAGTATCATTGTACTTCTCATTTGGATCTAATTGATTTTGAGATTGAGTGGATTTTGTGAGTAATTGGTTTTCTAGCTTTCTCTCTCTACCCGAGAGCTCATGATAATTTTCTCTCTCTACCCAAGGAGAGCAGCTTGTTTTTACTTATTTTTGGAACACTTCCCACACGTGTGAGTGAGAGTTGGAAGTGATTGAATGCATGTAGTAGTGTGTTTTTGCCATAGAATCAAAGATAGATCTTGAATCTCAATCTAGTCTTGATCTTGGTGCATCTACACACCTTAGGAGACAACAAGTACATGTTGTGGACAGTCCACACGTGTGAAACCAACATGGTATCAGAGCCTACCTAAGGTTACCATGCATTTTGATCCATTTGAGTGAAAACTATTCATCAATCTTGAGCTAGAAATTTTCAAGATCCATTTTCCTAGCTATCTTGTCCAATTTTGGATCAAAAGAGATCAATAGGGCATTGATTGGGTCTGACCTGGTACTATACGGAATCAGGAGCACAGACACATGTGAGGAACATCCAATTTTAGTTTGGGAGTTCTCTTTCATGTTTGATCCAAAAATCTTGCTAGATAGCTTGTTTTGAAGCTATTTTTGTCTAGTTTCTGATGCAATCAGTTTCATTCCATTTGGTTCTGCCAATCAAAAGTTATAAGCTTTTGAAGAGGGTTAGGTAGGGCACCTAGACCTGGGTGGACACATTTGGTTTGGTCAAGAGATTGCTTGTTTGATCCAAAATCACAGTTGAATGCTTACCAATCTCATATATATGTGATTTGGGCACTATTTTGAGATCTTAGCCATTTTGTTTCATGCAATATCATTGTATTTGAGTCAAATTTGGTTTCTTAGTGTATTTCACATGTTCTAAGAGTGTTTGATCCTAACTTTGCCCATACTCCATCATTTGATGTGAAGTAGATCTAGTTTTGGAGAGATTGAGATAGCTAGTGAGAATCATCTCACAGTTTGTTGCAAGATCTTGCATAGAATATGGTAGCACACCATTATTGGATCCTATAGTGAGAGAGAAGCAATATTTTTTGTTCATCACTTTTATTTATCTCCACTTTATATGACTTCAATGAGTTCATACTTGTTTCAACCAAGTGAGAGATTGTCTACTTCCAATTATTCAATATGGAAGTTGAGGATGGAGTCCATCTTGATACTCCAAGATGTGATGGAAATTATACTTGGGATTGAGGAGGAGCCTCAAGTCATTCAAGAAGTACAAAAATACAAGAAGAGAGCTAGTATGGCTCTCCACTACATTAAGATGAGTGTCTCTAATGAGATACTGAGGGAGATTGTGATTGTTCTACATCCAAGGAAGCTTGGGATTGTCTCAAGTCCATCTATGAGGCTAAGAACACCTCTAGGCTCCTCACTCTTAGAAATCAAATCTTCCAAAGTAGTCAAAAGAGTGATGAGAGTGCATCTAATTATAGAGTCAAGGATATTCATAGGGAGCTTGCATGTATTGGTGAATCAATCAATCAAAGTGAGCTAGTCCAAGTCATCCTCATTGGCTTGAGAGATGAATATGACAACCTTGTCCAATCCTATGCCATTAAGGAGGAGCTACCAAGTTTGGAGGCCCTGCAATGTGTGCTTATTTCTGAAGAATCAAGACAAGAGTACAAACTCTTGAGGATGGTCAAGCTATCACTTAATCATGATGATGGCAAAGTTCTATTTGCCAAGCCCAAAGAGAGGAGTAAGAAGCAACACCATCACTTCTCTAATGACAAAGCTAAAGACCAAGATGGAGAGGAAGAGGATACCTATCATGCTTCTAATTCAAATCTCAAGAAGAAGAAGATCAAGTGCTTTTATTGTGGCAAGAAAGGCCATTATGCCACCAATTGCTCCAAGAAGAAGAATCAACTCAATCAAGCCAACATCACCAATGAGAAAGAAGACTATATTGCAAGTGATGGATAAGGCTCTCTTATGGCATCAAGCTTCTCCTCTTCCACCTTCAACAAGGATGACTCATGGTATATTGATAGTGGAGCATCTTCACGTATGTGTGACATGCCTTATGATGGAGTCAAGAAGACCATATACATTGCAAGTAAGCATGAGTGCAATATCGAAGGAGTAGGGATTATTCCCTTGAAGCTTGCATCTTCCAAAGATCTCTTTCTCAACAATGTTCTTTTTGTCCCAAAGCTTACAAAGAACATCTTAAGTGTTGGCCAACTTCTTGATAGTGGCCTTGATGTCAATTTCAATATTGACAATTGTGTGATCAAGAAGGATGGTGACATCCTTGCATATGGATCAAGATTTGAAGGCATCTACAAATTGGATCCAAGTGAGAGAGCAAACTCTCTTGATGTTTCTTATATGTCCAATATTTCAAATGAGGATGATCACACAAGATGCACATATCTTCTCTCTTCAAGTATTATGGTGTATGATTATTCCTTATTATTCAAAGCATATGTTGAGAAGCAATTCTCATTGAAGATCAAAGCTTTGAGGAGTATTGGAGCTCTTGAAGGAATAGCACCATATGAAGTTTTATTCAAGATGAAGTCTAAGGTTGATCAGCTTAGTGAACTTGGTAGTGCTTGCTTTGCACATATTCCCTTGGAAACAAGGAGGAAGGATGATCCAAACTCATGGATCATGATTGGATACTCATCCATCAAGGAGGCCTTTAATGTCTTTACACTCTCTATTTCATAAGTGATTGTGAATAGAGATGTCATATTGCATAGAGATTCAATCTTGGAAGTGGCCGAGATCAAGGCTTCTCAAGAAGCATCACAAGTTATCTCTTTTGAAGGTATTCAAGCTATGATGGGGCCGAGGTGTGAGGTGGAGTCTCTTCTTCATATGATTTCAAGAAGATCTTCAAGATGCATGGCCGAGTCTTTATGGCTCACCTTACATGGCAAAGAGGGGCATATTTCATGTTGTATCTACTACAACACATTCATGTATGCTTCTCTTCCTTTGCTTGATATGCTATCTTGCTTCATTGATTTTTTTGGATCTCAAAGTTCAAAAAAAGCTATACTAGTTTTGTATGATGCTTATGTTATGGACATGTTTCTTGTCATTATTGTCTTAAATATGTTTCCAATACTTTTTGAAAGAAAGATTTTGTATTGTCAAAAGTATGCTCTTGGTTCTAGTAAGAACAAGATTGATCTTGGTACTCACTTTTCTGAAAATCATGTTTTCACATGTTTTGAGGCAAATTGTAAACTCCTCTTGAGATTAAGTGAAGCATCCAAAGTGGACACTTACATCCTTGAGAGGGTAACTAGCCTAAAAAAGATCAAGATAGTCTTTGATATCAAGATTAGATCCATCATGGATATAGTTCATTGTATGTGGACTAGTCAAGCTCGAAAGCATAATCTTGATAATCATCATTGTTTCACATCTTATGATCTTGATCTCCATGATCCTTATGAGGTTTGGAAGCCTCAGATTTCTCTATTTATGGTGCATCCATCATGCAAGTGGAACTTTCAAAGCAAAGATCATCATCAAGCATGGAGGAAGCCCATGATCATAGTGGCATATTGGTGGAGCACTCTTCAAAGGCATTGGCAAGAGATCTCTACCAAAGAGATCTTATCATGGATATGGTGAGGGTGCTGCTATGATGGATCCCTTGGCTGATCTTCACTTCTTATGCATACCAAAGGATCCACTCAAAAAGATTTACAAACTTCTCAAGTGATCTAGTACCTGAGTGTGAGAAATTGGCAAAAACCTAGCTTGGTATTTTTATGAAAGAAGTTTGTAAGTGAATCTCACATGTGTGGAGGATGTTCCCACGTGTGGAGAATTGTGAATTAAATTAAAAATGTTAGATATAGGGGTCTTATGTTTTTTGTATCAAGCATCTAGGTGTAGGATGTTGATAGGGTCAAATTTGGCATAGATGGCAAATTATCCATTTCCAATTGTAATGCTACTATTGAGTCAAATAGAGTAGGAGGCCAAACTTGAGCCAATTACAGTGTAGACAAGTGTAATGCTTTTGTTTGATGAAGTCTAAGAGGTCCAATAGGATTTAAAGGTGGAACCATGAGTGGTCCAATAGAATTTGAGATATGCTTGAAAATGGTCCAATAGAATTTAGAGGTGAATGGATCAATGGTCCAATAAGATTAAGAGGTGGCAAAAGTGTGGTCCAATCATGATTGAGCATTGTGGTAGCTCATGGATCTATTAGTATCATTGTCGCGTTCTTTTCGCCTTTTCTTCGCCTGTGAGAATTTACTTGTATTTATGCAAACAGTCGTGTTTTATTCGTCTATCTTATTTTACATGTAAATATGCAGACTGTGCGACAATGTGAGTAAAAATGCAGCATGAATGGAGGCAGATTAAAATGGGATTTTAGGATAGTAGAGGAGATAAATCCAACAGAATGAACCCCAGGTTCGATCCCAGGGATCGAACATGAGGCTCATCCACTGTCCACAAACAACTAAAACTATCAAAGCCCTCGCCCCAGGATCTAAGGTACAAAATAAATAAGATTAGTGGTGTTGTCCAACTCACTCTTCTCAGGTTTTTAGTGTACAGTACAGTTCCAACACATTTTGAGTACCCAGAAATTTGAAACAACCAAGAAGAAATTGTCAACTCTTCCTATTCAAAAGTGGACCTCATAAGGAAAAGGGCCAACTCTACAGTACACTCCCAACACATTTTGATGACTCAAAAATCTGAAACAACCAAGAAGAAACTGTCAAATCTTCATATTCAACAATGGACCTCACAAGGAAGAGGGCCTCGCTGCTCCTATCTTGTGAACAAAATTAATTTTCTTGAACCCCTAGCAGCTTCTATTCAATGGTGGCACACCAAGCTATCAAAACAAACAACATATTCATGTTGCAGAGTCGTTGAAATCCTAAATCCGAAATAGAATTGCAGAAGTTACAGCCTTCAACCTATCAACTACCTGTGTCGGCGCAGATCCTGCCAGCTTATTGTTGCGCAGATCCTGATTTCTGAAAGCTATCTCTGTCAGCATTCTGAAGCAACGATGGCCTGTCAGCGTGGAACAGTCAGTCTTGGACAGTCAGCGATGGCCTATCTGGGTTGTTTTGTCACTGGCGGCCTCAACGATGGCCGCAACAAGTTTTTGTTGGCCAATGGCCATAGAAGTAAAAAAAATCATGGATGAACCCCCCAGGGATCAATTTCAAGGTTCAGGAATAAGTTTTTCTTTGTTTTGAATCCACAGGCACCTTGGAATCGATCCATAGGATCGACCCCAGGGTCCCTCCATGTGCTTTTCTGTGGTTTGAACCCACAGGTCGATCCCAGGGTTCACCCATCGACCCAGGGTTCTAACCCAAAATTTATTTTTACTTTGAACCCTGGGATCGATCCTAGGGTTCAAAGTTATTCTTCTTCAATCACTTTTCATTTGAACCATGGGGTAGGTTGTTCCTCTTGGACTGTCAAATACGTTGCTCTTTTCTTGTGAACCATGGGCCAAGGTTTTTCGAACTACCTTTTACTATATTCATCTGTGGGCCAGGGTTCTTTACACTAAATTTTATTCTATCCTATTCTGTGTGTTGAATTGTAACTATCTCATGTACAAAATTTGTTGTTTTGAAGTACATAGATATTGTACTTTTTAGGTTTGAACCCTACATTAATTGCTTAATGAGGCAAACATTGGGGAGAAATGAATATTTTTATAATTTAAGCTATTTAACTGAGTTAGATTAGAATAAACTAACTTTTATTTGGCCTTATTAATAAATGTTTTACTTAAAATGAGTGATTTATTGACTAAAACTTTTATGATTATTAGGTGTTTCTTTGTTAATTTTTCAATGTTTTGTACCATAAATTTCTATTTTAGTTTCCAAATGTCAGTCAAAAATGAAAATTAATCCTCTAGCTAATGTTCTACCCCCGGTGGATAGTAATCAATGTCCTGACAAATAAGCTTTTTGAATGAGTAAGATATATGAATATGATTACTATGTCATTAGAGGATGCCATTCTGCTGAAGCTAGAAAGCTATTAGTGCAAGAATATCCAGACTCACCCTACTTTAAAATTGTTGAGTGCAAGATCTATGCTGGGTTGAATATGGATGAGGCAAAACTATTGGCGTGGGATGACAACAATGACAATGACGACATGTATGTCATTCATCCAAAGGATACGATTTTTTCATAATGAGTATTTGGATCAGATGAAAATCCATAATAGAGTTTTGCCAGAGTTGCAAACTCAATGTTGCAGAGAAATAGGATTGGTCTTCGACGAAAATAAAGCTTCTGATGAGCTACGCAAATATGAACATAACTTTCAATTGGCATTTTGCACGGGATTAGTTTGGGAGTTGCAAGACACAATATTCATGATGTGGGAAAAACAAGAGTTGAAAGGGCAAAAGGCAAGCAAGTTGCAGGATGACCCTTCAATCCTCTTGAAAGCCAAAGAGTGCAAGACTGATGTTTCCATCAAATCACTACCAGATGACATGAAAGTAACCGTTTGGAAATCTATTCAAGGACTCAAAGACAAAAAATTGATTCTATCAATTTTATCAAGAGTCAAAGCAAAGGAGCTTTCATTGGATAAAATGTCGAATGAGTTTGTTGCGTTAGAAAACTATTATTTAATTGTCATTCTTTTTAAACTTTCATCAAATTTAAAAGCTAATTTTGTGTTTCTAATAGTGCTAATCATGGATTCTTTTTACAGTCATAAAACATATTCTCGAATTCAAGAATAGATGATGGTCCTATTAAATTGCTCCTCATGGGAGCAAGTGAGAGCTGAGTATCTGAACTCGAGATCGCAATCATCATTGAATCAATTTTATATGGCATTCTTGAACATTATAAGTGATTTCTTTATTATATTCTCATTAAATATAGATGTCTTTGATACTTCACAGTTTTCTGATATAAGTCAACTTTGGTTTAAGTTTTTTCTTTATGATTATAATTATCATTATCATTATTGTGCTTAGTAACACTTATGTATTCTAATCTCAGACTTGATCTGAGAGACATTACTACAAAAAGAAATCTGAAATCCAAATATTTTTCATGGGATTGTATGCTAATAGAGTTGTATCACTTGATGACTATATGATAGCCCTTAAAAAATTATCACTTTCTATAAAAATCTATTATGATTACATGAGGTTGCATCTGTTCATTTGTTCTATTTTATGTCCTCCGTTGCATAGATTTTGTTAATCAATGCAATATATACAATTGTACATTTGGCTGAATAGGGCGTAGGCCACGTTTTGGCATAAGCCAATATATCGCACCACCGAGAATTGAGACTATCCATTTGAACGCTCTATTCACTTGAGCCACAATAGATTGATTGTTCTTGTAATAGTTGTATTGAAACTTATAAGCATACTCATTTTACATATTTTTTGTTTCTTTATTTCAATGAGATACATACAATAATTTTGGAATGTCTATAGTATAAATGATAATCTATAGTTTGTATTTGTAGTTTAAGGCTCTGTCATGATTTTTTTCTGAAGATAATGCTCAATTTTTATTTTATCATTTGTGAATTAGGAAAATTTTCTTTACTGCATTTTTTTTATAGCATTTTAGTTTTTAGAGCCTCAATACTTTTGTAAGAAAAAAAATTAACAATGAAATTGGCCGGAAATAAATACAAAGTGTCAATATTTGGCTCACTTTTCCAAATTTGTTAGAAAAACTAAGATGTTTAAGGGAATCTTCAAATAGATAACATGCAACAGTGTTATATGATGAGTGTTTTCTATTTTGTTGTTCACAAGGTCTTCAAAAATATGATTGGATCATAAATTTTCTTTGGTAAGAACAGAAAATATCAGATCTCAATTCAAAATCTATCTATGAGAGTAGAAATGTGAGGTATAGCATGGATATTTGATAAAAAAAAATCTATTTACTATTTAAGGGAGTGATTAGGTTTTTATGAGGGTTAGAGATATTCACAAGGTAAATGATGAAGATCCAACTTTTAGAATATGCTACATTGCACACACTACATTATATGATAACCTAGATACAAAGCTGAGAAACTACATTCATATCTTGTTACGACAATGAAGATTGCATCAACATTTTCCAACAATGCAGATCTGATGATGGGCATTACATTACGATTTGATGGGAGTGGGAGCATATTTTCTTTAGACACAGGCTGGATGTAATGCAAGATTTTCATTTTGGATAAGGACAATGTTGCTGAAAGATCTAAAGGTTGAATCAATGGCCTTTGGATTCATATTGCTGAATAGTAATGGTTAGCATTACACTATGGGGGTGGAAGCGCAACTGACGAGGTATGCCTAGTACGTCGTCGTGATGCGGAAGGCGAGTCAGGAATTACAATCTCGCTGCATGGACGACGACGACTATGAGAACTTGAGGCCTGGTGAGATGACTCGGCCAGTGCTTCTTCGTAAACCGAAAGCACAGAATTCAGGTGGAAGCCATGAATTCTATTTTCTAAGTGAGAAGTGGCTAAGAGGGACAATAGAGATCCAGCGGCGAACTGCTGCTTTGTATTGGCCTTAATAGCTCACTTGAGCTCACCAGAAACAGTCTTGAACCAGTTATATGGTTCAAGAGGGGCTTTGGCCAACTTTATGTGGGACTCCACTATCCTGTGAAGGATTTGAGATGTGATGCGGTCTTTCCTGAGGTTGCCAACCATCAGGAAATGATTCAACAATTGGGCAGCGGCATGGATGGAAGGCTCACTGATGGCTTCCAGAAGGTAGCCATCATTAGTCCAATGCAGATCGTTGGTGAGATCAATGTATGGCTTGATGGCCTGTTTGGCGTGCTTGTGATTGGGTGAGGCTTGCGTACCAGATGAGATTCCTATAGCTGCAAGTGCGGCCCCAGTGACGCGCACCTTGTGTGTGGCTCCTTGGAAGGTGATGTAAAACTTGGATTTCTCTTCTTTCCACGTATTGAAGGCAAGAGTGATGAAATCCATATTGATGCGTCCCGAAAAGGCTCTCTCATGAATACCCATTGCAGTAAGTAGAGGCTCTGCAAGGGTCATCCACTGAGTGACCATGCTTGTGCTAGGAAGAATCATGATGTCCGTTGCAGATGGGACATCACGATGGACAGTATAGCGTGGAGACTGGGAAGTATCGGTAGAAGAAAGACATGATGATCAGAAAGGAATTATAACCGCGTGAGAGTGTAATAGAAGGCAATGCAAGAAATTTGGAAGGCTTTGGTCGCAAGAAAAATTCGCAAGAGCTTCGCTAGCACAAGTGAGGAATGAATCGAATTCAGCCAACTTATAGGTGAATTTGGTGGGTCCATTACACTGAATAGTAGTTGGACTGATCAGTTCTGAACAAAAATTTGTAGGCATATACAATAATGTAAAAATAGGCTATAAAAATCTTGGCGAAGGTTTCTAGAGATCTGAACCTATCAGACGAGCGTTTTCCAGGGCTGGCAAATGATGAACCTTCGCCCAGGTACTGTCATAAATGTATTTTTTCACAATTTGAACCTATAGACAACCTAATTTTGTCATTTTAAGATCATCTAGCAGGTCGGCGAAGGTTCATAATATGCTGATGACTTCCTGACTTTTGCTCATCAGTCTTTTCTTTTTTTATTTCTATTTTTTTTAAACTGTCTTTTTCCAAAAAAAAAAAAAAAGTCAGCAAATTAAATAGTGAAAACAAAAAATTGAAAACAAATAAAATGAAAAAATATATTGAGATCAGGCTCGCTGAACTGGCGGAGCAGGCTGCCGAAACTTGCGTAATCGGCTGCCATTTATTGGAGTATCAAATCATTTTCCATCCAAGTGCTCAAGAATTACTGTGCCATAGTTCAGGATTTCCTTCACTTTATACGGGCCTTCCCCAATAAACTTCAACTTACCCTTGATCAGCTTGGTTTTGTACATCAATGCAAGATCTCCTGCTTCCAGATCTTTCTTGTGCAATCGCCGATCGTGCCATGTCTTGCGGCGGGCTTTCTCTGCTGCTAAGGCATGAACTGCCATCAATCAGGTTTCACATAATTTGTGCAACGCATCGTGACGAAGTTGTGAAGATTGACTATCATTTAATCATTCTATTGCTGCTATGCGTAAAGATGGGATTAAAAATTCAATTGGCATAACAACATCTTGACCATAAACCAGTTGAAAAGGTATCTGTACTATTTTTGTAAGCGGTTCTGAATGGCCATAATGCTGCATACAATTTATGTTCCCAATCAGACCGACTCGCTTCAACTGTCTTTGTCATAATGGTGCAGAGAATCTTATTGGAAGATTCAGCTTGGCCATTCCCTCTGGGATAATAGGGAGTACTAAATCTGTGTATAACAAAAAAATCTTCTAGTAAACACTTTATTGTTTGATTAAGAGTGTGTGTACACCGATCACTGACAATTTCGGTCGGACATCTGAATCTGATTATAATATTCTCATATAGAAACTCGGCCGCAGATTTTGCATCAGCCACTTGACAGCTTTGGCTTCAACCCACTTGGTCATATAATCAGTTGCGACGATAATGTATCGGGCATGAGGTCCTTGAGCAGGAGGATGAATAGGACCAACATAATCCAGTCCCCATTTTTCAAATGGTGCTTGCGATATAACCGGATGTAAGGGTTCATAATTCTGTCGAGTAGGCCGTCGTGCTCGCTGGCAGACATCACATGTCTGAATAAAATTTTTTGTGTCCTTATGAAGCATAGGCCACCAACAACCGGATTGCAAAAGTTTGCGAACAGTAATATCTGTAGAGAAGTGTCCTCCACCCATGCCATCATGTGAAAACATGATTAGATCTGGTACTTCATGCGGTAAAACACATCTTCGTAAAATATTATCTGATCCACGACGATACAATTGTCCTGCAATTAATTGACAAGGTTGAGCCTTATGAATCGATTGTCTTTTCTGTACTTTTGTCAAAGAGTCATTCGGTTGTCCTAGCATCAGGTACTCAACAATATCTACCGCCCACTCAGGTACTGCTTCAACATAGAACAACGCAGCATCTGGCAGTTCATCATCCACTTCAGTTTTAACTGGTGCGGATTCAATTTCTGAAACGTGATTGGCTAGATAATGTTGCATCCCCTTTCTGACCACAATTCGAAAGTCAAATTCAATTAATAATAATAACCATCTTGCAATACGTCCAGTATTACGCGTCTTATTTACCAAGTAAAGTAACTGTTGATGATCCGTATAGAATACAAAGTGCGTTTCCATGAGATAGTGACGAAATTTCCGAACAGAAAAAATCATGGCTAGTGCTTCACGTTCTGTTGTTGAATAATTATTCTTTGGATCTATAAGTTGTCTGCATGCAAATCGTATGGGATAATCCTTCTTATAGTCACCTGGCTGCGTCAAAACTGATCCAATGGCGTATTTTGAGGCATCCGTATGAACATGAGATTCTAGTGCCCAATCTGGAGAACGCAATATTGGTGCTGAAGATAATGCTTTTTTTTTTAACTTTTCAAAGGCTTATAACGCCTCTACTGTCCAAATAGGAACAATAGTTAATTTGTATATATGTCGTGCTAAATCCGCAAAGAAGATAATAAAAATTCGATAGTAGTTCGCATGACCCATAAACACATAAACTCCTCGAATTGTTGCTGGCGGTGGCAATTCCACAATAATCGGTGGCAATACGATGTCTTGATATCACATGTCCAAGCACCACTCCGTGAGAAACCCATATCTGGCATTTTTTTGGATTTAAAGAAATCTGATATTTGCGGCATCTTTCAAAGACTTTCTCCAATCGATCCAGGTGGTCTGTATCTGTACTATGAACTCCCAAATTGTCCAAGTAAATTTCAAGGAATTTCTGTAGATAATTTTTAAAGGCAAATTACATTACTCTTTGGAATGAACTTGGTGCATTACAGAGTCCAAACGACATTACTTTGTAAGCATAGGTGCCCCATTCTGTTGCAAAAGCAGTTTTGTGGCGATCGGCAGGTGCAATCTTAACCTGGTTGTAACCACTAAATCCATCCAAGAAAATATAAGCTTCCGCTCCAGCAAGGCGATCCAAAATGCTTTCAGTAAAAGGTAACAAAAAGTGATCCTTCCGTGTCACTTTATTCAATGCTTTGAGATTCACGCAGATTCGCAATTTTCCATTTTTCTTAGGAACAATGACAATCAGTGAAATCCATTCGGTATGCTCGAGCTCATAAATGAAATCGGCATCAAGCAATCTCTGAAGTTCTTTCTGTATCAGATCTGCCACATTAGGATTACGGCGATAGAACTTTGTAACCTTTGGTACTGCATCAAGTACTAAAGGTATGGTATGTTCAATGACTGATGTCGGAATAACCTTCAAATCTTGATAAGTCCATGCAAAACAATCTTGATACTTAATAAGTAGCAAACGAAGTGCTTGATACTGTTGAAGAGTAAGTTGTGATCCCACTTGTACAATCTTTTCTGGTTCTCCTGGTTCGGCAAGATTCATTGGCTGCGTCCTAGCTGGGCCATCGTAAACCTCTTTAGATTCCGGCATGTTTTCTTCAAGTTCACGATGTGCTATAGGAAACATGATAACCACATCATCCAGTGTATAACGTTTAAAATGCTCTGGCATATCATGCTGGACTACATTTGCTTGTTCTTTTTCGAAAGGCCTTGTCTTGGATCTTCGTTTAGTCTTCTTAGCAGGAATTGATCGTGGAGGTGATGACTTTCAGGATGATAAATCTTTCTTTTCAGGTGAAGACTTCCTAGACGATGATGTCTTGCTTTAAACCGATCTTTTGAGGGGGATTTTTCCATTTCAAGACCGTATTATAATGTTGTTTTGCTTGTTTCTTCGTCATCAAACCTGTCATCTTGTCTCCCTTCAATATAACTGCTTTGGGCAATTTGATTGTTGGTTCATCAGGAATATTACGCACTTCCAAATCTGGTCGGATCCATATGATGTAGAATCTTTTCATTCGTAAGTTTTGCATTGCCATCATAAGTTAAGGCATGGCTCATTGGTATGAGATCATCCTCAATTGGATCTGGTATAGGTTCCGTTGATATCCAGGCTACATTCAGCACATTTAGTGGAAACATGATTGGCTTATCCAAAGTTTGATCTAGCAAGAAAATCTCGCTCATTTCTGATTGACTATCTTGTTGACACATATATCCTGCTGTACAATCAATTGTTGCAAGAGCTTCGTTCCAATTGACAGTATCCGTTTGAGAATCGTAGTGAACTCCCAATTTTTTCTCTGGTCAATCACAAGTGTGATCCGTTGTTGATGAATCGTCATCCGCTTTTTGAACCACTGTCTTGATAGTCCAAGTCGTAGGATCAATTTTAACTGCCCGTTCACGATTTTCAAAAGTGATTTTGCTAGTACCCTAGTTATGAATTACTTGCACAACTCGTAACCATGGACGTCCTAAGAGAACTCGGTAGACATTTGGTGCTTCTGGTAAGTCCATCACGACGAAAGTAATGACGAACTGTACTCCTACAATTTTGACAGGTATACTTCCACCATTCCTCGTGGATGAACCATTGTCTGATCAGCTAGCTTAATAGCAAAAGTAGCAAGCTTAACCTTTGTAAGGCCCCATTTTGTACATAGCTTTGTAGAAATCAGATTAACTCCAAAACCGCCGTCTATCACGGCTGCTTCTTTAGAAAATTGTCTATGTTGTATCGGCAGAGTGATATTCTTTTGTTCACTTTTCCAAGCGGATCCAACATGGACTAAATCGTTAGATTCTTCAAATCCAGCACAAAAAAGCGGCTCCTGATGGTCTTCTGATTCTTCTTAAGCTAACTTTTGCGCTAAGACTTCTTTTGCTTTTGGCACCAACTTTAGGAGCTCTCCCAATGAAATATTGATCTTGCTAAACAAAATATTCATGAGTAATTCTGTATGCGGTGCTTCTGGTTCAGTCATCTTGAAGAGTTCTTCGTGATGATGTAATTGATCATTCATATTCGTACGTTACTTTCTTGGAGGCTGCAATGGTGAAAACCGAAATTCAATTGTTACTTTAGCAGCTTCAAGTTCCTCTTCTTCTTGCAGATGTTTAATCCATTGTCTCATATCCTGATATCTTCGTTTTTCTGCATTAAGATTTGGATAGACTTTCGATGCTGTTGGTGTATCGTTCAATGGTATAGAATCAACAGGTACTGAATCCAATACTGGTTCTTTTTGCTTTTGTGCTCTGGTGACCACCATCAAGGGTGCTCTTGGTTTATTATGAGCCACCGGTCCTTGCTTGATTGTTATCAAATTTACAGGTGCTGCAGCTGGTAGTGGCTTCGGTCTTGCTGGATAGTCTTTATAACAATGCCCATATCCACAGTCACGACAGAATGGTACAAATTTTCCTTTATTTGGGCATTCTGCAACTCTGTGATTTTCTCCACATGCAAAGCATCCAAGTGGTTCTCTGGCCCAATCTCTCAAGGCTTGTTGTTGAGCGGCAGCATAAATGGCATACTGTTCTGAAGATAACCTTCATGATCACTACCATAGCTCCATTGCTTAGCACTTCCGTAAGGTTCTGGTTCCATCAAATTGGCAGGAGGAGGAGCGGAGTGTTTTGGTGGGGCAGGCAAAGCTAGACGTTTCGAATATCCAAGAGTAGATTGTCGTAGTCTTGCTGCTGGGTTGCCTCCATATTGTGGATCTCGATATCTCATCTGGGCATACCGTTGCTGAATTATCTGAGGGTTGAAGTTGCAAAAGGCAGTCTCATGGGCAGGTGAATTACACAGATGGCAAACACTGATTTCCATTCATTTTTTCAATTGAGGACACTCGTTCACTGTGTGATTTCCTATACAAATAGAACACCAGACATTTTAGAAAACTTGTCTAAAACATCTTGTGAAATGGGACTAACAGACAAGGATACAACTGATCTATATGAATGTTTCACATTTAGTATAGAATGCTAAACAAAATGTGATGAAATTTGTACTATACAAGCTGGAAAATGTCCCAAGTATAAGACAGGACAAACAATCAAAGATCCATTATATCACAATTTCCAGTTTGTGGTTCAAAATATTGGAGATATCAATATTTTCGAACGTGATAATGTAATCTATGAAAGATTTTTCATAGAGACTTTGAGTGAAAGAGATATCATCACTCTTTGCAAGCATCTCATTCACTCGATATTCTTGGAAATGAATGTCCATTCAGAATATCATTTGTCATTTTCAGAGATGATCAATCAAAAAGTATTGGTTCTTATATTGAAAATTGATCATGCCAATAATTTCTTCATGCAAGATCTTCACAATTTAGATGCAATGTTTATGGTTATCATTGAAACATTTGGATTGAACAACAAAGTGACTACCAAACAACATGACAAAATCTTCAGGCCAGCACAAGCGGATGCAATGACAAAGTACAAACCTAAAGGAGTTAAATAGATCATCCAATTTGTTATGATGCCGAAGAAGTAGACAAAAGAGGACATTGCGGTTTGGTTGTCAAAAAGCAATATGGTGTTTCATCCATCTCTTCTTCGACCATCGTTTTTCTTTCATTGTAACAAGGATTACAGTCTAAAGCTAGCACAATGGATTCAATTTGACAGCTTGGGATGAGGCAACACATTTTTGGATGACGCATTCTCAATCATGACTACTTTACCAAGGTGATCAAGCTGATCAGACAAGCGTCTTCATTTTTGAGGACAAAAATGTTTAAGTAGGGGGAGTGTCATGTACTACTAGTACATCAGTGCTTATACATGCAAGATAATATCCAATGTAAGCTTTGTAGGCCCAAAAGGAGCTATTAGCCTTAAGAACAAGGCGGTTCTCTCTTTAGGCCCTTCAAAGTAATTAATAAGGATAATAGGCCAATAAGGGCCCAATGTAGACTAATAATACTTAAGAAGGGCTAACTATCCCTCAAGATAGTTAAGTTCATTGTCTATAACTAGGCAAGAGACATCAACTTTTAAATCTTTTGGCTCATTTGCAAGTGAGAGCTTCTAGCTTCCTTGTGAATGTGAGCCATAGGGATCTCCATTGCTAGGTCTCATGTGCCCTATCTACATGAATCCATGCTCATTTACATTGCCTTGTACTCTTCTTTTCATTACTAATGTGATTCCATTGAGATCTCATTGTTTCTAGCTTTCTATGGATATGCTATCTTGAATGCTTTGTACTTTTCTTGCTTTACATGACAAGGATACTCCTCCTCAAACCTCGACCCCATCACAACTTGATTACTCATAATAGAAATAACTTGTGATGCAATAAGAGACACTATGCTCTCGACCCCTTCCAAGATAGAAAATAGATCTTCATGAAAAACAATAACATCTCCATGCTCAAAAACCTTCGAGATAGAGAGTCTAAGGGCTATGTAGCCTTTCTTGGTGGATAAGCATCCAATCATGATCCATAGTCTAGGATCATCGTCCTTCTTTCCTTCCAAGAAACCACATGCAAAGCAATAATCTTCAAGAACACTAAGGTACACAACCTTAGGCTTATAGTTGAACAAGACTCCATATAGTACACTCCTTCCAATACCTCCATAGCTCCATAAAGTTTTGCTTGATGGAAAATACACATGCACCATAAAACTTGAAGAGACAAGACATAGCCATTGGTTACTTGTGAAACCATCAATAAGGGTAAATGCAAAGCAAGAGACACCTTCCTTCCTTACTGATAAAGAAAGATGAACATCCGAATGTTCCAACTCCATAGGATGTTTTGTCTTGGAAGAAGACATCAAATATGGATCCATATGTGATTTTGCCATCGAATAAGCCACTCTTGGCTGGATCTCCTTGACTATAATAGGCATAGATCTGAAGTTGGAAACATGCAACCTCCTATGCCATACTTCCTCCTCGGAAATAGAAGTCATCAATACAACATCACATGCACTTGCATTTTCATGCACATCTAACTTGAAAATGCCTCCATATCGAGATCCACTTAAAAGGATGGATCCTATTATTGAGAGAATTTGAGTTCAGGATCGTGGTTCGTAGAGAGTTCAGCATTTTTTAGCAGACCATCTATCCCGAATACCTAACCTTCCTACCCCTGATCAAGGCGTCAACGATGATTTACCAGATGCAATCCCCGTCCCAAAATTCTGAGTCCTCGAAGAATGTAACCTTCAAGATTTAGGGAACACCAGTAGCTTTTGGCATTGATTTGTTTTGGCTTTTATACCACTGCTACCATGTCAAACTCGACGTAATGATCACTTTTGCTTTTTATTGCGTTGAGATCCGAGGTTGGACGAATAAGATATGACAGTTCAAAGAACTAAAATGTAAAATGCAAATAACTTGAGAAAAAGGAGTCCTTTTTAAAAAAAGTATAATGATGACGAGAACTTTGGTCACTATACTCAACACAATGAAGTGAGCAATTTCAGTTTTTACATCAATGAATTCCGACATTAAACGGAAAAGTTAAGGATACACGAAGAAAGGAGAAAAGTGAATGCAACTACTAACTTATAAAGGGGCCTTTCTAACAAAAAAAATAAGAACAAAATTTGGTTTCCATGAGACATAGGACCGTCGAAGAAACGAAAATCGTAAACAATCTTAGAATTTGACGATATTTTTTCATTTTCTTTTGGTTGTTGGGAGGAACCTCTCATGTGCTCGAACTAACATGGATCGTAAAAAAAAACATTTGGGCAAAACTACAAAGAATTTTTTTTTTTTTTGGCACAAGATGAAGTGAAATGGCGCAGAGAATGCTTCTTGGCTTCCAAGGGGAGGCTCGAACCTGGGACCAAAGAAACTTTGGATGCCAAGCCAACCAACTGAGCCAACCCCGTTGGTATCAGTTGAAAACTCGACCGAAGTAAAGAGAGTGCGGTAGAGAGAGAACGATCTCAACCGGAGAGAGAGGAAAGGGCCGGGTAGAGAGAGAGTGGATTCGACCGAAGCAGGTGCAACGAATCAACCAGGGTGTTTCTTCGCTGCGACGAGTTGTTGGCAGATGCAGATCCGCTAAGTGTTCAGAAGATTTGTTATCATCTTTGGTTTGCTTTCAAAAGCCATCATAGCGGTTCTCAATGCTTAATGACATGCAGCGAAGTCAATGATCCAAGCAAAGCTGAGAGAGGGAATGCTGCATCTTTAAACTACGATGAGGAATCATATATCATGGCTCAAATGCACTCTCCAAGACTCTCTCAGATCTTAACTTATCAGTAGCGAGTTTACTTTTCTCACTGTAGCACCAGTCACAGATCAAATTCCTTGGATGTTATGTTAGAATAGCCTCTACTGCAGAACCTGCGCACAGAAAGTGATCAATCAGAAATGAAGGAACTCGAATGCAGCCCTGCAAATCTGCTTACTATTTCAGTGACTATTGGCAAAATGATTGACAGATTGGTTCGATTGGATGTAGCTTGATTGACTGATCAGTAGCGCTCGATAGCGAGTTATTTGGGGGCTGATTCTAATAATTTTAATGAGCCAGGATAAGGCAGCCAATGCTGAGCACGCATTCGCTAGTTGTGGCCAGCAGATCCAACCAGTTGTCAAGTCTCTGTTAACTGAGTGCTCCAAGGAGGGCGATCACCACGGCAGCGACTGGGAAACTGATCTCTCCAAGTTTCTCATAAAACAAGACATCCCTTGAAAAAGGCACTGTCTAATAGAGAACCTCAAAGACTTGCACCATGATGTGTCTAAAGAGAGAGCTTAATGCCGATCACAATGACTTGCCATGAATGTCCCTGTTCCACAATTTGGATTTGGGCACTCTTTCCTCAAATGTTGAACTTTCTCAGAATCGTCCACTTTGTAATCCATTCAATTTGAACCATATAGGATCATCCAGAACCAAACAAGATCGAATCTTTTGTCTTTTGATTCGTCACTCGAATGCGAAGCGACTCGAAGATCTTCGTTTCCATAGACTTTTGAGAAAGCGATTGAATGTCCAGAGAAGGACAAATGGATCCAAGCCATGAACGAAGAGATGGAAGCCATGAGGAAGAACTAGGTATGGACATTGCAGCCATTATCACATAAGCGCAAGACTGTCAAATGCAAATGGGTTTTCAAGCTCAAGTATGGACCAGATGGGAATGTCTCGAAATACAAGGCAAGACTAGTAGCGAAGAGATTTTCTCAGAGATATGGTATTGACTACTCTAAAAACCTTCTCTCCTGTCGTCAAACATTCGTCCCTACGATTGTTATTTGCATATGCAGTGCTGCTTATGACCTCAGGATCCACATTGTGGACAAGAAGACAACCTTCTTGCATGGCGAGGTAGACGAAGAAGTCTACATGGATCAACCCCCAGGTTATGTCTCGAATTCACTTCCTGATTATGCATGCAGAATGCATAGAAGTATCTACGGTCTGAAACAGTCAGCTCGACAATGGTACAAGAAGAAGGATCAAACCCTGAAATTATTAGGATTCAAGCCACTGTTGGCTGATTCCAATGTGTATGTCAGAGTCACAGATTGGCAGATCATCATTGTGGCTGTATATGTGGATGACACTTTGATACTCTGCAAGAGTGAGAAGCTGATTGCTGAAGTGAAGACAGACATCTCGAAACATTTCAAGATCATGGATCTGGGAGAGCCAGGTGTTACCTTGGCTTGCAAATTGACTATGAGGGAGGTAAGTTGTACCTTCACCAATCCAGATATATTAGAAAATCCTAGGGGATTTTGGGATGCTGAATTGCAAAGGAGCAAACAGTCCAATGCTCGCAGGAACGGTACTGACAAACGATGATTGTCCGAGGATTGAAGAAGAGAGAGAACAAATGCAGCTCACACCTTACAGGAAGCTGGTAGGTTCGGTGATGTACCTTGTAGACAACACACGTCCAGACATTGCTTATGCAGTGTTTAGGATGAGCCAATTCTGCACGAATCCAGGTTCGACACATTGGAATATTGCAGATTTTTTTTTGCAATAACTTCAATTAACAAGAGCTTATGGCTTGTGTTATTGTTGTGATGCAAAGACGATTGTAAAAACGTCTCAGGAGGATGCACCATTGCGTCAAGAGCGGCAGTTCTCTGGGTCAGCAAGAAGCAGACCATTGTGGCTCAGTCATCCTGTGATGCAGAGTACGTTGCATCAACAAAAATGGCCAATGAAATAATTTGGCTCTGGCAGTTCTAGCCGAATTGGGCAAAACAAGGAACGAGCCTCTGTGCAATACATCTAACGAAAGATCTTGTGTTCCACTCAAGAACGAAACACATCGTGATCAAATACCACTTGATCAGAGATCTGATTGAGAAGAAGATGCTGCAGACCACCTTCATCGGAATGAAAGACATGGTTGTTGACATCTTCACAAAAGCCCTAGACAAAGGACTTTTTGAGAGACAGAGGAGCAGTCTTGGAGTCATCAAGCTACCATGCTTTGAGAGAGAGCTATAAAAACAAAACGTTTATATTACCAAAGCTTTGCTAGCTTTCACCCCTCTGCTTGACAAGAATGTTCGCGGACGCAAAAGTCAAAAGACACGAAGCGAAAATGTTTGCGAACACCCTGACGAAAAGACACGAAGACAAAAAATTGGCGAAAGAGAATTTTTCGCGGTACAGCAGGAGAAAGTCAGACGACGAGGAAGTCAAACGACTCGAAGCGACACGAAAAACGTAGCGACATTTTTTTTTGCCCTCACGCTCCAAAAAGGACCAAAAAGATCATGCAAGTACCCAAAAGTACAGATATTTGATCTAATAGCATGACGTCAACAGATACACTCTAGGTCGTGGCTAATCTACCACTCTTGTAATTCGTGATTAGCTGTAGATCTTTAATCACTCTAATCTAGAAGCTACACAAGATGACTATATACTTTCTGGATGATACTTGATATATGACACATGAAGTCTAATGCTAAGCAAGAAGATGAAACAGACACAATACGAGTCCGCCTGCGTGCGAGACAATTTTGCATAGGATCTGTAGATCCACAAGTCTGCTAGTAAGTGAGACATTACTCGTAAGAGAACTGTATTTCTCTCACGCCAACGCACTACGTGGATCTGCATGCAGTGCTTGAAGAATCAGAAGAATAAATAGATGATTTCGGCACTGCACGTTGATATGATGGAGCTATGAAAAACCCATAACTTTCTACATGGTATGTTCCATTACTACAAACCCATGCCCTTCCTTAACGAATTACGATGGCAAATGATGGAGGGCATCAGCAACAAAATTTACCAATCCCGACAACAACAATCTCGTGCCTCCAAGAAGGTCAAAAAATCCAAGACAAAAAAGCTTCGATTGGTGTGGGACCACCAATCCAAAAAGGAGGGGGATAATGTTAGCAACTGTATATAAAAAATAAAAAATAAAACTCCGTGGCATGTGTTTTGTAAGTCCACGTATGAGTATTTGTCAATAAACTTCTACCATGGCATGTGTTTTCTAAGTCCATGAGTAGAAGCTTAAAATAATAAAATAACTTAAAACTTAGGATTAGAACTTAGACTTAAGAAACTTAAGAAATATTTGTCTTGATTTATCTTAAGTTTCAAAGCTAGAAATTTTTAAAGTTCTAAAGTCCTAAGTTAGAAGTTCTCAGAATGGCTAGTTTTAAACTAATCCCATAAGTTAGTGGATACATATGGAAGAATCTCCTTGCTATAAAAGGAGAGGTATTTGTCATATAAACAACACTTTTGAGATTATGCTAAATTGCTCTCTCTTGAGATTATCTTGCCATTTCATTTGTGTTTCCATTGGAAGGTGCATAGCTTGAGGGAAGGTAATCGGGCCTCCTCTTGTCTCTTTTCATTGGTTTTTGTTGTGGCATGCTTCTAATTGTTTATTGCTTAGTATTAGCCGCAATCTCTTTCATTTCCCTTTGGGTGTTACATTAGAATTAGTTTAGCCATCTTGCTAGTTGGGTACCACCTTAGCAAGATTTTAATGAGTTGTATTTACATGTTCGAGCACCAGTTGGGAAGCCTTGGTGCTCCCTTTTCGTTATTGTTCTTTACTTACTGTTGAAAGCTTGTAGATCTTAGAAGGTGGACGACCGGTCTGGACGACCGGTCTACCACTATACTATGCACGAACCTCTACCTTAGACCTAGCCACCGGTGGGCATAGAAGTAGAAATACTTCCAACAACTTTGCTTCACCAGACTCTACGTGACCATAATAGGACTCGATACTATAGTACGTGGCCTTTGAACTAGAGACTTAGCACTTGAAGTTGATAACGAGGGATTTCGGGTAAGGGCCACGTTATACATCAAAATAAATCAGCAATGGATATTAGTGACCACACGGACCTTACCATTCCAACCTGTTGAGTAGACTTCCAATGACAAGTACGGCATTAAGAGACCTTTTTGTTAGGTAGTGCAACAAGAGGAAGCCTATTACTACTTCTATACCCCTTATGTCCAACGTTTTCTCATCCTAGGCGATCAATTGTTTCGAGTCAAACATAGAATAGACGAAAGTACTTTAGCGTGTATCAGCTAGCAAAAAATCTAAACTGGGTATGTGTAGGCGTAACAACCACCTGATATATGGAATTAGTGATACCCCGTCGGCCTCCCCCACCAGCTCCTACTGATGACAATTTAACTGCCATTCTTAGACATGTTACCCAACCTTCAGAAGATCCAACGTCAACTGCAGAAGAGCCAACCTATACACTTGAAGTTAACAAAAGGTCTCGACAACCATAGGAACACTCAAAGAACTACGTTATGAACGGAGTACACTTTGGTCCACGCAGATTTTGTTTGGTTTTACGTGTTTTAGGGCTCATCAATATAGATATCATAGCATTTGACACCACAGCTCAAGAGATTCGTATTGGAGACATTGTCGTTGAGATAAACACTCATGGATTTCTCATCATAACCATTGTTTACATACGAGAACATCATCGTTGGATAGCACAGGCTATCTATTCATTGCGAATCAAAAGCATGCTAGCCGCCCTTGGATTTGTGAAGACGATCTCCCACTAGCCACATCTCTTAGAGCCTGGAAAACTCTCATTGACCCGGGAGTACGGGGTGATCAGTGGGACCCCCAGGATTGGAAGCGGTCAAACTCTGATGACTTGCATAAGGACAATGTCGGTCCTTCTCTTACTAAGGCATTTTGGTTGGACCAATCCCTAGTCAAAATTTGTCTGAACATCTACATACACAGTTTGCATCCGAAGCTGCAACCAAAACACATCCAACCATTTGTGCTTCTGATGAGAGACGACTTTACAGCCGACCTACATTCGACAATGCATATACACTTGCGTTTGACAAGTCACATTTTCCTACATCCGACAACCTACTTGCTTTATGCATCCGACCGTGCATTTAGACCTATATCTGACAACTCTGCATCCGACATACCCTCCACATACATTTGCATCTGACACTGCATATACAGACCACTTAGATCTGACATTACAGCCGACGTCACATCCGAAACTGTAAACAAGCAAAACCAAAAATTGTAAAAGGCCAAATCGGATTTCGATCACAGTGAAGGGATGCCAGACATGCCAAAGACACTGAATTTCCTCAAATGTGAAGCGAAACTCTCTCAAGAGCTAGGTTTTGACATTCCCAAGTGGAAAGGACATCAGAGCCTATATCTCATGTTCCAAGCTTATGAGAACTTCGACAACAAACAATTGATGTTTCGAATCGACTTGCAAAACTTTCAGCTATAAGTATATCTGGCGACTAGCAACCTTAATGCCTTTTGGATTTCCAATTGGCCACAAAGAGAAACCCAAGAAGCTGACCAATATGCTGCAATAGCCTTATGCAAAGTTCCTTGACACCATTGTAGACAAATGGAAGAACAAAGATGTTATTTTGTCGGAAGCCATCAAATGCAAGGACTAGCAGCTGCTTGTGCGTACTTGACAAAATACACACACAAAAGAAGGGCACATCTAATAATGATTCCTTTGCAGATCTTTGCCATGTTGGTGAATCATACGAGGGCCAACAACACATGTACAACTGAGATGGAATTATTTCAAAGACCCTCAGTAAAGCATTGGAGAAGAGATCACCCATTACCACACTAGGATACTTATTTTTTGATATAGCCAAGAGTCAAACCCAATTGGACTTAAAGACTATGTTGACTCCAAGAGAGGCTGCTGCTGGCCGAGGTTACAAAGCTACCACAACCTCTCCGTTGGGTATAACTTCAAAACAAGCCTCAACTGTGTCACATGAAACAAGAATGAAGAAATGTCAAGAAAGATCTTCAACACAAACATCTGGTCCTGTTGACAAATCACCAGCTGAGAAGAAGCAAAGAAGGAAGGTTACCAGAAGCAACCCAACTTCTGAATCAAAGATCAAATCAAACAGCACACCACCATCAAAGACAACCAAATTGGTGCCTAGGAAGAAAATAAGAATGGCTGGATATGAAGCTGTGCACTCAAGCAGCAATGAAGACGATGATGATGATGAAGAGGAATGCAGATTGCAAACAAGATGAGCCAGGTCCAGAAGGACATCACTTGCCACATCCTCACAACAACTACAGCTAATGGATACTCTGCAAGCACAATCACCTGCTAGAAGATCCAGGTCCCAATCACCAATAGAGTCCATCCAAATCATGACATCACCCCCTCGTACACAACAAGTAGTTGATTCTATGGTGGCAATCCAACACCAACCACAGACAACAAATTCAGGGGAGGGAGAAAGAGAGCTGCCTACAACCACACAAGCAGAAGATACACTTGTAGCTGATGTTGTATAGCTACCTTTATAAGCTTTATTTTCAGCGCCATTGGCGATTGTCCCCGGTGCCAGCAGCGCCACTACTGCTCCTGGCGCCATTGTGGCCAGAATCCAGCCGGCACCAAGTTCCTATGGCTGAAAATCTTTTAGCGGTTCTAGCGAATTCCAGAGAGCTTGGATAGATGTGCAATCACCTCACACGATCTAGGCATGATTAAAGGAAGCCTGGGGATCACTAAATTCTAGAGAGAGAAAATGACTTTCTAGAAAGAGAAAATGTGCTTTACTAGCCTGGGCAGAGCACTTGGTATGAGGGGAGGTGGCAAATTCCACCATAACTATAGGGGAATGCGGGTTGCGACTCAAGGCGAGCTCCAACAAAGTCTCAGCTTCCCTTGCTGGAATGTTGTCCTGGCGCCCGCTGTGAAAAATCCAACAAATTCACACGTGTGAGGAACCACAAGAAATGTGTGAACGATCTTTACCATGCTTTATGGTGGCACACAGATCACTTGTAGAGCAATTATGCAATCTACCAACAGATCTGAGGCTAGAGCACAATGTAGAATGCTACAGATCAAAGAAATACTAATTCCTCACAAATAGAGAGAATACATAAGCAAAATAATATATGAAGAATGCCTTCTACTCGAGTTAGAGAGAGAATACCAAAAACAAGCAAAATAGAATGAGATCCAATTTTGACATTATGACATTACCAAAGCATGATTCATCATTAGAAATGAATGAGAATCATATGTACATATATAGGAGAGCCAAAATTCGTGGTACTACTTGCATTCAATGCATTTCCTACACCTAATCAAGTGTAAACTACTGCCATATTGACACCTAACAGCTTGCATGCTGAAATTGCACCTAACTTCTACCTACTTTGTCCAAATGTCAAATTCTCAACTATGAGCCTACAAAACTACATGCATGTGTCCAATACTGTTTGCATGTCTTGCATGTGACTTCCCTAGATGAATTGGACATGTGTAGAACATGTATACTGACTTGCATGTTGCATGCATGAACTCTAACTGACTTTGCATGTCATCAAATCTAGATTTACCTAACTCAAACTCGCCCTAATCTACAAGGTCATGTGCTCAA
This sequence comes from Diphasiastrum complanatum, assembly GCA_029204225.1. Lineage (NCBI taxonomy): Eukaryota > Viridiplantae > Streptophyta > Lycopodiopsida > Lycopodiales > Lycopodiaceae > Diphasiastrum > Diphasiastrum complanatum. The sequence goes on along the minus strand of CM055092.1, from coordinate 90,679,549 downwards.
TTCACATACCTTTGATATATACAATGGAACAAAGTGAAATATGACCATCTAGACATTGTGCATGTCATGTAGCTCGAGTTTGTACATGCTAGAAAATTATATTTACAACTTGTAAATGCACAAGCAAGATGATTTTTCTCATCAACCCCTATAGACAAGTTGGATAGCTTTTTATTCTTCACACGCCTCCTAAAAAGTTATCAACTTGGCTTGATCACTTGAACTTAAAATCCTCCAAGGTTGGTCAAATTGTTGATGAACAAACTCTTTTTGTGTGGATTCTTTGCTTTGAATTTGAATTGAAGATGATCAAATAATCCATCATAGCAGCACCCTTACCATAACCATGATAAGATCTCTTTGACAGAAATCTTTCCCAAATGCCTTTGAAAAATATTTCACCACTCTGCTACTATGCCAACGTGCCTCCTCCATGCCTGATGTCGATCTTGGGTTTGCAAAGTCCACATGCATGAAGTCGGCTGCACCAAAATCTGAAAAACCCGAGGCCTCCAAGCCTCATAATGACCACAAAAATCATATAGATCAAGATTATACCTTGAGCAAAATTCAAGATTAAGCACACTAGCTTTATTAGTCCAAACACTATGAACTCTATCCAAAATGGATCTAATCTTTAAACCATACTCAAACTTGATCAAATTGAGGCTAAATACTTTCTTAAGGATGTAAGTGTCCTCATTTGTTTGAAGTATTTCTAGTGTGTGCAGTGGCTAGATCTACTTACAGGTGTAGTATAGGGATGTAGATATTCGTCCACTTTTTAAGTTTCTACCAAGGTTCAAACAAAAATGCGAAACTAAGAAGTAATGACGGAAGCACTAAGGCTTACCCAACTAGTGCTCAAAACAGAAATGAAACTATCTAAGGTGACAAAATACAAACCCTTGCCAAGGCTTGCCCAACTAGCAAGGTGTTTAATCTAAATTCCACTTAACACCCACAGGGTAATGAAATAATATTGCGGCTAATATTAAGCATATAAGCAATAAAGAACATGCCACAATAAACCGATGAAAAGGAGGCAAGAGGAGGCTCGAGCACCTTCCCCCAAGCTATGCACCTTTTCAAAGGGAACACAAATGACATAGAATGATAATTCTCCAAAATAGAGAGCAAGATAACTTAATCTCAAAAGTGTTGGTTACAATGCAAATACCTCTCCTTTTATGGCAAGGAGGGTCTTCCATAAGTGTTTACTAACTTATGAGACTAATCTGTTTCTAGCTTTTCAAGAACTTCTAACTTAGGATTTAGAACTTCAATTTTCTTAACTTAGGAAAACTTAAGATAAAATATTTCTAATTTTAAGTTTCCTAAGTCTAAGTTCTAAATCTAAGTTTGAGCTATTTTATTATTATTTAAGCTTTTACTCACATGCCATGGCTTGAAGTTTATTGACAGATACTCATATGTGGTCTTACAAAACACATGCCACGAAGTTTTATTATTATTTTTTTATTTTCTCCATGTTAGCACAGTTGCTAACATTATCCCCCTCCTTATTGGATTGGTGGTCCCACACCAATCAACGCCTTTTTGTCCTGGATCTTTTGTGCTTTTGGAGGCGAGACTGTTGTTGTCGAGAGTGGTAGTTTGTCGTGCTGATGCCCTCCATCATTTGCCACTGTAGTTTGTTCAGGAAGGGCATGGATTTGTAGTAATGGAGCATACCTTGGAGAAAAATATGGGTTTCCATAGCTCCACCATATCAACGTGCAGGACGGAATTGAGTGCAGCGCGATAATAGAGCCTTGCGATGTTGATATGGTCGTCTTGCGTCCGCAAGGGTTTATTGATGTCAAGGGTGATTGGGGGTAACCCTCGGTCCCAAAAACCTCTGAGTTCTGCTAGAAATGCCACCAGGCCGCAATTATCCGCAAAGTATCTGACATCACAATCAGGATTGCCATGGTGCTTCTGGTAGAATACTCGGCAGTTGGTGACCATGTCTTCAGCTAAGTTGCCGGTATCCACGCCTATGAGCTTAGGCCAAAAGATTCTATTCTTGACCTTGGTGGTAGGAAACGGTTCTCGCCTCGCTACTGGATAGTAATAAGGATTGGTGTGCATGTAGGAGGGAGCTTCGAGATACCGTGCCATTGAGGTCTACTTTGCAAGAAGAGCTGATGACGCAAGAGAGGTTGTGGATCCAGGAGTTTGACTGTTGCTTTATGTGTCTGACACTGGTCCAAATCTGGCAGTATGTAGCCACCTCCCTCTTTCGTTGTTGGACACTTCTTTGTAAACTCCTAAGAGGCACTCAACTCCTTGCTTGGTTCTGTGGGCGTGATTCTGTGCCGCATGGTTGGGGCTTCAGAGGCAATCTCGTGTTCGGTTTGTGAATCGGGATCAGGAGATAGAGGAGGCGAGGGGTTAGCTTCTACAATTCTTTGTGACTCAAAAAAAAAATTGTCATGGAATGAAGGTGGGGTTAGTGGTGTCGAGGGGGTTAGAAGCGGTGGAAGGGAAAAGAAAATGTTGGGAGCTGGTACCCCCAAAGCCCGATGGATTGGTTGGTGTTTGAGCTCCTTGCCCCAGGGGTTGGCCTTGAAATGCGAAGACTTGAGTGGCAGGAGGAGGCTGCTGAAATCTTGCTCCATCTCCACCATCTGGTCCATCTAAGTGGTGCCCCGAATCATGGAATTTGGCATGCTCTGCATGAACCGACGGTGTCGACTGGGCAGCAGCCTTTAAGCATTCTTCCAGGGTGGTTATGTGCTGGTTTAGGGCCTTGACGGAAGCAATGTATGATTGTTGTAATTTTGAGTGTTGCTCCGTCGTGGCTTTCAGCTTTTGGGCCAGCGTTTGATAGGCCACCACTGGAATGGCAGTTCCCTCACGAATAGCCGGTGGTGCGAAGTCGTTGAAGTCCACCATTTCCAACTGTTCCTTCATAGCGGAACGTGCTGCTTGTGAATTTGCTACAGCCTCATCCTTCTCGGCTTTGAGGGTATCGATGGTTTGCTGCATGTTGGATACCTTCAGTTGGAGCTGGTTCTGGAGATGGAGTAGCATCTGCTGTTGTTGTTGATTATAATACGTGGATCTACAGCTGTTGTTGTTTGTTTTCCTCCTCCAACCTTGATTTTTCTTTTTGAAGGTCCTCCATAGCACCATCGTCAAATTGTCACATACTATATTGTCCCCCTAGGGTGCCGAATAGATTGTATTGGAGTTTATTCACCAACCATACCATTTTTTGGGCTGTAAGGGGTAACTGCTCCCAAGGACCAATGTCAGGGAGGGTGCATGTGTAGTTAGGATACGGAATGGGGTTAAATGGTAGAAAATCAGGAACAGGACTAGACGGAGGTGTATGAAAGACAGGTGGAGGTGATTGTGGATTGAGGGGTGGGGAGGTACTATGTGGCGGAGAGTGTGGGATAGGGTCAGTGGTGATAGTGGTTGATGGTAATGTAGTTAGTAATTGTAATGCAAAATCATCTACGTTGACTGTGGAGTCAAGTAGGGTGGGGATTTGTACAGGGGAGGGCTTTTGTGGAAGTGTGGAAGGGAAGCCCGTGTTGAGAGTTAGTGAGGGTGTGGAGGTGGCAGTAAATGGTGGGGGTGGTGGTGGGGAGTGTGAGAGCAAGTGATGACGAGGAGATTGCCTATGTGGACGAAATCACGCCCATAGAATCAAAGCCAGAAGTGCTTGCCATTCCGGAGCTGCCTGCTGCTGCTGCTACTACTTGTCGGCGTTGTTGGGCCTGGTGAAGTAAGGCCACCTGCTGCTCTAGGACCTCCTTTGGGACCTGAGATGGCTTAAGGCTCCCTCCAGATTCAGCATATTCTACCCCGGTGTCGCTGGATAGAATGTCATGCTGGACATCTGCTTCTATGTTGACCGCCTTCCCTTTCTGCTTCTTAGTAGGTGGGGCTGGTGAGACTGGTTCTGCTGTCGGTTGGGGGGTGGCTCATTTTTTTGTGCTTGGATAAACAACATCCAGCTCCTTGATGGCAGCAGCCGCCTTAGACCCCAATTGCTTGCTGACCAACATGTGGAGGAGATACTCACATTTGGTAGTTGATTTACGGGCTTTCAGAGCTCTACACAGCTTCTCCGCTACCTTCTCAGCCCACTTATAATTTTGAGTGGGGTCATCCATGGTAAGGGTCAGAGAGAAGAGATTGCTCAGTGGGATGCGATCCATCTTGGTGGTATGTACTGCGACCATGGTGACAAGGATCTCTGAGGCGGCCCGTAGATGGGGATTTGTGATGAGGCGGATAGCGATCCCGTCGTTGGTTTGGGCAATCGTTTTGCCGTCATCTGTCAAAAACTTGGTAAAGTACTTGGCATCATAGCTGGTGCCCTTTCCATGGATTGTCTTTCCGAGATTAGGAAAGCCGACGCTCTGAAGATCCCTAGGAGAGATGTTGATAATAGAATAGCTGCCACTCTTGGATGTAATCCGAAAAGTTTGGAACTCATCCGAATAGGTCGAGTAGGCTGCTTGGATGAGGCTCTCGCTCTGCTGGTCTCGGAAAAGTGTCAGATCAAATCCAAGGTCCGTGAGGATATCCTTGGCCAGTGTGAGCTGCTCGGCGTAATTCTTAAGATAGATCATGACTATATCCCCTGAATAAGGATGAGGGGGTTTACGACGATGCAAGCTCAGCGAGGAATCGCGGGAAGCCATGATAACAATGATTTTAGATTGCTTTGAGAATTTTGAAAATTTTGAAAAAAATTGGCATGAACTCGAGAGCAGCAATCTAAAATGAACTCGTGGAGAGAAGGTGGAGGCCTATATATAGACTTTTTTTGGCAGGAATTCGCAACTTCACCCAGAAATCGTCCTCAGCCTCCACGATTTGGTAATGATGGTCGCAAATTTTGAGGCAACTTTCTGAGGGCCCGCAAATTCCTGTAAGTGATTTTTTATTGCCAAAAGAGAAAAATGTCTGATAGTGCAATAATGTATCTGATCAGAATTTGCGGAGATAGTAGGGAAATCGTGAGAATCAATTTGAGCTCCAGCGAATTGTCTGCGAATTCTGAGAATAGATATATGATGAAGAAAACTACATTTTTTCTATTTTTAGATATTTTTTTTTATCTAAGACAGAATTTCAAAAATGAATCGTGCTCTATGAAAAAAGGGTCAAGCGAATTCTATCTGAGATGCTGTGAAAAAATTTCATCTGATGGGTGGAATGAGAAATCACAACAAAAATGTGGTCGAAATGGCATGCAAACAATAAAAAGAGAGAAGAGAAAGAAAAAAAAAGAAGTAGAAAAGAAGCAGCTAATACATATCAAGATAAAAGCAAGGTTCGTTGTACCTTCTCAGTCGACTCCCATTGACTACAGTATCGAGGATATCGCCTTGAAGGGTTTGGAATTGGACATATCCAGAGGCAAAGATTTTTTTTATTACGTAAATTCCTTGGCCCGAAAATTTCAGTTTGCCTTTGAAAGCTTTGACCTGGTATAGCAGGACCTTATCGCCAACCTGGAAATCTCTAAGTTTCAATGATCGATCATGCCATGCTTTTTGTCGTCGTTTGTGGACTTGTTGAGCATGGATGTTGATCCGTCATGTTTCACAGAGTTGCTCCAGATGGAATAACCTATTTGCTAGATTCTGAGGAGTATCGAGCTCAAGGTTGTAGGCTACTCGAAGGGAGGGGATATGGAATTCCATAGACATAACGACTTCTTGACCATATGTGAGCTGGAAGGGGGTTAAGCATGTAGCTCACTTCGGGGTAGTGCGATAAGCCCAGAGAGAAGCATGGAGTTTGAGCTCCCAATCAGATCGGCTGGATTCGACGGTTTTGGTGAGAATCCCACATAGGATTTTATTGGTGGATTCTGCCTGGCCATTGCAGCGTGGATAGTATGGGAAAATCTTGCGATGTACCACAAAAATTGGAAAGAAGGTCTACTATGATAGAGTTAAGGAAATGTGTACCCCTATCACAGATAAGCTCTTGAGGACATCCAAACCGAACTATAACCTGTTCATAGAGAAATTTGGTGGTAGAATGAGCGTCAGCATTGCAAAGAGCTCTTGCTTCGGCCCATTTGGTGCAGTAGTCCGTAGCTACTATGATGTAACGAGATTGTGTGTGTCGAGCAGCAGGACTAATAGGTACGACATAATCAATTCCCCATTTCTGTAAAGCTTGATCAGTGGTTACGAGGGTGTAAAGGCATGTAGTCTGTTTTTTGAAAGCTTTTTGTGCGTTGGCAAACATCACAAGCTTTAGTGTAATTGTGCATATCCTAAAAGAGTGTTGGCCACCAAAAATTGGTTAAGAGGATTTTCTTAGCAGTTGTTTCAGAAGAGAAATGGCCGGCACCAATACCTTCATGAGTGAGGGAAATTACAAAGGGTATTTCTCCTTCAGTAAGACATCGTCGGATAATTCCATCTAACCTTGCTTGTAGAGTTGTCCTGCAATTAACGTATAAGGTTTAGTTTTGAGGACCAACGCACGTTGTTCTATGAAGATCAATGGGACAAAAATGATTATGAGTACGATAACCAAAGTGACGGGTATGATGGTGGTGGTGATGATTGTCAACAAGATGAGGAGGATTGTGATGATGGTGGTATTGTCAGCAAGATGATCAACAATGTGATGAAACGGACGAGCATGAGCAGTATTTCGATGGGAATCATGATTGTCAACTAGATGATTGGAGATATCAGCTTGGTGATGCAAAGGGATATAATGATGCTCTACATATGACCGAGTATAACATTGTTGATTATGAGGGTCATAATCACTCTGAATGGAGGACCAATATGAGCCTACAGGTTAACCAAATGATATCTCTGAAAGTTGTGAGTATGATGAAGAAGATCCAACGGTTCACAACGTGTAAACAAAAGATTACATTGTCAAGAGATAGAAGTGCATCCCAATCACTACATCGGTGAGACTACAATGATGATAATGAAGGTGGTTCCGAACAATACGAAGTTGAAGAAGATAATTTTAAATACCAATCATCTCTTTGTACAATGGCATTCAACGGTACATCCATGCAAACAGAAGAGACTTCATCTATGGTCTTAAACCAATTGCTGGCACCACTAGGTTATAGTTAGAGGACCATACCAGTTATGAGAGCATAATGACCATTCTTAGTTCCTATTACAATGGGGAGAGCAGTTCGTCAGAGGCAAATCAACATCAACAAATCAATATTCAACAAAATCCTGATGATGTTCCTTTTGAAAACATACCAACCTTTGAGGAAGAAATTAGTTCATTACATATTGATGACTGGTTATCTATTGTCGATGAGAATATGCGACTATATTCTATCTCTGATCAGGGCAAAATTACCATAGCAGCATCCTACTTTTGAGGAAAAGCCTATGATTGGTGGCAAGGAGTATTACGTCATTCAGATTATGAACCGAAGTCATGGGACAACTTCAAAGAGTTTTGTGCAGAAATATATATAGATTATTATATGGACTCTTGGTATATGCTAGAACAAACTAGTTCTATAAAGGCATATAATACCAGATTCCGTTTGATAGCATCTAAACAGAGGTGTCTTGATGAAGAATTATCTATCCAACACTATCTATGTGGTCTCAAGATCACATTCGTCAACATTTGGATAAAGTACTTCGAGCAAATCCAACATTGACAGATGTAATGCAAAAGGCATTAATTCAAGATCTAAGGATAAGACAACAAAAGATGCAACTACGGATCAAATTGGAGTCTCAGCAGGAAGAACTTCCTACACCAGTGTGTTCAACTCTCCATCAACAAAACTCTCCAGAACTATCAATATGTCAATTCCAAGCTCATCAAGGTGCTGGTTTGAACGAAAGTATTTACGAGAGAAATTATTCAATGGATGAAGGATTGAAAGGAATCAAGGAATTGCAAAATACGTCTCTTGAACATCCAATCATGTCACAACATCAACAATAGATGAATTCTGACTTATCTTCCAATATTGTTGACTCGAGAGCTTTTGAGATTAATATTACTATTGCCTATCATTATATATATGAAAAATTTATCTTTGGAGATCGAACTGAAGATAATCACTGCTTACAATATTGTATATATGACAAATTTATTTTTGGAGATCAAACTAAGGATCATCATTGCTTACAACTGAACGAATATGAGTTGTTCATATTCCAACATAACGACGCTCTCTTGGAACAAAATGATGAATTGGAAACAACTAGAATGTGGCCAAATTCGAGCAATGAATCATTTGATTTGGAGCATTACTATTTTGATATATCAGGAGCTATACCCATCGCTTCACTCACAGAGGAGTAAGAGGATATCAATGGATCCATGGCCATCCATCTTCAGCGAGATAACACTACCAATCTTGCTCAGAATGATTCGACAAGACGGAACTCCAATGCTCAATCAGATAACTTGGATGAAATCATTGCTTTAATCAACGCTTTGTAATCACAAAAGGATATTGTGATCCTACATCAGGGAGCAATGCACAAGGCAACAAAATTGGATGCAAGCACAAGAGAAGACGCATCTGGAATCGGATAGCCTATCCAATCAAGGAAGATATTGAGAAAGAAGACTATTGAATGTCCTGTTGCTTGGATCATGTCAACCCATACAAAACTAATGCAACTTGAGGCTTTCCTGTGTTTCATCAATCTCTTCTTCAGTGATCTTATTAATTCTATGGAATCAGTTGCAGATCCAAGGTTCTCTATGAAGAAAACTCGTTGCAATCTTGTTCTACAACAATAAGCTGGAAGTTGAACCTGAGGCAACAAAATTTAAATGGAAGATGGCTACTAACAAGAATAATACAAGAAAATATGTTTCTTATTCAAGGTGGCCAATTACTTCTCGACTACCGCCAAAGGATTTATGAGACATGGCACTCAACAAAGGACTACATGGTCTTCATTTTTGAGGGCAAAAATGCTTAAAATAGGGGGAGTGTCATGTGCTGCATGTAATTAGCCCATGAGCTTACTAATGAATTGCCAAATATAGCCATGGAGCTATATTAGATTAGAACTAGTCAATAGGACAGTCAATAAAGTGGTTTGAACAACCTTGAGCTAATTAAGAATAGCGGAATTGTAATAATGGTTGTAAGGCACAAATTAGCTAAATAAGGCCCCAAACTTATAGTAGAGGCACAAATAACCACTATAAATAGCTGAGGTCGTGCTAAATCTGGAGGCTATTGTTCATTTTGTAATTTTGAGTTTTAAGATATCTTGGAGCTTCTCTTTGAGAGCTTTCTTGATGAAGAAAGTGGTTCATGTGCCTAAAATCACATGAGAGCTATAATCATGCTCTAGAATCAGCCCCTATCTTGTGAATGATCAATAATCATGAATAAAGATACCTTACTTTTCCTAATTTGGTAAAGTTTTGCTACTTTTAGCTATCTTCTTGATTTTTGACTAGTTTCTTGATTTCTTGCATTTCCATTGTAATTTGATGTCTAATGAATGGATTAGATGTTTGAATGCTAAGGTTGGCACATGGCAAGAGGCCAGGTGTTACCTTGGCTTGCAAATTGAAAGGGACTATGAGGGAGGTAAGTTGTACCTTCACCAGTCCAGATACACCCAGAAAATCCTAGAGGATTTCAGGACGCTGAATTGCAAAGAAGCAAATACTCCAATGCTTGCAAGAACGGTGCTGACGAACAAAAATTGTTCGAAGACTGAGGCAGAGAAAGAATTGATGTAGCTCACACCTTACAGGAAGCGGATAGGATCGCTGATATACCTTGTAGACAATACACGCCTTGACATTGCTTATGCAGTGTTCAGGATGAGCCAATTCTACACGAATCCTAGCTCGACACATTGGAAGATTGCAAAACGAATTTTGCAATATCTTCAATTAACAAAGGATTATGTTTTGTGTTATTGTCGTGATGCAAGTTTTCAGATGATTTCCTATAGTGATGCTAGTTGGGCATCCTCAAAGACGACAGTAAAAGTGTCTCGAGAGGATGCACCATTGCGTCAGAAGCGGCAATTCTCGGGTCAGCAAGAAGCAAGCCATTGTGGCTCAGTCATCCTGCGAAGCAGAGTATGTTGCAGCAGCAAAGATGGCCAACGAGATAATTTGGCTTAAACAGTTCTTGGACGAATTGGACGAAACAACGAACGAACTTCTGGTTTTGCAGATGGACAACACATTTGCAATATATCTGATGAAAGACCCTGTGTTTCACTCAAGGACGAAACACATTGCGATGAATTACCACTTGATCAGGGACCTGATTGGCAAGAAGATGTTGCAGACCACCTTCATTGGAACAAAAGACATGGTTGCTGACATTTTCACAAAGGCCCTAGACAAAGGTCTATTCGAGAGATAGAGGAGCAGCCTTGGAATCGTCAAGCTATAATGCTTTGAGAGGGAGCTGAAGAAACATTTTGTTTCTAGTGCCAAAGCCTTGCTAGCTTTCAATTTTGAACCTTGGCAAAAGGAGACACGACACAACACGGCACGCCACGAACGGCCAAGAAGATCAGCCAAGTACCAAGGGGTACAGATATTTGATTTGATATCATGACATCATCAGAAGCACTTTAGATCGTGGCTAATCTGCCACTCTTGTAATTCGTAATTAGTTGTAGATGTTTAATCGCTCTAATATGAAGGTTACAATTTCTATTTTGATGCATAATGTATAAAGTAAGTCTGCTAGTAAGCAAGACGAGAAGTCTGAAGTCCAATGCTAGTAAGCAAGACAAGAATCAGAAGACGAGGAATACAAAATACGAATTCGTGAGAGAACTGTATCTTTCTCACGCCGTTGCATTGCGTGGATCTGCATGCAGTGCTTGAAGAATCAGAAACATCAATAGATGATTTTGTAGTTGTTGTGCATATTATTATTCTAGATGATTGTTTGATCTTGAATGTTGATTCGTCTGCTATTATTCGTGTGAATAATTTGCTTGTTCATTTAATTCCGCACTCTGGTTTGATCTTTGTTGAATGCTCCGAGCTAGCTACTTAAGACCTTTTGGTCGTTTGATTGCTCTGTGCATAATCGTAAGTAGGTTGCTTACATTTTCAGACGGTTGAGGAGAGTTGAGTTCGTTCACAGACTTCGTTGATAGTCGTAAGTAAGTTATTTACGGTGTTTGATGTGAGTTCACAGACTTCATCGGAGATATTTTTTGGTGATATAGGTCATGGCTCTTTCCATCGTATGAGATTGTAAGAAGGTCACTTGCAATGGTCGACGAGATTTTACGTTCCGTTGCCATGGAAGATTCTGCAAGTGCTCATAGATAGTAACCTATGGGGTTTAACGACTCCCTACAGTTTGCGGTTTGTTCCCTTCACAAGTTGAAGTCGTGTTTCTCCGTAAACGTTGATTTAACGGTGCTCTTTGATCAGACCGTAGATAGGTGATAGCTTTGCAGTTCTGCCTTATTTGACTTTGCGTGTATTTCTGCAGACTGATTCAAAGAGAAGAAATTCCTGAGAGATGGAGGGCGAAGGGATGAGTAGGAGAAGACTAAACTCCAATAGTTTGCAGGTTACAGACCTTCAGCTAGAGTTGGTTCTGTGGATGGCTAAGCATTTGTTGTTGCTGTTGATTATAGGGGGTGAGATCTTGAATTTGCTACTGCTGTTGCCTGCATTCCGCCTCTAGCTTTTTCTTTTCTTTTTGAAGATCTGCCATGGTGCCATCAGCAAACTGTCTCATGGTATATTGTTCGACTAAGGTGCCGAACACGTTGTATTGGAGCTAATTCACCAACCAAATCACTTTTTGGGCAGTGAGGGGTAGTTGCTCCCAAGGGCCAATGTCAGGGAGTGTGCGAGTATAGTTGGGATATGGCATGGGATTAAATGGAAGAAAATATGGAATGGAGAGAGATGTTGGAGTGTGAGAAAATGCAGGGGGAGGTGATTGTGGGATGATAGGAGGTGATTGTGGTATGATAGGGGGTGAATGTGGTGGTGACTGAATGCGTGTCGGAGACGTGTGGAGTGGATTAGTAGTGATGGTGGTGGATGTTGTTTGTGTTAGTAGTTGTAATGCAAAGTCATCTACATTGACTGCAGAGTCAAGTAGGGTGGAAGAATATACAAGTGAGGGCTTGCTTGGGATTATGGAGTCAAAACCTGTGTTAAGTGTAAATGAGAGGGTGGATGTGGTAGTAAATGGTGGGGGTAGTGGTGGAAGGGGAGTGGTGTTAATAGGTAATGATACTGGAATGGTGGAAGTGATATGAGTGGATGGGATCACACCTACTAAACCAGAACCTTGAGCGCTTGCATCCAACGAGCTACATGTTGTTGCTATGGCTTGTCTACATTGTTGGGCATGTTGGAGTAAGGCCTCCTGCTACGCTATAACCTCCTTTGGGACTTGAGAGGATTTCAAGCTCTCGTCGGATTCAGCATACTCTACCCCTATATCATTGAATAAGATATTAGGGGAGATGGTGTCGTCTGCGCTGATTGCCTTACCCTTCTACTTCTTGCTCGATGGTGCAGGTGAAACATGTTCGGCTGATAGCTGTAGGGTGGCGCGCTTCCTAGTGCTAGGATAGATGTCTTCTAGCTCTTTGATAGTCATGACCATCCTATGTTCGAGTTGCTTGGTGACCAACATGTGGAGAAGATATCCACATTTGGTGGTGGGTTTTCTAGCTTTTAGGGCCCCGGACAATTTGTCTGACACTTTCTCTGCCCACCTGTAGTTGTGAGTGGGGTCATCCATGGTGAGGGTTAATGAAAATAGATCGCTAGGTGGAATGCGATCCATTTTGACAGTGTGGACCTCGACCATGTCCACAAGGATTTCCGATATTGCCTTGAGCTTTGGATCTGTGATGAGGCGAATAGCGATCCCGACGTTGGTTTGGGCAATTGTTTTTCTGTCATCCATCAGAAACTTGGTGAAATATTTGGCATCGTAATTGGTGCCCTTTCCATGGATCGTCTCGCCCAGGTTAGAAAATCCAATGCTTTGTAAATGCTCTAGGGAGATGTTGATGATGGTAGAACTGTCAGTCTTAGACGTGATCCGAAATGTTTGAAACTCATTTGAATAAGTTGAGTAGGCAGCTCTGATCAAACTCTTGCTCTACTGATTAGTGAAGTATGTCAGATCAAACCCGAGGTTAGTAAGAATATCCTTGGCAAGGATGAGTTGTTTAGCATAATTCTTGATGGAAATCATAAAGATGTCGTCCGAATAAGGCTAAGGGGCCTTACGACGATGAAGTGAGAGTGATGAGTCGCGAGAGTCCATGATAGCAATGATTCTAGATTGTTTTGAAAATTTTGGAAATTCTGGAAAATTTTAGCATGAACTCCGGAGCAGAATCTAGAATGAACTCGTGGAGAGGATGGTTGAGGCCTATATATAGAATTTTTTCGTCAAGAAATTGTAACTTCATCTAGAATTCGTCTTCAGTCTCCACGATTTCTTAGTGAGGTTCGCGAATTTTGAGGCATTGTTTAGAGGGCCAGCAAATTTCTGTAAGTGATGTTTTATACAAAAATGGGTAAAAATGGCTAACAGTACAAAATTTGGTCTGATCTGAATTCGCGAATATGACAGAAAAATCATGGAGATGATTTTGAGGCTCAACGAATTATCTACGAATTCTGTCAGTGAGGATTTGATGCAAAAAACTAATTTTTTTTTATTTCTGAAAAGTTTGTCTCTGAGACAAAATTCGTGGAAGTCAAAAATGAATATGCATACTAAAAAAAGAGTTTGGGCAAATTCTATTTGATGTGGTTGTGAGACAAATTTTTTGAAAAGAGATTCTTGTGGTTTTCATAGAAAAAGATTGATTGTATGTCTAATTCTGAAACAAGAAAACACAACAAAAAATTGTTGAAATGGCAAGCAAACAGTTATAGAATTAAAGAACAAAATTTAAGAAATAAAGCAACTAGTACATATCAAGATAAAAACAGGGCTCATTGTACTTTCTTAGTCTGCTTCCATTGACCACAATGTCTAAAAGATCGCCTTGTAGGGCTTGGAGTTGGACATATCCGGAGGCAAATATCTTTTGAATGACATAAGGTCCTTGGCCAGAAAAATTGAATTTTTCTTTAAAGGCTTTGGCTTGGTATAGCAGGACCTTATCTCGCACCTGAAACTCTTTGAGTTTTAAGGATTGATCATGCCACGCGTTTTGTCGATTTTTGTGGACTTGTTGAGCATGGATGCCGATCCGACGTGTTTCACACAGTTGTTCCAGATGAAATAACCTGTTTGCTAGGATCCGTCATTATCTAGCTCAAGATTATAGGCTACTCGAAAGGATGGAATATGGAGTTCTACAGGCATAATGGCTTCTTGCCCATATACTAGCTGAAAAGGGGTTAAGCATGTAGCTCGCTTCGGGGTAGTGCGGTAGGCCCATAGAGCAACATGAAGTTTTAGTTCCCAATCGGATCGGCTGGACTCGACGATTTTGGTGGGAACGCCACATAAGATTTTGTTTGTGAATTTCGCCTGGCCATTGCATCGTGGATAATACATGGAACTTTTGCGATGTACCAAAAAAAAATTGGAAAGTAGATCTGCTATGACAGAGTTAAGAAAATGTGTATCCCTATCATTGATAAGTTCTAGAGGACATCCGAAACGAATGATAACCTGTTCATAGAGAAATTTTGCCGTAGAACAAGCGTCAGCATTGTGAACAGCTCTTGCTTCAGGCCATTTGGTACAATAGTCTGTAGCTACTACGATATATTGTGATTGAGTGTGTCTAGCAGCGGGACTAATGGGTCCAACATAATCAATTCTCCATTTTTGGAAAGCTTGATCCGTTGTGCCAAGGTAAAGGCATGTAGTCAGTCTTCTAAAATCGTTTTGTTCGTTGACAAACATCACAAGCCTTAGTGTTGGTATGCGTATCGGTATTTCACCTTCAGTAAGACAACGTCAGATAATTCCATCTAACCCTTGCTTGTAAAGTTGGCCTGCAATTAATGTATAAGGTTTGGTTTTGAGGACCAACGCACATTATTCGAGTTTAGATAGAGATGGATCCATCTGCCCCGAAGTTAAATATTCTATATTTTTTGTAGTGGGTTTCTTTCCTTGCCTAACCTGAATCCAAGATCTAGTCAATCTAGCATCAAAGAGACGGAGTTAGTTGTCATGCGTAGGTTCATTTCCATGAGAGCGATAGTATAGTTTAGAATTCAACATGAATAAAGGATCTAACACTAACATCCATTAACACTACAAACATTAACCCTACCTCCATTAACCCTAAATCCACAACAATGATAGAAACTTACTCTTCTCTCTATCCTTTTCTCTCTCACAAAAAGCATAAGAAATAGCAATCCCAATAATGATCAAATCCAACAATTAGCAAATACAAAGGAAGCATAAGAAATGGAGGAAAAGAAAGGAAGAGCAAGGACATTCATCAATCCATTTTTTAAGAGAACCAATCTGCTTTATTGAAATGAGGAAATGAACATCAGGAGCAACTCGAGTTGGTCTCTTTTTATAGTAGAGAGGAGGACCCTGGCCTCTAAATCCTATTGGTCCAGTCTTGCCTCTCTTTTTATTCAAATTTAAAAAAGTGTGGGAACCATCAAAATTAAAGGGAAACCCAACTTTATTCACTAACTTGACATTTAGGCCCTACGACATTAAAAGTCCCGCAAAAAGGCCTAAAGTCCTTTATTAACTTTTAACTAATCGATCAAATAACTATGTGATCATCGGGTTGGACTTACACACACAGGGTGCCAAATCCCTCTCACTTATTAACTTGATCTGCTATATCTGGAGCTCCCCCCTGGTCCATGCTCGAATCAATCTATGTATCCATTGGTACAACTTCTTGGCGCGAAGGGGAGAATTGCGGCATTACCGGGACGAGGATTTGTGGTCCGGCTTCCAACACTTGAGCGACTACCTTTCATAGGCGGTGATGGTCTCTTTTGCCTTTGCCAACTCGGTTGAAGCTGCTCCTTTGAACCTATCAAAGCGGCCTTGGAATCCTTGAAGGGCCACTTTGTATGTCTCCACTTTTTTGAATAAATACGCAATCTCCGTCGGTGTGACCGGATGATCGGGTATCTGCGTTTGCAGATAGGCATCATGCTCAAGGGTGGTCGCATCCAATTCACCTTGAAGCCGTGTGCGATCTTGTTCGGCCATCTGTAATTGACCCTCCAACAGCTGCACCTGTTGCTTGGCATCTTGCACTGCTTTATCTACCTGATCCTATGCAGTTGTCAGGGTGTGTTTCAAGTATCATCCAGTAAGTATATAGTTGCTCTATGCAACTTTTAGATTAGAGTGATTAAGCATATACAACTAATCAGGAAATTACAAGAGTGGTAGATTAGCCACGACCTAAAGTGTATCTGCTGATGTCATGTCATCAGATTAGACATCTGTACTTCTGGGTACTTGCATGATCTTGCTGGTACTCTTTGGAGCATGAAGGGTAGGAGAAGGTTTCACGACGTTGGTTTTGTTTCATCACTAGTTTCGTTTTCATCGTTGGTTCCGTTCCCATCGTTGGTTTCATTTCCATCGTTGGTTTCGTTTCTGTCGTCTGCCTTTTCTCTTGCTGGACCGCAAAAGATTCTCGTTCGTGAATCTTTCATGTTCACTAACCATTTGTGTTCGTCTCCTTTGACTTTCGTGTTTGCGAACAGTTCGCCTTCGTGTTTCGTGTCAGACGGAGGGTTGAAAGCTAGCAAGGCTTTGTAGTTAGAAACGTTTTGTTTCTTCAAGGCATTGTGTCATGTTTTTCATGAAGGCACGAAAAAGACGAGAAAGACAAAAAAGAAGAAGGTGCTTAGGCATTCTTGCCATTGTGTCGCTTTTTTCGCAAAGGTGCAAAAAAGACGAAGGTGCCTAAAAAATGGTTGAGGCAACAAAAATCTTAAAGGAAAAATGTGAAGGTCCGAAAACATGTAGTCGGCCTTCGGTTTCAGGATGCTCATTACTTGAACGATTTATTTAAGGCTGAGCATAAGAAATCTAACAAAGAAGAGTTGGAAATCAAGCAGCAAAGCTCCCCAGAGTTGAAGCCGCACAGATCGAAGCAGAAGCCGGACCAGCTTAATGGACCCGATGGATCACCTCGTACTTGTAGTATCCTTGTAGGCAATCTGGAGGGCACCTCGTCTCGAGATGCCAAAATACAATGGATCGACAAATCCTATCAAGTTCCTCCAGATTTACGAACAAGCATGAGAAATCTACAGAACCTTGAGGAAAAGTTAAAGTTGTTTTACATGTCATGATTGGTTCTTCAACCAATCAGCCGAAGAAAAATCCATGTGGGAAAGGGTTAAAGCAGTATTCATCACTCGCTTTAAAGTTCCTAGAAGACTCGTTTCTCCTAAAAATGGGAAAACAAAAAAGAGTCCAAGACTATATTGAAAGGTTCAAGCATCTACGATTCGAGTGCAACACAGCCCTAATTCTCGATCATGTAGTGATCATGTGGTTCCTAGCAGGATTGCCACGAAACATCAGAAGAGAGCTATAACGCCGGGAGCAATACACAACGTTGCAGAAAGCCATGGAAAATGCCATTAGAGAAGAAGATGAAGGATTAGATGACAATTCAGCCCATAGTTATCCAACGGTCCATCATCCTACTCCCTCGATTGCTTTGACCTCCAACATCTCAAATGATCTGTTGGTGGATCAAATCACTAACTCCACAAACATCAAATGGAACAACTGACAGCCCAGTTTGATCAAAAACTGAAGGTTGTCTAGAGTGTTGTAGCATTATCATCTTCTACACCAGATCAGAACCAACTATAGTACCCATGACATGAGAATGTATGGTGTCCAGTATGCACACATAACCATACAGCCAATGAGTCTCCAATTTTGAAGTAAATTGACGCATTGGTATTGCCACTTGTGCAATGCATCATCTCAAAAAATTGTGTTCTATCCATTTAACCCCTGATTTATTCAGCAAAAGAGGGCTCAATACCATACTCAATGGTAGCTGACTACGGAAGTACTATGAGGATATCTTTATAGTAAGTCCTATGTAAAATGTACTTCTGGGTTATTTTACCTTCCATTTTTGTCAATTTTTTACTAAATTCAATTTTTACCTAATCTACCATCCTATATATTCTTTTTTGAACTACTCTTTTTTCACGGTGTTTTCTATGTATATATCTACCCAAGTTTTTTCAAAAGATCATAAATTTTACACTTGAAACAAAATTCAAAAAATACTACAAGTTTTATATCCGACGAGTACAACCGCCAGTAGGTTCAAAAGTGTATCCGACAGTGCATCCAACGAGTCACATCCAACAATCTACATCCGATGCCATAACCGATTCACATCCGACGATATGTCCGATGACTATTTCTAACTATACATCTGATAGATTCACATTCGACGGGTTTACATTCGACGATTCTACATCCGACGCCCATCTGTAAATCTGACAATTAGACTATTGATTCACATCCAAGGATAGAACCGACTGCTATATCCGATAACAGTATATCCAACGATCTGCATCCGATGTTCAGATCCGAAGACTTGCGTCTAACGATCAAAATCGATGTTACGTCCGACGTTCAGATCCGACAACTTGTGTCCAACGTTCAGATCCGACGACCCATTTCAACCGATGAGTTTCATCCGACGAGCCTGCATCTGACACCTAACCTAAAAAAAGCTATAAATACGTCACGCCGTGTCTTTTTACTTAACACTTTTTCGTGAGAGTTCATGTCCGATTGGTAAATTTGCACCACACATTGTTTCCATTCTGCATTTGGATTCGACTCCACCTCCGACAAATTACATTTGTTTGCATCCGACCATTTCATCCATAGTACATCTGACTTTATATATGCTCATGCACCCGACAAGTTCACAAACGAACCTACATCCGAGTCTATTGTTAGCCGAATTTCTGACATCAGGCTAATTTTGGAGCTTAATTTTGTTATAGTACAGAAATCGGCATGTAAAAGCCGCAAAATTTCAATGTAAAATGGCTGAAAATCGCCAATAGATAGGGGTCCCAGCCCGCCCGTAATGTGGCTAGAAGAATTATGGCCTTTGAATTGGCCTTCAAAAAAATCGGCCAAATTTTTGCAATGTACTGTGATTTTTGATACTAATGTAAAAACCGAAGTACTATGTTTTCAGGTTGTTGCTCAGTGGGGGCTCAATCACCAAATTTGCGAAATTGTGAGATAAAAATCCACAAAGTACAAATGTCAAAAAAAGGGGGCCAATAGAACAAGGTGTATGACCAAGTGGGCAAGGACCAAAAGCTAGAGGACTTAGCCACGGGGCCTTCTAATAGCCACATAGGAAAAAGCAAATGGATCTTAAATGTCAAAGGGAGGCCAAAATCAAAGTTGAGGCTTTATTAAGAGGTTTAAGAGGGTAAAAATCACATAACAATAGGCATGAGGTCAACTCTATTAGCCACATGCCAAAAAAGCCGAATCAATTTTAATGCACAAACAAGGTGGAATACCCTTAATTGTGGATTTGGGAGTTCAAGCATTAAAAGAACCCTTATATCAAGAAAATCAAATAGGCATGAGGAATTATTTTGAATAGGCATATGCTAAAGGTTAAATAAACACTTAATGTTTGGGAAGTGACAAATGCAGGGCTGAGAAAAGTGAAAACAAGAGCAGAATGGCAAAGTGAAAAATTAGGTGGGCTCCAAGCTTATAAAAAGGGGCAAACGTTATGCTGAATGAGCTTTTGTTTTTTTTTTTTTTTGTTTTGGCTGAATGAGGCTTTTTTTTGAAGTTCTGTTATGAGGAGCAGATTCTGTTGTGTGCAATGAGGCTTAGACTCCTTTTCCCAGTCTACTATCATCTGCAGGTTCTTGTGGTGATCTTCACACTACTGAGTATGTTCAGAGATTGGATACTATGGCCATAATCTGCTTCTATTTTGTTACTCTCTGTTGATATGACTGTGGCATTGAATTTCCTTTGATCCTGAGGATGCCATCCCTTGATAGAATGATGCATCCTGAAAATTTTAGACTGCAAACTGTTCTGCCGTGGGTTGAGGGTAATGATGCTCAACTCTTTTCTGTGGAACCATGGATACTGCTCCTAGAATACTTTGATAACTTCTGAGACTCCTTGTTATTAAGAAAATATTGAGCACATATTGTTTCCTATGAAAATGTAGGCAATGATGGTCTTTAAGCCCTCCTTTGTCATACCAAATGTGTTAAAATGCGCTGTATGCAATGTATACTGTGGATTAGTGAGGCCACTCTTCAATCCTCTGTTTTTGTTATTGAGAGCTAAGAATGTGATTTTCTGTTGACAAGTCTCAGTATAGATGAGTGAAACTCATCCCTGTCAAGACAGAGCTTGAAGGATGTCTGACTGAAACTCCACTCTTGAGAGGAAGAGCTTATGAGGAAGAGAGAGAGAGAGCTATGAGCAACATATTTTCCAACAAAAAAGTTGTCGTCTCTTTGTGTTGTGAATGAAGTTAATACCTCAATCAACAGAGAAGAGTGTGGAGTCCGGACCTGTTCAAACCTGCTAGCTATGCTTTAGCTCACTAATATCATCAGTGATAGTTTGAATGCATCTTCTGCCCTGGAAAATCAGATGTAGGATTGCACTGGCTGCCATGGGAGTAATCAAATACTTCTCTGTGTGAGCAAGGGCAACAAGAAGGCCAGACATCAAAGAGAGTAAGTGGTCAGATAGTAAGCAGAGGAGCAATATGCAAGCAGTAGCTCGTTTCAGGATCAGCGAGCAGAGAAGGGCGCAATCAGAAAGCGAGGGCCAGTAGGCCGTGAGCCAACACACCATCGCAACCAGAGCAGATGGCGAGGTGAGCGAAAGTAGGAGAATCGGGCCAGAAATCGCGAGCAGTAAGCAAACGTGAAAGAGCGCCACCAGTAGGCCATCGCGACCAGAGCAGAGAGTGAAGGAGAAGGAAGAAAGGAGGGGCCTTTCCCATTAAGTCCCTCTACAAACATCAAATTTTCTTGCTACAAAGGCCACTACTTGACGAGAGCAAGCGGCATACATCTACCTCTGAAGCTGCACTCCTCACACAATCTCGAATGACGATTCGCTGAGCCTCCCTTCCCCACTAAGCATATAAACCTGAGGCAGTACTAAGGTATAATTTTTAATTCCGTTTATCTCTCATGTCGGGCGTTGTTTCGCTTTGATTAAATATGATCATTTTCCATGCAAGGGCATTAGTTACGAGTCTATTACAATTGTATCTCGTTTTCAAGTGTGATATGTTAGTATGAGCTGTGTTATGTATTAATTGGATTTGATGATTTGGTTTGATAAGCACACATAAGCACTCTCACGTTATTGGTTCTATAGTAAGGTATGTTAGAGTATAAGAGTTTTGTAAGTGCATCCATATTGAGTATATGTAAGCTTTAAACACTTACTTACGGTTGTATTTCTTAGAATACGTGCTTTCACTGGAATGTATGTCATGGCTTTTCTATTTAAAAGGTTTTTTTTTTTTTTTAATTTTAGATTTCGACCTCTTGGAATATAGAGGGCGGGCCGGTAAGGCGGAATATCCTCCCGGGTCTAGGAATTACTTTTGAAGCATTTTTTCTCATCTAGAACATGATCCCTAGTGTGTCGTTGGAATATACAGGCACTATAGGACTCACGGGCCCTTGGAACTCAGGTCCACGCATTAGCACAAGCACATTAGTCCATGTAAAATCATTTGGAAAAATTAAAAAAAATGAAAATTTTCAAATGAGTTGTATTACGTTATCGAGCACCAGTTGGGAAGCCTTGGTGCTCCCTTTTCATTATTGTTCTTTACTTACCGTTGAAAGCTTGTAGATCTTAGAAGGTGACGACCGGTCTACCACTATACTAGGCACGAACCTCTACCTTAGACCTAGCCACCACATAGAAGTAGAAATACTTCCAACATTGGCGTTGTCGCCGTTTTTTAAGATTTTCTACAGAGCTTTTCTCGTTTTTCATTTTTTCGCTCACATGTTTGTGTGTATGCTAGCTTGTTTTTCCCTCTTTACGCTGCAGCCCGAGACTTCTCTCCAGGTCCTCAACGAGCTGTGGAGCAACCTATCAAGCTGGGAGGAAGCAACAAAAGTGTCAACTTGGGCATTTTCTTTGAAAGAAGTGACCCAAGTGACATTTTTTTCAACCAAACAGGTATATCAGAATTCGTCGATCCTGTCTACAGCCATAACAGACACTGATCTTCCATTCTATCACCTCCATAAATTCTGACCCTACTCAAAATATTTGAAAATACCTTGGTATACTGTCAAAATTCATTGTTTTTCAACCAAATCTTGGTCTTAGAATTCGTTGCTTCCCTGAGACTAGATCTATCAAAGATCAGTCCTCCAGCAGCTCTGCGAATTCTATCTCACAAATTTAGCCCGTTTTCTTTCAAAAATTCACCTTTTTTACTATTTCCCTTGTCTGTCAATAAAACCTCAGCATCAGAAATCACTAGTTATACCATGAAATCGCCCACAGTGAGCATGATTTTTCTGTACCCTCTCTGAATTCTATCCCTGAAAAAATTTCCAAAAAAAATATAAAAAATCAGTATTTTTGACATAAAGCAACCCCTATCAAAATTCCTAAGTACTGTAGTTAGATTCATATGACTGTCTACGATTTCTAGGCCTATCCACGAATTCTCTTACAACACAAAAGTCTAGTTTTTGTCCAAAATCTTCCATTCTGCAAAAAAAATTGTCATTTTTGACTTTTTGGCCAAGTACAATACTTCTCTGATCCTCTATACTGTTACTCTACTCCTCATACTGCATCATGTCTCGATATTGTGCTGAATCTTTCAATCCGGCTCCTCCATGACTAGAACGCAGAATTCCACGTATAGATACACCAAAGTACGATGACGAATCTGACCCAGTCCGATTTCTCCAAGACTTTGATAATGCATGTCGTTTTTATGGAGATACCTCTAAAATCAAAAAGCTCCGACTATTCCCAATGGTACTCTATGGAACAAAGAGTGGTATCTCAACCTTAAAGCTCCTGATCTTGCTTCCTAGACTACCCTCAAGGACGCTCTCATCAAGCGTTTCAATCCATCCAAACTGACTCAGAGCCCATTCACCCATATCAAGATGCGTCGGGAAGAGTCGGTTTGAAACTACATTGAGCGTTCAAATGTCTCAAAGTAGATTGTGTTGACGAAAATATCACCGAACGAATGGCCATCAAATTATTCTTGGTTGGACTGCCTAAAAACATCTGTCGTGAACTAAAACCAGTTGACCTTTATGATCAACTTAAAGACGTAATGATTGATGCTATCCGTGAAGAAGATGGAGGTCCTAATGACGACTTCAATAATCGTAAAAAAAAATCTAAGAATCCTGAATGTCTAACCACAAGCATGAAAATACCACCCAATCTTTCGAACTTCTGCATCAAATGAAAACCAGAAAGCTCAACAAACTCATATGGATAAACTCACTCCTGATTTCCAAACCGCCATAAAAAATATTGCTTAGATCTTGTCCCGCAAGAGAGAATGTCTAGTTTTTTATCTGTTCACAACATCACACTGCTAATGAGTGCCCTGAACTGAGAAATCATTTTCCAACAGCACCCAGACCCATGTATCGAGCGTACCCCCTACCCTCCACAACAGTCCATTCCACAACCAGGGGCATACCAACCACGACCGACTGCACCAAATCACTACCAACCACGTCAACAGTTTGTCGTTAACCAACCTGCTCCACAACAAGCTGTCCACTATCTTGATTCCAATACCATCGATCCAACAACTTATTATGTGGAAGACACTACTCAACCGCGATACACCACTGAGACAGTTGTTTATTATACGTATGATCCTAATGCTCAAGCGGTTGATCCCAATGCCCAGACCTATGATCCTAACCAAGTTGTGTTTGCCATACATCAACTTCCAACAATTCGAGGATGTTTTATCTGCGCAAATAAACATCTTAGTATTCACTGCCCAGATAAACCTCGCTTTCCACCAGCTTGTGAAAATTGTGGCATTGAACATCATGTGAAGGATTGTCCTTTCCGATCTAAACTAGCTGTTCCTGTCTGTTCAGTGCAAGTAGAGACATTGCCAGTCGAAACTCATCCAACATGGGTCTTGACTCATGCACACCCAACACCAAACCCCTATCTTGCACCCAGCAAAACCCAGCAGCATAATGTCCCTCTGAGTGAAGATTCGACACCCATTGTCTATCATCACTCATCTGAAAAAATTAGACAACATCACCAGTATCGACAACAAATTCACAATGCAGACCAACACTCTTCTACCTCCCATAAAGTACCTCACACGCCTTTTGAGAACAAAACCCTTGAAAAAACTGAAGTCTAGGGGATTATTACAAGCCAATGTGACTCTCCATTTCCACGTTCTCTAGAAACATGCGGGTAGTGAAAACAACAAATCCAATCCACCGACACCAGCACCCCTGATGAACTGCCTGAAATGCCATTACACCTCACAAATCCGCTCAGTGAAAGGGGCAATATCAAGATTCCAACTACTCATTGCCAATCTCGCAAAATCCTAACTGGACTAGATGGTGGCTCAGGTGTCAACATCATTTCCACCTCCCTCATGTTAGAATGGAATCTGAGAGAAACTTACCAAACTCACTTCTCAGCTTAGGATGGCTGATCAAAGTGTGGTCTGACCTACCGGCTTCCTCCCACAAAAACCTGATCAAACTAGGAGGTCTGAAGTTTTCTATAGATACGGTTGTACTCGACATTCCTAGCAATGCCTATTCCTATGAGTTACTACTTGGTCGCCCATGGCTTACCCATCCAAGAGTCGTTCATGACTGGAGCAAAGGGCGAGTCACTTTTGGTAATAGAGACAGCTCTGTTACCATCGATTCATCTGGCAAACTCAAAACTGCACGGTTTCATGACAAAAGATCTTCTACTACTAATTCAATGTTGAATCTGTTGATATCATAAATTGGAGTCACAGTTTAGCTACCATTGATATGTGAATGCCGATTCTTGTGCTCAACATCAGGATGATTGTACCTATACTCCTCTGGCTGATAATGAACAATTCCTGATCTAGACACCCCTATCATTAATATCAATTTTATTGATATTCTTCCACACAATGATGAGTTGTTAAATGTTGCATGGCTACCTATTGATGAATCAGAAGATTTATTCATAGTGATGAGAATGTCTTATGAATTTATAATTGCCCAGACGATTTGGACATTTCTGACATTCAGATCCTCAACCACATGGAGGCCCTTCCACTTAAGGCCTTTCCGCAGCAGTCATCCAAAGTGAAACCAGTTGCCAAAGTTGTACAGTCGAAAAGTATGATACCAAGCTATATCGGATCAAATGACCAAACTATCCATGGGACCTCTATGAGGAGGAAACAATTTTTCAAATCGACGACAAAATCCTCCATGATGTGCCACCACTTTCTCATCCGCACACCTCCTGTCCTCCGAAGCCACAACCTCGTGGCCATACCATGAAAGAAAAAATGAAGAAACCCCTTCAAATTTAGCCACCTGGAGACCTGACCACTGCTTGGGAAGTTCCTGAGATCGCATCCGCTCATACACCAATCCCCGAACCTCCCAAATCACCATCCAAATAGCTGAAAGGCAAGGCCCCCCTCGAATCACTAGCCCATGATGTGTCTGCATATTTTAAGGACTATATGATCGAGGATGTAACCATCCAATTACCCCAAGCTCAACGTGAGCCAAACAGTAACTCACCCTATGAAGGCCCTGCCCGAAACATCACTCTCTCCTTGAGTAAGCCCAATGAAAGTAATGAACACATTGTCCACATCGGGACTCATCTCAATCGGGAACAACGTAGAAGGCTTGAAAAGCTTCTGCGCAAATATCGACATGTCTATGCTTGGTTCTATAAAGACATGAAAGGAGTCTCACCCCAGGTAGCTGTACATCGTAGTCCCCTTAAACCGGGTGCGAGACCAACTGCTAGCCATTCCTACAGATGTAATCTGATCTACAAGGCCAAAATCAAAGAAGAAATACAACGGTTGTTAGATGCGAGATTCATCTATGAAATTAAACACACTGAGTGGGTCTCCCCAATCGTCATCGTTCCTAAGAAAAATGGAAAGCTCCGCATCTGTGTCGATTATAAGAAGCTTAATGTCGTCACAGAACGTGATCATTTTCCATTACCTTTCGAAAAATCTATCTTAGAAAATCTTGCGAGAGATGAGGCCTACTCCTTCTTAGATGGCTTTAGCGACTACAATATGATTCAAATTGCTGAAGAAGATCAACATAAAACTGCTTTTGCTACAGAATGGGAAACCTTGTGTTGGAAAGTCATCCTTTTGGTCCTCCTAGCACTTTCCAACGTGTTATGCAAGCTGCCTTTTTTCAGCAAATGGAAGATACCCTAGAAGTTTACTTGGATGATCTAGGTGCACATTCAGAAGAAACACGTCATCTGTTTGTGCTTGAAAAAAAAATTTATCCAATGTTAACGCTTCGACATCTCTTTAAACTCTCAAAAATGTCAAATCTGGATAGCACATGGTATTGTGTTAGGACATATCATTTCAAAAAATGGCATCGCAATTGACCTAGACAAGATCTTGATCATTCAAAATCTACCTGAATCTCATACCATCCGCGAAGTGTATTTCTTCCTTGGCCACGCCAACTACTATCGGTGCTTTATCCTAGATTTCGCTAATAAAGCACAATTAATCTATAAAGTTGTTGTTGTCCCTAAATGGACTGACGAACAACGTGTTGTCTTCAATCAACTCAAAGAAGCCCTTACCAATGCACCTATCTTCCGGGCTCCTGATTATTCCAAAGAATTCCATGTGCATATCGATGCATCCAAGTATGCCATTAGAGCAGTGCTCACCCAACCGGGAGAATTTAAAAATGATTATCCAATTCGATTCCTCAGTAGACAATTGATACCTGCTGAAGTCAATTATACCACTACCGAACGTGAAGCTTTGGCAATGGTATATGCGGTTCATAAATTTTGCCATTATGTTCTGAAAAACTTTTTTGCCTTCTTCACTGATCATCAAGCCCTCCTATATCTCATCAACAAGACTTGCACAACCGGTCGTATTACTCGATGGATTCTATTAATGCGAGAATTTGAGTTTAGGATCGTGGTTCGAAAGGGAGTTCAATATTTTTTAGCAGACCATCTATCTCGAATCCCTAACCTTCCAACTCCAGATCATGGCGTCAACAATAATTTACCTGATGCTCTTTTATTTCAAGTTGACTCTACACCCGTTTGGGCCAAGAAAATTGTTGGAGGGTTTGCGGATCCCAAGACAACCCTAACCCTAGTTAATAAGTGAGGCATTTGAAACTCTGTGTGTGTAAGTCCAATTCGATGATCACATAGTTATTTGATTGATTAGTTAAAAAAGGACTTTAGGCCTTTTTGCGAGACTTTTAATGTCGTAGGGCCTAAATGTGAAGTTAGTGAATAAAGTTGGGTTTCCCTCCAATTTTGATGGTTCCCACACTTTTTTAAATTTGAATAAAAAGAGAGGCAAGACTGGACCAATAGGATTCAGAGGCCAGGGTCCTCCTCTCTACTATAAAAAGGGACCAACTCGAGTTGCTCCTGATGTTCATTTTCTCATTTCAATAAAGCAGATTGGTTCTTTAGAAATGGATTGATGAATGTCCTTGCTCTTCCTTTTTTTTCCTCCATTTCTCATGCTTCCTTTGTATTTGCTAATTGTTGGATTTGATCATTATTGGGATTGCTATTTCTTATGCTTTTTGTGAGAGAGAAAAGGAGGGAGAGAAGAGTAAGTTTCTATCATTGTTGTGGATTTAGGGTTAATGGAAGTAGGGTTAATGGATATAGTGTTAATGGATGTTGGTGTTAGATCCTCCATTCATGTTGAAATCTGAACTATATTATCGCTCTCATGGGAATAAACCTACGCGTGACAACTAAGTCCGTCTCTTTGATGCTAGATGTTGGCTGATTCTGTCAAATCTCCAAGATCTTGGATTCAGGTTAGGCAAGGAAAGAAACCCACTACAATTTTGGCGCCGTTGTCGAGGAGCTACGCCAATTTTTCAGTTTGCAGCATGTTTGGTTGATGGTTAGCTTGCATTAGACATCTTGTCGTGGCATGAATAGTGTTAGATCTGCATTTTAGGGTTAGTTTGTGATTGATTTTGCTTGATTTGAGTGGATTTGCTTGTTTGAAATCTAATCTGATTATTAAACAAGGAAAGTTATTCAGATCACCAATCTTAAGATCCATTTGGATCTGAGATATCAGAGAAGATAACAAAAATCGGTCAAATCTATCAGATTTGGTCAAAAAGAGGCAAAAAGCGTCATCAGAGCTCAGAACTTTTACCCTCTTTTAGGAAACCTTCGTCGAGTTATAGAGACACCTTCGATTTTGTTTACAGAACCTTCAATTTGAAGGGCAAAGATTAATTTCTAGCAGATTTTCAAAAACATCAGAAAAATCGCCAAAAAAACACTAAAAATTATCAAAACCCTAAACAATACAGAAAAAGAACCTTCGTCCGATTTACTGTGCTAAGATGTGATTAAGATCTATCTACTGGCAGGTCGACGAAGAATAATACCAAAAATAGAAAGGGTTTCAGAGGATCAGTTGTCATCTTGTCATATTTTTGTAAAAAAGTCACTTTTTTGCAAAATTACCAGCATTACTCTTGATCCTTCGCTGAGTTTCCAAAACATTCTATTTATAGAAAAATACTATTTTTGAGGTCGGCGAAGATTCTTCTTGATCAGATCACAAAATTTTTTGATTTTTACCCTCGTCAGATTATAGAAATTGTATTTCCTTGTGTCAGAAACCTTCGTCCGGTTTTCCATAGTTTTATCTATGTCAGATCTTTCATCTGAGAAGTTGGCGAAGGTTATTTTCCAAGAAATTGTCAAAAAAGTTGTTCGAGAGTTTTTTCCCAAAGTAGCATTGTTTAAACTTCGTCGAGCCAACCTTTGCCTAGTGAACCTTCGCCAGTCCTATTTTTAGTTTCTGATTTTCCAGATTAAGTCTCTGTCAAAATTTGGATCAAATCTGATATATTCTGAATTAGATTCTTAGAGATTTATCATTTTGAGAAGTATCGATTGATCGAATTTCGGAAAGTTTTTCATCATATAGAATTAGATTCTTGAAAAGTGGAATAGATCTAGCAGATCTAATCTGAGATAGTTTTTTGAAAAAATCCAGATCCAATCTCATTATCTATTTGATCTAAATTTGTAAAGATGGCTGTCCCTGGTGGTGCTCCACATCCAATTATTGTTAGAAAAGCGCCCCGATTGGATCTACCCAAATATAATGGATTAACAGATCCAGTTAGATTTCTTCAAATTTATGCTGAATCCTGTGAGGTCCATGGTGAGATTTATCCTCAAGATAAACTTAAGCTGTTTCCTATGACCTTAACAGACGCAACACAAGATTGGTACTATAACCAAGATGAAATTGAGCGTACAGATTGGGAGGTTGTTAAACGAGCCTTTATCACACGGTTCAAACCGAGGAAGTTTATGAAAGACCCTTCCTACTTTTAAGTAAAATTAAAATGGGAAAGAGGGAAATGATTCGAGATTACATCGAAAGGCTGAAACGTTTTAGATCTGAATGCGAACTTGAGCTGATTAATAAAAATGCCATGATTATGTGGTTTTTGTCAGGTCTACCTAAACGGAAAAGACATGAGCTAAAACGCCATAATAAGTATGCACTTTTGCAAAATGCTATGGACGATGCAATTCGGGAGGAGGATGAAGATTCAGATGATGAGTCGAATGTCAGTATGTTGCCTTATATAGCAGGGCAGACTACTACAACATCCACCACTATTGCATCAACGAATGCCAATGCTACTGCAGAAATGATGCTCAATGAGTTCGAGAAACTTGGGAAGACCCAGCATAAACAGATGGAAAAGTTGCAGTTGCAATTTGATGAGAAGATCAAAGCATTGGAAAATTTCCACGGAGAAGCGAATAAGAAACCTGAGAAGTTTGCAAAGACTTTTCCTACCTGGGAAAATATCTGGTGTTCTATTTGTACAGGAAATCACACAATGAACGAGTGTCTTCAAATTGAAAAAACGAATGGAAATTAGTGTTTGCCATCTGTGTACTTCAACCCTCGGATAATTCAGCAACGGTATGCCCATATGGGATATCGAAATCCATAGTATGGAGGAAATCCAGCAGCAAGATTGCGACAATCTACTCTTGGATACCCGGAACGTCTAGCTTTGCCTGCCCCACTAAAACACTCCGCTCCTCCTGCCAATTTGATGAAACCAGAACCTTACGGAAGTGCTGAGCAATGGAGCTATGGTAATGATCATGAAAGTGGATCTTCAGAACAGTATGCCATTTATGCTGCCGCTCAATAACAAGCCTCGAGAAATTAGACCAGAGCACCACTTTGATGCTTTGCATGTGGAGAAAATCACAGAGTTGCAGAATGTCCAAATAAAGAAAAACTTGTACCATTCTGTCGTGATTGTGGATATGGGCATTGCTATAAAGACTATCCAGCAAGAACCACCAACTACAACACCTGTAAATTTGATAACCATCAAGCAAGGTCCAATAGCTCAAAATAAACCAAGTGCACCCTTGATGGTGGTCACCAGAGCACAAAACCAAAAAGAACCACTAGTGGATTCAATATCTGCTGATTCTATACCATTGAACGAAACACCAACAGCATCAGGAGTCTATCCAAATCTTAATGCAGAAAAACGAAGATATCAGGATATGAGACAGTGGATTAAACATCTGCAAGAAGAAGAGGAACTTGAAGCTGCTAAAGTAACAGCTGAAGTTCGGTCTTCACCATTGCAGCTTCCAAAAAATTTACGTACGAATATGAATGATCAATTACATCATCACGAAGAACCCTTCAAGATGACTGAACCGGAAGCACCGCATACAGAATTTCTCATGAACATTTTGTCTAGCAAGATCAATATTTCATTGTGAGAGTTCCTAAGTTGGTGCCAAAAGCTAAAGAAGTCTTAGCGCAAAAGTTAGCTCAAGAAGAACTAGAAGTCCACCAGGTGCTGAATTTGAAGAATCTAACGATGTACTCCATGTTGGAGCCGCTTGGGAAAGTGAACAAAAGAATATCACTCTACCGATACAACATAGACAATTTTCTAAAGAAGCAGCCATGATAGATGGCGGTTTAGGAGTTAACCTGATTTCTACAAACCTATGTACAAAATGTGGCCTTACAAAGATGAAGCCTGTTACTTTTGCTATTAAGCTAGCGGATCAAACGACAGTTTGTCCACGAGGAATGGTGGCAGATATACCTGTCAGGATTGCAGGAGTACAGTTCGTCATTACTTTGGTCGTGATGGACTTACTAGAAGCACCAAATGTCTACCAAGTTCTATTAGGATGTCCATGGTTACGAGTTGCGCAAGTAATTCATAACTGGGGTACTGAAAAAATCACTTTTGAAAATCGTGAACGTGCAGTTAAAGTTGATCCTACGACTTGGACTATCAAACCAGTGGTTCAAAAAGTGGATGACGATTCATCAACAATGGATCACACTTGTGATCGACAGAGAAAAAATTGGGAGTTCACTACGATTCTCAAATGGATACTGTTAATTGGAATGAAGCTCTTGCAACAATTGATTGTACAGCAAGATATATGTGTCAACAAGATATTCAATCAGAGTTGAGCGAGATTTTACGTTACCACTAAATGTGCTGAATGTAGCCTGGATATCAACAGGATCTATACCAGATCCAATTGAGGATGATCTCACACCAGTGAGCCATGCCTTAACTTATGATGGCCACACTCTTCAGTGGTATCAGAGCATATCACACTCTTCAGTGGTGTCAGAGCATATCACACTCTTCAGTGGTGTCAGAGCATATCACACTCTTTAGTGGTATCAGAGCCTACCTATCTTGTCGTAATCTGACATAGCCAAGAAGCTAGCAGATCCAGGAGGCCAAGCATTTAGACAAACAACCATCAATGAGGGAACATACTCCAAGAAGCAATGGCTTCAATCAGTAGCATGTAGAGCAAGATCTGCACAGTACTTGATTCTTCAAGATCTAACTTTCTAACCTGGAAAGTTAAGACATCATTCATACTCAAGGGCGAAGATTTATTCCCCTGGGTGGATGGCACAGAAGAAATGCCTACGACATCAGGCAAGGAGCTACGTGAATGGAAGGAGAAAAATGACAAGGCAGTAGCCTTGCTATCATCTTCCATCGAAGATAGTCTCACACTTGGCCTGGCTACACTCTCCAAAACTAAGGAGATGTGGGATGCATTACTCACCAGATTTCAGACGAAATCAAGAAGTCAAATAATGATGCTGGAAGATCAGCTGATGAATCCATAGTGGGATGGAAAAGACCTCACTTCTTTCGTAAGAAAGATGAAGGATCTATTCCTATCACTACACAACTCTAGAATAGAGAACGTTGTGTCAGCTAAGAAGCAGCTCACATACATGTTGAGAGCCTTACCCAGATCATTTCAGACGACGAGGACCCTGCTCGCAAAAGATCCTATCATGAACCTTGAAAAGGCGATTGTCAAGATTCGAGAGGAAGTCGAGGACAGAGAACATCTTGATCACAAGGATGGTTCTGACCAGGCCCTCTACGGCAACATAGAAAAATCAAAGAAACAATTCAAGCCTAAGAGGAAGTCGAATCAGAGGCAAGATCGTGATCAACAAGTAGAGGGAACAAGCAAAAGCAACTGGAAGAGCAAAGGGAGGACGAAGCAACAAGGTGTAGACAAAAAGACTTGCGTGAGATGTAGAAGAGACGGGCATACAGTAGATACATGTTGGCTCAATCCCAAGATTGAGTGTATTCATTGCCATAAGAAGGGTCATGCAGCCATGGATTGCTGCCAGAACCCAAGAAACAAATCAGCACAGAACAGGAGAACAACAATAGTTCATCCTATGTCGAGGAGCCCGAGAGCTCAAAGATGAACGAAGAAAGAACGAACAAAAATTGTTCAACCGCCTATATCTGTGAAGACATGTATGCAGCATCAACATCTGACACACATGAGGTGATTCTGGATTCAGGAGCTACCTCACACTTCGTGACGTCCAAACGAATAATGTCTGATTTCAGAAGTGCAGATCCTTCAAGATTCATTATTCTTGGAGATGGATCTAAGCATCAAGTGAACGGTATTGGTTCACTATGGCTCAACACCAATGGCAGAGACAGACGACTCGAAGACGTTCTGTTCGTGCATACTCTGCAACAAGACTTGCTTTTTGTAGCAAGAATAACAGATACAGGGATGCGTGTGACATTTTTAGACGAAACATACAACGTGATTGACACCAATACCAATACATTGATCGCTCAAGACAGGAGAAAAAAAAACCTATATCATCTGAAGGTACGCCTACCTGCAAGTCAGGTGCATCAGACTCATGATGACCAGCTAGACACTTTGTGGCACAGAAGACTATGCCACATGAACTCAATGGCACTTTATCAAGCAAGCTATCATGGAGCGATAACAAGGGTCAGCATATTGAAATGCAACCAGTTCGACCACCTGTGATGCATGTTTGAAGGATAAGATGTCGCGCACTCCATTCATCAAATACTCCTACAGAACGACTAAGATTTTGGAGTTGGTGCATTCTGACATATATGGACCATTCAATGTGATCTCAATAGGAGATTCAAAATATTATATAACCTTCCTTGATGACTATAGTAAATTCACCAGAGTGTACTTTATTCAGAATAATTTTGAAGCACTTGATAAATTCACAGAATATGTGAATTGGGCTGAGAGATGTATAGGCCAGCAAAGCGAAGCAGATCAGGATAGATCGAGGTGGCGAATATATCTCGAATCACTTCAGTAACTTCTGTAATGATCGTGGCATCATACACAGAAGGACTACAACCTACACACCACAGCACAATGGTGTTGCAGAAAGAAAGAACAGGACCCCAATGGAGGCAGCCTGATGCATGATGGCCTACTCAAAGGCTCCAAGGGTACTGTGGGCTGAAGCAGTAGCTACAGCCGCATACATCCAGAACAGGACAGGTAAGTCTGGTGTCCCTCACACGACACCACACGAGCTATGGTGGGGTAGAAAGCCCAATCTATCTCTTGTCCAAATCTTTGGTTGTGCAACTTATGCACATATTCTTGATAAGCTTCAAAAGAAGCTTGATGAGAAAGCCGAGCAGGGATTTCTGGTAGGTTATGACAACAACTCATCATACTGCAAAGTCTACATGCCAGACATGAACACTGTGAAAACAGTGATAGATGTCAGATTTGATGAGAGCAGGACAATGGCCAATGACGATCCTGTCAGCTACGAAGTTCTGGAGAGACAACACTATGACCTGCCGCCAATGACAGAGGGAGTAGAGGATGAACACGAAAACGAAAATTTTTGAGTCGTCTCCCATTCGAGTAATGAATCTGAAGACAAAAGATTCGAGAGGTAGCCTGCTACTACAGTTCCTCTAAACCAAGATGGTTCTGGACCTACCAGAACAGACAAAGGCAAGGGCATCATTGTCCAAGGAGGATCTCCTAGAAAGTCGACAAGACCACGAAGAGCGCCAACAAGATATGTGTCGGGCAGCTCCGCTTCCACATCAGAGGAGTTCTGTGGATTCAATGACGAACCACAGACTTTTGAGGAAGTGATTGAAAGTCCAGAAAAGGACAAATGGATTTAGGCCATGAACGAAGAGATGGAATCCATGAGGAAAAATCAGGTATGGACATTGGAGCCATTACCTCATATGCGCAAGACTGTCAAATGCAAATGGTGTTCAAGATCAAATACGGACCAGATGGGAACGTGACAAAATACAAGACAAGACTGATAGCGAAGGGATTCTCTCAGAGATACGGTATTGACTACTCTGAAACCTTCTCTCTCGTCATCAAACATTCGTCCCTACGACTGTTATTTGCATATGTAGCAGCTTATGACCCCAAGATCCACATTGTGGATGCACACTTCCTGACTATGCATGCAGAATGCATAGAAGCATCTACGGTCTAAAACAATCAGCTCGACAATAGTACAAGAAGAAAGATCAAGCCCTGAAATCATTAGGATTCAAGCCTCTATTGGTTGATTCCAATGTATATGTCAGAGTTACAGATGGGCAAATCATCATTGTGGCTGTGTGCGTGGATGACACTCTGATATTTTGCAGGAGTGAACAGCTGATCGCCGAAGTGAAGACAAACATCTCGAAACATTTCGAGATCGTGGATTTGGGAGAAGCCAGGTGTTACCTAGGCTTACAAATTGAAAGGGAGCTACTGAACCAATTCTTGTTACCTGTCATGTGTCTTGTGGCTCCCGAGTCAATATACCACGCTTGATCATCTTGATTAGATGACAATGCAGATATGAAGATGCTAGAGTCTTCAATCTCACCCTCATCGACAAGGTTACCTGCTTGTTTTGGTTTCCCCTTGTCTTGTTCCGCCAGGAATTTGCGACATTCACTCTTCCAATGGCCCTTTTTACCACAATGGAAGCACTTGCCTTTCTTCTTAGTCTTACTGGAAGATCCCTCATCCTCCTGAGACTTGGCAAATTGTTGTTTAGACTTCTTCTTGCCCTTGCCCTTGCCTTGTTTTGGGCGTGTCACAAGTGCTTGATCGTCAGTATTTTGACATCTAGCTTTCACCATTTCTCGTCGTTGCTCTTCCTGCATCAAGATTCCTATGAGCTCGTCAAAGGTTGGCAATCTTTCTCTTGATGCTATTCCGCTCACAAACATCTGATAGGGTTCTGCAATGTCGCACAATGCATTGTGCATCAGCTCTACATCACGTATGCGCTCACAAATAGAATGCAGTTCATCCCTCATTGTCTTGATTTTGGTCATGTACGTCTGAATGTGCTCTCCTTGCTCCATTCGGGCACTATTCAGCTTTGACTTCAGGAACATGATTCTTGACGGATTTGACGTCTCAAACTGTTCCTTTAGCACATCTCATGCATGTCTAGGTGTAACAACATCACAAATGTGGGTAATGATGTGATCCTTCACTGACAAATTAATGAAGGTCAAAGCTTTCCTCATCTTTTTGTCGAACACTTTGATATCCGCTTTATCAGGCGGTCTTCTCTCATCACCTGTGATGACTTCCTACACGTCTTTCTCCATCAGTATGTTTTTCATTTTGAATTTCCACACTGTATACTTGGAAATCCCGTCCAATTTGCTGCTTTCACTCAAAATGGACTCTCCCATGTTTGTCATCACAAAACTGCTTGAAACTTCTGTCGTAGGCTAAAAACAGTATGTCGAGGCCAACAGTGATGTCAAAACTTGAAAATAATGACCTGCACTTTTTTTCTTACCAGGCCACTCGTCGCTTTTCCACCAATTTGAAAGCCAAATCGGCGTCGCTTTCCGAAATGCACTCAGTCGTCAACTCCCAACAACGTGCCCAGTGGAATGGTGAAATCACTTATGGCGCACTCCAAACACTTTCTCCGTTGCAATCACTCTATTTTGTTGTACCATACTTGCAGGTACAGTCCGGGTGCCCTTCGTTTAGAGGTTATAGCCTTTCGTTTAGGTCAAAACGGGCAAAGGACCCAAAAATAGGGATTTTCTTTGTTTTTGAACTGTTTTTTCACCTTGAAGAAACGTCAATCTTCACTTGTGAAGGGACCCAACTCAACTTTCACTTTGAAAATTTTTAATGAAGTTGAAGGCCAGAATGCACTTCAATTCTTCAGGGCCCTCTTCAATGCTCTTTTAAAAACAATCCACTGGTTCTCTTTGATCCGATGGTCCAAATTCAATGTTAGAGGTCTGATCTCTATCGTTGATCATAATGGACACTGATCCGACGATCCGCGCACTGTCTTCACTCCTTGCAGCCGCTGGCCCACCTTAGAACGCTAAGAGGGAACTCTTCTTCCGCGCACGAACAGACCCGCGACATCCCTGTCTACGGCCGCGCCTCCCCAAGCTACATGTTGCTTGATCAAACTCGCCTACAGATCGATTTGAGCACAATCTGAGGCCTGGACCAGGGTCGCCCTACTGATACCAAATCTGTAGAGTGTTCAATCATGAAATTCCATGGAGAAACAGTGATTTTAGCTCAATTTGACAAAGTGGCTTTTTTTTCACCTTTTACCGCAAATCTGCTATAGCGAAGAAATCACCAGTTATGTGTAGAAAACCGTAACTCCAAACCCGGTTTCAATTTTCAACTGGCTTCGAAATTGTCAATTTTTCACCAAGTTTTACCTGTCTGATGCTATGCACATGCTACTAATCCCTCTGCTAAGCTTGGCAAGCCTCTATAAACTAGAAACCATGCACCAGTGCTTTTCTTTCCGTCTTCAACCCGCAGTAAACCCCGAACTCTCAGAAGACAGTTCTCCCAAAACTCTCTTCAACGGCGATGTTGTACTGTGTACACTCCCTGTACGGCTCTGATACCAACTTAGAATTTGCTTTGCACAGGAACACAGATCATGCTACACAGTAACACAGACAGAAAACACTCTCCACAGCAAGCTCACATAGCAACTGTATTTCTCAAAATGAAATTACACTGTACATATAGTTGTTCACTCAGGCAACCCATGCATGACCCAGATTGCCGTTGGCGGGACGTGTGTCCCGTCGACTTGCCTCGCGGTGAGGCCAACTGATCCTTATCCACTTATAGGATCCACAGTACAGTAACGCAGTGATTCTACTTTAATTCTAACAACCGCACCTTACTAAAAGTTGATAGGATCACTGATGTATCTTGCAGACAACACGCGTCCTGATATTGCTTATGCAGTATTTAGGATGAGCCAATTCTGCACGAATCCAGGCTTAACACATTGGAAGATTGCAAAACGAATTTTGCAATATCTTCAATCAGCGAGGGATTATGGCTTGAGTTATTGTCGTGGTGCAAATTTCAGGATGCTTTCCTACAGTGATGCCAGCTGGGCATCCCTCAAGGACGATAGTAAAAGCATCTCAAGAGGATGCACCATCGCATCAGGAACAACAATTCTCTAGGTCAGCTTGGGCGAAACAAGGAATGAGCCTCTGGTCTTGCAGATGGACAACACCTCTACAATACACTTGACGAAAGATCTCGTGTTCCATTCCAGAACGAAACACATTGCGAGCAAGTATCACTTTATCAGGGATCTAATTGAGAAGAAGTGTTGCAGACCACCTTCATCGGAATGAAAGATATGGTTGTTGACATCTTCACCAAATCCCTGGACAAAGGACTCTTTGAGAGACAGAGGAGCAGTCTCGGGATTGTAAAGCTATCAGGCTTTGAGAGGGAGCTGAAGAAGCAAAACATTTCTAACTACAAAGCCTTGCTAGCTTTCAGCCCTCCGCCTGACACGAAACACGAAGACGAACGGTTCGCAAACACGAAAGTCAAAGGAGACGAACACGAACAGTTCGTGAACACGAAAGATTCACGAACGAGAATCTTTTGTGGTCCGACACGAGAAAAGGTAGACAATGGGAACGAAACCAACGATGGGGACGAAACCAATGATGAAAACGAAACCAACGATGAAACAAAACGAATGTCGTGAAACCTTCTTCTGCCCTTCACACTCCAAAGAGTACCAGCAAGATCATGCAAGTACCCAGAGGTATAGATGTTTGATCTGATGACATGACATCAACAGATATACTTTAGGTCGTGGCTAATCTACCACTCTTGTAATTTTTTGATTAGTTGTAGATGATTAATCACTCTAATATAAAAGTTGCATATGGCGACTATATACTTACTGGATGATACTTGAAAACGTGGAATGAAGTAGTCTGGTACTAGTAAGCAATCAAGACGAAATTACAGAATATATGTTCACCTGCGTGCGAAGACAATTTTGTCTAGGATTTGAAGATCAACTGTCTGCTAGTAAAGCGAAGATGATCACCCGTGAGAGAAGTGTAAGACAAAAGCACACAATCTTTGAATCAAATCACTAAAGAAATCAGATCCAATCTCCTATTAGAATCATCAACTACCAATGACTCTTTCTTTTGAAAGTTGAAATGGATATGAAAAACATTTGACACCTAGATTTTCCTTTTCACTTGACTAGTTCTCTCAACACTTGAGATTCTTGAACAAAAGATGGGTTTTGTTTCAAATACATGAAAATCAAACTTAATCACTTCTTTTGGCCTCACTCTTGACCCAAATAATCTCACACTTGCAATTTAGAATGAATTTGATTTGATTTGACAACAAACTATACCACCAATTTTTCACAAAGCTTAAAAAATTAGACAACTAGAGATTCACAAAGATCTCAACCATGCATGAATACTCAAATATGGACTCCTCCTCATTCTAGACATCCAATGGGATCTCAAATTGACCCTCACACTCTCACACAGAAAGTTGAATAGAACTAATTTGAGTTTCATACATACTATGTCAATTTTTGCTCAATAAATTGATTCAATCACCCCTATTGGATTCCACCAATTACTCTACCTCTTAAGACTTGGAATGAAATTCAAAATCAAAGGTTGTGACTTTTCTCACTAAGATATTGTGCTTCAAAGAGCTAATGCCACTTAGAAAGATTTGATCACCTGGGAAGAGACGAACTCTCCACCAATAACAACACAAAATGAGCTTCTAGATCTTGCCTTCTACAAAGGAAGGAACTCTTAGAAAATTGGATCTCTCTCTACACATTTTCCATAGACACCTTAATGATTCTTTTCAAACCTTACAATCACTCAAACAAATTGAGTAGGGTTGAACAATGTGATTTGGATCTCAATCTCTTTTCTAGAACTCTCAATTTAAGCCAATCTATGTTAAATTCTACAAAAGATTTGCATAGATGCTCTATATGCACTAGAAACTCTCAAAGGTTTCACTTGGAGGACAGATCCAAGGATGTTTTCTAGCAAATTGATGCTTCTAAACTTGACCCTATCACTCTTGAACAAAATCTAGAGTGATGGTACAATGGATTACAACCTCGCACCTTGCATATCACTCCTTAATCAATGATTTTTAGCAAAATCTCTTAACTTCAACATGCACTCAAAAAATCAGAGATGATCAATTAATGCACCTATTTCAAGCTTCAAATTTAATTTCTTGGCTGATCTAATCCAAGAACTAATCAAGGGATTAGATTCTCTATAGAAAATGCTTGATTTTGCACCAAAAATCTCTCAAATTGGGTGTGTGAGTCAAATTGTACAAATTTTTGAATTTTCTCAGCCAAAACCAGAGCTGTACGGCCTCACACGTGTGAAAAGGTTTCCTACAGCCCACAACAAGTTCTGGTCCAAAAATTTTGAGAATATCTATCAATTTCAACAAAACCTCTTGTACTAGGCTCTGATACCATGTGCAAAAAGTACAAAAAGGACCAAGAGTGGATCTTAATCTGATCCTCAAGAGGGATTGGTTGTCAGATTACTTGATCTATCAATCTACTTGAGATTAAGATCAATCTAGATCAATTCTAGACACAAAATCCTAACAAGAACAATCATTAATTGAAGGTAGGTGTACTTTCTGGTTTCCCACGTGTGAAACCCTGTCTGAGTACGGACTCCAACCTGAAAATCAAGTACACATTGATAGCACCTCAAAACAATCAAAACAAATGTAGACAAATGGAGAGAATCACTCAAAATTGCTTCCAAAACCAAGATTGGTGTCTCACATTGATTATGGCCAAATGTGGCTCTATATATACAATAAGTGGGAGCTCGTGGTACTGATCATCCCTCTGATCCCACATGTGTGAAGGTGCTTTGTCATATGATTATTCATCATGCAAAACTGACACTTGGACAAAACCTTCTATTTTGAGCACTTTTGGTCCATTTTCCTTCTATATGGAGATCTACTTGGAAATCTTCTAGAAGTCAAAATTCGCCCACTTCAGCTTATTCCACACATGTGAGCTGTCCTCTACACATGGGATATGACACCTAACCAAAGGATGTGGCTCATGCAATCAATAGATTGATGCCATGTGTCATATGTCTAGAAAACTAGTTTTTGGCCTTTTTAGCCACTAGAACTTGAATTAAATCATATGTAAAACCTATATGATTATGGTACATGACAAGTACACTATTTTCACACGTGGGAACAGGCTCCACACATGTGTGTTTATCTATATACAAGATTTTTGGCCTCTACCAAGCTTATTTTTGCATTTTTCAC
This sequence comes from Diphasiastrum complanatum, assembly GCA_029204225.1. Lineage (NCBI taxonomy): Eukaryota > Viridiplantae > Streptophyta > Lycopodiopsida > Lycopodiales > Lycopodiaceae > Diphasiastrum > Diphasiastrum complanatum. The sequence goes on along the minus strand of CM055092.1, from coordinate 90,638,274 downwards.
AGAGAGGGGTATTCAATTTCTATCATCTCCATCCCTATTCTCTGCTAATCTAGATCCATTCATTAAGCTATTGTATATATTTGTACAGTCGCATACTCTATAGAAATACACTTGTTTCTTGATAGTTTGTAGAAATACAAAGGAATTGGTGACAATGTTCCTTGATAGTTCGTCAACCTTCTCTTATTCCGCTATTCTCAATTGTTCGGCCATCGCACAAGGGTCAGATGTGATATGATGGTGCTAAAAAACATTTTTTTGCGATATTGGTGAGTTTTGTCTGTGACAAAAATCAAAAATTTGGATCCAATTGGTAAAATTGATGAATTTTCACTGTAACCAAAATTTTGACCTGATCTGAGTTGTAACAAAACTCGCCCTAGTGCTAGATGTGTTCTACAAGGCTAATAGAGGACTGGCGAGTTCTGTTTGAGGTTCTCTGACTCTGTTGATGTGTTTTTCTTGGCACTTGATCGATTTTCTATAGCGAACGAAGATCTGATCTGGTGATAGATTTTGAGACTGGTTTTTTTGCTACTTATCATTGTACTTGCAAGCAATCCTACTAGATTTTAGAAAAGAAGTAAGTGGAAAGAATAAAATTTAAAACACACGATACATGAATGAACGAAAAAAGATGGGTACATGCATGCAAACTCATAGAATGACGAATGTGATCGGTACATTTCATGATAGGAGTGTTCATGATACTTTCTAAGTCGACTCCCATTCTTTATAGTATCTAAGGGGATGCCTTCCAATGTTTTAAGATGGACATATCTAGAAGAAAAGATTTGATCAATAATGTATTGCCCTTGCCCTGTGAATTTCAACTTTCTCTTATGTTGTTTTACCTGGTATAGGAGGACCATATCCCCCTCTTTTAACTCCTTGAGGCTATATTTGGAGGAGAAGCCAATTCTAGTGAGTGATTTGGAGGTGCCATCAATTCTAGAGTGTGCTAGAGTGTTTCCTTGTCAAAATCAAACATTTTCAAGTGTAGAAAAGGGATCTTTGTGATCCAAAGTTGAATTTAGGTCAAAACACTTGTACTAGGCCAATTTAATTCCCTACTTGTTGGATTGTGGCGAGTTTTATTGCATAAGAAAGGAGATACATCATTCTTCAAGATTCTATATCAAGTTTCTAGCTTTTGCATGTAGAATTTGTGTGATTCAAAATATGCATTTTTGTAATAACCCTACAGTTGATAGGATCTCTTGATTTTGAAGTTGCTGGACTTTTCAAGAGTGCATTTCAATCTTAGGAGAGTTCAAAAGTTCATGATATTGTAGGTTGATCATGTGTCAAGTGTTATCAACTCTATGTGTTGGATTGGCTAGTTTTGTGCAAGAAAGAGATTTGAGAGGTTCCATATCTTTGTGATTTCTTCTCGGATTCATTTGTTGACTTTCAAAAGAGTGCTAAGTGCATTGGAACAGGTTGAAAGAGAAGATATAATCATTGCAACATGGCTACACATAGAGGCTTCACGTTGGAGAGCAATGATAGGCTTACGTCAAGCAACTATACAACTTAAAAGGTGAAAATTTGTCATGTTGTAGTATAGCATAGCCACCCTCTGCCGGTCAAAAGGGTTAGCTCCACAAGGATCTCTGGGCAATTCACATACTACTTCCAAAATTGGACTAGAGCCCTCTTGGCGTCTACTTAAGTACGAAATCACTAGCCAGTTGAATTTTATGTTCCATCTTTACGCCTAGCCTATGATTTGCAATTAGATTCCAAACAAATCTTAGCCAATCGCCTATTTCATCTTACAAAGCTCTATGAAACCCGTACCATCAGTGTCCATGCACAATAGGTTCACAAGCGTAGACAAAAGATTGGCACGATCGTGCAAAAAATCTCTAATGCCACTTGAAAAAATATCAGATCCATATGACCTAATTATGCCCTTTGATTTTCAGCTAATTTGTAGGGCACATCTAGCTTCATTACCAATGTAAAAATCATGCATCAACTACACATAGAAGATGAAAACTCAATAAGAACTCATCATAAACACTTAGATATCATATGCTATTGTCCTTGTCCGTACAAAAGTTGTACAACAACAACACTTGTGGATTCATATACATAAGAAAATCAACATTCTACACACGAGATCTCACTATATCACCACCAAGATGCAAGAGATTGATTTAGAAACCCAAAGAGATATCTTTCATAAGAATGAATGAGAGAGATGAATTTCTCCCATGTTGTATGCCTATTTATAGCAGCATCTTGCCTAAGCTTATCCAATTATGAAAGTTTTTAGGTACTTGCCAAAAACCTAGATAATCTAACTAGATTCAATGTATCTCTTCTAACCAATTAGAGTAGGTCCAAATCCGACCTAATCCACCTATATACTTGCTAAATATAGTAAAGATACTATTTTTAACTATCTCTAAGTTGTTATGTGCAATTGGCCTCAATATGCCATATAACAAATGACAAAACTAGTTGATTTTCTTCACAACATAAAGCTAATTTCCAACATATGAGATAGATGAAGGATAAAGTACTGTTGATCATAGTATTTACTCATCTTGAACTGTGTTCAATGCTAGATACACTCATAGTTGAGATGAGGAATAGGTGCTTGTGGTCATATGGGACATGAGCATCTCTCCAAATCCTAAATTTAGTAGGGCATGATTGATATAAAGTTTGGACTTCGGAAGAATTTATATGCCATCATCTCAAGAGTCATGAGGTCCTATTATAGTGGTAGATGGAGATGCTAGAATGGTTGAGATAATTTTATTTCTGAAATGGAACATGAGGGGTGCCTTGGAAAGTCTGAGGTTCTGGAAAAGCTTCATATTGAGTTCATTGGAAAATGTTATAGTTGAATAGTGCATTTTAGATATATAAAAAATCAAGCTCAGAACTATAGTCATTGTTTTTGTGATAAAGGATTCATGAGCTAAATGATCTTAGAGAACTTGTCATAAATGCCAATACAGTAGCAAAGATGTTCCTAGCACTATAGTTTTATCATACTAGGACAATTTTGGATCCTTAAAAAAAAAATGTTGACCACCTAAAAGTCACATTATACGAAGTTTTATGGCTTATGTTCTACTACATTATACTACAACATAAAAGTTGCCACTCAATTTTTTTGTTTTTGAGAATGAGAATTTCAAAAACTAAATTCAACTAGTCAAGGTTTGGAAATTCATCTATTTCATAGAATGTTCCTCAACTTAGATTATCTTTAGCTAAAACTTGGAATCATAATTTTTGTTGCTCAACGTCTCAAAAAGGTTGGGCCTATTGTGAGAAATCAAATTTGGCAAAGAAAGAATTGATAAGATACGGGAAAAAAAAACTTGTTGGTATGTTGCATTTAGCCAACAATAAAAACTGGTATACATGTTTGGATTGTGTGATGTAGAGCTTGCAATTAAACAATGTCTAAATTTGTCATGCCAAAGTTTCAAGTCAAGCTCTTACTATAGGTGAAAAAGCAAGATGGTCATATCATTACTTGTATTTTAGTTGATTTGATCTATATGAGAACCAATCACTATGTTGCTTACCTAATCAAAATACCTCAAAGAAAGACAATCAAAAATATCCCAATAACATTACCACCTTGAGTCAAGTTCATACCAATGTTGGATCGGTATATAGATGCATGCAACTAGCCTCAACATTGGTATCATAAAACATACCCGGCTGGTTTCTTAGTATTCACTATCAATACTCATATTGATACCTAAGCTCATTGGAATATAGGAATTTTTGCCCTAGTACCAATAGTAGTATATTTTCAATAAAATAAATTGATATCTCAAATTATGTGTTACCCTGTTTATACCAATCTACAACTCATATACCTCCTCATATTGGCACTTGACCAAAATTCAATTTTTGAAAAATGTGCAATACCCAAACCCGACTAATATCAAAAAATTTCATACCCATCCAACACTGGTCAATACTACCCCAACGTGAAAAAACCAACCATGTACCTTTTGTGCTCCAAATGAGAGTTTGAGCAATACACTTGGACTCTTGTGACACTAGCCTATTCCTCATTGGAAATAGACAAACATCTCCATGAATTTTATTATGGGCCTCTCTAGGACATAAAGAGACCAAAATACTTCGTTTGGTTTTTGTTGGCAAGTCATCTAAGCCTGCCCACTTCATTTCCAAGCACACTACCATCACAATGAAGTTACACAAACAATTATTCATGTCAAAAATATTTGGTTACATGTTATACCCAAGAATATTTCACTAATCTAATTACCAAGTTCACCTAAGCAATTGAGAGTATTTGACATTCCTGTACTAGCGGGCTCATGAGGAGAGAGAGAGAGAGAGAGAGAGAGAGAGAGAGAGAGAGAGAGAGAGACGCACACACAAGCAGGCTCATGAGGCCCTTATTGAGTCAAATATTTTGTTTTCATTGAAACTTTCCTTTAGGATTCAGTGTCCCTTCGCACTTGGGCTGATGTTAGTCCTAATCGATACTACCTTGTAGAGTGAAATGTTCTAAGATTTTGACAGAATACTAGGAGTCACAAGAATATTTTAACAATTAGTCATTCTGGCATTTTTTGTTGTTCACATTAGACTCACTAATGTGCAACTCTATGTAGATCTCAGACTACTTCATGTTGCTTAGTAACCAGTGTTCTTTACAAGTAAATTATTCATGAGTTGTTGTCCATTCTGTTGAATGCAATGCTTATTGATCTTGTTCGTTATTCCTCATGAACGCATCCAAAGTTTCTTTGGTCCCAGGTTCAAGCCTCCCTTGGAAACCAAGATGCGTTATTCTTCATGAATAGTGGGCTTTTTTAACAGCTTGAATTTGTTAGGATTTATGTTGGCTAAATTCACAGCATGCAGATCCCTTAAAAGACTAACTAAAAGGCACCCTTACCTAGCTCTCCAAGCAAGCATGTACAATGAAAAGGCAGGATGTATGGAACAAGCAATATTGCAAAAACTTCCTTAGAAGGAGACAATCACACAAGAATAAACTGCTAGATCCTCACACAAGCCGTAATCAACACATACACAAAAAAATCTTAGAGTTTTGGCAATAATCTGAATCGTTTCAGATAATATTGCCATGAAATCCACATGCATGGTCAAAACTAGGCAAAAACATGCATGACACAAAAGTAGCCCAAAAAGCGGAATTAATGGGACAGACATCTATCTTCATATAGGTTTCAACCTTAAGCCTTCAACATTAACGCTATTTATGATCTAACAGCTTCAGTTTGTCATGCTGAAAGTGAAGAAGCTCTTGCTGCAATTTCAATCTTTTTGATATGATATGACACTCTTGGGATAGCTGTTCAAGCCAACGGTGTTCAAATTCGGAGATAACAAGCTGATCATTAGCTTCCACTAGCGGAAAGCTCGTTGCTGAACTGGAATAGAGCATCAAAACTGACTGAAATTTTCTGTCAAGATTTGCAACAGCCTGTTCAAATAATTTGTGGGTCTTGTGCTGAGCAATCTGTGCAGTCTGGACTAGTCTGTTGCACATATTCTCCGTGAAAAGACGATTTTTTAATTGGATGTTCCCTGGCAAATCTTGCATGCAGTCTTGCAGTTTCAAAGATGAAATCCTAGGTCCTGGTATCTTATCGCTTACATCAGCACTTTTATCTTTCTCAATAGGATCCAATGTGTTCATCCCAATCCTAACATATTCACCCTTTGAACAAGGACCCGTATGTGTCTCATGAATTTCCACACTTTCTGCAACCCCAATCTTGAAGGACTTTGGAAGATCTCCATTGTGTACGCACGCACTAGCTTCGTTTTGCAGAATTTGCCTCCATAAGCTGAAGAGTGTTTCCTCATTACTATCTCTATACCTGTGCAGCTTCGAATCATCTTGAATCATTTTCTTATATTTAGCTTTCATACGCCGGTATTTATGATAAATCTGGTCCTTTGACCAGTCCAGACCAAGTTTTCCTCTAAGAACGTCCCTCAGTACTGCCCAATAGCCATCACCTTTCCTCGGAGGAAACTTCACTCCTTTGAAGTCTTCATGAAGCTGAGAAGAGAGAGTAAGCTCATCTTCAATTGTCCAATTATGTGGAGGCTTTCTTAGCTTGTCAATTGTGTTCCCCACATCCAGCTTTTCTAGGAGTTCAGGTGCCTCATTCTCTTTCTCATAGCCTGCCTTTGTACGAGAAACTTGCCTTACAGGCAGTTTTTTATTCATGATCTGATGGTGTATTCCCATAGTTGTGTGATTCTGCCCAGAGAGAAATGTTTCATGTTCCCCTTTCTGTGGATGCCGGCTTTCCTCATTTCCATGGCTTCCAAATCCAGGCCTCACATATGCCCGCTTCTTGCTCAAAGGTCCTGTCTTAACAGTCTCATCCAGTGCCCGCTTGAAGGTGCGAGTAGATTCGGGTGAAGAGGCCATATTTGGTCAGTGAAGGAGGAAATATTTGGCTAGACTAGAACCATTTGCATCTTCAAGATGACTTAAGCCTGGAAAATGCCATCAACAATTTGAGGTCCCTTAAAACATATACAGCTACTGCAAGAACAAAAATGTTTTCTCCCCCACAATTCACAAAAATATGAGGAGTTTAATAAGCCCTTTTCAAACAAACCCCAAATAGCAATCCCAAGCAGCTTGGTTATTGACAAATTTTATGATCTAGACAAGTCTTTGAAAAGAAACCAGTGAATACAATCACTTGGTAACAGTCCTCACAGTCAAACCTCAAGTAACAACAAAGCAAAGAATGGATTATATGGAGCCTTAATCAAGTGAAAAAGGAACTATGTATTTCTAAAACACAAACCAATAAGATCTTAGTCCAGCAGTTGGAATGCCTAGATAAAAGCTCCACCTGTCTATGCTGTCAATGATGCACAAAATAAGAGCAAACTTATTAAGTAGTTTGTTTACATATCCCAAATACTGTTCACTCCGCAAACTTGTGCAGTACTGCATAATTTAGACTAGTTAGCCAGAATGTCCCAACGTCGACAAAAGCATTAGTTCACTTTGTTCTAACAATAATGAGCCTATACTCAAACTTATGAACAATTTTAGATTGCATAAATAAACGTGATATAATCTCCAACGATTTAGAAGGATGATAATTGATTCCAATTTAAAATGATTGGGTATAGTCGATTGATCTGATGTATAAACTATCTAAGACCCCCAAGAAACTGTTAATTGTGCAAACTGCAATCGTCATCCTGCACAATCGGATCCAAGTTCAGGACCTTTTAACATAAATCAAGGCCAACCATCCCTTACCTAATCAAGTCAGCAACAACATGGAGCACCACCCAAACCTTGAGAACAGCGAAACTGTAATGGTTTCCACACTTCTGAGTTTGACAGAGTCAACTATTTAAGACTTTCTTTTTTTGAAGTGCATAGTCCAATCAAACGTTTAATCAACAAGGGTCCCAGATATAAAGACCCAATAACATTTGCTTTGATGGAAAATGAACCTGTGTTCAGAAACACACATTCCTTTACACTCTCTTTTCGGCTCTTGCAAGGAAACTAACGGCATTCAAAACCCGACATATGAACCAAAACATAATGATAAAGCTGATGGAGATAAGCAGGTTACTGAATTCTGATTTTGTTTCTTTTTGATAAATTTGAAGTTTAAGCTACTTCTAATAAAGATAGTCAAGATATTGTCCACTTGATTAGAGAAAGTTGTTGCACGCTGTCATGATCCAAAACAGTGTATGTGATCTAAAAGCTAGAATAATCCGAGGTGAGTTAAAGTCATTCCACAAACCCTATAAAATTTTCCATCAATCTAGAGCACAGTTTCAAAAATACTCACATGTACCCAGATTCATAATAATATGTATGGCCGTACGGTGGTTGGCCTACGGGGAAGTAGTCAAACTAGTGCTCATCAAAACATGTGACCTAGCCTTATAAAGAAACCTAGAAAATGAATAGGCGAAGCACTACAACACATTGACAAGTTCAAATTTAACTAAAACAGGTTAATTTGCAAAACATTAAGAAGTGAACATCTGAAAACAATATGAAGTAAAGATCATATTTAACATAACCATATATTTTGCGATGTAGAGGGATGCCAACCTTTTGGCATACTTCAAATACTAATACAATCCTGTGGTGTGTAATAACTACAGTGGCAACATTGATCCAAAGTCCGTTGAGCATTTGAAATTAATGCTCCATCTTTAAGGGCTTCGAGAGAAAATGTAAAGGTATCTTTCGTATAGGAAGCTAAGTGACCCTTGAGAATTTGTCATCATTCATAATAGCTTAAAAGGGATCAGAAATTGAGCTGGGTTATGAGGTACAATCGCTCCTCTGCTGCCTCCAAATGATATGTTCCTTGCTGATGTCGGCATGAGAAATGTTGCACAATAACCACTGACCAACTTCCAACATTTTCAAAAGAAAAGGCCAAACTGAAGAATGCTACTACGCCTTGGAACTAATGCTGATTCGCCAGTTCCACCACGAACACCCCTCTCTCCCGCACTCATGAGATCAGCACCGCTCACCAAGGTCAGTTCCATTTTCCGTATAGCCACAGAAGCATGGAGTCTAAAGCCTTCTAACTACAGTGAAGCCTGAAGATTTGCCCTCACATGTATCTGTTATTAGTGTGTTAGTATTGACATAGAAAGGAGGACATGCAGGTTAGAAAGTAAATCAATATTTATCTCAATTATCCCTCTGGCTAAGCATGACACAACATTTAGGTTTGAAAGGCAGCTGGTGAGAAATTTCAGCCCAGCAGATGTCAGATGCATTCCATCTTGGCAGATAATAGCCCCTTCATTTACAAAACTTATTGGAGCTATAAAATATATGGAGCAAATGACATAGCTAGCAAGACTATAATATAAGTACACCAACACAGAGAATATATTGGCCAGAGACATACACAATGTCAGATGTAATATAAACAATGACAAAATTTATTCGCAGATGGATGTTGACGTTTACTGATTCAAATCACCACCAAAAAAACAACACTGCATAGCAATAGACGCAAGTTTTGATTGCAAAATGGTATACTAACCAGATGAAGCGCGGCTTTCTGCGCAGATGTCTGAAGCTTTGAGGCTAGCAATGAAATCTCCTAAATCCTCAAACAAAGAACTATATCTCAATGTGTTGGCCCTTGGGCTCTTCAGAAACAAACCCAAGTTAGCAAAACCGGGAGGTGCAACGAGAATAAGGATGAGAATAAGAAAGGAATGCGCCCATCATCTGAAATTGCAAAACAGAAGCAAAAACACCAACCAATTGCTGCAAACAATGCTTGTTCGTGTAATATGTCATACCCACCATACCCACCAGTTGCTCAATGTGATTTTTCATCTACCTTTGCTATGCTATGCTCTTTCATATCCACTTCCTTCGAGGAGGAGGAGGAAGAATAGGAGGAAGAGGTCTAATAAATGAATGAAGCGCCAACAATAGAGGAAGTGACAGCTACATCAATGTACGCGGATGATTGATTGAATTATTTTAGTATATCACGCAGATGGTGGAGTCTGCTGGAGGGTGGCCTTGCCCATTGGCCCAGGATATTACTAGGAAGTTTGAGAACTTGGTAGGCCTGAGTTCTTGCATTTCGGTGTGTTTTATTTAGTTCTATTGGGTTTAATAGAGGTGTCTCAATCATCAAAAGAAAAACCTGTGAAAAAATTAGTCAATAATTGGGAGGGACTAAGGGAGGGAGAGATAGAGAGTGTGTGAGAAAGAGATTTGTAGAGATGGAGAGTCACATGATCAATTTCAGCATCAAATAACTCACAACACAACCCCCCCCCCCCCCCCGCCCCCAAAAATCTTGTGGCAACATAATATTTGGTTGGATGCAACATTTAGCCAAAACATAGAGTGAGAAGAGAGAAAGTATTTGAATGAAGAATCTTGCATTTAGAGAGAGAAGTGCACAACAAATGTGCAAAATGGTAAACAACTCAAAAAGAAAAAGAGAGAGTGAGAGAGAGAGAGAGAGAGGGTATGCTTTAAGAGAGAATGTATTTTGGTTATTCATGTATTGACACATGCAAAATTTTCAATGGTTGGTTATGCAAATGCACCTAAATCTGAAAAAATCCCCTCGTGTCTAGGTTAAAAGTCCATTATTATTGTGAGAGAGAGAGAGAGAGAGAGAGAGAGAGAATGTCTGTTGTGTTAAAGAAAACATGTTTCGAAACTTCCGAGTGGTCCACGTTTGGCCTAAAATGTATTCGAAGGGCAGCCGAAAAGCAATTGAAGTGAGAGAACACGTGCTTTTAGGAATTTGAAAGAGAAACTTTTAGAAAGAGAGGTTCTAGAGAGAGAGAAGGTATAAAATCGTGTGATGGAGAGAGAGAGAGAGAGAGAGAGAGAGAGAGAGAGAGAGAGAGAGAGAGAGAGAGAGAGAGAGAGTGCAAATTTTTCAATTTTTTAGGGTTTTTTAGTTTTGGGATGAGAAATAGCGATAACATGAGTTTGAGAGATAGAGAGAGAGAGAGAGAGAGACACACACACACACACACACACACACACACACACACACAACTTCTATACATAACCATAACATTCATTTCCACCCAAAGCATTAAAAAAAAATTAATTCCACAATCCATTAGTATGATATCCTCTTAAATTCTGCATTGGTATTCAAGTTCTCATCATTTTTCTATTTAAGATTAGTCTCCCCCCGTTGGCACATGTTTTTGTCAAAACTACAAAGGCAATTGTCACTTGAGTTGCAAGATCTAAATGTACATTCACATTCTTCATAATCCCCCACCTCTTTTTGAGACTAATCCATAGCAATTTTCAAGTGAAATCAACCTCTTTCGAGCCTTTAAAAAATCTCAAGTTATAATCTTATCGACAATAACTTTGAATCTTTGTGTAATCTCAAGTTTGAAGTGAGCATTATTCATGTGTGTGTTAGTCACCACAAGAGGTATGCAATTAGGTATCTCAGATGATGTGATTGTTATCACACACACCTTGTAAGATATTGAAATGGAATTCATTTCATAATACTACTAATACTTACATTATGGCTTGCAAGGCAACTCAATGTGTGAGCTTCCTAAGTTTAGCTTCCTAAGGCAACAAGTTTAGCTTCCTAAGTTATGGTATGTATCGATACTTCGGGTGATATGTCCTTTACAACTAGGAAGAGCTGCCCTCCAAGGTGCCTCTCCTCCAATGTCCCTAAGATCCTTCCAAAGTAGACAATAAAAAAGGCCTCAAGAATTCACCACCCAACTAGATCCATGCACAAGCAAGCCAATCTAGCACCCCCTTGCTTCGCCACAATCAATCACATATCTACTGTTACATACCTATGTAACTAGTATCACTTCAATAACCACTATGAGCCCATTTAGTGTCTGGGGGGCTAAATGGCGAGTCAGTTAAGATAACAGTTCAAACACCTGATCGGATCAATCACCACAGCAGCACATCAAGTGCAACAAGACAAGACAACAGAATAGCTCACCTCAAGCTGTATATTCAATTGATAAGCAAGTACAAAGATAAAGTTGCTTAAAAGCACTCAAAGGGCTCGTAAAATAAAGACGGTCCGATAATTCTAGAACTAAGCACATCTGGTGCCGTCGAAATAAGAAAGCACTGTATAAGTCGATCATTGTTATTTTAACTCTCTCCCTCAATGATCAATGTCTCTCTTTATTTTAGAGTTTACTCTATTCATGGAACATACCTCCATGATAGTATTACAAGTAAAGGCTTTTTACATAACCAGATCTAAGCCAAGTTTGGCTCTAAAAGTCTCAAACTTTTCTTTACTTAAAGCTTTCGTAAATATATCAGCAACTTGTAACAACGTAAAACAGTGTACAATACTTATATCTTCATATTGTAGCTTCTCAGGCACAAAGTGATATTTTACCTCAATATGTTTTGTCCTTGCATGAAAGACATGATTCTTAGCCAATTGTATTCCACTTTGACTGTCACAAAAAATAACAGTAGGATTTACCTGCTTTATGCCAATCTCACATAACAACTTACGTAGCCAAACAGCTTCTTGGGTAGCAAAACTTAATGCTTTATATTCGGCTTCTGTAGAAGAAAGAGAAATAGTATCTTGCTTCTTGCTAGACCATGAAAAACAACCGCTACCAAAATTGAAGGCATAACCTGTTGTTGACTTTCTATCATTTATACTTCCTGCCCAATCAGCGTCAACATAACCCTACAACTTAGGTAAAACACTTTGTCTTTTGTAGATAAGGCCAAGTTTAGGTGTACCTTTCACATACCTCAAAATCCTTTTTGCAGCTTTCCAATGGTCCATAGTGGGTGATGACATGAATTGGCTAATCAAACTTACAACATAGCAGATATCAGGACGTGTAGTCGTAAGATATATCAAACTCCCTACTAGCTGACGAAATAGAGTAGCGTCAACATGTGAACTATCATCAATACGAGATAATTTCTTACCAGCTTCGCAAGGAGTGATGGAAGGTTTGCACTCTGTCATGTGAAATCTCTCCAATATCTCGCCCACATACTTGTTTTGACATAACCTGATATCACTGCTTAATAGAACGAGTGAGGTTCTCATCAGTGCCCGTGATAATGATATCATCAACGTAAAGTACAATCAAGGCAATGCTATCTTCGTTTATAAGAACATAAAGATTTGGATCTGAATTTGTTCATACAAACCCATGGAGAAAAAAAGTAATTGTCAATGCGTCCATACCATGCGCGTGGCGCTTGCTTAAGGCCATAAAGTACTTTGCGTAGTTTACATACCTTCTGTTCTTGTCCTTTTGCCATGAAGCCCTACGGTTGGACCATGTAAACTTCTTCCTCTGAGTCACCATTCAAAAATGCGGACTTCACATCCATTTGATGGATCTTCCATCCAAAATGAGATGCTAGGGCAATGATAAGGCGTAGCATAGTCCACTTAGCCACTGGAGCAAATGTCTCTTCATAGTCAATTCCTTTGCTTTGCTCATAACCCTTCACTACTAGGCGTGTCTTATGTTTTGCTATCGTGCCATCCGCATGAAACTTTGTTCTAAACACCCATTTGTTGTCAATGTGTTTCTTTCCAAGTGGTAGATCAACCAACTCCCATGTATCATGCCTGTGGATGGATTCCATCTCCTCTTCCATTGCCCTTTGCCACTCTTTGTGATCTTTTGTCTCATCAAAGGTTGATGGCTCTCGACACTTCAAAATGTCACTCATTAGGGCATAGTTCACATGATAACGATCGGGAGACTTCCTTTCCCGCGTTGATCTTCTCACAAGTTCTCCTTGTGTGCTAGATCCTGGTTGATTTAGCTTTGCGTCCTTCATGATCTTCTCATACCATTTTGGTATCTTATATTCAGGTGATATACTACGTGGAGAGTACGTATCCCAAGGAGTGTCCAAGTAATGTCTCTTACTTCCAACCGGTTTCTCCTGTATTGCTCCTATTGGCAAGTACCTCCCCCTAGGCTCTTGAAGAGGTGGTGTCCTTTCATACTCGCCCTCTCGACTCTCATCTTCACGTCCATCATCTTGTGGAGCGTCTTCTTCATTTTCTTCTTCCAAAATTGTGGGAAGTCTTTTGATGCTTTCACCACTTGCATGGTCTTCATCTTCATACCTATGTGTCTCATCAAAGATCACTTGCTAATGTGAATCTTGTTCATTACAGGATCAAAACACTTGTATGCCTTCGTCCTCTCGTCATAACCAATGAAGATACACTTGATTGCTTTGGCATCAAGTTTCTTCCGCTCTTCCTTTGGCACATGTACATAGGCCTTACATCCAATGACACGAAACTTGTCAATTTTTGGCTTTATTCCTGTAAATGCTTCTTCGGGTGTCACATTTGGAACCGCAACTGTAGGACTCATGTTTTGCAAGAACGTTGCCGCACTGCACGCTTCCGACCAAAGTGAATCGATCAAGCCCATTTGCTTCATCATGGAGCATGCACTCTCCATAATAGTCATGTTTTTCCTTTCAGCTACACCATTACTATGCGGCATGTGTGACTGTGTGAATTGTCTTTAGATGCCATGTTCCTTGCAAAAGTCCTCAAAATCATCAGATTTGTATACGCCCCCTCTATCAGATCTTAGCACTTTAATGCATGCATCCAGTTGGTTCTCTACCAAAGTCTTGAACTCCTTGAAGCGGGCAAAAGCGTCAGATTTCTTCTTCAAGAAATAAATCCATGTCCTACTAGAGTAATCATCTATGAAAGTCATAAAATAATATGCTTTCCCCAACGACATGGTCTTCATTGGGCCGCACAGGTCACTATGAATAAGTTCCAACAGTTTCTTAGCTCTTGCAGCTCCACCTTTCTTGAATGTCTCCCTGTGATGCTTTTCCATGATGCATCCTTCACATATTGCATGATGATCATCCTGCAATGTCCGTAACGCTATTACCATCTTCAGCTTCACCATCAATCTCAAGCTTCCAGTCAAGTGATCAAGTCTTTTGTGCCACAACTCAGATTGAGATGTTGTTGAGATAGCCAAACCATATTCTCCTGGTTTTGCAGCATCCAATTTATAAAGGCCACAGTTACTATCTCTATAACCTTTTGCCACCACTTTATGATTGTGGTTCATATTCCCGATAAGGCATCCATCCTTGACAAATTCAACCTTAAGATGTTGATTAGCCATTACTCCAACAGAAAGCAAACTCTTTTTGAGTCCAGAAACATAAAGCACATTAGGGATGTTTTTGATTTTACCATCAGGAAACTGCACGGGTACATTACCCACACCCTGTATTTGGCATTCCTCCCCATTGGCTTGAGTGACCTTATCTTCATCATGGATTGGTGAGAATTTCTCAAACCAATCATGTTTCCCAGTCGTATGCCTTGTGGCGCCTGAATCTATGAACCATCTAGCACCATCATCAACCTGAGATGCCAATGTTCAACGAGAAGACACTTGTCACGTCATTTTCTCCATCATCTTCGGCAATGTTGCCTTGTTGAGTCACTTTTCTCGCCTTTACGTCCACTTTCTTCTTGTAACACTCATGTGCCCAATGACCCGGTTTGTGGCAATAGTAACATTTGTCTTTCTTCTTCTTTTTCTCTTTTGATGACAACTCTCCCTCGTCATCATCATCCTTAGATTTTTTGGGAATCCTCTTCCATCCTTTCTGCTTGCCTTTAGCAAGCAAGGCTTGATCCTCCTCTGGGGTTTGCCTTGACTTCACCACTTCGCGACGTTGCTCTTCCTGCAACATGATTCTGTGGAAGTCTTCAAAAGTAGGCAACCTCTCCCTCGAAGCAATGCCGCTTACAAACATATGTAATCCTTCCGAGACACCACCCATTCTGGCATGTACCAATTCAACGTCCCTAATTGGTTCTCCAATTGCCACAAGTTGATCTCTCAGCTCCTTTATCCTGGTGAAGAAAGATCCCACTGATTCACTTTCTTCCATCCTTACTGCGTTCAATCTCGACTTCAAGAACATGGCCCGAGCTGGATTGCAAGTTTGAAATTGCACTCTAAGAGCTTCCCAAGATCCCCTAGCTGTCGTGGCATCACTTATATGAGTGATCACATGGTCTTTCACTAAAAGATTGATCAAGGACAATGCTCTCTGTGCCTTTTTATCAAAGGCCCTCATGTCACCTGGAGTGGTATTTGGCCAGACTTCAATACCTGCCACAATCTCCCATAATTCTTTTTCCATCAAAATGCTCTTCATTTTGAATTTCCAAATGTTGTAGTTAGAAGCCCCATCAAGTTTGCTTGCATCGCCCAAAATTGCCTCCTTGATGTTTGCCATTTCCAAACTGCTTAAAACTCCACCTGTAGGCTATAAAGTGTATGCCGAAGCCAACCATAATGTCAGAAATAAAAAATAATGACTTCCAATTTTTGGCTTACCAGGCCACCCGCCGCTCTTTTGCCAAATTGAAAGCCAAACTGGCGTCGCTTTCCGAAATGCTTCTCATCACCAACTCCCAGCTACCTGCCCAGTGGAATGGTGAAATCACTTATGGCGTCTTCCAAACACTTTCTCCGCGGCAATCACTCTGTTTTGGCGTACCGTACTTGCAGGTACAGTCAGGTGCCCTTCGTTTGGAGGCTATAGCCTTTCGTTAGGCCAAAATAGGGTAAAGGAGGTTAAAATAAGGGCAATTTGGGTTTTTGAACTGTTTCTTCAGTGTGAAGAAACTTCACCTTTCACAAAACTTGAAACCCAACAATTTTTTCACTTTGAAAAAATTTTAATAAAAAGAAGAGTGCCTCTGCCCTTCAGATCTTCAGGACCCTTTCAAAGCCCATCTAGGGGTGATCCTCCATCCTGTGGCCCATGTTTCTCCCTGAGAACTTCATCTTGGCCATTGATTTTATTGGAGGCTTATCTGATGGTTGCTAACAGTCTCGAGCGCTGAAGGTAGATCTTCCAGATGCCAAACACCTCCACGCACTACGGCTTCTCTCCGATTCATCGCGCGCGAGCCTCCATGCGACCTCTCCTCTCTCCACGACTATGGAGCTGACAAAGGGTTTTGGAAAAAAAAACGTCCAACTTTTCAAGCTTTCCTCTAGCTCTCCCCGGCAGTCAGCGGCTGTCTATAGCTTGATCACTCCTGCTAAAACGCCCGTCTTCAAGCTTTTACAGCACTGAAAAACCTTGTAAATGGAGAAAGATCTTCAATTTTTCCTTCTAAAATCCCAGCCATGAAAGAAGAAAGACTTATGGAGCTATGCTCAGGTTTTCTCTTAGCCAATTTTTGCAGTCTTCTACTGCACTCAGGTCGCCCTGCAGTCAGCCATCACCTGCTTCAAACATATCTTCAATTGGCTTCAAATTGAATCCATAGTACGCAACCTTTCTATGGTTCTATGCTTCCGTTTAGCTTCTCGTTTCAGCCAACAATCCCCCGCCTTTGAATCTTCTTATAGTTTTGAGTTATTCCACGAATCTCCACAAACTTGGATTTGTGCTTCCTAGCCAACAAACCGTTGTGAATTTGCGGCTCTCTATCCTTGTTCGGTGATTCAAGCCACCAAGAGCTCTGATACCAAGTTAAGATAACAGTTTAAACACCCGACCGGATCAATTACCACAGCACAACATCAAGTGCAACAAGACAAGACAACAGAATAGCTCACCTCAAACTGTATATTCAACTGATAATCAAGTACAAAGATAACGTTGCTTAAAATCACTCGAAGGGCTTGTAAAAGAAAGACGACCCGATAATTCTAGAACCAAGCACATGTGGTGCCGTCGAAATAAGAAAGCATTGTATAAGTCGATCATTGCTATTTTAATTGAGTCACCCTTGGATAAGGGGTATCCTTGGATTAAGGGTAGGTGCCTTTGGATTAAGGTACTTGTGTCCTTGGATAAGGGTATATTCTCCCTTAGAATCATCAATTTATCGAAAGTCTAATTAACACTAGAGAAAATGAATCTAAATTCCCAGAGGCAGTCTTCTTAATTAATTCCCAATTGTTATTCTCATTTGCTATCAATTAAACTTCAGGAATTGAAAGTAGATTAACAAAATTGATCGACTGGGTCAACCAATCAACTACCCCTCGTGCTTCATCTCTTTCCTCCCTTCTAAATATGGTTCAGGCTAAAAGCCCAATTTGTACTAGAAAATAGTTCAATTTGGTATCAGCAATACATAACTACTAATCAACCAGACAATTTTGATTGTTCATTCATTAAGTGTCGCACTTAATTATTGACAAATCCCCTTATGGATAAACATAGAAACTGTTCCAATAAGATTTACATTATTCTTGGTCTTTACTAAGCCCAAAAAACAAGAAATGCTCCTAATAGTTGATAGATTCCAAAATCTACAATGAAAAGTGGAACTATGACTTTAAAAACTGACTGATTTCAACTCAGTAAGATTATTCACTTTGCAAGTGATTTTTGTTTGATCAATAACCAACTAATTTGAACAAATCCAAAACATCCATGGTTACTTCAAATTTTATGTAAAGTGGGATTTTCAAATTCCGTTCGATATGGACCTGAACTGTGAAAATCGATCGAAAGCATCGACTTAGCAGTTTCACGGTTACCATCACATTTCAAAAGGATTCCAAAACATCGGGGGGCATGCATCAGATATGACATGTAGTGATTTCTAAAAAAATCAAATTTTTTACGTAAATTGCGTAGAAACTGAAAATTAGCTTTTTGAACTAGAATCGCTAAAAATAGCTTCATGCATGAAATTTTCTCTGATCAATCTACTGAACACCCATATACCATGCATCCAAACATGCATACAGGTCTATCCATACATTTTCATCAACAGAAAAGCACTACACTGAGTTACATGCATGTATGCATTAGAACATCACGAAAAATTTGCGAATTTAATTCAAAAATTGCCAAACTTCCGATAGCCACAATTTTTTCTACAGGACACCAAATTGGTCGCTGTAAAGCACAATACAAAGGGTCTACAAAAAACTTGCCACATCACCCTGCCACATAGGCTTCACACGGCTGAACTGTAATTAACCAAAAAATAGGTAGGAGGGCGCATTTTTTCAAGATTGATTCATAAAAAATCCATCTACAACCCAATATGCATCCAATCAGAGGTTAAAAACACTCTTCTAAGGTTCATTAGAGAGACATAGAGGCTTCTATCAGGTCCAACAAGCAATAATAGGCTCAGATCATGCAAAAAATGCATTTTTGGACTTCTTCAACAAGAAAAACTTCAACATAATGGTGCCTAAGTCTCACACAACCAAAATCTGTACAAGTATCCATGTCTCTTTTCAAGTGCTAGGATCTTGCCTATCCTATCGACTAGTTTACATTGATCTGATTTGAGATCTACTTTGTGTCTTAAATCTGTAATTTCGCTTACAGAAAGCATATTCGTTGAAAGATTTGGTACATGCAGGACACTTGAAAGTAGCTTGGATTGATCATTTGCAAAGCTTAATCTTACTGTACCTTCACCTTTAATAGCTTGTGTGCTATTGTCACCCAGGTGAGCATACCTCTTGGTAAAGTAAGGCGTATAGGACTCGAAACAGCCGATGTGGCTGGTCATATGTTGTCTGGCTCCAGAATCTAGAAATCAAGAGCTGTCGTCTAATGCTTTTGATTGCTAGTCATGAACGCACGATGATCCGCTTATCGATTAGGCTAAAGTGCTTCTTCAACTGCATTTGCCATCTGATTCGATTGTCCGTTGTTGTTTTTCTTTGCTTGTAGGATGCGGCAATCTTGAATCTCGTGGTTGGTTCATTTGCAGTATCTGCATAACTTCTTCTTCTTAGTCGACGGGTTCAATTGCTCTTGATGTTGTGTTGGTTTCTGATTTGGCTTTGGTTTCTTTGGGCCTTTCTTCTTCTGCTTAGTCAAGCTTATGTTGGTGTATACGGCATGAGAGTCGACAATTGAGGAACTGGAGGGCTTGTTCCTTCTGGTGTCTTCCTATAGCAGCATTGTGATATCTCTTGATGGAGTCAGTTCTAGGTGTGTGGTGATCATCATCACCCAGTTATCATACGATATTGGCAAGCTTGAAAGCAGTGTCATTATTGCATCTTGATCATCTATGATTGATCCGACTGCGGCCATTTGCTGCAGCAGAGTCTTGAACTGGTTGACGTAATTTTGCAACAAATCACCACTTGTCATCTTGAGGGAGAAAAACTTCTTTCTGAGGTTTGAGGTCTAAGCTTCAAACACATGGCCGATTTGTGTGTCTGATATATTGAGGATGATCAACGCAAAAGCTTTTCCATCCTTCAGCTTCCATCGGGAGATTGCAGCGTCGTCTACTTTGGGTCTTGCCTCTGCACCTGTGACAACATCATACAACTCCTTAGCCATTAGCACAATTTTCATTTTATTCAAGCAGATTTTTCAAGTTGTTTAGATGATCATTCATCAATTTATTTTTAACAATTCTAATCAGAAGAATTTTTTTCGTAGAAAATAATTTGGCTGACACATCTCTAACATCATAGAGAGTGTTTAGAATGTCTCATACTTTCGGCTTTGGAAACAATGACCAAGCAATAAGTCTTAAATATTCAAGATCAATAAAAAAAAGGCTTTGCCATCCTTTACTTTTCACTTTATAATTAATTGCTAGCCAATTAGAGAATTTTCTTCCATTCTTTCTACAACTTCTCATAGTTCTTTAGTCAGGAGGATGACATTCATTTTGAAGCTTCTCCACATGTGGTAGTTAGTTGCATTGACATGCACTGTATCACTGGAGGAATGCATGTGTGGATACTACAGACGAGTAGAAATAATGAATGAAGTATAGTTATTAGCTTCATTATAAGAAGGTTCAAATAGTTGCGTAGACTATCAAAGATTATGATGTTGAGCAGTATGTAACCTGCTCTAATACCATGTGGGAAAATGATCAGACAATTATCAAAATCATAGTTCTGATACCTGGTTTTATAAGATTAGATAGATGAAATTACCTGGTTTTATAAAATTTTCTCAAATTTGTTGTGTAGCTAACAATATATTCAAACTATCAATTTATCTCGCTAGTCGAGGTGTCATAAACTGCCATGGTAGTTATGTTTGGTAGCTAGTTAAATCAATATGTCAATTATCAAGATGAATAAAGAATATATAGAACTATAGAACAAACAAAAATTGAAATAACTGAACCTTGAATATGTTTTGAACAAACTAGTTTAAAGAACTACTATAAGAGATATTACAAAATAAATTAATTATTTAACAAGAAATATTCATACATAAAAGATGAAAAAAATCATTCATTATTGAAGTTGCAGTATTACATTAATATAAATGTTGCGTGGACTTCTCATATCGATATGAAGACTGATAAAAAAACATTGAGAGTCCAAAACTATTGCGCTAACACTGCTATGGATTTACTTGTCTGATACATTTGCCATTCTACTGTGTTTTTTTTGCACTCTATACATGTATTTGGAGTTGCAAGTATTTGCTTCAATGTGTAAGCTGAAAAATCAAGTACTGAGTTAGACTTATGGAGTAGTGTACAAGTAGTAGATATTTGACATAGCAACATGTTAAAATATCAGCGTATGGATTGTTGTCAATGATTGTCACAATCTTGTGAAATTGTCCTTTGAACTTATGCAATCTCTCCTCTATAAAAAATTTCTATTCTATAGACAGTGTCGTAATTGAGTCGAATTGAGATTTTTGGATTGAAATAAAATCAGACCTATAGGGTTGAATTGGATCGAGTAAAAAAACTTAGACTCAAAATAGATTTAGACCTTGGGGTCAAATTAAATTGATTAAAAAATTCCAGGGTCAAAGTATAATTCGACCTTGGGGTCAAATCAAATCGAATAGAAAAACAAGAAATTTCAGATCTCTTTTTATGATGGATCGAGAGGCTTTACCTCATAAATTGCTTCAAGGCATTTGCAATGAATTTCTCATCGAGTCTCTTCAAATTTTCACCTTGGATAGAAGACAAGAATATGATGATGATGAATTCATTTGTTACATCAACTCACATCAGTTGAAGACAAAGCTTGGAGCTCGAAGAACAAAATCCAATAAAATTCTGAGCACATGTCAAATCTTACCAATGGAACCTTATCAGGCAATATTGTTGTAAGTCAGTTTTAAATCAAGGAGTGGAAAGTCTGTGCATGATGTGTCATACTACTTCAAAGAATATGAGATGGATGAAGTAGTTGTAATAATGTCAAGAGCTAGGAAGGAAGCAAGAGAAGATACATCCCTAGGAGCTAACATCTATGGACATGCAGAAATGAAAAAACTAAACTTATCCAACAAGGGAGAAGACAATCGTGTCAATTTTTTTTGGAGAGCAAATCAAAGGCCATGAGCGATGAGATTTAAGGTCTCTCTTTGGCAAGTACCATGATTATTTTGGATGGAATTATGACAAGCTCAAGGGCATATCATCATACGTGGTGATTCACACCATTCCACTAGTTGATGGTGCAAAACCTACAGCGGCTATGGCTTATAGTACTAACCTACACTATGTTCAATTGATTCAATAAGAAGTGACAAAACTTTTAGATGCAAGATTCAAATGACCATTCAACTAGAGTGGACCTTGTTGGAAATCAAAGAAATTTGATATTTGTAGCATAAGTGGAGAGCAAGTGGTCGATGGATCGGAAGTGTGGCAGTTTACCAGCAATGTGTGAGTACAAGAGCTTGAAGCTAGCGCAAATTAGTAGGCGCAAAAAATGCTTCAACTGAGTTCGTTGATTATTGCTTAAAACTCGAAAAATTGAACTTAATCTTTTATAGCAAAACACTTGCAGGATGATAAACTGATCAGAGTGCTGACTCCAATAGATCTTCCTTGATGATTGGAAGTCAGATGATCAATACATTGAAAGCTGACATTAATCTACTTAATTAGCTACATTTGTCCTACAGTAGGTAGCTGCCATTTTACAGTGAATGTCTGTACAGAGATGGGTGGACTGTCAGTTTCGGATTTCTGACAGTATCAAATTTTACAAAGACTCGAAAA
The DNA here is from genome assembly GCA_029204225.1 of Diphasiastrum complanatum. Lineage (NCBI taxonomy): Eukaryota > Viridiplantae > Streptophyta > Lycopodiopsida > Lycopodiales > Lycopodiaceae > Diphasiastrum > Diphasiastrum complanatum. The sequence goes on along the minus strand of CM055092.1, from coordinate 90,615,745 downwards.
ATATAACTAACTCAAAAAATTACAATGACTTAGAAAATTACGAATTTTCCGAATCGATTCCATATCAAAAAATTCTGATTTTTGGATATCGAAAAATCTTAGATTTTTCAAGTTGATTAAGTATCAAAAAATTCTAACTTTTGGATATCAAAAAATCTCAGATTTTTCGAGTCGATACAGGGCTGGAAAATTTTAAAAAATGCGAGTCGAGTTTTTGCTATAATAACTTTCTGAGCCTTTTTATTTTTTTATTTTTTATCAAAGATAGGTATGAACAGAATTTTTCAGGATGCTCATTACCTAATGGAATTGGGCTTGAGTGTGAATTCCAACAATCCCCCTTAATGTGGATCCTGAACATCACAAAGCAATTAAGCATCAATGAATCTATCAAGCGAAGACTCCACAATCTACCAAGCAGAGAATCCATGATCTCTTTCAACTTTATGAAACCTGATTCCTTGCACTCCATGCCTTAGTTATGGAGAAGCAACGAAGAAAGACTTGGCATGATTGCAACATAAAGGCCAAGGATATTAAGAAAGGTGAATTGGCCTTTCTTCATAGCACCTGAGCACATACAGAAAAACTAAAAGTTCTAGGAGAATGACCCTATAAGGTAGTTGACCAATGGAGCAATAGTATTCGCAAATTTCCAAGCCCAATTGCTAGATACACGCATCAACAACAACAATCTTAAATTCTACTATGCAACTAATGTCTAGTTGCAAGAAGAGCAACAAGCTTGGATATGGGACAAGTAGGCTATATATGATAAGTTTACCTAGGAGTATGAGTTGATTACTCAAATAGCTCTTATGCGATAACTTGGTTTTGAAATTAGTGCTTAGGTAGATTACCTCAAGGGCCAATCTAGAAAACCCCAAAGTTCATGATGCATAGATTGTGTAGCACAATAATAAATTGTTGTCCTAGCTCATAAGAGGAGGGATTATGCATCCAGATTTCTTGGTTTAATCATGTCTATAGTTCCAAATTTTACATGTAGGAGATCAATCTATGGGTTGAGATTTTTTGTGTTCTCATGGTGCCTAAGAAAGCCAAAAATAATAATTTTTTTAGGTTTATGTTCTTCTGATGTAGCTTTTCAATTACATACTATTAGATTTTCAAGCAAGCATCCAATCATGCCTTAATGAAAAAAAAAAGGGTCATCTAGTGTTTTCTATTGCATTTTGGACAAAAACGGCATATGTGTGACACAAGTCACCTTTTTCCTTTGTACATGATTATACTAGCTATCTCTAAAAATATTAAACTATCAATTTAAGTAAAACAATTATCTTGTGCTAAGAATATTGTTCTCCAAAAGATTGGTATAATCTACTATTGCATTGTCTTATCGGAATAAAAGGAATCATCCCTACTCTTTCTAACTGACTTTGATGTCCTTCTCTAATTCCTCAATGTCCTCTCTTAAAGGAAAGGAAAAGATTACATGTAAAAGATGCATGATTACAAAGTGCTATACGTCATTAAAGGAACTACTCCATTAGAATAGCACGTGCCTAGTCAAAAATCCGACAATATATCTTTTTAGTTTCACATTGTTATAAAACTACACGTTTACTTGAAAGGGATACTTAACTTGTTGTGTTAAGGAATGTATATATATGCCAAGTTTATACGAAATGCAAGCTTGCTAGATATTGAAACTTTACAAAGATAGTCAATTGTGACTATAATGGTTTATGATATTTTCTTTCAATTATAAGTTCTCAGGTATTTCTCAACAAATTCCATCACTATAAATACTATTATAATCATTCTACCATTTGTAGGCTTGCTAAGTCAACAACGTTCACAATTGCCATCTAATTACAATAATATTAAAGGTTTCATATGATAAAATATATTCTAGAAGCTCGCCTATTCAAAAAAGAATATGCATTTTTGAAAGTTTTCAAGAAACGATAAGTTCTAGAATATTATCTTATAAAATCACTTGAGTCAAATCACCTTTCACCTATTTGAGAATCTTGAAGCTCATAAATTGATTCTCTTTCTAGAATATTTGCTATCTGCCTACCATGACACCATCAAAAGACAAAGTCAATATCTTGGACATACATTGTTTAAAATAGGATGAACACCCTTTTTACTTTCCTACATTACATAAAATTTAAGATACCACCCACTAACCAATATCAGTGTCCATGTTTGAGAACATGTGACCTTCAATTGCTAGTAAAAGCATGCATCCTTAGAAATATAGAAAATAGTTTGATGACATTGCAAATTGTGTGAATTGAAAAATACTTCACTAATCAAATGTAACATGTATAAAACACACAAAAAGTAGGGGGCTTGTAATGCAAAATATTGGCATAACACATGATAATGAAATAAACAAAAAAGACATTCATTATCTTAATGAGAAATGACCCCGTATGGTATTTAGTGAAATAATATTGATTGGCTAACTAATGATTATATCAATATTGCCATTTCATGTGCAAAGATATGCGATTTGGACAATCAGATGACATCATTATCTAGAATATATTATATTCAACTTTAAACTTTTTAAGTATTTTCTTGTAGTGATAATGTTGAACTAACATGTCAAACTATTATAAAAGATATTTTAAACTAGCCATCTTGTATACTTTTTCTTTTTTTGTGCAAAGATACTTAATAATATTTTATTCTCTAATAAGTACTAAGAATGTAATTTATAGTAAAACATTTATGGTTCTGCACAGACTTTTTCCTTGTGTGGCTGACACTACCCCTTTATGGCTATTTTTGCAAATATATTGGGTGATCATTCTTAATGATTGAAACCATATAAATTGACATGTTGATTGTATTTAGGCATGGATAAATGAGATTTTTACTAGAGTCATTGTCAATAGTTTCACATAAATGGGCCCCATTGTTTCTCCTCCACCTAAGCTACTTTTTAACTTTATATAGTAGAGGTTAAAGAGATGATCAAATTTTGTAGGATGGCCACAATATCTCAAAATGTGTTAACAATGATGCCATCTTTGAAAAAAAGAAATTAGTGACAAGTTGGAATAGCAATGAAGGTTCTAGTTCATCCTTAAAGCTCTTTACTAGCAATATAGGTATGGACAAAAAAGCATGGCTAATATATTAGATATGCTTATGTCAAAGGCCATAAATGTAGCTAAGTTGTACCACTTGCTAGATGATTGGTTTTTGTGTACATGGGCCTTCTTCACTACATTGGAGCGAAGCCTCAACTAGTGATATAAATGGTGATGTGTATTTTGTTGTCTACTAAGACTACAAATTAAGACATCCACATGATATCACCTTGGAGTCAATAGTATATGCAATTTGAGCAATCATAATTCCATTCTTCCATATTTGGCATTGGTTAGAGGGGAGGATACTCTAGGTTATGGGGATTGCGCTCCTATGGCTTGAGATTGTCGTTGTAGTTATTTGAGAAGGAGGCTTATATACCTATCAGCCACACAAAGGAGTTATACCTTGCATCACTAGCCTAGATATATCAATGAAATTTTAATCAAAGAATAGTTTAATCCAACTCTTAGAACATGTTCCACTACCAAGGGTGACTTCAAGTAGTTTAAGTGCCTTCAAACTCTCTCTAAGAGGATAGCCTCTTTCATCAAGGATTAATCTTTTTTAACCACAAGTCTATATGAAAAATTCAACTAGTTTAAGTTGTCTAATTTGGCAATTTGGAGGCCAAAGTAGATTTCAACTTAATGTCAATAAGGCCTAAAAATAGTGTCCTTGTTATTTTTAACAGGTATATAAGTGGATAAGGTCGGATTTAGAGCTACTTTGAGATACATTGAAACAAGTCACTTATTTCTAGGTTTTTAGTGAAGTACCTAGAAGTTGCTATTTTTGGGCAAGTTTAGGGAAACTGACCAAGTAACATTATGGCTGTTATAAATAGCTATAAAAATGTGGAGAAATCACCTTCATGTTCTCGTGTTGTATGGAGAACTTTCCTCTTTGGATTCTATATAGGTCCATCTCTTGCATATTTCTCTTGATATCTTGAGTTTCTATGTGTAGAATGTCGATTTTATGGTTGATCTAGCTTTCACACGTGTAAGTACTGTACTTCAATGCTACTGTATGGAAATGGACATTACTAAGTCATATCTAAGTGTTTATGATCATATATTTGTGCATTTCTATGTTCTAGCATGCATAAAGTAGTGATATATCTTCTAGCTATTTCTAGATGTGCACTCCAAATTCGATCAAGATCTTGTTGATCCACTAATGTGTTTTGAATCTATATTTTTTCACATGGTATCAGATCAGGTTGCAGGCTAAAGTTGGCAAATTTGCCAAATCTAGAGGTGGATTTGAGGGCGCCATGAATTCTTTGTAGATTTGGAGGTGTTTCTAGCTCAAATCTTGTAGTTTCGACTATAGAGTTTGGATCTTTGTGATCTTAAAGTCATTTTAGGTCAAAATACTTGTAGATGGCCAATTTTTGAGACCACTTATTGGAATTTGGAGACAAAAATTGATCATTATTGTGGATGGTATGTTCTATTAGATGAGATATCTAGATTCTATTGTGGATGGTACATTCTATTAGATGAGATATCTAGATTCTAGCTTTTGCATTTAGATTTTGCTTGAGTCAATATTTTGCATTTTTTATGAAACCCTAAATTTGATAGGATCTCTTGATTTTGAGGTTGGTGGACTTTTCAAGAGTGTGTTTCAATCTTAGGTGTTGGCAAAAGTTCATCATATTGTGTCTAGATCTATTGTGATCAAGAAATCAAGATTCCATGTGCTAGGATTTGCTAGAAAGAGAAAAAGGAGAGGCTAGATTGTTTCCATATCTTTGTGATTTCTTCTTGAGTTTCATTTGTTTATTTTCAAGGTAGTGCTTAGTGCATTATTAGAACAGGTTCAAAGAGAAGATCAGATCATTGCAACATGGCAACCTCAAGTGGCTTCATGTTGGAAGGCAATGTTAGGTATACCTAAGCAAATTATTCTACTTGGAAGGTGAGGATGGAATCTTTGCTTGAGATGAATGATTTGATGGATATTGTTGTAGGTGTGGAGGAGAGACCTTTGGCACCACAAGATCAAGTGAGGTATGACAAGAGTTCAAAGAAAGCTCTACATGTGATCAAGATGAATGTGACTAATGAACTTCTCAAAGAAGTTGGTAAGTGCACAACGTCAAGTGAGGCTTGGGAATCTTTGAAGAAGGTTTATGAGTCCAAGTCTACATCTAGGGTCCTAACCCTAAGGAGAATTTTTTTTAAAGTCTTCAAAAGAAGGATGAAGGTGCTCATGCTTTTGTTTTGAGAGTTAAAGCTTTGAGTGATGAACTAGCATGCATTAGTGAAAGCATTAAGGATGTGGAGCTTGTTTAAGTTGTTCTTAATGGCTTGTTGGATGATCATGCTAATTTGGTGCAAAGTTTTGCTATTCAAAAGACATTGCCAAGTATGGAGGATTTGCAAGAGATCTTGGTGAATGCGGAGTTTAGGCTTCTATCAAGAGGAGGATCTACTTCCATTTCTCAAGTTTGAGAGGAGGAGGCTATGTTCTCAAGAGGGCAAAACCAAAAGCAAGTGGTTAAAGGGTCAAGATCAAGGTGAGCCTTCTACTTTTGTTGGCAAGAGAAAATATAGATCCAAGTTAAAATGCTTTTATTGTGGATTCAAAGGGCATTTTGCAAGTGATTGCTTCAAGAAAAAGAGAGAGCAAGATGAGAATCAAGGCAATTTCAATTTTGATGAGGATGGTGTTGGTGATCAAAACTCAAATGATGATGCCTTTATGATGTCTTCTTGTTTGCTAACCAATGATGGAGATATTGATCCATGGTGGATTGATAGTGGAGCAAGCTTTCATGTGACATGTTGCAAAGAGTACTTCACTTCTTTGGTGCCTCATGAAGGAGAGAATAAGGTCATCAACATGGCCAATGGTGGTAAAGTTGTTATCAAGGGCATTGGTACTATTCATATTTTTCTCTCATCTACAAATAGGAATGTTCATTTGAAGAATGTTTTGTTCATACCTTCCATTACTAAGAATGTGCTTAGTGTGTGTCAAATGGTTGACAAAGGGCTCAAAGTATAATTTGTTGGTTATTCTTGTTTGATCTAAAGGAATGGAGTCTTGATTGCTCAAGGCAAGAGACAAGGTGAGCTCTACAAACTTGATGGATTTGTTGGTTCTAACCATAGTGGTTTGAAGGCAAAGAAGCAAGTTGTTGAGCTTTGTTCAATGTCAAAGTCACAAAGTTGTCTTATTCTAGATCTAGCTCAAGATCTAAGATGCCTTTTCATTTGGTACATTTGGATTTACATTGTACTAGTTCTTTGAGTAATGGAGTAGCAAAGATGTTTGTGACTTGAATTGATGACTTTAGTAGATATTGTTGGACTTATCTTCTAAAGAGTGAGGATTTCATATTTGATGTCTTTCTCAAGTTCAAGAATGTTGTGGAGAGTCAATTCAACATGAAGATCAAGTGCTTAAAGTTGCAAAATAAAGATCTATTAACAAAGTTCAAAAAGGTTTGTTTGGCACATGGGATCAAGAGGGAGCTTTCAAACTCAAAGGTTCTACATGGTGTGGAAGAGAGGAAGATCAATCTTTTTGAAAGAGCTAAATCCATGAGGGTGAATGCAAATTTTCTGCTAACTTTGTTTGCAATAGGTACTCAAATGAAGACATGGATGATAAGAGTTCATTTGAGGTTATTTTTGGTAAGAAGCCAAGCTTGGAGCATTTGAAGATCTTTGGTAGCACTTGCACAACAACAGCATCAACCGAGGAGAAGGTACCAGATGTAAATCCTATAATGGAATCAACCGAGCCGTTTCAACCTCTCACACCCACATTATTATTATTGATGTTGATAAGTTTGATTACTTTGATACTAATGATGTGCTAGAAAGCTTTGATAAAATTGTTTCTACAAGGGATGTACATATCAAAGAGGAGTTAAATCCATCGAGCAAACCAACCCCTAACTCAATCCATTGCTATCTCCATTCTCCTGTCCACAATACCTGTCCTTTATGATACAATAACCACCACCACCTTAGTCCCTACTACCACTACCTTACCATCAGACCCACAATTTTGCTTCCCACCATCACATTATGCACCTTCCCAATTCCCTCTGTTCAAAGATGTCAACAATCTGTCGAAGACTACCAAGCAGGTCCGAGAATCCCATGTCGGGATGTCCTTTCACTTGCACTAGTTGGTAAGTTAGAATGAAGAACTGGCTAACCAATTAGCTGAGAAGGCTAAAGACCTGGAGGCTTGCCATGTAGAGCTCAAAGAAAAATGAATATGAGCTGCAGAAGATGAGCTAAGGAGCCAGGAACTACAAGGAGCAAAACCACCCAACCAACAAGAAATGGCTAGTCAATACCCTAACCACTTCACTTCCATGCCATAGTGAATGAATACAAGAGAGGAGAGGAATCTAGACTCATGAATCTGAAATTCCAATAGGGAGATGGGCGAGTTTCCATGGTATGTATTCTCTCCAAGAGGAGAGAATATTTCCCTTATAAAGAAACAAAACATTTCTAATTTCAAATTGCTAGCTTTCAACCCTCAGCCTGACGAAGACATTCACGAACTCGAAGATCTGGAGACACGAAGCACGAAAAGTTTCGCGAACACGAAAGTCAAAGCAAACGAAGACGAACAGTTCACAAACAGGAAAGATTCACGAACGAGAATATTTTGCGGTCTAGTACGAGAGAAGGCAAACTACGGAAACGAAACCTTCTCATGCCTGCACGCTGTAAAGAGTACCAGCAAGATCATGCAAGTACCCAGAACTATAGATATCTGATCTGATGGTATGATGTCAGCAGATAGATTTTAGGTCGTGGCTAATCTGCCACTCTTGTAATTCCCTTATTAGTTGTAGATGTTTAATCACTCTAATCTTAGATTCACATAGAGCGACCATACTTACTGGATGATACTTGACATATACATAAAAACAAAATACACATACAGTGCAATGTAATAGTCTGATGTTAGTAAACAATCAAGTTACAGACAACAAGTCCGCCTGCGTGCGAGACGAGCTCTGTGATCAGGATCCATAGAGATCCAACTGTCCGCTAGTAAAGCGAGACGATTACTCGTGAAAGAACCATGTTTTCTCCCGCGCCAATGCATTGCGTGGATCTGCATGTAGTGCCTGAAGAATCAGAGAAGACAATCACTAGATGATATCGTAGCCTTTGCGCACATGTCAATTTGTGTTGTGTTTGATCTCGAATGCAAATGCTTCTGCTGTTAATTATATGTCTGAGTTCTTTCTCGTTCATTTGAGTTCTGCACCTTGGTTGAAACTATGTTGAATGCTGCATTAGATTCATGAACGTTGATCAGTAGTGCCTGACTACACTCTGGAGGACTATAGGACTGATTCAGCTGTCAGTGTCCAGCGATCACATCTAAACTCCATCCGAGTCGCAAGAGAGAATCACGGTTTCTTCGCGACTGTTTCGTGAATTATTCTTCTCATTCCCATCAATGGTATCAGAGCCGGTCATCCTGTCATATTCTGACATAGCCAAGAAGCTAGCAGATCCAGGAGGCCAAGCATTCAAACAAACAACCATTGGTGCTGTGGTGGGGTAGAAAGCCCAACCTGTCTCACATCAGAATCTTTGGCTGTGTAGCTTATGCACATATTCTTGATAAGCTTTGAAAGAAGCTTGATGAGAAAGCCAAGCAGATATTTCTGGTAGGTTATGACAACAATTCGTCATACTACAAAGTCTACATGTCAGAGTCAAACATTGTGAAATCAGTGACAGATGTCAGATTCGATGAGAGCAGGACAATGGCCAACAACGATCCTGTCAGCTACAAAGTTATAGAGAGACAATACTATGACCTGCCACCAACGACAGAGGGAGCAGAGGATGAATACGAAAACAAGGATTTTCGAGTCGTCTCCCATTCAAACAACGAATCTGACGAAGAAAGATTCGAGAGGCAACTTGCTGCCGCCGTTCCTGTAAACCAAGATGGTTCCGGACCGAGCAGAGCAAACAAGGGCAAAGACATAGCTGTTCCAGGAGGATCTCCTAGAAGGTCGACAAGACCACGAAGAGCGCTAGCAAGATATGTGCCAGGAAGCTCAGCTTTCACATCAGAAGAGTTCCGCGGGCTCAGTGGCGAACCACAGACTTTCGAGGAGGCGATTGAAGGTCCAGAAAAGGACAGATGGATCCAAGCCATGAACGAAGAGATGGAGTCCATGAGGAAGAACCAAGTATGGACGCTAGTGCCATTACCACATAAACGCAAGACTGTCAAATGCAAATGGGTCTTCAAGCTCAAATACGGATCAGACGAGAATGTAACAAAATACAAGGCAAGACTGGTAGCGAAAGGTTTTTCTTAGAGATACGGTATTGACTACTCTGAAACCTTCTCTCCTGTCGTCAAACATTCGTCCCTACGTCTGTTATTTGCATATGCAGCAGCTTATGACCTCAGGATCCACATTGTGGACAAGAAGATAGCCTTCTTGCATGGCAAATTAGGAGGTCTACATGGATCAACCACCCCCAGAATATGTCTCGAATTCACTTCATGACTATGCATGCAGAATGCATAGAAGCATCTACGGTCTGAAACAATAAGCTCGACAATGGTACAAGAAGAAAGATCAAGCCCTGAAATCATTAGGATTCAAGCCTCTCTTGGCTAATTCCAATGTATATGTCAGAGTTACAGAAGGGCAGATCATCATTGTGGCTATGTATGTGGACGACACTCTGATACTTTGCAGGAGTGAGCAACTAATTGCTGAAGTAAAGGTAGACATCTCGAAACATTTCGAGATCGTGGACCTGGGAGACCTAGGCTTGCAAATTGAAAGGGACTATGAGGGAGGTAAGTTATACCTTCACCAATCTAGATACACCCAGAAGATCCTAGAGGATTTTGGGATGCTGAACTGCAAAGGAGCGAACACTCCAATGTTCGCAGGGACAGTGCTGATGAATGATGACTGTCCAAAGGCTGAGGAAGAGAGAGAACAGATGCAACTCACATCTTATAGGAAGTTGATAGGTTCACTGATGTACCTTGCTGACAATACACATCCTGATATTGCTTATGCAGTATTCAAGGTGAGCCAATTTTGCACGACTCCAGGCTCGACACATTGGAAGATTGCAAAACGAATTTTGCAATATCTTTAATTAATGAGAAATTATGACTTGTGTTATTGTCGTGGTGCAGGCTTCTGGATACTTTCCTACAACGACGCAAGTTGGGCATCTCTCAAGGATGACTGTAGAAGTGTCTCGGGAGGATGCACCATCGCATTAGGAGCAATAGTTCTCTGGGTCAGTAAGAAGCAGACCGTTGTAGCCCAGTCATCCCGTGAAGTAGAATATGTTGCAGCAGCAAAGATGGCCAACAAAATAATCTGGCTAAGGCAGTTCCTGGACGAATAAGACGAAACAAGAAACGAGCCCCTGGTCTTGCAGATGGACAACACCTCTGCAATACACCTGATGAAAGATCCCGTGTTTCATTCTAGAACAAAGCACATTGCGATTAAGTATCACTTGATCAGGGATCTAATTGAGAGAAAGCTGTTGCAGACCACCTTCATCGGAACGAGAGACATGGTTGCTGACATCTTCAGTAAAGCCCTAGACAAAGGACTCTTTGAGAGACAAAGGAGCAGTCTCGAGATCGTAAAGCTATCATGCTTTGAGAGGGAGCTGAAGAAATAGCATGTTCTAATTACAAAGCCTTGAAGACATTCGCGAACTCGAAGATTTGGAGACACGAAGCACGAAAAGTTTCGCGAACACCAAAGTCAAAGCAGATGAAGACGAATGGTTCGCGAACACGAAAGCTTCACGAACGAGAATCTTTTGCGGTCTAGTATGAGAGAAGGCAAATGACGGAAACGAAATCTTCTCCTGCCTGCACGCTCCAAAGAGTACTAGCAATATCATGCAAGTATCCAGAAGTACAGATATATGATCTGATGGTATGACATCAGCAAATACATTTTAGGTCGTGGCTAATCTAGCACTCTTGTAATTTCCTGATTAGTTGTAGATGTTTAATCACTCTAACCTTAGGATTCCCATGCAGCCTATAATAAACTATTGACCTCCTATTCTCGCATTATAGCAGTCATATACACCATGCAAGTCCTCCTATGTCCAATTATAGGTGTGGGCCCTCATATGATTATTAATTACTTCATCGGCCAAGCTCGGAATGACGAGGCATAACTAATAACCACATACACTGGAGTGACCGACTATCCACGTCAGGAATTATTCCAATTCCCTTATACATGACATGGACATAACACCTGCAGCTATGAGACCAGCTCAAGCAGCAAGACACACAAGCCTCTACCGAGCATCATCGGTTGACGACCACAATAGTTGAACTAGCCTAGACCTGAAGACATTGCTGTAGTGCCACCACCTGGAGAGGCCATTAGGATGCAGAGGTACATGGAGTTTGATCCAGAGGTATGAAGCCCACAAGGCCAATACCAAAGCTTATCAAGACCACTACGAGAAGAAGCTGCTTGAATCCCAAAATCAAATTCAGAAGATGCAGTAGGACTTACAAAATGTCCTAGATCGGGTGAACCAACTTTGGGACACTACCTGTAAAGTACAAGCAGGGCTAGCTCGGCCAAAAAAGAAAGAAGGCCGAGATGGACACGACATGGGAGGATCATCCGAGACTGCTACCTGTTGACTACACCCTAGCACAATACAATTGACACTGAACTCTCTATCCCCCTCTCTATCTGATTCATCCTTAACCGAATCCGGTAACCCATGTTTTTGATGACCAACATTGACCTGTAATCCATTCGCTCAATGGACTAACGATTCATTTTTTTGTATAACCTTGAGTTAGAATAAATTTCATTGATGTTTCGAACATGAATGGAATGACAATAAGCTTGGATTTCCACTGAAGGATTAATCGAAGGTCAATAGCTGAACAATGGAACAAATTTGCAAGAGCAGGAGAACCAGATCAACAATCGAAGCACCCGGCTGATGAAGTTAAATTGAAGTTGCAGAGGGACCTGCAACAAGCTTGAAGGAGGGCAATGTTGATAGATTCTCTACCAATATCACAATCAACCGAAGGAGTCTTTTGTTGTCGGTTGATCTAGAAACTAGAATAACTAGACTCGTAGTTATGAATCCAACAATGACATCTTGATGTGTAAGACCATGAATTAAGAGAAGAATAGTTGGTTATGTAAGAGTTAGTTGGATGTGACCTGGTAGTGGGAGGACCAATGATATTCGGTTGAAGAAAGTGACAGCCAAGAAACTCGATGGCGGGGAAGAAGAAAAAATAGAAAAGAAGAGAGGTCGAAGAAAAAAAGAAGAAGACAAAAGCCAGTAGAGATTGGAGAGTGGAGAGATCAAACAATGGATCGAGATAAGGCAATCCAGAGAAGAATAGTTGATTCAACGTGTTGGTGATCGGATCAGTGATTAGCGGAGTTGTTGAGTGAGCATGCATCTGTTGTAGGAAGTTGTGTAAAAAGTTATCGTCATTGGAATGAGAATCCATGGAGTACTTCTTATCATTTCCATGTACTATTTGTTTCATATAATTGTATGTTGAGAATTTGTGATATTCTGATGTTAACCGACGTGAATTGTGAATGAGAGCAAGAGTCTATTTACCGTATAAGTGTGAGATTATAGATCTGTAGTTTGTGAACAGTGAACTCGTAAGAAGTACAATAAGTGAGTAGATCTTATCTGAGTTAACCGAAAATGATAGGCCAGAGTTGTAATGCTGAATGCTTAGAATAAGTTTGTTGGTTTCTGCTTGCCATATTCCACTCATTGTGGAAATGCTGGTGGAACGAGATCTGTAATGAGCAGTAGTGTTTTCGGTTGATTGAGTATAAGTGAAAGGTTGCTTAATTGGGAGGTTCAAGTTCTAAGCATGTGTTTGTGATCAACAAGAGAATTCAGTATTGGTAGAGAGTTAATAACTGAGAGAGATAATTTAGCAAACATGCGCTTGATGGGTCCCGCCACTAAACCTACTATTGGCCAAGCCTTACCAAGTGGGCCCCGCCACAGAGTAATAAGTGCGAGGACACTGGCATCCTACGCGTATAAACCCAACCCAATGAGCACAAGTAGCAAGCTGTAATTTCTAGGAATAAGAGACTAGGGGCTTAAAACTCTAAAATGACATTGGAGACCCTAAGTCAAGTTGCCAATAAAAAGCTGAAAGGGCCCAAATTAGAACTCACATGATACATGTGAGTTCCCCTTGTGCTCTCTTAGCACCATTAGATTAGATTTGTGTTTATTTGAAGGGCTTGGATTAGAATCCTTGCTCCAATGAAGTGACATCATCAACAACAATAATCAAATAAAGATTATCTATTTCCATTCACAAAATCATCTCATGTATGTTTCTTTTAGTATTGTCATATCTTATCTACTCATGCACACACTCGAGGTAAGAAAAGTAAATGCTCACCATTATGCCACAGTTCCAAGACAACAAGGATTAAAAAAAGCTAATTACCCTCCATCTAATCTTAAATAATCACAATTTTCATTCAAATTTGTGGCAATGCCTTTGTGGTATACACAACTTTCTTGTTTTAGGACCTTGTTAAAGGTTGTCTCAATGTCTAAGGTTTTCCTTTAGGGATGTTAATGTTTGGACACAACTTCATCATTCTTTGCCTAAACGCAATATGAAGCTCAAGATTGTTGCCTTGGCCTTTGCCTTGCCCTTGGAAGCTCATGCTGTTGTTCTTGTTCTTGTTCTTGCCACTAGTTTACCTTCTCCTTAACCTATGTACAACCAAATGTAAATGTTGTCCATGCAATCCCTAAGTTGACCTAGTACCACCTACCTCCACTCCACTCCACTCCACTCCAAAGGAAGAATTTGGAGAGAATATGTCTCTCTCTCTATCCCTCTATATATATTTTGTTTTGATTTGTCCTTTTAGATCTCTTTTTGTTTTATTTAGTCATAACTCTCTCTCTCTCTCTCTCTCTCTCTCTCTCTCTCTCTCTCTCTCTCTCTATTTTGTGTGTTATTGGGTAGATCTTGTGTTGTGATCTGCTCGCTCAATCTGTAAGTGAGCAGCGGGAGCAGCAGCCATGGCGTTTGATAAGATCAAGGTCGAGAACCCAATCGTGGAGATGGACGGTAACTCAAACCATCCCCCTTCCAGTTTGCTTTGTCTCCATCGTTATTATGCTCGTCTGCAATGCACATCCAAGTTCAGTCCATGATCAATCTACACGTCTCTCGACTTTTTCGTTCTTAATTTGTCTAGTCTAATGGCTTCTTATTTTCTATTTCAATCCCTGCTCCTAGTTTTTTTCTGAATTAGGTGCATCTCGGACTTCCGTTGTCAGTTTTAGTGGCCTGTTTGTGCACTTTTCATAAACTTGATCTCGTGTAAATAACATTAGGCAGCGTTTTGATTTGGGCGGGCTTGCTAGTGACCAGCTTCTACTTTGTTGTTCTCAGGACTGTTTTCACTGATTTTTTGACTAATCTTTAGTGAGATTGCCTGATTTGAGTGATCTGAGAGTCGAAAAGTCCCAAGTGCGAGAAGTTCTAGCTTCTTGCAACCAAGTGCTTCTTGATTTGCCTAGTTTCTTTGTGTCTCATTTTTTAACTTGGTTGTGTAAATGATGTGATAGTTGTGATGGGGAGGCAGATCTAGTGCAAGTGTTAAAAAGAAATCTGTAACGTGTGGATTTCTGGATTTGATCATTTTTTTCTCGGTCTACCACTTGCCATTTCATAGTGCTAGATTGTGTCTTGTCTCTCTTCTGCCGCATGATTCCATTTAAGTTTTCTGTTTCTGAGGTAACTCTGAATTGAATAAAAATGTGCACATCATCATGAATAGAGGCTGGGATACGTATACGTTATTGTAAACTTAAGATCAGTTAACAGCCAGTCTATATCAAACCTTCACCAGAGTTGTGTTGGAGTTTGGAAGAGGGCAGAAATCATGTGAACTATTAAAGAAAAATCGCCTGTCTGTAGGTGATCTATTTTCTCAAATTTGTGCTCCCAATCTTATACAGATTCTTACCAGGTGATGGGTCTCTTAGAAGTTAATACACACATTAAGACCTGATTGTTCACTTCATCCTATTGACAACTTGATTGGTTTTCCCTCTCAGTAGACCTGAAATCAATGCAAAATTTATGAAATTATAGATTTCGATGCATTTTTTTTCTTTTTGCAACTGCTACTGTATTCTGTTTCTCCAAATTTAACCAATTCATCTTGCTGCTGTGCCTTGTAATGTAACAGGAGATGAGATGACTAGGATAATCTGGCAATTGATCAAGGATAAGGTAATGTACAATCCATATTTACAAATGTCTGCATGGAACCATTGATACTGTGAATACTATCTGAAATTGATGGGCATGTAATAGATAACTTATGCTGATCAGTGTTATTGGTAGTTTTGGGAATCATCATGGTTGCCTTTATTTCTCAGTGATAGAAATGCCAAATACATTGGATGATGGAGCAACTTCTTTTGATAAGAAGTTCCCCATGGCCATTTCCTTAAATGATCATATTGACTTTTTTCTCCTTTGAAGTGATAGAATTGAAGCTGGAACCTATCTTTTCTTGATTCATTAGTCCTGAAGGCAGTTGTTTGAATGGTTAGAAATGTTCATGAGGTTTAACAGCCTAGATTTTAAGATGATGGTACGAATCCACATTAGAATCAAGAGTAGCACAAATAGACAATCGCATGTGCATCTATTGATCAGATGAAACAGTTTGACATCTCAGATAACTAAGAATAAATCTTCACATGTGATGCACATGTCAAATTGATAGCGTAACTTCTTGATGACCTGAACTCTCATGCACCACTTTATTTGAAGCAGGTTTCTTTCGTGATGGAAGTTTCACTAGTTGCTTCCTTATGTTGGTGATCTGCCTCACAAATTGCTCTTATTTTCCTCCACAATTCTGGAATCTATTTATGTGATTGAAATTCATTTTTCATTAGCAATCTTTCAAATGATTCTTGTTTGGAACACTGAATAAAAACATCCATATTCCATGTGATGTACAGTGTTCCACATGTCTTACAATCATGGTCTACATGTAGGTGCTCGCACCAATCCACAGTTCAAACTTCACAACCACCCATTCGGTAGCATAATATCCTATGCAGTTTTTTGCAGCAATAAAAAGAAACGCTTTTCAAGGATGTGTATAACAGTCTCGATTGTTGTTCCAGTTCCACATTCAAAAGTTGGATTGCTAGTGATTGTGGCAATTGTTTCCGATATGCCAAGTTGATTATAGCATGTTACACCAGACAGCTTTAGAATCTTATGTGACAGATAAGGTTGTTCAAATAGTCAAGTTGCTCTCATGCTTCAAGTATTTTATGTTTGAAGATTTCATGTTTGGGTATTATCCCAGACATCACATTGATATTTCTTGTCTTTGAAATTCAAGTGTAGACATTGTTAACTGATTAGAGCAGACCAAATCTAAACTCTAGTGATGATTGCACATTTTGTATAGCTGATCTCATTGGTTCTATTGTAGTTCCAATTTCCCAGCATATGCTCTATGTAATACAGAGTTTATTGATTTCTCGGTACACGATCCATTCATGATATGAATGTCTTTGGATGCAGCTGATATTTCCTTTTTTGGATTTGGATATCAAGTACTACGATCTTGGACTTCCCAACCGAGATGCCACAGATGATAAAGTTACAATAGAGAGTGCTGAAGCAACACTCAAGTATGACTACTTCAAAGATGTTCCCTTCACAACTTATTTCTTGAAAACTGTATCGTCTCTTGCCTTACTGTTTGTTGGGAAATGGATTTTAAATTTGCATTCATGATCTGACACTTATACTATGTAGTTGATATAATTGCTTTTTCAGTAAATAGTTTCACAATCTGTTGCATCGTTACACAATGTACGTCCACCAAAACCAAAATTAGTTACGATAATGGTTTCCAACACCCTTGGCCTTGTCTTGCTTTAGGATAATTGTAAACACCTAGTTGTTCCAGAAGCTATCTGGCAGCTGACTTTTGTTACTCTGTGCGAATTTTGTGTGCTGGTTGATGGTTTGCTATTTTGTTTGCAGGTATAACGTAGCAGTGAAATGTGCTACTATCACACCAGGTTCGTCATCAATCCATAACCAAGTCTCTCCTGTGTCCTTTGTGTACAAAAATGCAATAGTAGTAAAATGTTTGCTAATTAAAGAGGGTATGAAAGTTTCTTTGTGCAACACACTTCTGGTTGGGTTTAGTTTTATTGCTGTATGACATGCAGATGAAGGGCGGGTCAAGGAATTTGGATTGAAGTCCATGTGGAAGAGTCCTAACGGAACAATCAGGAACATTTTGAATGGTAAGAGCCTATTTTATTGCACCTAGAACATTCGTGAAATTTAGACATAGTTAATGCAATAGATTCTTAGATTCTAGAGAACTGTTAATTGAAAGCTCAGATGATATTATTTATCACATCACGGCACAGTTTTTCTCCTGCTACTTAGGGCACTTCTCTCCTGGATTGAACCATTTCTATGGTGGTCTGCTTCCTTGAAATGTGACAACAATTGTGTAGTTCGTATCATAGTTGCACTGCGTTTCTGGAAATGCGGTTCAGAATTCTGGATTTTGGGAGTGTTTCTCAGAAACGTGTTTTTTTTTTTTTGTTTTGTTTTGTTTTGTGGGCAATATGGGTATCAGATGAAAGCTCTAATTAAGGCCATTATATTTATTTATGTTGCCGAGCATTTCTGATACAATTCAGTCAAGTTTAGGTGCATTAATCCATGTTGGTTTTTGTCAAGGATAAAAATTCAAAACTAACCTCTAGCCTGTTCGTTACAATCACAGATGGTTCCAGTGGGACAGAGAATTGTAGAGCAATTGTACCTTGCTTTTTGCTTTGGGGGGCCCCCGACAACAGTTGCAGAGGGCAAGTAGATAAAATGCACCCCCCCCCCCCCCCCCCCCCCCGCCCCGTAGATAAAAATGGGGGTCCAAATGCACGCCGATAAGGGCCCAATATTTATGCCCCCAACTGTATGCACATTGCAGTCACAGCTTCAGTGAAATGATTGCAAAAGTGATCATCATCCATAGAGTTGATAATCCAAACTGTAACATTAACAATTACTGAGAACCAGAGCAAATAACAACCAAATAGCTACTGAAAATAAGATCTGTTTGTGCCCTATTTACTGCACTTATGGGAGGCAAAACACTGGTTTGACCATTGCTTGCCTAAAAAAATTTCAGCCATAAGCTATTTTTCCAATTTTTTTTTTTTTTTGGCAATTATGTACCAGAATCGCGTATCTAGAAACGTTTTTTTTTTTTTTTTTCCCAAAAATGTGTTTCTGTGCAACTATGGTTTGTATAATGGCTAATTAGTTAGCTATCGTGGTTGGAATCTTGAAAAGAAACATATTGCTTCTTCATTCTTTCTCAGAAGAAAGTAAAGTAAAGTTTGTCCAATTTTCTCATACACTGTCTTTTTCTCAACGTTTAGTCATAGTTGCATTTGAACACCTTCAAATGCTGATTCAAACGAGATCCGTTGATACTTGGCCATTACAAACAGTTTTGAGGTTGCAAGCTTTTCAGCCTTTCTTACAAAGACCTGTATGTCAAAACTCAAGCCATTAGACATGACTGGCAAGTCAATGGATCTTTTTCAGATGTAGTAAACCATCCCTTTATTTTAGCACTTTCGTTGGGTTTTTTCTTGGAAATGGTGGAAGAAAAATGCGCAAAACCAAACAAAGGGCACCTTGATTGTACCTGGAAAAAAAAATACTAAAAAATAGAGTGATTACTGCGAAGAAACCGCTCAGTGGACGTCAGAAGTCATTTGCCCTTTTTAGGGAGTGGGTAGTTGGGAGTGTGTGGCGGAAAGCATTTCATGTTCTGAAGTGAACTTGGCTTTCGATTTTCCACCTAAGCAACAAGGGGGCCTGGTAAGAAAGAAGATGCGGAGGAGGATGAGACCAATGTGTTCTCATCGACATTGGCATCGCAGATTGGTGATGGCGCAAGTGACTCGGGTGCTACTAGGCACGTGACTTGAAAAAGAGATTGGTTTGAAAGTTTTTCACCAATCAATGATGGGGAAAAGGTCCCACAAGCCAATGGGCAAGAATGCCAGATTCAAGGAGTGGAGTGGGCAATGTTCCAGTACAGTTTCCAAATCGAAAGGTAAAGAACACTTCCAATGTACTCTACGTGTCAGGGCTAAAGAAAAGCTTGCTTTTAGTTGGGGTCATCGAAAATCAATGTTTGAAGGTGGAGTTTGTCAAGGATGGATGCTTGATGAAAGATATGGATCACGACTACAAGGTGGTTGCGACAGGGTATCGCGACAACAATTGTGGTCTTTAAAAGCTGGATATGGCCAAACTTGATGAGTATGGTTTAGCATCATCAATAGAATCTCAATCTGAGCTTTGGCATCGCAGGATGGGCTATTTGAATTATGGTAGCTTGCATTTGATGGACAAGTTGACGATGGTAAGTGGATTACCAGCCTTACAGGATGAGCAACATTCAATTTGTGGTTGCCTAATGGGAAAACACCACAGGGAGAAATTCAAGAAGGGTGGAGCTGCTAGGGCCAAAAAGGCACTTGAGTTGGTTCATAGTGACCTGTGTGGCCCAATGACGCCCATGTCATTGGGTGGAGCTTATTATATTATGACCTTCATAGATGATTACTCCAAAAGGACGTGGATCTACTTTTTAAAAAGTAAATTGGATGCATTTACTTGCTTCAAGAAATTCAAGGCTTTGGTGGAGAACCAAATGGATGCACAAATCAAAGTGCTAAGGTCAGATAGAGGGGGAAAATACAAATCAAGGGAATTTGAAGCCTTTTGCAAGGAGCATGGAATAAAAAGGCACTTTACTCAAGCTCATATGCCGCATAGCAATGGAGTAGCGGAAAGAAAGAATTGCACCATTGTAGAAAGAACACGATCAATGATGAAACAAATGGGTTTAGCGAATTCTATTGGTCGGAGGCTTGTAACACCGCAACCTTTTTGCAAAATATGGGTTTCACTATTGCGTTTCCCAAAGGCATGGTACGTGGGATTTGGTTGATCTTCCACTTGGTAGGAAACCCGTCGATAATTAATGGGTATATAGAACTAAGTTTCATGCAAATGGCTCAATTGCAAAATACAAGGCACACTTGGTAGTAAAGGTCTATGGGTAGAACAAAGACATTGACTATGAGGAACGTTTGCTCCTGTAGCAAAGTGGACTATGCTACGCCTTATTGTTGCATTGGCATTCTACTTTGGGTGGAAGATCCACCAAATGGATGTGAAGTCTACGTTTCTAAATGGTGACCTGGAAGAGGACGTATATGTGGTCCAACCGCAAGGCTTTGTTGTTGAAGGGCATGAGGATAAAGTGTGCATGCTGCAAAAGGCACTCTATGGCCTTAAGCAAGCACCACGAGTGTGGTATGGACACATCGACAACTACTTTCTCTCCCATGAGTTTGTGAGAACCAATTCTGATCCCAATCTATATGTTGTCATGAGTGTTGACTCTATTGCTTTGGTTGTATTGTACGTCGATGACATCATTATTACTGGAAATGATGAAGACCTCATTCATACCATAAAGGCTAATTTGAGCAAGTTGTTTGAGATGACAGATCTTGATCTAATGCACTACTGCTTAGGAGTAGAGGTATGGCAGAATGCAAGTCACATTAGGCTTTGTCAAAGTATGTCTATGAAACTTTGAAGAGGTTTCACATGTCTGACTATAAGCCATCTATTACACTGTGTAAAGTTGGTAAGAAATTATCTTGCTTTGATGATAGTGGTCCAGTTGATGCTACTCTATTTTGTCAACTAGTTGGGAGTTTGATTTATCTCACCACCACACGTCCTGATATCTGCTATGTTGTGAGTTTGATTAGCCAGTTTATGTCATCACATACGTTGGATCATTGGAAGGCTGCAAAGAGGATCTTGAGGTACGTGAAAGGCACACCCAATCTTGGTTTGATTTACAGATGACAACATGATGTGCCTAGATTACAAGGGTACGTTGATGTTGATTAGGTGGGCTGGTAATATAGATGACGGGAGATCAACCACAGGGTATGCTTTCAATTTTGGCAATGGCTGTTTTTTGTGGTCTAGTAACAAGCATGATACTATAGCTCTTTCGACCATTGAAGCTGAATATAAAGCATTGAGCTTAGCAACTCAAGAAGCAGTTTGGCTACGACTGTTATTAGGTGAGATTGGTATGAGGAAAATACATTGTAATACCATTTTTAGTGATAGCCAAAGCGGATAGAGTTGGCAAAAAATCCAGTCTTCCATGCGAGAACGAAGCTTATAGAGAGGTAAAGTATCACTTTATACGTGAAAAGCTACAATCTAGGGATGTGAATGTGGTTCACTGGAGCACTACATTGCAACTAGCTGATGTGTTTACAAAATCTTTGGGCAAGACAAGTTTGAAACTTTCAGGACTAAACTTGGCATGGAAGTAGTCACATAAAGCTTGAAGGACAAAGTTGTGAGAGAAAAACTTACTTTCCTATTGTATTTGTGATACTTTAGTGTAAGATATTTCTATGCCTAGATGTCATGCTATCATGGAGGCATGCTCCATGAATGTTATTATCGTTTTTTTAATAGAATAGTTAATGTTTGAGGGAGAGAGTTAAAATAGCAAACATTGATCGTTTCTTTTATGGTCCTAATTTCTCTCTTAGACTCTAGACTGATGAGCTACTGTCTACTAAGCCCAATCAGGTACATAACTTGTAATTATTGCTCTTGTCAAGTAAGTCAAGTACAGTGTGTGGTTGATCTGCATCTGTGAGTGTTTTTCCGTGTGAATTTGTGTTCGATCCACAAATCGTTAACTATATGCTCCCCCTCTTCTTCCATTTATGGATTGTGCCCCCATCTTCTAGTTCGGCCAATTATGGAATTTATTACTTAGATGACATTGTTCTTCGCTTCTCAAACAGCCCCCCAAGGATGAGCCTTGCTAATTTTCTTACTTTTTTTTAAATGCAGCCTTTGTGAGTGTTCTAATTCCCACCTCTTTCAAAGAAAGTCGTGTGAGCAGCCGACCACTGGGAATGCTGTTTAAAATAGACAACTTGTGACTTGAGGAAGTATTTGA
The DNA here is from genome assembly GCA_029204225.1 of Diphasiastrum complanatum. Taxonomy (NCBI): domain Eukaryota; kingdom Viridiplantae; phylum Streptophyta; class Lycopodiopsida; order Lycopodiales; family Lycopodiaceae; genus Diphasiastrum; species Diphasiastrum complanatum. The sequence continues at coordinate 90,593,490 of CM055092.1, read as the reverse complement.
TCATGGGATGTGGTCAGAGAAACTATGCATGGTTCTTACCTATTCTGAATTGTAACATGGGGGATGTGTTATTTCAGTTTTTGTAAGTGAAACTGCTCCTTGTTACTAGTAGCCCGTATGTCAAGTATAAGGAAGCTAGCCACAGTTTTAGGCTTCTTGCTGAACTTACGTAGGCCAGCATCCTACAGAGGATATAAATCCATTGACAGCTTGCTATTTTTTTAAAAAGTAAGTGGAGGCACAAAAGAGCAATCAGTATCTTCATACTTTGCAGAGGTTTTGTTTGGACAAATATGCATGCCTAGACAGGAAAATTTAGTAAGTTTTAGTAATTGTTTCTGATCCTTGTGTTTGGATTTTGGTTCAACAGGTACTGTATTCAGGGAGCCTATTGTGTGTAAGAACATTCCCAGACTTGTACCAGGTAAAAATTTTGACCTTTTATCAGCTCTCCACTAGGTTTCAGAATGCTTTTCTAGCTACTGTGTTAAGATTGCAGGTTTCAGGAGTATTGATATCTTTTGGTAGATAGCTATTTTCAGGCTGGACAAGGCCTATTTGTATTGGAAGGCATGCGTTTGGGGACCAATATCGTGCCACTGATACTGTCATCAAAGGATCTGGAAAGCTGAAGCTCGTTTTTGGTAAAGGCTTCTTCAACTTCAGTGGACCCAATCAGATCCATGGAACAGTTTATACTTTGGTTTTGAATAGAGAAATACAGAATTTTCAGATTAGCTGAAGATCAATCAGGGTTTAGAATGATTTGACCTGCTGTTGCTTCTGCTATAGAGTTCCTGGTGAGGTCACCTATTTGTGCACCTATTTGGAAGGATAATCTAGTTTCTTCGTCTAGAATTCACTAAAAACATATCACTCATTCTTTTTGAAGGTCAGTAGTGCAGTGAATGTTGATGAAATAAAGCAATCCCTCCCTCTCTGTCTTCTATCTGTATTGCAGTTCCAGAAAATGGGAGTGAGTCAACTGAGCTGGAGGTGTATGATTTTGAGGGAGAGGGCGGAGTTGCTTTGGCTATGTACAACACTGATGAGGTCTGTCAATACTCAGCTTCTAGCTGTTTGTTTTTAGGTTGTATTATGATAAATGGTTGTTTTCCTACCAAGAGAGTGGATTTGCGATGACCATGTGCGGAGACATTGAAGAGGTCTGCTAAATTCTCCGCTTCTGGCAGTTTGTGTTTAGGTTGTATCAAGATTAATAGTACATAACATTGGTATTTGTGTTGAGAGCAAAAGTCACCTTGTTTTCCTGTTGTAGTCTATCCGAGCTTTTGCGGAGGCTTCCTTAACCATGGCGTATCAGAAAAAGTGGCCTTTATATCTAAGTACCAAGAACACCATTTTGAAGCGATATGATGGGAGGTGTAGTTTTTTGTCAACATCCAATGTTTTTCAGTGAAAATTTCTTAATGGTATCACAGTAATGTTGCCCCTTTGTAGAGTTTTGAACTTCGAATATATTTAAGATCCAAAATTATATCATTATTTTCACATCGCAAATAGCTAATGTTGAGCAATGATATATGGTGGGCTTACAGGTTTAAAGACATTTTTCAGGATGTATATGAGCAGGGATGGAAAGCAAAATACAATGAAGCTGGCATCTGGTATGCAAAACTTTGACTTTGGCAGTAAAATGGAACCCCGTAATTAACAAATCTTTGTGACTGGCTCTTGTTGACTGCAAGTATGCACACAGAGCACGACGAGAGGTTGAACACTTATTTCTGTATTTTGCCAGCCCTTTTATTGTCGAATTTCAAATGGATGTTGTAATACAATGAGGGAAGTAGAAGTCAAGTTCTTTATACGACTCTTTTGACATAGAGTATCCGGCAATGTGAAGAATTTACCATGCCTAATTCAAGTTTCCTCAAATCTTTGCCCGTGTACTATTAACCTTGCTGCATGTTTGACTCCTATGTTTTGTGGAGATTCTTCATACTTCTTGCTATACAAATGGATATAGATGCATCATAGTCTAGTTGCACCATCAGCAACTTTCTTTCCATTGGAGTTTGGGCAAGTCAGGACAGCACCAGTTTGCATCAGCTTCCATGAAATCCATGCCCCTCATGGGTTAGAGAAGTCTTTCATATTGCTGACAGGGTCTTCCACATATAGCTGCCACTTTGTAGATGGCCCCATAAGTGACTGCCAGACAAAATCTCCTCCACAAGCTCCCCTCCCCTTCATTATCTCAGTCTGAAGAGGATTTCACTTGGGCTAGGGCTGCTGACAAGCCTCCTAAAGCAGGAGAATTGATAACATACCTAACTTCAAAAAGTAGCAAGATATTTTTTGAACTGCTTTGGCTCAGGTTGCTAGAGGATTTCTAGAGCAAGATCTGCATCCTTCGTTTTGTGGACCTTTTTGAAATGGAAAAGAAACAGTGTGATGTTTTTATTTAGCCTTTATCATGCAAATACAAGTGCTTTTTTAATGTTTAGGTTGAAATGTAGATTATAATTGACCAACGATCAATCTTAAATCTTGACTTGGGAGTTGGAACTTTCGAGTCCCACCTATTGTCACGATCCATACTACACTCCATATGCTGATGGTTGAGATTCAATGGTCATGTAACATCAAAATTTGATAGCTTGCAATTATTGAATGTTTAAACTTCAAAGTTAATAATGTGACATGCCCGTAGGCCATTTAAAGACTATAATAAAGAATAATGAATGTCCGTTGCCAAATTCAAACTCAAGTCTCAAATCATACATGAATGATGACACACGTCGTTCCAACTTCCATCATCCATAAATGCCAATAGCGAATTACCATATTTACTAGTCTATACAGTGTAACAACTCATAATTGAAATTTTGATTCCTAAAGGTCAAGAAAGTAGGTTTGATAGCTGAAGGCTAATGTCTAACTTAGGCTCCTTCTAGTCACCCGTGATGTAGATGCATGCTCAAAACGCTCATCAATTTCATTCGGACTCTCATCACTCCCCAAGGACCTTGAGGATTCCTCAATATCAATTTCATCTCTGATGCCTTTGTCTCGGTAGGCCCTGCACACAAGGATGGGCAAAGGTTACAACTTACAAGCTACAAGTCTGAACTTTGAACTTTCAAACTCTGTGTATTCAATAGTAAATACCAAATGGCAAATACTGAGTTGGATCCTTGGTCACGTCAATCTAATCGGGATTCACCTTAGAATTTCATTAAAATGTCAAATTAGACCTTTAACTTTGTGACCAAAGTTCAGACTTTAGACTTTAAACTCGTCACAAAATAAGAAATTACAATTTACCTAGACAGGCTTCCTCTTATCCCTGAGCTTCTTTAGAAGCTGCAAGTTGGTGTGCACATGGACCAACCAATCTAACTATGTAGTGGAGATTCTATTCCTCTTTTTCATATAAATAATAGAGAATAGACTCTAATTCCTCTTGCATGCACTTCTTGTGCAATCATATGACAATATGCACATTGCAAGCTTTTGTAGCTTCGAAACATCATGGCCATAATTGTCCCACTAGGAGATAGGTTGCAACTATCCTTCTCGAACAAGTTCTTTTGGAGACCCGAAGTCCAGTAGCTCACACTTGCACACATTGAAATCCATTCATGAGTGTGCACTTAACACTACATGGCAAGATTTCAAGAAAGTCTCAAACAAATTATGACTGTAGTTACAACTTACTAATATTATAGGAGTGACATTATCCATGAACCATATCTGAAGACATTGATCATTCTTGAGTACATGTTGCAGTGTAGGATCGGTGTAGATGCTCTCGATGTAAGTGCACCATCCCCGTCAAAGCTCTTCCAAAACTGCTCTTCATTTCTGCATGCAGGGTGAAGAAGACAACCCATAACATGCAGAGGCTGGCGGAACCACTCCCATCTGCTTTGTCACTTCCATTTATTTCCTCACGCCTGTAGAAACTTAGAGTTCAAAGACTAGATTGTGGTTATTGTTCTATACTTAAACTTAATAATCAGGGTTCAAAACTCAAGCTAAAACTTAAAATTAGTGAATGCAAGTCTGGTGTGCAAGTTCAAATCTCTTTTTACTAATGGTAGTGCAAGATTGAAGCCGTTCTCCCAACCTATCCATAATTCAGTAAAGAAGGCCCAATGCATAGCCCTCTCTATTGGTCTATTGCAAGACATTATATGGAGGCTACAATACTGTCACAAGAGCTTATGGCTATCCCAAAGGGATGGTTGTCTCAAAATGCTTGTGAATGCTTGTGATTAAAGCAGGTGTGCCTTTATTCTCACAAGGCCACCTTCGTAGTTCTTGTCACAGTACTTGCACGTCCACTCGTTGTGTCCATGGTGCCAAAACTTGCAATGATAGTGATATGATCCCATAGGGAATTCCTTTCTCGCAGTACTTGCACGTCCACCTCGTTATGCTCAAGATGCCATAACTTGCAATGATAGTGACATGATCCCATAGGGGATCGCTCTCCATACAGTTGCAGGGCTACATTTTATTAGCAGGAGATTTTTCAACGCCCGTACTAGCTCCAGATAGACAGAATTTCATGCAGATACTGACGTTCTTCGGCTTCATCCTTTGGATATGGGATTTGATCGAGTATCACAGGATGCACACACTTCAGTTACATCTTTTGGGGAGCAGTTGATTACTCTTGCGGAGACACATTCTCTGGCCATCTTGAATGGCCTCACACAGTGGCCTTCCTCATCAGTGTTTACATGTTATCCTCATGGTGGAGGACATAGTGTAGTTGACTACTTTATTGGATCACCTGCTTTGATCCCTCACATCTCTGATTTCTCCATTACACCTCCCACCATTTCTGATCACTCACTCCTACGCCTCTCACTAGGTCACATAACCTCGTCTTCTAAAGTTCCATGCTCCTCTTCTACTAACAAACGTGTTCCTTTTACTCACTCTGGACTCGCCAACTACACCACAACCCTGTCCCAACTATTTACTCACTTCCCTTTCACGGCATCAGTTGAGCAACAAGCCACTTTTCTCTCTAAATCCCTCTTATCTGCATCGTCCTCATCTTTTCCCACCAAGACGATATCCTCTCATAGACGTGTTCACAACCGCTGGTATGATGCAGAATGTCGCTCTCTTCACAAACGTGTGGTAAATGCCAGATTACACTCCCCTGCAACACTCAAACAACACATGAAAAAGTATCATAAAGCTACCAGAACAAAGAAGATAACATACCTACGATCACTTTGCCAAAGGTTGATCGATTCTTTAGATTCCTCTTCCTCCTTTTTCTGAAAACATTTCACCAGATCCTCTTCGACTTTGGCCCCCATAGCAACCGAATCTTGGGTCGAATATGCCACAAAACTTTATACCCTAGACTCCCCTCCTACCTTACTCTCACCACGACCTGCCCGCTGCACGCTTTTTACTCCACACATGGTTGAAAATGCCATAAACCATGCCAAACTTCATAAAGCCACTGACTATGATTCTCTAAACATGGATTTCCTCAAACCTGTAGCACATCTTATCTTGCCCTTTATTGCTCACGCTTTTAACACTGCTGTGACCTCTGGTTTTCCTACCGCATGGTGTACTAATATTCCTCATCCCATTCTCAAGGCAGGTGATCCCATAAATGTAGAAAACTACCGTACTATTATGATTGGTCACACTTTGGCTAATTTATGGTTCCATTTTACAGACGGTTACTGGATCTTTTGCTGAGATTGAGGATTTACATGCTAGGGGTCAGGCTGGGTTTAGACCAGGATACTCTACCTCAGATCAGATTTTCATTTTGCGATGCATCATTGAGGAGGCACGACATCAGAGATAGAGAGTTTATTGTTGCTTTGTGGACTTCCGCAAAGCTTTTGACTCAGTTCCGAGACACCTCCTTTTCCAGAGATTATCTTCGCTTGGCTTCACAGACGAGACTATTGCTGCGATCATTACTTTATATGAGCGAGTTTGGGCGTGATTCAGGGACGGTAGTGGTTGGTCCTCACTGATCCATTCTACTATTGGAGTGAAGCAGGGCTGCCCCTTATCTCCTACTCTCTTTGCACTTTATATTGATGACCTCGAGTGGATTATTCGAGAGGAAGGTGGAGAGGGCTGTCCTTTAGCAGATATTATTATCCCCATTCTCCTATACGCTGATGATGTGGTTTTTCTCTCATCCTCTGCAGCTGGCTTACAGAGACACCTTTCTGCTTTACATCACTTCTGTCAGCTTTGGGGATTGACGGTTAATACTAAGAAGACCAAGATTATGGTGTTCAACACCAATAGACAACATATGAGAGATGTGACCTTTTATTATGATGGGCTGCCGATTGAGATTGTGAGCTCTTACACTTATTTGGGAGTACTTTTTTTTTGGTCCGCTACTCACATTCTGACCGGCAGCCCTCACCAGACTCCGTAAGGGGCACACTTCTCTTGTTCATATGGAGAGATTCTGTTCCACATATTATGTACAGGACCCTGCTACCAGATGCTTACTATTTTCTACCACTGTCTCCCCGGTTGTTTTATACTCTCTGAGACTTGGTGTCCGGATTTATCACGTGATACTTGGAGGGATCTTACTCTTATCCAGATTCTCATGCTTAGCAGGATGATTAGGGCTAAGCCCTCGGTGCCACATGATATCATATTAGCGGAGTTTGCTTCCCCTCCCCTGGTTATCGGTGCTATGTTTCAGATCATTACCTTTCTTCACAGGATATCAGAGTTAGACACTTCCAGATACATTGTTGCTGCTCTCACTTCATCACGCACCATTGCTGGATAGGGGGCCAAGCATTCTTGGTGTGGCAGTGTCTCAGCCCTTCTTCGGACTTGGGGCTTATCTGTACTTGATCTTCCGAGCGGGACTCATGCGTATATCAGACAACATATTTATCGTAGTTACATACGCACTATATGGTCACAGCCCGACCCGGATAAGGTCAAGATACATTTCTATGGCACACATCTACTACGGTTAGATACTACGGGTACCCCTGTCCTTCCAGCCATTATCTTTTGGTCTGCGGTACCGTATGGGACAGCTCCGAGTCTCTTCTCATCGTTGGCTATTGAGACGGGTAGATACACGGACACTCCCAGATTGCAGAGGATATGTATGTTACCATTGTTTATACAGAGATACCCCTCTCACGTTGCGATCGTTCCTCGAGTATCCAGACTCCAAATGTGTAGGTCTTCTATTGAGAGAGATGTATACTTTACGAGCTTCACTTCTACCTACCACATATATGGATCACAGCCAGGCTCATATTACCCAGTTTTTCCAGAAGCGAGACAGAGAGGACATTTCCGTTTTGGATTTTGAAGTCCCCACTCGGAGATCGAAGACACAGAGATTCTCACATACTTCTGCTGGATCCAGGATCACTAGATCTTCACGGGCTTCTCGCCAGTCTACAGCACGCTCCACTACTACTATCACTCATTATTTTCAGCTTACTCGTAGCTAGTCTCCTCCGCAGAGCAGGTGGTTAAGCTTGTGCATTGTACCCTCGCAAGCTGGTGGTCAAGCTTGGATACTTCTTCTTCTTAGAGATAGCGAGATAGACATGCTAGTTTCTTGTCTTCTTCTCTTTTTTACTAGTAAATAAGTCCGTATGCGGACAATGCTCCTCACCTTTTGTGCTCTCTTTTGTCTTATGTACCTTTGGGTACCAAAAGACGTTAATAATAATAATTCTAATTCTAATTCTAATTCTCTCTCTCTCTCTCTCTCCTCACACACACACTCACACCCCCCCCCCCCCCTCTTTCTCTTTCTCGGACGGAACCCAGGAAACCTCACGCTTAAACCAGTCCTGGACGGGACTGGTTTTGTTTTAAAAAAAAAAACTGTTTGTGATTTGGAAATCTGTTTTGAGTGGTCCATTTGAAACAGACCTTTTTGAAATTGTATATCATTGAAGAAAATGTGTTTAAATGAAGCTATGATTCACTGTATTTGGAATGAGAATTTTCTCAAAGAAATTTTGAAATACAAATGTGCTCAAAAGTTGCAACTTTACCTCAAATTTACAAGTGTACTCTCCATGGTTTTATGTGCGTTTTATTTCTTTATAGCTTTCCATCACTTGTGTTCCATTCAACAAATCAAGTCCCTTATGCTATCTGATAAGCTGGTTATCGAGCAGGTCAAACTATCAGTTACTGCTTGCTTCCAAGCACATATTGTTTTCCTTAAGATTGCACCTCACTTCATGCTCCAATATAGGAATTTGCAAAATGGTCAGTTGTATCTGAGTTTCTAATTGATTTGTAGGTGAAACTGAACAAATCTCTGTATTCCAGATATAATACAATATATAGTTCAGTTCTTGTCAACGAATGTAATTTCTTGCAGGTATGAACATCGGCTGATTGATGACATGGTTGCCTATGCATTGAAGAGTGATGGAGGATATGTTTGGTCCTGTAAGAACTATGACGGGGACGTTCAGAGCGATTTCCTTGCCCAAGGTTTGTTTCTCAGGTTCTTATCAAAGTATGTGTGTTGATTCTATTGATCTCCCTCATTTCTTTGGCCTATTATCTGAACCTTGACAGAGAAATCGAAGGCTAGTATGCATTAATTTTGTAGAAGCCATTGCATTTCCTGCAAGAAAGTTTTTATTGTCCGGAAAGTGACAGACATCACTTTGGGTAGTTTTTTATGTATGAAACTCCCAGTCATTATTATTTTCTATTTGTATGTAGCCATTTATCACATGGAAGCTTTCTCAGAATTTTCTATTCATCAGCCTGATAAAGGTTCCATTGCTACATTGCTTTGTCTTATGAAGATACCCAGGCTGTGTTTACCTGCTATGAGAGATTATTAACATGTATTTCTGATCAAATCATGATGTTGCAGTCATGGGAAGAGCGTTTCTACTCGCACCTGCAATGGCAGGCTGGGCCGCCTTGCCCTCATCCAAAGGGTGGTGGCGGCCTTGAGCGCTCCACCATCTGCTCTTCACCACCCACCAAGAGCTCTCCACCACCCTTGGATGAGGGAAAAGTTTCATGTCCGATTTGAATCGGCCGATTGAATCGGACCGATTCAACCCACTAGTAACCGAATCGGCCAAATCGGTCAAGTTGCATTTTTTTTTGTTTCAAGGTATCCAGGCATGAATTCAGAATCTATACTCTACAAATTAGGCTGTATACATAGTACATACTACCTATACATTAAGCATTCAAGTAAGGTTTCATGTCTGATTCATGATTAATCGGACATCCGGTTCTAACACCGAACTCTAGAGCTAAGAGGACAAACTACGTATCTTACGCATATCCATGCTGTCTAAGAACGTTTTCTTGGAGTCCCTACTGTTAGGTTTTTGACAAGGATTTCTCAAGAACAGTTCAGTCGGTTTGCTTCAAGGATAGTTAGGTATTGGGCATTAAAACCGGTTTGTAAAAGCAGTGCAGTTTTAGGTTATAATGTCGTCTAGGTGTACAGTAAGTGAAAGAAAGCGTCTAAACTATAGATATGTGCAAGAAAGCTTCCTATGTTTTATACCAAGCTATTACAAAGTGTTTTACCAGATGACGTATCTGTATGAAGATTAGGTAGTGCGTGTTTCAGAATCGAATCTACAAGATCGTAGTAGCAGGCCGTAGAAGCAAAAAGATGCTACATGATTACAAAACATAGTTACTATCTCATGACGATATGTTTATAGCATTTGAGAAGATCATAAGAACATAAATTAAGCTTGACAAAGTGTTAGGTAGGTCGCTGTCACAGCTAGGAAAACCGTAATGCAAACATCCAGAGCAACTTGTTATGTCAACCAAGCAAGCCATAAATACTTCCTACAGTCCATCGCTGGACGCGATGGACTGTGTCCATCGCTGGACGCGATGGACTGTAGGTGATTCAGTTCCCCAACTATCATGTATTAACTGTCCATCGCTGGACAGCGGCCCTCATGAGTTATTTTTTGATTTCATCGTTGGCTGTCCATAGACATGCGTATGCATCGCTGTCTAAGCATGAAAAAAACTTGAAATGTTTATCAACTCAGGTTGCTAAAGATCCAGCGCTGCTTATAGAGCTTAACAATGTGTTTTTCTTGATGAAATGCAAGCTAGAAGAGGTCCATCGCTGTTGAGATGGTAGAGATATCCATTTAGTGAGCACTTTTGCAACAAAAGTGCAAAAGTGGTTCATCGCTGACCAGCGAGCCTCAACCATCATAAAACATCACCCATTATCTTGTTATGCAAAGATATGAGCATTCTAATGTAGAGCAACCTCAACCATGATACATAAAGTCACCCGGGATGCAATCTATAGCATAAAATGAGAATAACAGCTTACCTTATGATAGTAATCGTAGAGTGAGAATCTGGTAGGGCGCAATCACAAGAGGAGGAGAATCAAGTGCTCCATTCAGCAAATGTTTTGGGAGGAATGGTTGAAACTGCAAGGTATATATAATGGTGTACGGTGGTGTTTCATGGAAGGTGCCTTTTTGCCTTGTAAGAGAAGTAACATATCCCGTCCATTCATCATGGTTAGGCTTAAAATCCTTTTAGAGCTAATCTTAACGAAAAAGGGGGGAGATTTGAATTGCTGTGGTGCAAGTTGGGGGTAGCATTAGTTAAGGACCTTTAATTGGCATTTGGTCATTGTCCGAACGTAATATGGCATAGAGAGACTCTTTTAAATGAAGAAGAATCCATGAGAGAGAGAGAGAATTAGAATTAGAATTATATTATATTAATGTCTATCAAGTACCCGAGGGCACATAAGACAAGTAGAAAGTACATCAAAAAAGAAGGAGCATTGTCCATGTAGGACTTATTCCTAACAGCTAAACCAGCACTAGAAAACAGAGAGAAAAACAAAGCTTAACCTCCAGCTCTGTTGAGGGTACAATATCAGTAGCTTAACCACCATCTACGCAGAGGGAAAGAGAAAACTGAAATAAGTTAGCTAACTGGCTAAGTGGATATAAAAAATTGCGTGATATGGTGAGAAGCAAGTGTTGGCCTCCGGTGAAGAGCCTTGGGCCTGGAGGAGCGAAGAGAGAGAGAGAGAGAGAGAGAGAGAGAGAGAGAGAGAGAGAGAGAGAGAGAGAGAGAGAGAGCTCTAACTCCAAAGCATTTGCCATTGATATTAGATAAGTACTTGTCTCTTGGTAGCTTTGAAAATTCAACAACATCAATACTCGATAGAATCATAGATGAGATCCACTTTGTTGTCCTGCAAATTTTGGAACAACCATTTAGGGATTGGTTTGGGCTGTCCAACAGCCTTACCTTTGTCAACACTTTGCTGTCCAAAGTGCTCCGAACTTGGACCTTGCTGTCCAATGTTTTCCGGGGGACCTTGTTGTCCTCTGCTTTTCTTCGAGTCGACTCTTGAAAGACATATCACTTCGTCAATCTTGGCTCTTGAGCAACTTTGTTGTTTGAACTTCAACTTTCATTACTCATAGAGGCCTTAGCGTTCACTTTTTTATTCTCAAATATTAAGATTTCATGCACAATGCAAGTTGCACATTCTAGAGTCTAGACTATAGTCTGTAGTGGACTGTGGATGTGGATCTAATTGAGACTCCATAGATGATAGTACATACTGCGTTAGAATTTAGTACATTGTAGAATTTAGCATAATGTATTGTACTTACTACTGTGTACATCAAGCGTTCAATCTGACTCATGTAACTAGATTCTCGCATCAAGAACTCACATTCATAATTCATTGAACATTCTAAATTCTAAATTTTATTCAAGACTCAAGTTTTAATTTTCAACCTTCATCTGTGACTCTTGAGTTTGGACTCTGGACTTTGGAGTCTGGACTCTGTGACATTGTCGACATTCAAGTTTCATCAAATCACAATGTACATAAATCATAATACATATCATTGTCCTACGTAGTACGAGCATAGAAAGTTGAAACATAAGAAAAAAATAATGTAACACGTAGACGGTACTAGGTAGTCATGTCAGTTTACCCAAAATAATATAAATCTTAAAGTAAAATCTTAGCTTATCAAATATGTGAAATGGTAAGCCACTTGTGAGAGGATCCGAAATACAGGAACATCGTCCCCATACTTATCCTCCATGTCACTGGACACAACATGCCTTGTCTCAGCTGAGCTTCATCAGATCCAAACTCAAGGAGTTCACCTCGGAACACAAGTAGGTCATCCTTGAGTGCATCACGTGCAGTAGGATCAGGAAAGACCATCCTCACGTAGGTGTTCCAACCCTCTCTGAGCTCCTGGTCACAAAACTGCGTCTCACTTTGCCATAAAGGATGGAGTATGCAAGCCATGGCATGCAAAGGCTGATGGAACCATTGTCATCTGTCTCGCCATATAGACTCGATTCCTTCCAACCTGTGAAAGTCCAAAGTCAAGGCTTCAACAGGAACACCATGTGTGAAAATAGTCTAATAATTTTGAGCATTGAACATGCAGGTTAAAAGTTGCACCATTAGAATTTAGACTTCTAAAATGCACCTGTCTAAACTAATATCCCTGCATATGCTCAGCTGCTCTCCCAATCTGTCCATGAACTCATAAGGAAGGCCCAAAGTGGAGCCCTCTCTATTTGTGAGGCACAAGACCCCATGACAATAGCACGTGCCTCATCCCAGAATAATGTGGATTACACGGTAGTCTCGAACTTCCGTGACTTGGGCTCTCGTGATGGCCTCCGATCTTGCCAATGGTTTGAAACCACCATCTGCCTCAGGCTGCTATGCACCTTCAAGAGGCACTCCAAAAGAGAAACATGTATGCAAACCTATACAGTTAGTAACCATTGATCAGTTAGAACTTAGAAAAGTAATATGTACTATATAGTATCATCATGTATGTACGATAGGTCAAGAATCAAGACTCAAGTTTCCATGTCATCGAGCACTCAAGCAATTTAAAAAATTACAATGCAGTATACTATTTGTGCGAATGATTTGTGAAAGGAATTGGAATTTGAAAACAACCTGGGGGAGCAGGTTTTACAACATCCAAGGTCGAAAAGGATCTGAACATGGAAAGGACCTTGGGACGCTTCGTGATAAACCTCACCAAGAATCGTGCCACTCTCACAATCTCCTTGACCCACGGTAATTTAGCAATATCCTCAACAAGGAGGTCTAGGCAATGGGCAGCACAGGGCGTCCAAAAGATATGGGGATAGGTCTCATTAATGAGCCTTCTCATGGCCACACAATTTGAAGCATTGTTTGTAGTGACGTGTATAATCAATGATCATTTGGTATTTAAACTTGAGTGACGAGTCTTGAATCAAATTATAATAATTGATTGATAATAGCTCAAAATTCAAAGTTCAAACAATGACCATTTATGTCCACCACATTCAACAATAAACATTGACATTTGACAAGCAATCTAAATTACCTGAACAATATTGGTTGGCCCCACCTCCTCAATGGCCTCTCTGATATGGCCAAACATATACTCGCTTGTAATCATAGTGCCTAAAAGGGACACTTTCGCCACTTAATCCATATCCCTATCACCAATGCACACTGCATAGTGCATGCCGCATATTGGAGATTTGGAACTTTGGAAACTTGAAAGGTATCTTACTTGCCTCATAAGTGTCGATGGCGCGAAGGAACATGGTGCCTATACAAGAAGAGAACGTTATATTGATGGCCTGTCTCTTCCTTGCGTCACTCCATCCATCAGAGATGATGGACCACCCATACGTAGCCCAGGACTTCCTACACTTTTAGTGTGTGGTTAATTTTTTAGAAGGTTCAAGGAATGAAAAACAAGACAACATTGAAACATTCATACAAATTATAATACATATTAGTAATTAATTATTACATTATACGACCCAAGTTGCAACTTGCAATAGTCACGAGTCATGACTCACCTGATACGTGATGGGCTCTAGCTCTCCTGGAGCAACTCTCTTGTCCTCAGCTGCTCCATGCTAGGCCCTGTCCACTCTGAACGAATTCGGAAAACAACTAACATCGCCTTCTCCCATTCAGGTGTCACTGCTAAGTGGAAGGGGAGGTCACATACAAAGAAGAGCCTCCTGATAGCAATGCGGGCAAGGTCCGTGTTCTCTTGCCTATACGAAGACACACAAAAGTCCTTGCCTCTGGGACGGACACATGCCCTAACCCTGGATGATGCACCTCCACTAGCTGCAATGCCTGCACCTATATCCACTGGTCCCTTAGGTGAGAGCTCAACATCCAATGATGGGCGACCATGATGAGCTGAGGAAGAGGTCATGCCCATAGGCTTTGAAGCCAATGATGTGGGAGGAGTCCGACTCTGAGGCTCTGAAGGTCCTGTTCACAATGGGCATCATGTGACATGATTCAGTGTTCACTGTTCAAACTTCACGAATCAAGAATCAGGAAATTGGAATTTGGAATGATGAATCAGGAATCAAGATTTACAATGTCATGTGCATAATCATTAATGGCAAATTGCAATCATTGGCAAAGAGCAATTTCCAAAGGCAATTGTTTAATGAATTATGAGGCTTGAGCAATCAATTATCATTTTTGCATATTACAATTATCATATTACGTAACAAGTTACAAGTTGAAATCTAACAAGAATAGTCAAATTTCAGATTTCAAAGTTCACCTGCCCCTACATGTGCAGCACGGGGACGGGGTGCATCAGCATCCTCGCAGCTATAGTGCTGCCAGGTCTCACCAACCCAATGTCTCATGGTGCCTATGTGCAAGTAGCTATGTCATAGCCACTCACTGCTAAGAGGTGTGCTCGAATCCACAAAGGACTGCTTGTGTAGGTGACATTGCAATGCCTGCAAGTCCACCTCTTTGTACCTGAGCTACCATATCCTCTTGCAAACGTCACATGCTCCCAAGCGGGATCTCTTGCCTTCACCATGACCTTGAATCTTGATTATACCCTAAAGCCTAAGTTTCAAAAATCAAAATTGCAAAAAAATCTATCCTAACTAAGCTAACTTCTAACTTCTATCTAAATTCTAAAGTTCTAAAACCTCTTACACTATTACACTAACTACTAACTCCAAAGCTCTAACTATAAACTAACTCTCCAATGTCCATCTTCTTTCACCCTTTGACTTCTCTCTCCAGAGTCCACTCCTAACTTCTAACATTACTTCACGTTCACTTCCAACTTCCAAGACTCCAAGTTCAAGCGCACGTAGCAGATGTGAGGTCCACTGTGAAGTTCCTTTACGGCAATGGCAGGTGTGGTTGGGAATATGCTCTCCCGTGTTCATGCTTCAATCAGTCTCGTGTTTAGTTTATATCAACTTTGTCTCTTGATATTTCAAATGCTCTGTGCAGACGTGCTGTGTTGTTTACTACACAGGGGTTGTTTACTACACAGGGGTTCATTGAAAATTGCTGCTTCTTTGGATTAGAAGTGTCATTTAACATGATATTTTTAGTTACATTAGTCTTTTTGTGTGTTGGTAGTGAATCACAACATGGAAGTTGTTTTTTCATAGCAGTTCCCTTAATGTTTCTGCGGGCACATTTGTTTAGAAAACCATTTGGCCTGAACATCATTTGTTTATTCTAGGTTATATTCATATTAGCCAGGCCTTTAAGTTTGGCTTGTAATTTCGTTCCAGCACAACATTCTCTCTCTCTCTCTCTCTCTCTCTCTCTCTCTCTCTCTCTCTCTCTCTCTCTCTCTCTCTCTTGCATGCAAGCAGATTACGTGCAAAAAAGAAGTTCGATGGATTCAAATTTCTTGTGTGTGTATGTTGAGGCCCAGGTGTGGTATCTTTGGGCTGCCTGATTATGCATATCAAGAGTGCTCATTTAAAGCGTACTTTCTTATGTGCTTTTCCTGGCTTTGGCAGGTTTTGGATCTCTCGGTTTAATGACCTCTGTTCTTGTAAGCAGTCTAGCACACGTGCTCCAATTTTCTTTGTCTGCATATGTTTTTCCATATGGAAGGTCTATGAAATTGCTGGCATTCGGACCCTTCCCACAAATTTGGATACTGTATGTGATTTTAGTTCACTCTTATGATTTCACTGTTGTTTTCCTGTCTATCAAAAGCTTAAGATATGATTGCATCATGCAGATCTGCCCTGATGGTAAAACCATCGAGGCTGAAGCTGCACACGGTACTGTGACTCGACATTACAGAGTTCATCAAAAGGGGGGAGAAACAAGCACAAATAGTATTGCATCAATATTTGCCTGGACAAGAGGTTTAGCTCACAGGTTTGTTTATGCTCTGTTAACCTGCATATCGGCTAATTTTAGTTGCCCAGACCTATTTGAATCACAGAATGCTTTGGTATGTCTAAGTAAAGTATTTCAGATTTCAATGTACTTTACGGCAGTATGCTTGATTCATAGATGTGTGGCGTTCCGGAACGGTTCCAGGATTTAGCAGCGTTCTGGATCAGAACACTGCAAAAGAAAAAAAATTGTTTTTTTTGGATTTTTTCTGTGTTTTGGGGGTGGGGGAAAACAACATGTAGGGACGTACAAAAAATTTCAAACTCATTGCAAAGCTGGGTAATTACAGGACTAAGTTTTTAGGGGCCCTAGCCCTCCAAATGGGGTCCTAGGGCCCATCTACCTAAAAAACTACCTACCACGAGGCTGGGACATGCTTATTCAACTACTTTTATGTTATGTTTAAGGTTCCAACACTTAAATTAGCATTAGTTGCTTAAAAACTTGCAAAAAAATCAGAAAAAAGTATAGGCTTTTGTTTCAAACGTTTCAAACGCGTTTCAAACGTGGACATTTGATACGTTTGAATGCAATCTTGGGTACATCGCACTTTCAAGTAAGTAGAAATGACTCAATGATGGGGATGTAAGGATGTATAGCTGTTGCAAATATAAAATCAAGTTGGTGTTATTAGGTATGGGACCCAAGTCAAACTATCAGTGACTACAAGGTACATGTACATCAGTCAAACTCTGTTACAATCATCAAAGAAATCCATGACGAATGTGGTACAAGTTACCATTGATCTCAATATTTGGCACATGTACAAGTGAATGGAGGTATAATTTTAATTTTAGACAATCAGTTGCAAGATTCGGAGGGGAATATACAATCCTACTCAGTAAGATTTTTATACACCACCATTGAATGGGAGTTTCGGTAATCTGGCTGTACTTGAAACAACCAGAGAGGGTGATGACTTATATTTGAACAAGATTTAGTTTGATGAGTTGGCAATTGAACAAATCCTTGAGCAACAACAATCGTTAATCAGAAGTACAACTTGCTATAGTAATGACAACCCCTTAAAACTACTAATGACTAAACTAGCAGCAAACTTTCTCATATGTAGCAGTAGCACTACTTTGGTAGGTGTCTCTTTGCAACTGTGAGACTTTTGGAGACATGGTCAGCGTTCCGGAGTTCCGGAACGCAGAGTTCCGGAACTTGGGGTCCGGAACGCCGTTCCGGTGCAACATAGAGCCTTGATTTACTTACTCTTTTTTGTTAATTGTTCAGCGCCTGTACCATTCCATTTATTGCAGCTCTTAAGCTTTTACCTGGCTCGTCTCTCAGGGCAAATCTGGATGGTAATGCAAGACTACAAGATTTTTCAGAGAAGCTAGAAGCTGCTTGTATTGGTACTGTGGAGGCTGGAAATTTTACGAAAGACCTTGCTCTTCTGGTGCATGGTGCAAAGTAAGTTCAAGTTGACAGAGATACTGTTTTCACTTGAACTTTCATGTCCATCATTAAACCCAAAATTTAAGGTACTAAAGGATTCATCTCTCAAAATTAAAAAATAGTTGCGGTTCATTTGCAGGGCTTCAAGGGGTCAATATTTAAACACAGAAGAATTCATTGATGCAGTTGCTGAAGATTTGCAGCTGAGACTATCTGCATCTTCCAAATTGTAAAAATGCTCTCAGTGTAAACCTTATTTTTGCTCTAGCTTAACATGATTCATATATAGGCAAGTTATGTTCCTTACAGTGTAGTGGCATTCTTGTTGTAATTCAAGAAAATCAGTGAACATCGAACATAGACTGTGACCTTAACTATCAAAGTAAATAACTTTTCTTGATGGAATTTTTTCCAAAGTGTTATTAGTGAGAACACCTTGAAATCACTGGAGGTTCTAAACCAGATTCATGTCCTGTATGAATTCTGCAGGGATGCATAACTGCTTGATTTTTAAAGGTGCGGGAATACATGATATCATAGGTTTCCGTGTGCCTGGACCTCTCAGAAAGTATTCTGGGTTGTCATTTCTCTCTCTTCGATTCTGAATGCAAACAGTGCAGTTCAGTTGCAATGTGGAGTTGCAGCAATGAATTTGTGTTTTGTATGTTGGAGCACTGTTTTGAGTTGGTGCAACTCGAACAAGGTTAAATAATTGCAATTGCTCTTTTCTCATGGCTGAATTTATGAGCCACATGTTTCAAGTCATGCGAGTGATTTGTTTAACATTAACAAGAAAATATATTTCTAAGCACTTCAAATTGTTTCTATTCGTGTCGGGTTACTGTGCACTTTCTTTGTAATAAACAGGAAGCAAGACAATTCATTTATGTGGATTTTAATGGACACTGGCTATGATTTATTTCATCTTTTCTTAGTATAATCTATTTAACTTGTTTGTAGCATTTTCACATACACTTATTCACAAGAAATACCTAGGATAGAACCAAAACTAGAATTTTGAAAACATTCAGTACCTCTAAAATTGAATAGGAAATTTATGAGTCCGTGGCTCTACAAGGGCATTGTAAGAATAACATATATATCTTGTGCATTTTGCTTGGTGATCAAGCTTCAACACTACAGTTGTAGAGCTGTAAGAGAAAGGTTTAAAGAGTTCTCCATATCAATTTAGGAACCTAAAACACTGGGATTGGTGAAGTCTCATCTTTTCAACTACATGGGAGATCGTGAAGTTTGATTGCATAATATTTTCATGACTTTTTGAAAATTAATGAGCAATATGCTTTGAATTTTTTTGAATATTGATTGTTGTAAGGTTTTATGTGCAAAACCTTGAAGAAATGAGTAACCTTGGGACTCTTGTGTAATGGCATCCCTTTGTCATATGGATTGAATCCTCATGATTTCACCATCTCGTGTAAGGCTACACCATAAACCAAAAGATTATGGCAATCACGTAATTGATCTAGTATGTTAGATTAGTGTGAGCATCTATCTTCTCAATTACATCCACTTAACATCTTGTTTATAAGAAAAAATGTTTTTCTCAAAACTTTTGAATCGTTGGTAAAGTCGCTTTGTCATGTACTTTTAGTACATCAGTGTTTTTCAAGGCAATATAATATCCATTGTAAGCTTTGAGAGCCCAAAAGGAGCTATTAGCCTTAAGAACAAGACGATTTTATCTTTAGGCCTTCCAAAGTAATTAATAGGCCAATAAGGGCCCAATATAGACTAAAATAATACTTAACAAGGGTTAACTATCCCTCAAGATAGTTATGTTTAGTTAAGTTAGAGCATTGTCTATAAATAGGCAAGAGAGATCAACTTTTGGATGTTTTGACTCATTTGCAAGTGAGAGCTCCAAGCCTCATCTTGTGAATCTGTGCCTTCGGATTTCTATTTCTAGATCTCATGTGCCTTATCTACATAAATCCATGCTTTACTCCATGCTATGTACTCAATTCTTTCATTCCTAATGTGATCCTATGGAGATCCTTGTGTTTTTAGCTTTCTATGGACATGCTATCTTGATTGCTTTGCACTTCTCTTGCTATTAGTTTTACTTTCATTGTAATTGCTATTAGTTTGGATTTGGCACATGACGTTGTCAAAATAGGTGATTACAAATTGGCTTCCACTTTGTTTGAATTTTTTCAGATTTGATTTGAGTCGTTAATTATAGTTTCTTTACATAGGAATTTTAGAGCATTGTCTGAGCTTTAAATCCGATTCATATGAGGTCATTTGGATTAGTATTCTAAAAGTTATATCAAATCTTGTTTTCTAGCTCTAGTTTTTTTTAATTTTCTTCTTTCAAAACTTTCAGATCTTTTCTGTTGTAAATTTGGCCATCAAATCACCTTCAATCATTGATTTGATTCTATAGGTTGATAGAGCTTGTTCTTAACTTTTCAAAGGTACTGAGTTTTTTGATTTGGATCAATAGTGAGAGAGTAATTATTAAATTAGTGAAGGTTGGTCAGTTTTGTCAAAATTCTAATTTTTCTTTTGTTTTTTCAAGTGTGAGAGAAGCACTTCAATTTTTCAATTTCGAAGTTTCGTTTATTTGTTAATTTTTTCTCAGCCTTTCATTTTGAAGTTTCGCTAGATTTTGCCCTTAAGAAAAAACCTAGCCCTAACCTTATGTTCGCCCATTAGATTAGAAAAATGAGGAGTGCAAAAATACAAAGAAAACCTATGTCGAAATTTTCAAACCCTAATGTTTTTAAACCTTTAAAAAAGAAAACCCTAAAAGGACCTAACCCTACGTCCCTCTTCCTACTTAGGACCCTTTTTCTTGAATCAGATTCTACGTGTTTTCATTAGTTATTTTCGAATCCTCATAACTTTTTCGTTTGAGCTCGAAATTTAATGCTATAAAAAGCAAAAGTGCTAAGTTTCATATGCCCTACAGGTCTTTGCCAATTTTAGTTTCACTCATCGTAGAACTCCAAGTCTTAAGTGGGTGGAAAAAACTATCAAGAGCCTATTTTCTTGCAAAAGTGAATTTTACAATTTTTTTTTTTCCATTATGCATAAATTTCAGCCCATAACCTACAGGTCCTTTGATTTTCAAGATGGATGTGTTTTGAATCTTGATCTTCAATTGAGCAATATAAAGGCCAGTTTCGACAATGAAGTTGTCAATGAGGCAAATCACTCAAGGACCCCATCTTCCTTGAGATCACATGAACTGCTGCATCACATTCAACCAGAAGACTTGTCTAAGACTTCTTGTGAAATGGAATTAATAGACAAGAATAAAATTGATCTATATGAATGTTTCACATTCAATATAGAGTGCACAACAAAATGTCATGGAACTTGTAATATACAAGTTGGAAATTGTCCTAGTTATGAGGTGGAACAAACAAGTAGAGATCCATTATATCAAAATTTCCAGTTTGTCATTCAAAATATTGGAGATATCAATATCTTTGAACATGATGATGTAATCTACGAAAGATTCTTCATAGATACTTTGAGTGAAAGGGATATCATCACTTTTTGCAAGCATCTCATTCACTCTTTCTTGTTGACAATGAATATTCACTCCGAATATCATTTGTTATCTTTCAAGATGATCAGTCCAATTATATTAGTTTCTATATTGGGCTATGATCTTGATGATATTTTTTCCATAGGAGATCTCAACAATTCAGATGCAAGGCCAATGGTTATCATCAAAGCATTTGTATTGAACAACATACCGGCTATTCAAAAACATGACAAAATCTTCAACCCAGCACAGTCGAATGCTATGCTAGAATATGATCCTAAAGGAATTGGATAGATTATCCAAATTGCCATGATGTCGAAGAAGCAGACAAAAGATGATATTGTGATTTGGTTAACAAAAAGCAATATGGTGTTTCATCCATCACTTCTTCGGCCATATTTTCTCCTTAATGGAAAGCAAGTTGTGAACTAAAGCTATCAGATGGGTTCAATTCAAACATCCTTGGATCTACAACTATGGAGCAAGTTGTCGGACATGACATCTTCTTCAAGGCTACTTAAATGGAGCATTCAAGTTCGTCGAGCGTCTTCATTTTTTAGGACAAAGATATTTAAGTAGGGAGAGTGTCATGTACTTTTAGTACACCATTGTTTTTCAAGACAATATAATATCCATTGTAAGCTTTGTAGGCCCAAAAGGAGCTATTAGCCTTAAAAACAAGGCGGTTTCCTCTTTAGGCTCTCCAAAGTAATTAATAAGGATAATAGGCCAATAAGGGCCCAATGTAGACTAAAATAATACTTAACAAGGGCTAACTATTCCTCAAGATGGTTATGTTTAGCTAAGTTAGAGCATTGTCTATAAGTAGGCAAGAGACATCAACTTTTGGATCTTTTGACTCGTTTGCAAGTGAGAGCTCTAAGCTTCCTCTTGTGAATGTGAGCCTTGAGATTTCCATTGCTAGGTCTCATGTGCCTTATCTACATGAATCCATGCTCTACTCCATGCTATGTACTCATTCTTTCGTTCCTAATGTGATTCTATAAAGATCCTTATGTTTATAGCTTTCTATGGACATGCTATCTTGAATGCTTTGCATTTCTCTTGCTATTAGTATTACTTTCATTGTAATTGCTATTACTTTGGGATTTGGCACATGACACTCTTCAAAAAGATATGTCAATTCGTTTGTAGAAGTTTGTTATTAGAAATTCTGCAGCTATACCCATTCTTTGATTGTTTACTTTATTTTGTAAACATGCTAGTAGTAAGGTGAAATCAACTGATTGTATAGTGTGTTATCTTGACAATTTTCAAAACACAATCTACATAGAATAAGTAGATAATCTTGTTATTTTTGCATGGAAATGATATTTCTCGTGTCCTTCATAGGTGGTAAGGATCTTTCAAAATGTAATAGGTGGCCAATTAACAAGTAAGTGTAATTTATTGAAGGACCGTTACCATGATAGCATCTACTATGAAGGCCATTCTTGATGTCGAGTTGCTACATGTGCTATATTTTTTGCATAAGATATTTAGTTATTAATCTCAACAATATTTGTTCAAAGTGTTCATCTTGTATTTCTTTGATGTCAATTATCAAAGCAAATGGTGTCAAAGGTATATTGAAACTATTTGATGAGTTAAGAGAAAATGTGCACAACCACTAATATTATAAGTGATTTAGCATCAAAAAATTCGGACCATTAAGAGGCAAATTCAATAAGGTGGTTGATATATCACGAGAAGCTTTGCAATACAAATGGTATTCAAATCATTGATAAACAAGAATGTTGTGTTATACCATAAAGGCATTGCCACAAATGTTTTGAATACAATATCTGATTTTCAAGATTGGATTCAAGGTAATTAGCTAGTTATCTTTGTGGCATAATGGTTATTGTTTCCTCTTCTTACCTCAAGGATTGGAGTTTGATTCAAAGTGTGTGCATGAGTAGAGTATGACATCAATAAAAAAACATAGATAAAATGATTTTGTGAATGAAAATCGATAATCTTTATTTGATTGATGTTGTTTTGTGATGATGTTGGTGTTGAGAGGCTATGCAAGAAAAAGACAGGAATTCAAAATTTTCACTACTTATGGCTTGCAAATAAAGGTGCATCTAAGCATGGGAATGCATACAAGAAAAGAGAAGGGAATTTTTGATATTTACGACATGCACATAGAGGTGTATTTAAATGACCAAGTTCTTGAAATAAATTCCTTAGCAATGTTACAAAGGTTTTTGTGTGCACATACCCTTGTAATTTAAGACATTGACTAGAATGTTGACTTTCGCATAAAATCCATTGACCAACTTAAACACATAGTATTGCTTTTTGCAAGGCATTGCCAATAAAGCAACAAAAAATGTATTTTAGAAGATTCTAAAAAACTAGACTCATTATAATGCTCAAACTCAACCAAGAATGACACCTCAGCTATTAGAAAATCATCACAATAACTTATCGTAATTGCGACAAAGCTAAAACCCACAAGCTAGCTTTTTGTCTTCTAGAAAGACTTAGTTGGCCTTATGTATATTTTAAAAATGAAAGAAGACAAAGAAGGTGATACGTCTTTTGAATATTGTAGAATCAAGTTAATCTATATGTGATTCAAGCTACCCACAATTCAAATAAAAAGAAGGGCTTTACAAGTCACCAATCAAGCTGGTCTAGTGATATGAGCTAAATATCACAGTATGACATATTTGTTTACAATTGTTGTGATTTGACAAGCATGACATCATTGAGAATTAGTGCATAAAATATAGCTGACTTAGTAGTTCTAGTTGTCTTCATGATCGTGTAACTTGTATTTACACATTTGAATGAGTTTACATAATCATTAACAAACATTTATCATATTCATATTTACAATTTAGCTAAGGTGCCTATGACAACCATGGAATTGCAACTAATGATTTGCGGAGAACTTTGCAAGAAAGTAGCTAAAAAAAACTAAAAGGTTCATGCATTACAGATGAAATAGATCATAGTTTATCAATCACAACATACATAACGTTACGATGTACAAGGATCATTTTGACAAACATGAATCAAAACTAGTTAGTTGCTTATTGATTAAAGAAGTGTGCATGATGACAATGTGTCAACATACAAGATGAGAATGTGCTCATATATGAATCATCAAGGAGTCATTCCTACTTCTTTCAATAAAGGTATCTTTCAATAAAGGTATCTTTCAATAAAGAGAGATTATTATCAAAAAGTGAATTATCATCAACATATAATGTGAAGATGATGCTACCTCCTTGAAATACACATTAGAATTGGTTGAGTTAGGTATAGAACCATGTTAAAAAAAAAAATGTTGATCCTTTGAAACCATGCATGTGGTGACTACTTAAGCCCATAAAGAGCTTTATGAAGTTTACAAACATGATGCTAATTGTCTTTGAGTTCATAACCTTCCGGTGGAGACATGTATATATGTCTTCATCATTAATACTATGAAGAAATGATATTTGAAAACCCATTTGATGTGCGTCTAGATCTGTTGTAGCTGCAAATGCTAAAAGAAGTGTAATGGAAAGTCTCCATAAAATCTAGGTTAGGAAAATGAGAAAATCTGTTGGCAAACAATAGAGCTTTCCATTGATCGATTTTCTTATTAGCTTTGTATATAATCCATTTGCATCCTACAATAGTTCAACTAGGCGGTAGATTTGTCATAGTTCACATTTGATTCCTAATAAGAAATGATTACCTTTATCCATTGCTAATTTTCAATGCTCTGCATTATGACTACGGTGATTGGCTCCTCTACAAAATTACAATAGGTCTATCAATAAATATCTTTGGTGGAAATCTTTGGTCATTTGGTCTTCTAGGAGTTTAGTGTATGATTCTTATGCTTAGCAACACCATGGGATTGCGGCATATAGTTGGTGATGTACTATTGATTTATTTCATTGCTTCTGTAGTACTCTTGGAACTCATTAGAAATGAATGCACCCGCACCATCAGTTTGTAAAGCCTTGAGTTTCCTTGAAGTTTTGAGTTGTAACTTCTTCTTTGAACTATTTGAAAAACTTGAATGCTTTTAATTTGTACTTTAAGAAATACATGACTGTCCTTCTAGAAAATCATTAAATATAAGAAAATATTTTGGCTCCCCTATAGAAGGAGTCTACATTGGCCCAATACTCATGTGAAGAGTTAGTTGGTGAGACGAACAATGCGAAGAGAATTCACCAGGAACTGATTGCTTATAAGACGCATAATTTATGAATCATTCCGATTCATCAGAAAAAGTTATGTGCATAGAATATACGGAAATCTTGGGTGAGTATTTCTCAAATGAGAAATAGGCTCAATTTCATTAATGATTGTATCCCAATGAGCTCAATTGGATAACGAATCATAATGGTTGAAAACTGAATTTTTAAGAAATTCATCAGAACTTTGGATATCTAGATTAGTTCTAGACAGTGATATGAAGATTTTGTGATTGAAGATAATTATTCTATCTTTGATTACCTGATGGCTTTGGAATTTGGATACTCACATTTTGGTTAAGAATCTAGTTTGAAAAATATTCTTAAAGTCCGGTATTTTCCTAGTGAAAAAGATTTTAGAATGATTCTTATATGTTTCTTAAGTTGTGTATTGAACATAAACTCCAGTATCCTTTAGGAATTAAGTATGTTTTGAGATTCCACAGATTTATGATTGACGAATCATAAGGATCTAATTATTTGTGATTGAGAGATCATAAATGGATACTTAATCTGTGGATAATTAGAAAATGTGTTGATGCTTAAGTATGTTGAGTAATCCCCAATCTACTAAATGAGTTGAAATTTCAGATCAGCATTTTGTAAGTCTAAATCTCTTTACTCCAGTGTCTTATTGAGTCCTATTTAATCTCACAAGCATTTCTCATAAAGTAAATTTTTTTTGTTTATCAAGAGTTTTGCTTATTTTTATTCGATTGTATTCTGCTACAGATTGTAGTCTATATGTGTTGTGTATGGGTTCAATCTACATCTCTAGATTTATAAGAGCCCGTTACATCTATTGAGATTCAGATGGATTGCTAATTTATTGCATGTGATTCTAGAAATGAGGCTATTAACTCATTAGAGTAACTGTAGTACTCTGGATTGAGTTATAATTGTCTGAGACTTAATGGATCTCCTTGCAATTTTAAAGGATTGAATTGCTGTATTTTAAAATATTTGGATATTCTAATGGATATTTTTACCAAGAAACACTATTATCTACAAGAAATTGTGTTAGAATACCAGAACAATGGATTCTCTTTAGTATTTGGATGTGATCTCCAAAATAAAGGATTAATTCACCCAGTGGTTCATGTAATTTGGATTACATAAGATTTATAGGTTAGTGTATCTTTGGATTCTGAGTTAGTACTCCTGTGTAGAGTCAAGCAATTGAAGAATTGTTGCATCTTTGAGTACTTGTCTAGATGGAAAGATTAGACTAAGGATAATAATTCATGGTTAAAGGTTAAAAGCTTAAGAAATAATTTCATGTCTTCTCTTTCTCGTTCTAAGGATAAAGCTTGTTTAAGGAAGCAAGAATGTTACGGCCATATTCAGCTAAGGACATGGAATAGTCCTAATATGGTAGGCCGACCCTTCAGTATTCGAGATTGTTAGTCACACCAAGATTTAATTCCATATGAAGGCCTGTATGTGACTAATGACCTTGAGAGGACCTGGACACTCTCTTTGAGACATATGGAGTAGTGCCTGTACGTGTGACGCATATAGACAGGTTGATTACATGAAGAGCTGCGACCTATTTATAGTTGGACTACATGGGGATTGCATGGGTTCATGCACATGAATCTACTCTCTATATATTGGTTCACATTACCAGTTGTTCTCTTCTCCTCAAGCACTTACATAGCATGGCATGGGGGCAAGATCTAGGTTTGGTTGGGAGGTTTTGCTCTACATGTCTCTTGTTGTACTGAAATGTTGTTGCTTTTTGAATTGAAGGTCATTCTACTTACATTTTTTTCCATGCTCCATCTTCATGCATTTAGTTTGGGTACTAATGTATGAATGTGTTTTTTTGTTGATTTTTCTCTTGAGGATTGGTTTGGGATTAGCATCAGGTAGATGTATAGGACTTGGAGATTGATCCACCATCCCACTGATTTATGATGTTTCCTAGTTTCTGGCTCCCTAAGGAGTTTTTGTTACAAGTGTTGAGTGACAGTTGTAGCAAGCACTTTGTAGTATTCTCGTTGCTTAGTTAGAAGTTGTGTTGTTGACTCTGTGATTTCAGTAGGAGTAGATTCAGTTTCATTCTCTGTTTCTTGAGTAGATTAGATTAGCAATAATCTACAATTTGTAAGCACTAAAGAAAGAACTGAAACAGTTTGTAAAACAGTAGGAAATCGAGTCCTGACAGATTTTATAACCAAGATGAGCTACCATTGTCAATTAAAGATCGAACAAATTCTATCCTGACCAGAATCGAATAACATTGGTTTTGTCAGTAGAGTCTCTACTACAAGAGACCAGTGTAGATGCCACTCGTAGGCTGAATCGCTGATAGGCAAAATTTGTTGTCGATAGAAACGAGCATTTAAACTAAGAAAGAATCAAAGCAAACATTGCGACGAGAATCACCAAACAATAGTTTGGAAATAGACCATCTGGAACATTTGGAAAAAGTGCTTGAACGGTGTTACAAATACCAAATTTTTTAAAATCCAGAAAAATGCCAGATCTGGGTTACTCATGGGATTGTTCTTGGACATGTAATATCAAGGCATGAAATTGTTACAGATTACTCAAAAATCAAGCTTGTTGTGGAAATACCTCCACCAAGAGTTTTTAGATTGTCACAGAAGATGATTGGGCTCTCTGAAAAATCTAGCAAGTAAAGATCCTTGATCATCCTCTTGATCCATACCATATCCTTTGTGCAATGTGTAAGAGCTTTGTACTCGACCTCACTAGATGACAATGAGATAGTGGCTTGTTTCTTCGACACCTATGAAAATACAATGAGCACTAATGGATTTCCTATCTATTATATCTCCAGCATAGTCCGAGTCTGAAAATCCAAACAAGTTAGGTGATGATCACTCATACAATATGCCAAATATCGAGTTCCAATGATGTACCTCAAAACTCATTTTCCTAGGTTCCAATGCTCCTCACTGGGATCTTGCAAAAATTGACTCAATCTTCCAACACAATAGCCTAGATCTAGTCTTGTAATGGTTAGATAGATGAGTGAACCAACTAGCTTCCTATAGAGAGTAATGTCCTTGAAGGATCTTTCACTACCTCTTATAGTTAGCTTTACATGAGACTCCATAGGTGTATCACAAGCTTTTGTATCTACCATATGAAATCTTTCTAGAATAGAATTAGCATACTTCTCTTGACAAATGAAAGTATATTGAGAAGATCTACTCACTTCTATTCCTAAAATTTAATGCAAATTACCAAGATCATGCACCCCTTCTTAAGAACACTCTTGATATCCTCCACATCTTGATTGTCTCCACCACTCAAGATGTAATCATCCACATAGATTATCAAGATGGTAACATCATTTTCAGAAAATCTATAATAAAGTGAGTGATCATATTCACTCATAACAAAGCCTTGAGAGAGTAAAAATGTGTTGAGCTTAGCATACCAACTCCTTGGTGCTTGCGTAAGGCCATACAAACTCTTTTGTAGTAGACACACATGATTTGGTTTTGTAGAAAAAATGTAGCTCTCAACTTGCTCCATGTACACTTCCTCCTCAAGATCACCATTCAAAAAAGCATTTTAATATCCAATTGCCATAGATCCCATCCATAAAGAATAGCAAGTGAAATGATGACTTGAATTCTTACCATCTTTTCGATAGGTGCAAAGGTGTCATCATAGTCAATCCCTTGTTGTTGTCTTTTTGCCACTAACCTTGCCTTGTACTTGTTGATAGATCCATCTTGGTTTGTCTTCAGCTTGAAGATCCATTTGCATCCAATAGCTTTCTTGTCCTTAGGTAACTCCACCAATCTCCATGTTCCATCCTTCATAAGAGCTTGATAGTCAGGATCCATTGCTTGGATTCACTCGTCTTCTTTCCTTGCTTGATCTACACTTGTAGGTTCATCCAAAGAGGTTAGGAAAGCAACATAATTTTCAAAAACTACTTGCTTACCCTTTGCATCATATGTGAGCCTTGAAGGTACTTGTCTTTCCCTTGATGTTCTCCTTGGCTTTTGACTTGATGAAGGTCCATCATCATCATCATCACCATCCTTTTCATCAACATCAAGAATGTTAGATACATCCACACCTTTATCAATCATGCTTGAAGACACTTTTGGAATGTTCCCCTCATGAAAGATGACATCTCTACCAGCAATCACTTTGCTAGTAGAAAGAATGTAAACCTTGTAGGCTTTACTCACCTCACTATATCCAACAAAAATGCCTCTTCTTGAAGATGGATCCTCCTTGGTCCTATCATCAAGAGTAATGTTGAAATTGCATGTGCATCCAAAAGTTCTTAGAAAGTTGACACTCGACCTTCTCTTGAATAGCATCTCAAAGGGTGTCCTTCCATCCAAAATAGCACTCGGCCACCTATTGCACAAGAAATCAGCACACAACAAAGCTTGATCCTAAAATGGCTTATCAGGGTTAGCACTTAACCTATGTGAAATACAGTAGGTTACTATAACTGTATGGAAAGCAATATTATTTTATGTTATGGTTCATGTATGATCGAGATCTATTAGAGTTTGCATCTCATTCTTAGAGTAGATGTTGATTTTTCTACATTGGTAAGATTGGTGATATGTTCTCTTTCTAACCCAAGATCATTTTATGGATTTCACATGGTATCAGAGCTTGTGTTTCAGGTTATGAAGGAAGCAATCACATCTATTAATGATTCAGAGAAGATATCAATGCTAGAGCATGCTAGATGGGATTCTACACCAACATCGAGTTTCTTGCGTATGTAGATTGGACCTTTTGTAGATCAAAACCCTATATAGAGTTATAATCTTGATCAATTCTGATTTCACACATTTCATGTTGGATTTGGCCGATTTTTAGAGCGTTGAAAAAGCCTAAGTGGTGGCTAATAGATTGCATATCAAGTGAGCTTTGAAAAGTCAAACTCTAAGTCTGAAATAAAAGTTGGCCTCAATTTGCCAAATATAGGAATGTAACAAATATGATCAAACTAGTTGAATCTTTCTCAAATTTCTAAGTAAAGGCTTAAAGTTGAGTTTGATGGAGTTGCTTGTATGATCAAAAGGAATGATATCTTGATTTCAAAAGGTAAAAGGCAAGGGAAGTTGTTCAAACTAGATGCTTGTGTTATTGCTAACCAAGTTGGATGTGTTTCAAGAGAGCAATTATCTATTCAAGAGGTTTGGCATAAAAGGATGGGACACCTCAACTTCAAGTCATTGGAGGTAATGGCTAGGAAGCAAGTTTTGATAGTTCTTCCAAGTTTCTTAGAAAGTATCAATCATGTTTGTGAGTCTTGTGCTTTGTCAAAGTCACATAGACTACCATGATACTAGATCTACAAAGCCTTTTCAAGTTGTACATTCGGATATTCATGGAATTACTACAATCAGCAATAGTGGAGCTAAGATGTATGTAACTTTCATTGATGATTCTAGTAGATTTTGTTGGATCTATCTACTAAGACTAAAGATGAAGTGTATGATGTCTTTGTTACATTCAAGAATGCAAGGGATAACCAATTTTCTACAAGGATCAAGTGCTTAAGGAGTGACAATGATGGAGAGTAAATATCTGCCAAGTTCAAGACTTTTTGTGATGAGAATGGGATCAAGAGGGAGTATACAGCCCCAAGGACCCCACAATAAAATAGAGTGGCCGAGAGGAAGAATAGGACCATGTGAAAGTGCCAAAGCCATGAGGTGTGGATCTAAAAATAACTATTAATGGTCATTCTACACATAGAATTGCAAAATATCACAAGTATAGTGCACCAATGGATATTAGAACCCAAGAGAACCATGTATAAGAATGAATGCGATAAGAGAGAGAGAGAGAGAGAGAGAGAGAGAGAGAGAGAGAGAGAGAGAGAGAGAGAGAGAGAGAGAGAGAGAGAGAGAGAGAGAGAGAGAGAGAGAGAGAGAGAGAGAGAGAGAGAGAGAGAGAGAGAGAGAGAGAGAGAGAGAGAGAGAGAGAGAGAGAGAGATCTTCCCACGAGTTACATCCTTTTATAATAGGTCAAATTTCATCATTAATGATATTCATGATAGTAGAGGAAGAAGAGTGAGAGTTATTCAAGCATTTAACATGAATGCAAGGTGATAGAACAATAGCAAAACTGTATTATCAATGTTGTTGTAACAACTATCATATCATAAGATAATCACATTGAGCAACATGATTCTACTTACAGAAACAAATAATTGCTATATTTTTTAAAACTCTTTACTCTCTCTATATGATCTCTAACTCTAAGGAGTTAGATGTTGAAACCAATTTTGGTCATTTGATATCTGCCGTGTTTCACTTGGATGATCGATTTCGATATCTTTTTTCTGATTGATCATCCGCTTATATAGCTATTGGATGATCTTATGTTATTCTAATTACAGAGTTTAAAAGATCATTAACAGTTCTAGAGTAGGTCCATAGACTGATTATTGACGAAGTGTGAAGACATAGACAACTGCAATCTCCTTCGTATGTGACCACAGAAGTGTGATATTGCGGTGCGGTCGCAACCGTATGTTGACCGCAATTTTTGACTTGCGGTGTTGCTTCGACAGTCCTCTTTATAAGCTGCAATTTGTCCACTTTGTATTGTGACCACAGGCTAGACTCGGGCGGTTCCTTGCGGTTCCTTGGGTGGTCGGCGGTTCCTTGAGATATCCCATGTATATCTGCAGTATGTCGCATTCCTCGCATTTTTCAAAAAAAATTCGCATTTCTCGGGTGCCCGAAATGGCCCAAAATCCCGAGTAGAACACCTTTGTTGCATTTTTTGTAAAAACCTTTTGTGCTCAGAATGCTTGAAATGTTAAAAAGACTTTGCCGGCTTTTGAATTTTGAAAAGAAAAATACAAACTATGCGACAAACAATTCATTTTTGCGAACTGTTTAAAAGAAAGTGATTTACATGAGTAAATTGGAGAGCAATTAGGATGATTAGGAGTAAGATTAACTCCAACACTCCCCCTTAAGCTTACTACTGAATCTAAATTGAAATTGAGATTTAATATACCTACCAAAGTAGAATATTTCTCTCTTGACAATGGTTTAATCAAATATCAACCAACATATTGTTTATATGACAATAACTTAGTACAACATCTTTATTCTAAACTTTTTCTCTAAGAAAATGAAACTGAACTTCTATGTGTTTAGTTCTAGTATGAGTTCGTGGGTTCAGAGATAGAGTTATGCAGCTCTGATTGTCGCACTAGAGTATAGTTGGACCAATCTGTGGAAATTGCAGATCTTGTAGCAACCTTCTAAGCCAAATATTCTCCTTCACTTTTGATGTAACTGCAATGTATTCATATTCTATAGAGGACAACAAAATGCATTTATGCTTTCTGCTATTCCATGAAATTGGTCCTCCTCGAAGAAAACAAATATAATCAGATGTGGACTTTTTGGTATCTGTTATGGCCATATTCGGTTAAGGACCTAGAATAGTCCTAATATGATACACCGACCCTCTAGTATTCGAGATTGTTGGTCACGCCATGATTTAATTCCATGTCAAGGTCAGTTTGTGACTAATAACCTTGAGAGAACCCAAACACTCTAATTGAGACATATGGAGTATTGCATGTCTGTGCGACGGATATAGGTAGGTAGGACTACATGAAGAGATGTGATCTATTTATAGTTGCCCTGCATGGGGGTTGCATGGTTTCATGCACATGACTCTACTCTCTATATAATGAGGTAGGTATTCTCCCGTCGACATATTGGGTTTAGGTTACCAGTTTTCTCTCTTCTCCTCTTGCTTCACATGGCATGGCTTGGGGGCTAGATCCAGTTTTGATCTAGGATTGGTTGGGCGGTTTGGCTCCATAGTCTCTCTTATTGTGTTCTCCTATCCTCATCTTAGGGACAATCCTTTAGGGTCCTAATATTGGTATCGGAGCCAGATTTCAATCCTGGGACCTGTGGATTATGGGCCGTGAGTTAGTTTGAAATCGATTTTCTAGAACAACTCAGTACGGACCTTTGGTTAAGCTGTAATAATCGGTTTTGGAAATGAATTTTTTTAATCCGATCTTGATGTAGAAGGAAGAATGGTATGGTTCTCAGGCATATACCCAGTTTAGGAATTCGATTCCTTGGTACGATGCTATTTAAAACAATTAACTCTGGAGTATTGGTACTCCCAGTAAATGGAGTTAAATTGTGTTTCTTCGGTTTTCTCCTTTTCAAATCAGTGGAACACCGATCAGTTGGTTATTGTGGTTTTGACGATTTTGGTCATTAAAATTGAACAAACCAAAGCTTTTGAGATACTTGTTAAATAATTAATGGTGAAAAATTCATAGTATTTGGAGGTAATTCTTTATTCAACAATATTATTTGGGGTGAAGTAATTGTGGAATCATAAGCATGTGCTTGAATCCGAACTATGCTATCGCTCTCATGGAAACGAATCTATGCGTGACAAGTTAAAGATTTACTTCATCTTTTGATGCTTGATTGTGCTTGGATCTAGGGTTGAAGGTGGATAGGAGAGACCCGCTACATTGAAGCCAACCATTTTCTTTCATAGAATACTTGCAAGATCATCAATTCGCATTTGTAAATATTTTTTTCCTCTTGTTCTAATGACTTGGAACTATTCTAAGCTTGTAATATTTACAACTCAACTTTATATAAAACTTTGTATAAAAGTCTCGTGCTATTGGCTTGGAAATATTTGAGAGTGTACACAAAATATCCAATTCACATCAAAACCACAACTTTTTATTGATGAGGTATAATGTAATAGGCCCCAATGAGAGTGACATATGATAAAATGAAAGACGGTCTTAACAAGTGTTTTAAAATATCCTTTTGAATGCTTGTTAGCTAAATTGGCAACTTTTCCTCGAAAAAGTTATTTTTTAAAATCTTAAAATCTTCTTCATGGACTAGCACATACTTCTCCACGTTTACTACTTAATTTTAAATAGCTAGAATGCATACAAAATTAATGATGAATGGGACTACTTAGATAAGTGAAAAATCCAAATACCAATCATAAGTGAAAGATTCAATATTTCAAAGACCCTAATATTGGATTATATCCTCAAGGCTTGCCCCCACCCATGTCATTGGAAAATTTGAGTACTAGTTGTGTTATCATTTTTTCTCAAAGTTTAATAAAGCTCAACATTTTTACTAAGTGCAAATGACAATAAAGAGACCATTCCGCAAATAATATTCCCTTTAGTTCTTAAATTTTGGGAAGTCAACATGTTCAAAAATCAAAACGAAATTATTTACTACCTATCTGAAATGTGACTTTTCAAATTTATTTGTTGACTTTCAATTAACATTTTTGTTCAATCTTTTGCGTCAATAAAAGTCAATGATACGCCTTCAACATGCAGTGAAGGTGGTCATTACATAAGGGTTCTAACAACAAAGCCGGGAAGGGAAAAGGGAGAACTTCACACTTGTGGTTGCACCTTTAAAGTCTTCAAATTTTAATAGGTTTCAAGTTCCAACCAAGGGCCTTAAAGAATACCTCCAAACCTTTGAACATCATCAAGGATGTCCTTTAGAAACTAAGGGTGCCATTTTTTTTCGCTAACATTTGACGTGAAATATTCGAAAGTTATAAATGATGTCCATCGCAGTGTGGTACATGGGTAGAATTGTTGACGGTAACTGGCAAAGGTAGAGGCTCAAACCCCAACCATTGTGTAAAAACATCTTAGGAAATTGGTTCTCATTTGGGCACATGACATTGCTAAGCTATATATGTTATGTCGTTGGGTAAATCTGTTGAAAAAAGAAGAAGGTATAAATGATAAGAAATTATTTCTTAAAATTTTATCACTTCAAAAAATAAGGAGGGCATTGCACCCTGCAAATTGAAAGGTTGGGTGCTCAAGGACGTTGTGACACCTCTTTTTTTAAGGAAGGGTGAAGTGTTAAAGCCTACGACCTCCCAAGTGGCGCACGATCCCCTTTGACTAATCCAAACAAAGCACGTGTCGATGTGCGAATACTGCCCCTTTGCACGCTGGGATTCTAAGCCCGCTAATCCTAGATATCTTAAAGATCATTCAGATTTTGCCACTTGTCGTTAAATGATTGATGTATAGCTATGGGGTCCCGATCTGACGCGTGGCTAGCATCGGACGGATGTTGAGTAGAGTATGTCGTGTCATTAAGCACCTGCAAACTATGGACGTGGCGGCTTCAACGTCGAGCCGATTGGGGTGACCTAACGGCGCAGTGTATTTGACTGCTCACTCTTGGATCGCTGCCACGTGGTAAATAGGGACACGTTTATTGTTTTTAACGGTTTCGATTGTGGGATCGTGGCAAGATCTGAACGCTGGTGGTAAAATCTGACAGCGAAGGGGCTCGAAGGTTGTCGTGCCTTTAGGATACGAGCGAGGAGGGAGTGAGGAGCGCAGACGAAAAGAGAGAGAGAGAGAGAGAGAGAGAGAAAGTGAGGTTTGAATTTAAAATAATTAAAAGTATGACAGACGACAGAGCAATGAAAGAGCAATGAAAGAGCAATGAATGCAAGGAAAGGCGTAATCATTTATTCAAGCCAATGCGTTCATTATGATCGATCGTGATCTTCCATCGTCATGCGATCCGTGCTGCTGCTGCTGCCTGCCAATGGAAATGGAAATATGGCTCTAGTCTTGTAAAACTTTAACCATCGCTTGTTGAATATTCTGAAAACATAAAAGAATCCCAGGGCTCTTTTATGGTTTTGTTTTGCTCATTTGGTTGATTCCATTTGCCTCAGTTCTTTATTCTGCTTTCACCACAACACATGAATCATGTTTCATGGTGTGAGCCTTGATTGGATCTTGACTCTTGTAATTGTTTAACTTTCTTGATTAGTGCAGAAACGGAAAGTCCTCATATGCGGACAGCTGTGCGATGAGTGTCAAAGCCAGGCGGATAAGGTTAGGTGTGTATTTTTCTTCCTGCTTGCAATTTAGTTTGTGGTCAGGTTTCAAGACGGCTCAGTATGCGTGAAATCTGGCGCATTCTCACGGTTTGTATCTTATGTAGAAGTTTTGTGATGACGATGCTCTCAGCTTTAAGCCCTACGGCTTATTTGACCGCTTTTCAGTTTTGAGAGTCTGTTTGTTTGGAGGGGTTTATTTATTACGACGTTGGAGATGAGATAATAGAAGGTTGGCGTTTCATTGAATCGGGATAGTTACCGAGCAAACCTGCCCGCCGAACAGATATATCATTGGAAATTTTGTGGAATTTGTGTACTGTATAATTGTTATTGGTTTGTTTACACTTGTTGTGTCAGATTATTTGTTAGTGATTGCACCGATCTCTGAACAAAAGCAGAAGGCCCTGCATTCAACGAACTGACAAACAAATCGTATTCAAATCAATAATATGAGAAGCCCGCTCTTATTTCGTCCCATGCTTGGCTGAGATTTGAGTACTCGGTTGATTTCATAGTATATCCACTCAATCTATTCGACCACACAAACGAAGGCTTTAATATGGACATGTTCTCACCATTGACATTCTTATAGATGTAGCTCAGCATCTAATTTTTGTGATTTGGTTTTTGCAGTCTTTCTGGAATGCGCATTATCAAGGAGATGGTGGAACAACGTAGTTCTTGGACCTCTTTCTTAGTAGCACCCTTTCTGGAGCCCAAGAGTATGCGTATCGGCTATTTATTGGCTTTACATATAGCCACTAATCAGGTATCCGACAATTAAGAGAAAAGGCAAGAAAGTCATAAATTGCAAAGCCCCGCTCTTCCAATTAGATGATCAAAGCCCGGTGATGGTGGAGGGAACGGAATCGGTAACTATGGAGGCTACACTTGGATCCAAGCAAAATGATGCGCATGACAAAGACACAAAAAGTAAGGGGGGAATTT
The DNA here is from genome assembly GCA_029204225.1 of Diphasiastrum complanatum. Lineage (NCBI taxonomy): Eukaryota > Viridiplantae > Streptophyta > Lycopodiopsida > Lycopodiales > Lycopodiaceae > Diphasiastrum > Diphasiastrum complanatum. Next base: position 90,556,285 of record CM055092.1, on the reverse strand, counting down.
TGAAAGCAATCATGGCTTCAGCTAAATTTCGCAGAGCATTGAAGAGGAAGAAAAGTAAGAAACTAGATAAGGCCAAATCGCTTGCCATACAAGATGTTAGAGACAAAAAAGAGCAATTTGCTGTAGAAAAATTTCGGCAGGCTCTCTTGGCCGAAAATTTACTTCCTGCAAGACACGACGATTATCATACCCTGCGGCGGTGAGTTCTCATTGTCTATTGCACAATTGTGGTTTACCTGGCCGGTAATTAAGTGGTTTTTCGGTGCTGTGAGTCCTAGGTGCAAGTTTTTGTCTGTGTTAGGGGATGTTTCATTAGGCAATCCAAAGTACAGATGCATGAAATCCTGGACTGTGGAATGCTGAAGCTACCAGACTTGTCTTTCCGCTGACATAAGCCTGCAGGACGTTTTTACGGATTATGTTGGCAGCACAAACAGTTGAATCTGAAATCTGACGCATAAAAAAATATGTTGGAAAATGTAAAAGGAGTAAAAAGCTAGCCTTCTCAAACTTTTGATAGAGATATAGGACTTTTTGGTTTCGTGTGGAAAACTAAGTTTCTGAGTGATATGGCAAATATCCCCGAATTTTCTTGCAATTAAACTGTTTCAAGAGGAAATGGGGAAAAGCTAAATTCTTTGAAAACATAAAAAAGTAGGCAGTTCTTTCCAGTATTTGGCATATAGAATTTCATTTCTGAGTGCTTGGGAATTCGAATTTGTGTAAAAAATCTTCTTGCTTTACAAGTCCAGGTTTTTACGTGCTCGAAGTCTGAATGCTGCAAAAGCCAAGCAGATGTGGGCAAACACATTGCAGTGGCGCAAGGACTTTGGGGCTGACTCGATTGAACAGGTGATTTTTTAATTTTGCACTTGACTTGGTCCTAGTTGCACTCGGACCTTTAAGAGTATGGACTCATCTGAATCTGAAATTAGGTCTAGAAGTCATCAAGCTGGGATTTTAGAAGTTTCATATTGGTTGGACTCCTGTCTTATGATATGTTATCTTGGATGACTTTCGGATGGTAAAATGGAAGCAACGTGCTTTATTTCTGTGCGCGTCTTGATGGTTTAGGTCGATTAGGTTTGAACAATTGAAGTACACCGTATTGTTGGAAGAAATGTAGCTGTTTGGTTTAGCTTCATTTTTTACTGAGTTGTATCATGCTTGATGGACATGCATAGCAATTTTGGCATAAAATTACTGTCCAGACATCAGTTTTCCTATAAATTCTACCTTCAAATATTTGCTGCTGTTTACGAGAAAGATAAGGTCAACAAACTTTTGTATTGTCTTCTATTGTCTATTTGCAGGATTTTTCTTTTCATGAGTTGAATGAAGTAAAAAAATATTATCCTCAAGGTCATCATGGTGTGGACAAAGAGGGAAGGCCTGTTTATATTGAGAGGTTAGGGAAAGTTGAGCCAAACAAATTGATGGAAGTTACTACGCTGGATCGATATGTAAGATACCATGTTCTAGAGTTTGAAAAGACTTTCAATGTGAAATTTCCTGCATGCTCTATTGCGGCTAGAAAGCACATTGATTCAACAACCACAATCTTGGATGTGGCTGGTGTGGTAAGCTGCTTAAAGTCCTCTGCATTGCTCATGGTCATTGTTAAATATCATTGTTTTGTCTCTCCTTGATTTTTACTTATCTAAAGAATGCCATAGCTATATTCTTATTTCTCCATTCTCTGTTTTCCTTTCGTTAATTTGGTAAAAATTTAGAGCAAACTTTGGAGGGGTAATTGTCGAGTTACTTCAATCATGTCTCTGTGGCTTATATCTTATGTCCAAGACTTGGACTTACAAGCTCGTTGTTGTTAGATCTTGACTTGAATCTAGTTGATAACGAGAAATTCAACTATGTGCAGAGGTTAGATGTGAGTGCTGTTGCCATGTGTTCCATCCTCTAGGCTCTTAGCAAAGAACTAGAAGCTGAATATCACACCAATTTATGTCTTCGTGATATGGCAATGACATCATAGGCAATGTGTTTGATAACAATCGTTGAAAACTTGATGTAAGAACTTGGAAAGCATGCCACAAGAAATATATTGCATAGTAGTAAGGTAATGGATTTAGGATCCTAGAAGCAAACTAAAAGCAGGACATGGCCACATATATAAGAATACTCCACGCTAGCTATATAGCCATGCATGCCACACAATAGCAATGAGAGATAGTGTAGAATGCATTGCAATATGCCAAGTGAGCCAGATATGTGAGGGGCTTAAACTACAAGCAACAATAGCACTCTCATCTTACATCAAGTAATCTCAAGCTTCTTGTTTGAATGGCCATGTAGAATCGATAGTAAATGGTTCAAAAGTTGCATCTCCAAACCTTGTTATAGAACAAGACTACCATATAACAAAAACAATGCACCTCTCGGTGGATGTTAGGTCCATTTTTGACGGGGGGGCAAGTATGAATGAAGGGGTACCCTTGCTAAGTTATACTCTTTGATCAATTGGAGATTTCCAGGCTCTCAGAGCTATGGTCACCAGGAAGGGCAGTGTCCTTTGCTTTCTCAACTATGTTTTACTAATTGATAGTCCATGTGGTTCCTGTGTAATTCAAGCTGGGCAACTTATAGTGTCGGTAGGGGGCCTATTGGGACTCCCTTAATACTATCAATGCTATCTGCAGATGGTTGTAGTACCCATCTAGTGACCTAGGTCGAATTTTCTATCGTAGCAATACTTGCTTAACTTTTGTTGCTATTGGCTCATAACTTGTTGTTTTGAGTCGTTTAGCAAAAGGTCCTTGCCCTTATACACTATTGGTAGAAAGATTTGGTGCTCGAATTGGATGCCATTTGATACGTTTAGTTTTGACCATACTAATGCTTCCAAAATGACCTACTCTACGCTGGAACGTTATGAATGTTGTACTAATAAATGAGTTAGAGGTTGTAGCCAATGCTTACCTTACTGGTTTGCATCGAGTGTGTAGGTGTGTATTGTATGCCGGTACCTAGTTCTTGGACCCCCGGGGAGAGATTCGAAGGTTAGAAGTTCATTCAGGGCACACTTTCCTTGAATCAGATTTTTTAGTCAACTTCGGTGCACTATCCTCTTTCTAGACTCGCTTTAGTATTATCGTTCCAACTTCCTATGCGGGCTAATGTGATCGTAAGGTATCATTAGTCCATTCCGTAGTGCTAGAAGTGTCCATAGGGTCCCAACAATGATTATGGCCGTTGCCTTGCTCTTGTACAATATTTGACTCTAGTTATGGCCTATAGAGGGTTGGTCGGGCAATTAAGGTCGCATTCAAACTTCAGGTAGCCCCCAAAATCGGGAAATCGGGGCCGGATTACCATCTTCTATTCTGGTTAATATCTCTCAGGTTTGTAGGCTAGGTCTTAGTGAGTGCTATTCTTGATAAACAGTTGGAATGGGTGCCCTAGTTATTTGATTGTCTAGTTTTGAGATAGTGGTTCGTCATGTTATTAGATGAGTTGTCCCCTGTTGTAGATTTTTCAAGATTGACCGGAGCAACACTAAGATCCCTACTTAGTGAAGTTCCCAGTGTTATTCAATTAGTGGCATATGGTAGTTGTTCATGAATGGTTTGGCCAATTTGATTAGAAATCTTTTATTCAATATTGTGGGCATTAGCAGACAATGAAATGGGTTTCAGAACTGACAAGTGATTGTGTTGATGGTACGCCCTCTCTTGAGGTGCATGTGGAATTGTACAAAGCCCACACGTTTCAATGGGGAATCTTGAACAAGGTGACCTAGGCGATTAAGTCCATGGGTTTAATCACAAGTGGTATGTTATGCTCACATCAGGTATAGGCTACCCTATGTTTTAAGGGGCTAGATTCTAAAGGATCGATGATTAGATTGCAAATCATTACGTATTGATACACATTCTAAGAAGTTATAGCATTTAACATGCATTTCCCATCAGATAAAGCCATACACACTAGCACTACACACCATTGTCATTCATAGATAAATCGAAATACAACTAATGTTTAGGTAATACAACCAAATGATGAACACTAGAAAACAAGTGAAGTGTATACCTCAATCCTATGCAACAGTGTTTGGGAAAATTGGAAAAGTATAGGAATGGAACCGACATCTTTCTCCAAAAATCGAATTCAGAAACAAAAAGACAATGATATCTCCCTCTAGTATCATAGTATGCTGGACATCTGAATAAGAAGTGCTCCTCGGACTCTACCTCGGATAATGAGGCTCAATCATAAGCCGGTGTGATGAGACTTTGAGCTGACCGAATATAAACCTCAGACCATGAGATAATCCTGAATCCAAATAATGTGGTAGAACTGGGAACCCTACTGCATCCAACTCCAAGAAGTGAATCTGATAGAAGTCGGGTGTGACCCCAAGGTGGACCTGCCACACTCGACTCAGGTATGCTCTGTATAGGAAACATTTGATGTAGTCATGGTGGGTATGGGAGGTCCGTGATAGAAATGCCAAATGTGTCAAGTAAACTGGAGGCTTGAGAAAACCATGATAACTAGAAGCCCTGACTTTGAAGATGCTGAGATGAGATAAGCACTGCCTGTGTATACCTCTGCTCATCCAATGGGAATAACCTAACTCTCTGAATATAGGTGATCGAAAAATGGCATCAAGCTGAATGGGTGGAACTGTAAACTCAGCTAAAATGATCTGATGTGGAACGGACGGCTTAGCCAGTATCATATGTGATAGCATAAGGATCTGCACACGCAAGATACTGGGCCAATCAGATGAGGAGAGATAAACCTGTACACCATGCCTCTGTTGCATATAATGTGGTAAGGGTAACAAGAGTATAAAAAAGCCGACACTTACTCAGGGCATCCCGAATAAATCTCTGAAAACAGAACCTCTCTAGCTGTACGAGGGAAGCATGTCCCTTTCCAACTCTAGCTGTAGCAGCTTTATTAATGTCTTTTCCATGCCAAAAGGCATATAAGACTAATAAAGTACATGTCAAGTATGTGATAACAATGGGAGCATATAAAACGTCTCCGAACTTGTAAGAAAGAAAACATCTAATATGAACTAAGATAGATGTAAGAGTGTATGTGCATAATAGATATAGCAATGTCATGAAGTCCTGCCGGTGTTGATGCTATAAAAGGATGTAATGTGAGCTGCAGCACGGGGAAGCTCTGGAGTCCGGTGACGTCGTCTATGAGTATGAGAAGTGTATCTCTGCATAGGAGGTCTGATGACCCCGACAATAGTGGTGATGAGTAGTTCCTTGTCTCTGGTCTCTATGAACATGTAAGCTGCCACCATCATCATCATCGTCATCATCAGGATTTGTGTCTCGTGATCTCCTCCTAGAGAAGAAAGAAGCAATCGGTGGCTAAGGAGTAAAATGTTGAGATGTAGATTTTGCCGCAATATGAACATCTCTCGTACCATAAGAGAGACACAACCGGTTCTATGAGAGATTGTAGAGTGGTGGGCATGTCTCGAAACAAACAATGATATCTCCCTTTGATTTCAGAGTATACAGGGCATTTAAAGATAAAATGCTCCTTAGACTCCAACTCACCTAAAGAGCATAACTAGAAATTTCGCTCTTCTCTTGGAATACTGTGGAACCCTGAGCTGGCCCAATGTGAATTTGAGGCAATGTGACCAGCCTGAATCCCCGTGGCAGAATTGGAATCCCTGTTGCGTCTAGCTCAAGAAAGTTGGACCGGTAGAAATCAGGCTTAACTAACTGGCGACTCCAAGTCCGCTCCAGACATGCTCGATAGAGAAATCTTCTAATATACTGATGAGTGCCTGAGGGAAGCTTTGTAATGGAGATACCAAATGACTCAAGTAGGAGGTGAGATGCTTGAGAGAACCATGATAATCTAGAGCCTTGATCTTGAAGATAGTGTGAAGAGGACCATGCAATCTGTGTGTATCGTTTGTCTGTATCTAGCAATGCTTGTACTCTCTAAATATATGTGATAAAGCTGGAGAACTGCCTCGATTTGTTTAGGTGGAACCACAAACTTAGCCAGAAGAATCTCATGTGGAACAGAAGGCTTCGCTCAAATCAACCGAGCTAACATGGTGGCCTGTAATTGTGAAAGACTGGCCCAGTGTGAGGAAGGAAGTCCTACACCGAGCTTTTATGGAGGCTGTTGAGTATTTGAACTTTTCTTTTGGGATATTTCTTGCACCCTCTTTGGGTGCCACAAGCCCCAACACACTCACTTTGTGCGACTTGCAAACTAGTCTGCTAGCAGCCCCACTCAAACACCTCCCCCACTTGCTCATAGAGGACATGCACTTGGCTTTGATACTAGAGCTTCCTTCTTGTTCGGAATCGGCCGAATCAGCCTATTAGACCTTTTCAAATCAGTCCTAGGGTTTTCGAATCGTCGAATCATTTTAGGGTTTCAGAATTTTTTTGTAGATTTGTCCAGAATTTAGAAAAGCCAAAAACATAGTTGCATAATGCATTGATAATAGGTATCATGATTGAATTATAAGCACTAAAGATTCCAAATTCCATATTTTAACGATTAGCTGCTCAAATACGTGTTACCTGACACTTGTATTCTGCATACTTTTAGGATTTGAACTTTAAAACGGTAACCTGAAAGGGATGTCAAATCATGGATGAATCTTGGGACAAATATAACAATGAAAGTATAAAGTATAAATTCAAAACATTTAACATTCAACAATCTAGATTCCAATCTAAATTTTACAAAATTGATAACAATGTAATAACATGTAATTTTACTCTCTTCCTCACGCTCACACACACACACTCACACACACGCACACACACACACACACACACACACACACCATTGTGCTCTCACAGTGAAGAACAACAGAAAAGAGAGAAAAACAGGACCCCTCTGTAATTGGGTCCCGTGAAAAAAAAATCTCTTGGGAAATCTGATTCACCATATTTGAATCGGAATCGCGAATCGCGATTCAACCATTGAATCGTGATTTAGTGAGACTATTTGATATCATTTTAGAGTTTTGCAGCAAAAAGCAACACCCAGTCCAGAAGACAATAGCACGCACAAAGTGCACCTGTAGTTCTCGCGTGGAATCCCATCCCGATTGCCTAGCCACCGGCCATCCCTTTGACTCTAAAAGATTGGTACCAAGGGGACAAGGGGGACATTGTCTACTTTGAGCTTATATGTAGGTTGTTAAGCATCCGAACTTTACTTATGGGATACCCCTTGCACCTTCTTTGGGTGCCACAATTTGCAACACATTCCTTGTGTGAAGCTTGCAAACTAGTCCGCTAATACAGTTCGGACCGGGATGACGTGGCAGACATCTTGCTAACCTACTCTTCGTCTGTACTGTGCTTTACAATTTGGTGCTTTGTAGCAGAAGTTATGATTGTCGAAAGTCATAATCTGTTTATGCTTATGTATGGGTTTCAACCTAGATCTCTGGTTAATGTGGAGACTATATCTATTAAGATCCAAAAAGTTGCTGATTTTCTACATGATCTGCAAGAGATATTGCAATTAGAACATGATAGTATCAAAATTGTGTTTGTGTCCAGCTCGAGTTTAGAAAAACTTTTTCATGAGACCTCCTAGCAGGATTTTAACCTACTTCAGGTAGGATTGTGTCCGTTTTCAGGCCCTTTTCAGGAAGAAACAACCTTTCGCAGCTTTCTAGGTTGTTCTTTCAGAGGTTTAAAAGAAAACGTTTCCCAAAAAAAAGGTGTTATAGGAAACCATCGTTTCCTTGATAGGGAGATGACCGTTTTGCGAGGGTCGTTTCCCAAGGTCATTTCCAGGCTTGGGGCAATGAGATATGCTGGGAAACATGTTTCCCAGCCAAAAAAGGTCGAGAAACACATTTCCCCAATCATAGATTGCAACTAACTTAGGCCCTGACATTCATAGTCTCCTTTATTCTGTTTCCATTTGCCATATTATGAATAAAATCACCCGAATCCTGATAGACGAAGGCAGAATTTTATCGAGCTCATCAAATGAATGTAGAAAAAAAAAACGTTGTTGATTCATTGTCTATACTCGCCAAAGGCCGCTTAATGTTGAGCTACACCAGATGAAAGCTTACTCTATGAACAATCAACCAAGTAGAACAAATCTTGAGGTCCTATTTGTAGGGTGTGAGGCCCTTGAGTTAACCTAATTAGGTCTGAAACTTATGCCCTATTTGTGAAGTAATAGATTAGGCGGTCAATAGATATGTTTTAATAAACGTCAAAAGCAAATGAGATGTCCAAACGACAAGTAACAAATAATAAATTGCAGATTTGAGGATCAAATCAACGTCCATGACAATACTACCATAACTGCTCGGCTATTGAAGTTAATATCTATCTTTGTGAAGTCAACACAATTAGATTTGACAAGTTTAAGATCCATTCCTCAAGTTGGAATAGGGGTCAAATATCTATGTTTTCAATTTTTGGGAAATTTTTTGAGTTAGTTGTCTGTTGGCTTCATTTAACTATTACATGTCTGCCTATCAAGCTAGCTCATTTCTTGATAGAACTGTTATTGACATGTTACTATAGGGTGATACGTAGATATGTTCTTGAAAAACTTGAAAAGTTGGCCTGTTAAGGTCTATTAGCATGGTTCATAAGTGCAGGGCTGTGGTCAATACAGATCAAATTTGCCAAAGCAAAACTATTGGCATTTGCAGCTATTTGTCTTGTTATTGACTATAATGCCTGTTTCGCAGGGCCTCAAAAATTTCAGCAAGTCAGCACGTGATCTTATCATAGAAATTCAAAAAACTGATGGAGATAATTATCCTGAAGTGAGTTCCTGGCATTCTTTCATTAATCATTGTATGTTGGTTCTTTCCATTTTTTTCTTGTATGGCCCCTTTTATGTAGCCCATTGGAGAACTCCTGACCTCAAGAAGAGGAAACCAACATGCCACTGATTGGAGGACCTCGTTCACATATTACTGTTTAAACATGTAACTTTGTCTCTTCCAAAAAACTTGCCTGATGATTTACGAGATTTGCATTGTGAATGCACCAAATATGCATCTTGAGGGGTGTGCGCAGTTAAAAATGGATACCTGGTTTTCCTTACTAGAAATGGGACCTTTATACTTGTGGTCTATTGCTGATTCAAAAATCCTGGTGCTGCACACAAATTACCGTTGTTGACTTGCTATCCAGTTGTATGTTCAAATATCAATCCACTCCTCAGCCTGGAGCTACTAACATCATCACTTAGAGTCTAGGTCTGACAAATTATTTGTTTGCTACCATGGACCCCACCTCATAAGGGATGTCTGAGTCTTTCCACTAGGTAGATGCATGGATTATTATTATTTTTTGTCGTTCGTTTCCCTGTTTCTAGGTTTGTTGTCAATCCAATTAGATGGCTCGAAGATGCTGAAATCCCTGTTTTTTATGTTGGTTCATCAACATGGACTTAACATTCTAAGTGAAGCTCCCTGGTACAGTTTGTGCTTGAGATTTGAACCAAGATAAATCATCTCACTTGGCCATGTTGTGAAAAGCAGACCCTATGCAGGCTCTTCATCGTTAATGCTGGTTCAGGGTTCAAGCTATTATGGAACACTATAAAAGGTTTTTTGGATCCAAAGACCGCATCCAAAATAAGTGTACGTGCCATTAATTTGACCTCTGAAAATTCTGATTATGTTGTGCAGGTCGTGGTTTGCTATTTATGTTTGTATTTTGAAAACTAATAAGTGAATGCTTCTCAGCTTACAGTTGGACATTTTAATTTTGCTTGTGTTGCAGATAAACTAGATGTTCAATTGATGTAGCTTATGTGAAGATATTTTGTGCGCTATATGCTATTTCGGGCGGAGTGTACATTTTTTCACTCAGTTTTCCCTGTTATGACGTGCCTGTTTGCCTGTGTGGTTCAGATGGAAACTTACAGCTTTTGAATCAAGATTTGGTTCTGTTTACTTTGTTTGTTGACATTGTTACTGCTGAAAAGTGAGCTTGCTTGTTGGCTATGCTAAATAAAAAGTTCTTGCCAGTAAGAGGGCTTTATTACATTTTTACTTTTTTTAGACATTGCGTTTATCTTTGTTTTCTACCACTATACTGGATAAAAGATTATCCAGCTTTTGATTGTTTTGGCTATACAGGTTCTGGGTTCAAAATTTCAGAATAAGCTATTGGAAATAATTGATGCAAGGTATGTTTATAGAAGGCACATTTTTGGTTAACTAAGTTGATTTACTTTCTAACTTGAGAACATTCGAGTTGCCATTTTTTACTTTCTTTGTTTAAACATACACAGTTATTTGTGTGTTCAATAATCCTGTTTGGAGCAGTCAGTTGCCAGAATTTTTGGGTGGAACATGCAATTGTGCTGGAGAAGGAGGCTGTCTCAACTCAGATAAAGGACCTTGGAAGGAGCCAGATATTCTGAAGGCAAGTACAGACTAGTGGAATTTGACATGTTCCATGGGGTTTTAAAAATGGGCACTAAATCATTAAAACTTATACTTGAAATGAGTCTGAGATGAACATTTTGACAGTGAAGGCCAGTCTCTCTAAAACTTGGAAGTTGATGACTATAGCAAATGTTGATAACGATGGCCAATCTTTTCTATTGTGTGCCTGAATAGTGAATTTGTTGAGCTGAAATGTTCTAGCAGCCAGATAAAAAAGTACACATGGAGCTTGTTGTGAACTTTGAGCAAGTCTAGTCTCTCTTCCTGACTGTTTCTAGATTTGTAATTGGTGCTGTTGTAAGGCTGAAGTTCAATGAAATTTTGACATGCATTTTTTGGTCTGGAGGCTTAATCGAATTCGAAGCAGTTTCTTCAACCAAAGTAGATGCTAGAGGAGTATAACGCTCTAGCAAGTGAAAACGGCAAAAAAAAATAGAGCTTTCTGTCAATGCAATACCCGGAAACAATAATTTATAGTGAAGTGGAAAACAAGTGCATGCTCGATCGAGGTGGACAATCAGAGTGCATGAATATGACATCTTAGGAAGGCTATCAGCAAAAGGTACTGATTATTATTGAAAATAACAGGCTGTGATGGAAGGCAAAGCAAAATCAGCAAAGCACATTACCACCGTTTCAAGTTCAAACGAAGACAATTCGGCTTCTGATCCAGTGATGCTTTCAAAGGTCTATCTCTCTCTAAAAATTTTTTTCCCTAAAAAAATCCCCCATACAATACTGATATCCTTTGTATAGTTCAAAACTGCAAAAAAAATTGTATAGGGCCTCAAAATACAAACCCTAAACTCAAAAAAACGTGTAAATTGGACCATTTAGGCGTTTTTTTGAGTTTAGGGTTTGTATTTTGAGGCCCTATACAAATTTTTTTGCAGTTTTGAACTACACAAAGGTTACCAGTACTGTGTGGGAAATTTTTTCATCAAAAATAAAAAATTCAATTTTTTTTTTTGCGATTCACGAATTATGATTCGAACCACGATACGAACCGCAATTCGTGAATCGCAGCTACAACTATGATATATATGTACACACACACACACACACACACATATCATAGGTGCATGGATGATTCAAGAATGCTCGCTAGGGGATCGCAAATCGCAATTTCAATTGTTTTATATACATGCAAAATGGGTATCAGTAGAAAGAGAAAACGTAGAGGATTAAAAGATTAAATGGGTTTCAAGTAGTTTTACATCCAATTCTAGGCAGTTAGGTGGGATCTTGATTGTATGAAATCATAGTTGCACTTTGATTCCGAAACGTGGTTTAGAATCGCGGTCCAGAATCGCGTTTCGGATTTTTACTAGAAACGTTTAGAATCGTGTTTTTTTTTTTTGGGGCAATATGGGTATCAGATGAAAACTCTAATTAAGAGCATTATCATTGTGTAGTTTGCCGAATGTTTCGGGTACAAGATGGTCCAGTTTAGGTGCATTAATCCATGTTGCGTTCTGTCAAGGATAAAAATTCAAAACTAACCTCTAGCCTGTTCATTACGATCACAGATGGTTCCAATGGGATAGAGACAGAAAATCGTGAGGGCAATTGTACCTCGCTTATCTGTGTCGGAGAGAGGAAGAGGATATGCAATATGTGTGCAACGCTGTGGATACTCCTGTGGAAGTAGTTCCATCGCGTCTCCCAGATGTACTTCAGCTCGGTCATCCTGCATGTGCGTGGTTAAGGGTTTAGGCACGAAATCGAAACGAAATACGGAAAAACGTAACTTCAACAGAAAAACAAACTAGCGATCATTGAAAAAAGTTAATGCGCAATTACATTGCTATATTGCTTACCTTTTGGCTGCAAGATGGACAGCTGCAGGAACTGTCCAATCCGGTCCATGAGCTCATACACCAGTCCAAGTGTGGACCCCTCGCTGTCAGCCATGCAGAGCACAATGTAGAGTGGTCGAAGGAGTCCTGACAATGTTTGCGCATCCCTCTAGAACTGGTCTCCCCTCACCATGGAAGAAAAGTGCTCCCCATCCTCTGTGCGCTGAAACGTACTGGCACGCCAAAGATCACTGGCAACCATCTGTAGAAGCTGTGCCTTGCACCTGATCAGACGGTCAATGACCACCAAGTCGAATGCAAAGTGTGTGGGGGCTGGCTTCCGTAGGTCCAAATGGCTGAACACCCGAAACATGGCAAGAACACGCCTCTTCCCGGTGACAAAAAGTCACCAAGAAGAGGGCCTCAGGGACGATGGCTCTAACCCAGGGAAGTGCACCTATGTCCCCCATCAGAAGGTCTATGCCGTGTGCTGCACAGGGGGGTATGAACGATGTGAGGGAACTCGGCCTCTAGTAGGACACCCATTTGAATGCAGTTGGTGGAATTGTCCATCACCACCGTGACGACATGTTGGGGGCCTATGGACAGGATGGAAGACCTGATGACATCAAACATGAACTCGCAGCTTGGCGGGAATTGGATATCAAACGTAGCTGAACCAAGACCTCCGAAACAAGAAGATATTCAAGCTCTAGGCTGGGGAGATAGGCAGAGGCAGGAGCAGTGGCACACGCAGACGCAGAGCCAAGGCATTACCACCATCGACATCAGCCTCATTATCAGAGAGGGAGTCCCTGTATTATGCTAGCACAGAGTTAAAGAGAGCACAATGTATTTCATTGGGGCCAATATTCCCAAATGTTGATAATATCATTGTAGACTTTTGATGCTTTCATCAGTTAATCAATCAACCATTACGTGATTTTGGAACTGATTCACAGTCTCTAGTCACTTTAGCTTTTAAAACTTGATGCTTTATGCTTCAGAGGCTAGTGTTTACCTTTTCTATTTTTTAATGCGCACACATCATCTTGTGAAAGAGTGAGGTATACACATGAAATAGTTCCAAAATCTGTTTAAGACTGCTAAGCATTAGTGGAGCCCTTAATGGCAGCTTGGGGGATAGTTCATTTGACATCTGCTGTTTATGTCGTTTGTAGCACTTTCACCAAGTATGTCTTTTCCAAAATCTGTGCAGGTCTCCATGAATTGTGTTTTTGGATCGTAATCTATTGCCTTGACCTGACTCTCGTCTTGGACCCTGGCATTGACGGTTCGAGAAAGCATGAAATTTGAATCCTGCAAGTTGTGGGTCGGCAGCTTGGGGGATAGTTCATTCGACATCTGCTGTCTCTGTTGTTTTAATGATTTCTTCATTCAACTGAACATGAACGGATGAAATTTTTATTCAAATGGCATTTGACATGTAAAAAATTCCATCATGTATTGAGAATGTAATAATGACATATCTAATGCTCAAAACTTGTGCTATAGTAATGTTGTATAACTTTGGGAGATTGACTTGATCAAAGATGTAGTTTTATTCTTTTGTTGTTTAGGACATTTTTTCTCCTGTTAATAATCTAAACAAAATCTAATGTGTTGATTTTTTTCTTGTTTTTGCCTGTTTGTACAAAAATCATTCCTACTCTAGACTTGTTACTATCTCTATAGTTTCTATCATCATTTTTTGAGCATTTATGGTGGGATGGGTTTTTATAAGGGTTTGTTAATTTTAGGCAAGTTCAATCATCACCAAGTTTTGTTTTTTCCTACTTTTTTGGCATTTTTATCGTGCAAAAGGAAAATAAGCTTATTTTGAATGAATAGTTGTTGTATGAAACATTCAAATTTGTTGTCTCTGTATGCTTACTCTAAAACTGAAAGTTGAAGCATAAATACAATTATCCAAATTGCAAAATTTATGCTACTTTTATGCTGAATAGAAACAATGTTCTTTGCTTCCCAAGTTTCTCATCGTCGTTTGTCGATATCCGAAATATTTTGCACAGGGCTCGAGTCATTCCTAGAGTTTAGGTTTGCAAGCATTTGCACATAAATTTATACCAGCATGGTAATGGTTTGCCACATTTGCATTGTATGATTGCTATTGGATTTTTAGATTATCCTTGTTTTCTATTGTATTAACAGGAAAACACAATGGATAAAGTCGAGAGAGAATCTGCTTCAACAGGAGCAAATCAAGTTTTGCAAGCTGATACGGTCCCTATACAAGTTCCTATATGTGAATGTGAAAAGGTTAGTAGGCTAAGTTGTGGTAAGAAAGTAGGAACATATGACAACTGAAATCTATGCACTCTATTTCATCTATTAAAATGTATTTGAAAATTGGAATTGTTCCTGATTTTGATACTTTGGAAACTTGGTGTCATGCTTGGCTGTTTTGGGATGAAACTACAAATGTGGGTTTTCAAGAACTTGCGATCTTGTCCACATTTAACTGTTGACAAAAAAAACATGAAATTGATTGGCTATATATCTAGTTATTGTAGAGGTAATTGTCTTTAATGGAATATGTACAAAGATTGACAAAGCTTGTTTGTATAGTGCTGGGCCCTTATCGGCGCGCATTTGGACCCCCATTTTTATCTTAGGGGGGGTGCAGGGGGGGCAGTGCCCCCCGAAGCAAAAAGTGAGGTACAATTGCTCTACAGTTCTCTGTCTCTGTCCCACTGGAACTATCTGTGATTGTAACGAACAGGTTAGAGGTTAGTTTTGAATTTTTATCCTTGACAGAACCCAACTTGGATTAATGCACCTAAACTTGAACGAATTGTATCAGAAATGCATGACCTACTAGACAAATAAAATTGGACCTCAAGAATATAAATCATGGCTAAGACTTGAGGGAATAGTTTTGGGAAACGTTTCCCACCTGGGAAACGCAGGTGGGGAAAGCAGCCCCTTTGGGAAACAGGAAACGAGAAACGGGATATGGGAAACGGGGATACACATCATCTGTCGTATAATCTAGAATTTAGATACTATAGAAAATTTTTGTAGCAAAAAAGTTCTGAGAAAAAACATAGCTTGCTGTCCAGCGATCCTGTTTTTTGAGAAAGAGCGTTTCTAGTCAAAATCATGATTGTTTCTCGCTTGATTCTAAAAAATAGTTTTTGGCAGCCCCCCCAGCAGGATTCCAACCTACTTCAGGTGAGATTTCGGCCATTTTCAAGCCATTTTCAGGCATAAATACTTTCTTGCAGCATTCTGGGTCATTTTGAAGGGTTAAAAAATGACGTTTCCCAACAAAAGGTGTTCTGGGAAACGAATGATGCCCTGATGGGAAACGACTGTTTCCTACGTGTGTTTACCATGTTCAGGGAAACGAGACATCGGGAAACTTGTTTCCCAGCCAAAAAGGGCCGGGAAACGCGTTTCCCCATTACTATACTTGAGGGAGATGTTCTTCATGTTGTAAATGATCTCTGGCTCTGCATATCTTTCATAATATTAGTCACCTACACCAACTGCTAGAAGTGTTGTAATTACTTGCTTGCAATGTTAGAGTTTCCAAATGAACTAGCCTAAGTAATGAATTTGAGCAGCTTGAGTTTTACAAAGCTTTGGTGTTCGTTTCGATGAATTAACAAAGTAGTGAGTTTTGGTGGCTTGACTTAATATTTTTTGGAGTTTGTACGAAAGAGGTACATGAAGATGTTGATTGTTCTATCAAGTGAATGGAATTTAGTTCAAAATTGCACTTTTGTATCATGCAAACATTGTCAGCCAAATTTGTTGAATGATTTTAACTAGGAGGAACAAGTTGATTATCTTGTATGGAAAAGTATAGACTTTTTCGATCCTTATTTGTCCTTATTCTTGCAAACCTCCTTTTCATTGTTGGTGGAACCGATCAAGTCCCAATGGATATTCCATGACTCATCACTGAACATTTCTCTTGCAAGTTCTTGTATACAACATAGCTCATTCTAATTCTCTTTCCTCTCAAAAATTTGTTCAATCACTGTTGCTCTCTCTTCATTTGTGCGGAGACTTTTTATTGACGTTCATATCTAAATTATGGACCAAGGAATCTATGAGCTTAGCCCCTTGTTAGAGAGCTGAAAATGAGAATCTAACTAGGAACCCTTGTTTTGTTCTTGATCACGTGAATTGTCCCCAATCATATGGCCCTTTGCTGTGAATGATACTATTACACATTGGTGCCTTGTTGAATGGACATGATGTTTTTGAGAGCATGGACACCTTCGATGTTGGTACCACTATGATGGGCTCGAATATGATTTGGCATGTTAGGGATGCCATTGAGGAGGTGGGGCAAAGAATGTTGTGCAAGTAATTACTAAGAACTTGCGGTTGGCAATTCGCATCTATGATGTATTTGATATCCATTATCATCTGAGAGTTGAAACTAGTGAGTTTTGAATCTTGACTGCTGCAACTTGACATATGTTGTGGCATTACGATTAGGGTTCAACATCTAGCTTTTCAAGTTGCAAGTTGCTTTGAAATTTTATTTTTTTCTCCAATGTTTTGCCAGTTATCATTAAGAAAACTTTAAACTATGGCATTACCTTGGGACGAGTCATTAATGAAACCTACCCCAAGATTTTTTGGATGTCCTTTCTTGTACAATGCTTAGATTTCTTGCTTGAGGACATTAACATATTGACGTTATAGTATTCTCTGAACATGGATTAGAAATCTTCCAAATGTCTCAAAGTCCATGTTGGAGTTTTCAATGCAATGGTAATGGGGGTGGCTAAAGGGTGTTGAGAAAGAAAGCTTTATGAATGTCTTTGAATGCGAGAAGGCATACAAGACGAAGTAGTACATCTCAAGTGTGATAGTTTGTATACTCCAGCGATCCTCTGTGGAGCTCCGGTTTGTCCTATCATCTGGTGGTGTGCCACAAGGGGTGCAACATTTGGCTGGTCACCATCCTCCGCAAGTGGTCTCGCACAACCATCAGACGCTCAAGAACCACGAAGTAGTAGCCGAAGCATGTGGGTGCCGACTTCCTGAGATCTAGGGGCAAGAAGTTGCGAAATAGGGCCAACATGCGCGTCATTGAAGCTGACCACACACATGGCTTGAGCAGTAATTTGCAAGGCAAACACCCATTAGAAAATTGTTATGGGCCGAGCAAAGCAAGGAAATGACAACAACAAAAATAGCATAAAAAACAGGAAAGAAGGTATGGAAATTATATCTCATGGATCCACAGTAGTGTGCATATGCCGTGGAGCAGCAAATTGATAGAATGCGTAGCACATGGTGTCCACACAATGGAGGAGTGCTCGTGCATCAATAGCTCTCCCATCTGTTTGCAGTTCGTGGCGTTGTCAATGACAACTTGAACCACGTGCTCGGCCCCAATCTCCTGGATGGCAGAGTTCACTACACTGTAGATGAACTCTGCGATGATGACTGCACCACCATGAGCGGCATCCACCGCTCGTAAAAAACATGGTGCCAAGCGGACAAGAGACCATGATGTTCATGACGGATCTGTGACGAGTGTCAGTCCATCCATCGGACACTATGGAGCAGCCGAAAGAAACTTACGAAATGAAAAGCATTGAAGATCAAGATACTTACGTCTGCCAGGCTACTCAAATAGGGCTAAGCACCCGTGTGATGGTCTCCTCCTCCTGGCGCAGGAGGCGCCTGCGTATCAACTCTCTCCTAGGAGGTGCCCATGAGGAATCTGTTGCTACCGCCTAATGCATTATCTCTCTGAAGACAAAGACATGGGTGTCAGTAATGGCAAATGGAATGGCAACCTTGTAGAAAAATTGGGACATCGCTCTCGTGGTAACCTTGTGTTGGCGCCTTTTCCACCCTCTATCCAATCCAGTTTGCTGTGCCCTCGGCCTAACATGTCTTTGCTGTGAGTGTGTCGGCAGCCGGGGTCTAACATGCCCTGTGGTGGTATGAGATGGGGCACCGGGAGTTGCATCTGGTGATGGCATGGCAGGTGATGTGTCTCTCTCCCCACCCATGTTGGGACTTGCATCTAGGGGTGTGACACTAGCAACTAATGATGCCGATGGTTGTGAGGGCTCTTATGGAGTGGTAGAAGGCCCTGGTGCCCTTGCACGTGCGACAGGCACCGAGTGACTATCATGGGTAGATGATCCCCCTCTGTGGCTAGGCCGAACACTTGGATCCCCTCTGCGGCTAGGCCCTACACCTGTATCGCTTGCATGGCTAGGCCTTGCACCTGGCTCTGTGAACTCTGCCCTCGTTGTTGGAAAAAAACTCTTTGATGGTCTCAGTGGCTGGCTGGCTGACATATCATGGCTGGCTAACCCATCATGGCCGTATGTCTCTTGTAGCCTCTGTACCTCAGCACATCTGTAATGGCTTTGCACACTGATATACCCATGCCCCATCCATTTGGCTTGGGCAATCGAAACAACTGGGCCTTGAATTTGGTGAGTAACCCAGTGAACTCAAAACTACAATGGTAGCATCTCCATCTGCAGGCACCTAAACCATGGGACGTAGCCACATCCCCTGTATAAGGTCAACGTTTGCCCACATGCCCTTGCCAACAATCAGCATGGTCTTGATGTGACCTATCAGCTACTATGTCTGCAATCACTCAAAGCCTTGCAAAACATACACACAGCATGCAAAGATTCAGTACATTGCCCAATTGATACCCCTCAAATCACAAATTAGGGGCAAACCGATGCAAAAAAGCAAGCATGACTCTCTAAACCCTAAAACCATGCTATATGGGCAAAAAGAGAAAGTTCCAACATTTTTGTAGACATTGAAAATCATAGTCTAGCATATTACGGCACATTGATCAGATAAATACAACTCATGTCACAGATTAGGGCTAAAAATGACACCAAAAAGTGAGCATGACATTTATAAATTGACGTACGTGCCGTAAAGGTGAAAATCGACATTCCTGGCATTCTTGTGGGCATTTAGAAATATAGTGTAGCATCTAACCACACCTCAATGTGTGTGTCAAACACTAAATGTTGCCTCATCTTATGCCGAAAACCACATAACAACAATCAGCCACATACGGCTGGATCCTATCCACTATAAACATTTCTACGGATCCTCCACAGACTCCTCGCCCTCGTCAGGTGCATTGTATAGTCGCTCTCGCTCTGCCTCCCGGTTAGCCCGAGCTGCCTCCTGGTCAGCCCGACGGCGGGCAGGCCTTTCCATGACCATGATGAGCTACCGTCGTGTGAAGTCATTCCGATCTGCTTATCCAAATCCAGCTTGACAGCGAGGGCGGCCTTTCCATGACCATGATGAGCTACCGTCGTGTGAAATCATTCCGATCTGCTTATCCAAATCCAGCTTGACAGCGAGGGCAGGGGCCACAGCAGGGGCGGGGATCTGCAGCTCTGGGTGTCTCTCCCGAGTCTGTTGCAGCATCTCTGCAATGTTTGCCTCTTGCTTCCGGTGCCTTCGGACATCTTCCTCGAGCTTCCTCCTGGCCTCGCCCTCAGGCCTTGGTGGTATGCGTTCAGCCATCTCACGACACCCTATTTCTCGAACTAGCTCTCACAGCCTCCCACAATGCCTCTCTCAGCCTCTCTCTCACAGCCTCTCACAGGCTCTCACAGCCTCGTGAGTGCCTATTTAACCCCTCAGCCTGTTCCCCCGTGTGTAGTTGTTGATGTACCTCCATTTGCCCTTGTACCTGTCCCCATTTGTTGCTCCCCCACATGCTGCACTCCCATTGGCCCCATGGCCTGCTCCCCCATAGTGCCCATGTGCTACTGTACCTGCCCCATGTATTGCTCCACCACATGCTGCACTCCGATTGGGTTCGTGGTCTGCTCCCCCACATTGCCCATGTGACGGTGTACCTGTCCGGATTTGCTGCTCCCCCACATGCTGCACTCCCATTGACCCCAAGGTCTGCTCCCCCACAGTGCCCCCTGTACAGTCCCCTGTACAATCCCCCCTTTTTTCTAAACCCTGACACTTTTTTTTTAAAAATATTTTACCCTAAAATACCCTAGTAAAAGGGGTTTTTAATAAATAAAAAAAAATAATCATAAAAAAAATTATTATTATGGTGCCGCCGTGGTACCGCGGGTCTGAGGGCGGTACCATGGGGTACTATGATATATATATATATCCGCGGTACTGGGTACCGCGGATCATGGTACTGCGGAACCGTACTGGTATCGTGGTACGGTACCGGTCCCACAGTACCAAATATTAACACGGAAAAAAATTTAAATTTTTATTTTATTTTATATTATGGTACCGCCCTGGTACCGCGGATCCCAGGGCGGTACCGTACCGGTGGTACCATTGTTATGGTACCGGCGGTTCCATAACAGCGGTACCACAGGGCACTATGATATATATATATATATATATATATATATATATATATATATATAGAGAGAGAGAGAGAGAGAGAGAGAGAGAGAGAGAGAGAGAGAGAGAGAGAGAGAGAGAGAGAGAGAGAGAGAGAGAGAGAGAGAGAGAGAGAGAGAGAGAGAGAGAGAGAGAGAGAGAGAGAGAGAGAGAGAGAGAGAGAGAGAGAGAGAGAGAGAGAGAGAGAGAGAGAGAGAGAGAGAGAGAGAGAGAGAGAGAGAGAGAGAGAGAGAGAGAGAGAGAGAGAGAGAGAGAGAGAGAGAGAGAGATGTATCACAAGTAGTTATTCTGTTAGTGAAGTTTGTAGAGACTTCATTGAGGTTACAAGATTACAAAATGCATTTTGATGGTGTCTCTTTAAATTTAACTCATTATATGAAAACTCCCAATGGTCAAGTCTTATTAGATCCTTTTTTCCTATGCTATACAGTTGATATAATCCTTCTACAGGTTCAAGAAATCAGCCAATCAAATACCTTACGTGGTAGCTCAGATCCTTTAGTGGGGGATGTTCCTATGATTGACAAGGTTGTGGATGGAGAATTTTGGGAAAATAGTTCTATGGAAAGTGATATCGGAAAGCTGAGAACAAAGTTACAAGGTATTCCTTTTAATGTTTTTTTTGGTGTAGTTGTTCATGACTTGTAAAATACTTTTCATAACATGCTTAGCGAAGGTAGTGCACTTTTGTATATTATGTGTGTCAATATATTTGAAGGAGATGCCAATGTAGTTACTATGAGAGTTTCAAATGACAACTATATAGGTTGTCATTGGATATAGCTAGGAAATTTGGAGTATAGTATGGTTTGAAAAGCTGTTGGTTTTTGATGTTCCGGATTGAGTGTTGCTCTACTTCTACCTTTTTTTAAGAGCAACATCGTTTTACTTAGACTACAACTTGTATAGATTCATAATCTATAGCCACAATAGTAGTTTCATTGGTATACACTATATCTATTGTAACATCTAAAATTTACGAAGTATTTTTAGTAGAATCAGGTTGAATATCAAATAAGCTAAAAGCTTAGGGCTAACTAGCGTTTGGCGTGTGAATTAGTATGCTATAAAGACATCCATGCTTTATGACTCAACTATTGCTACTAGTTACACACACTAGATCTTACTACTTATGTGACATAAATGAAGAAAATAAGAAATCACATTTTACGATGATTGTTGAATTATTTTTTCGTTTTTCCTTAATGAGGACAATTAACTAGATGAAGATGGTAGAACAAATTTTTTAAAAGTAGTAAACCTTGAGCAAGTTAAATGAAGGGTTGCATATTTTCATTGAAAACAATAGAATGCTAGAAGCTCATGCCATCATATTCAACCAATGTGAAGAATTGGACTTGCTGTTTAGAGATTTTTGATGCACCAAGATAGCAATGCATTTTCTTCTAAGTTTAAATATTGATGTCACTATAAGATGAAAAGATATGCTCTTTACTTTATTACATCAGGCACTTATTAATTATATGCTTTTTGTCTTAACATGCTTTTGATTGTAGAGAGCAAAGTTCCTTCCTACTTTTTGGTTTTTTGTGTAATTGCAGGTGACAAAAGTTTATATATGGAATCTCTTTCTTTGTTTCTTTTTTGCTCTTGGATGTCCTCTTTTGTTAGCTGATTGGAGTTGAACTCTTGACGTCAAGGAGAGGGGTGGAGGTCCAGATCATCACAACATTTTCTAAATGACTGAAAGTCTCTTTTTGCTAGCTTCAATTTCAAACATTCTTGTAGGATGTGGCTGTGTATGGATTATAATGTTCAAACTAGCACCTTTCTTTAACAAATTGATCTTTTATCTCTTTCTGAATTTCTTGTTAGCGGATTGGAGTTGAGCTCTTGACCTCAAGGAGAGGGGTGAATGATGGAACAATAATTCTTCACGCTTGTGTCTTATTTTGAAGGTTTCACTTGCCAGCTTTTTTCCTTCCATGCATGTTGATAATGACCTAAGATTGAAGAATGAAAGTAAATTAGCATAGAGAATGTAGGCTCAGCTTCCTTCACAACTCGTGTACTTGATGTTACATGCAATGCTCTCATTTCTTGTAATAAAAGTACTCATCTCAAACTTTCTTACAATTTTATTGTTTAGGACTTGCCACTTCAGCTGGAGGTATTGTCTTATATATCATTTTGCCATTTCTTCATAGTTTAGAAGGATTATGGTTTAACGATGTTAGCTCACACGAATATACATTCTCCCTTTCTCTCTTTGTCCCTTGCAGGATACTTTATAGTTCAATTGGCAACTTGTTGCCTTGCTTGGACTATGTTGTCATTTTTTATCCGTGCATGATAATGTGCCCTTGAAGTAGCTATAGGAGCCAATGCCCAAGGTAAGATCCCTTACATGCGACAAAGAAAAAATCTAAAATTTTGAAAGTTCCTCCATTCTTGACATAATCGACAAAACTTTGATTCGTGAGTTAGTCTGAGCCAAACGGTGCATCATTGAGGAAGTCAGTGGAAGCCAAGTCTTGCAAATCATCTCTAACTATGACTATCATGAAATGTTTAATAAAAATAATCAATCGTATATGGAAGATTTGTTTGTAGCACCCTCTCAACCCTTGGATGTATTCAATGTAATGCACCAGATTCTCTGTTTAGACATCTCCATTTCTTAGACCTAGTTTCCTTTGCACATGCATAGAATCATACTTGTTTAAAAACTCTTCAAAGTGATGATTTGAGGTCATAGAACAATGCGAAATTGTGTAGACAAGCTACTCCTTTATTACTAGAGTACAACTAGGAGCATCAAATGTAGCAGTAATCATCTGAAACCACGCTTTTATTGGTGTTCCATGAAGAAAGACCTAGCCTAGCATTGCTGCAACATTGACCTATGCCACTTTATTAATGGACATATCTCTATGGACCTGATTACAAGGTTATCAATGACTTGCACGGAGTATGATGCTTTGTATGGCCGTTGTGGGATAAGGTTTTTTAAGAAGGCTCATTTTATACTTATTTGGGCTACTATTGGAGAAGAGCAGTCCATTCTCACAAACAAGCAACCGAGGTTCAAATTCAGGTTTGGACCAAGCTTATGGATATCGAGCACATTCACATACATATACTATAGGGATAACTGATCATTTAGAGGTAGATGGATACTCGAAGATGCTAGAGAATCACTTCATTTTGTTACACAATTTGGGCAAGATTGGGATTAACAGCTTTCTTTAGTCAAATTTAGCTACAACCATCTAGTGACCAATGCACGTGTTTCACCTTTTCTCTTGGTATATGGTTACACTCATTCGTACTTGGCTTTTCACTGTTATCAGATGGTACATCAGTTACTTTGCCTTCTTTTCTTTCTAATGTGAGAGATATCATTGCTTGGGCATCTGAACATTCAAGGCATAATTAGCGGGAATCTAAAGAACACATGGTGTATGTAGAGTTTGTGAAGGGAAAAGATATTTATTTGAGACATGGAATTGCTAGGCACAAATTTGTGTAGGGATAGTCGTAGACAGATATAGAAGCTCCTTGATTAAATGGATCTTCCCTTATCCTTAGAAGGCTTAGCCTAGTTTCCTACAACCTCTAGTTGGCAGTTGCTAGCTACGACATGAGCTTGTGATGTTTTCGATGTTAGCAGGCTCTGTGTAGCTATTGGTGCAGATGAGGACCATATGGGAAACTTCCCTACCTGCAAGGCACTATTGTTTAGATCAAAATACAACACAATAGAAGAAACATGAGGTGTAGTATTTGCTTCATAGTTACCCTGGAACTCATTATCAGATGTAAGAACAAAAGAATGCCATTCCTGTTTGCCCCCAACATGGAAATGTGGGGAAGCATTTCAAGAGAAAATAAGTAAAAACTTTATCTTACATGTTGTTATTGCTCTTAGCATCAAGGCAACTAACAGTTCTATGATGAAGAACCAGCATTAGGCCTCTGTTTACCTCTAATGCTTGTTTTGCAGTGGTTGCAGAGCTAGTTATGTACATGTATGATGTGAATGTACATGTGTTCTGATTTTGAGGATATGGACTAACATTGCAAGTAATGGATAAGTGAATACTTTAGAGTATTGTGCTAACCATGGTACTGTATTGTAGCTTTTCACATCAATGGACAAATCACACTTTATTGTTGATCCTTTGCAGAAAGTGGGAGGTCTTTGATTGGACTCTCCAATAGTGATGCTTTGATAGATTTTCGTCAGAAAATTTTTACCTTCACAGTGACTCTTGTGAAGTTTTTTGGCCATTTGATTAGCAAAAGACGACATTCTAGTGACAGTGGAAGTTTTTTGGGCTGGAATGGGCATTATCATTCATCAGACCATTCAGCTGCTAGCTCTTCTAGACAGTATTCTGAACAACAGGCCGTTCAGGAGCGGCTTGAGATGCTTGAAGAAAATATGAACAACTTAAGAAATGCAACAAGGCCCTCAAGTTCAGAACCTGAAGTGTCTATTCGTGGTAATGAACGAATCAAAGAAGTTGAACATGAGCTTTTGGAGACAAAAAAGGTTAGACTGTCCATTCTTGTCCTTTAACAAAATTTTGGAGCTTTTTCTTAAGATGTTACTGTTTGTCATTGCGGTTGTACGCGCTAGGATATCATTTCTGACTCGATTGGGTAAATTAAGTTTACAAGGGATTAGCTAGAGTAGTTAGTGAGCTTCAAAACTTGAAAGTTCTTTCAACAGAGAAATTTTTGCATTGAATGCATCACAGCAATTATCACATCTGGAAGAGTACTAGTATGCGTGGATTATCTAATCCCTGTCAAATTTCATTTTTTAAAGTTGGTCCTTACGTGGGCGTGTAGATCCTGCAAGATGTGCTTCAGAAGCAGGTGGAACTTTCTGAATCTTTGGAGAGATTAAGCTCAATGAGACCAGTGAGTAACAGATGTCGATGTATTGTTGCTTGTTTAAACATTATAACTTGGTATGGGAATATTAATATGAGATGGGTTTCTACTGGTTGCAGAGGAAGGTTCACTGTTGGTGTTAGTGGAGCTCACCAGCTGATGAAACTTGAACGATTTTCTTAGAAGAATGCAGTAAATAAGTAGATACTCTGATACATAAGAGTCGCATTAGCAGCAATAACATTGGCTTGATCAAATGTTGTTTCTGCTTGCAAGCTACTTGAGTATGGAATACAAGTTCCCTTGTATAATATCTACCTGATTGTGTTTGACTCTTGTGGTGTAATTGAAGGTTTGGTAATTTGTATGAAAATTGGCCAATTTCCAAGTGTCTTGATATGCTACTTATAGGATGTTGTGAATGCATATACAAATCATTCTCCATTTTGAAATAGATTCTTTTAAGACTGCTTCCAATCAGTTTCTTCATAAAATTACAAGCTACCCTGTTGAGGTTTTAGATGCATATGCAAAGGATTTTCTACAAAGCCAAAATATAAAGAATCATGGAACTTTATCTTCATAAAGAATCAACATTTGTTTTTCCAGTTCATTTAGGAATCTTGGAGAAGCTGCTGCCAAAAAGGGATTTGGGTGCTTATGAATATGAAAAAGGAATAGGGAAAGGAAGGTTGGAATAGTAACATAAGGTGGCCATGAAGTGTTGACATTTGTCATTTTCAAATTGAGCTCATTTTGGTTGGTCAAGTTACCGCTTACCACAACTAAGATGGGCTTAAGAAGTTGCAAATATTCTATCGAAACTTGAAATCCTCAACGCCTATTCTAATCTTCAACAAGGGACACACAAAAGACTATTTCAATAAGAGCAACATTTTAGAATTTCTCTAAATTCAAAAAAGCTTCAAAATAAAGATACTGAAATGAAAACATACTTTACATGACACTTACAGTTTTAAGAAAACTAAAGTAAATTATTGTGAAAATTTGAATCGACAATCTATACCTTAAATTGCATCTTTGTAAAAATGCTCTCCAATAAAATTGGGAATCATGCTTTTCTTGAAAAAATTCAAGCGTTGTAGTTGAAAAACAGTCTTTGTGAAGTTGTAAAAAGTCTATATGCAAAGTGTTCTTTCAAGGATCTAAACGCAAAACTGAACCTTGAAACTGGGTTTCGACTGATCCCAAGTGGTTTGATCCTCGTATTCCTTGGGGTTTGATCCTTGTGATCGATTTTGGAAATTATACATTTGGGTTTGGTCCTTAATTGGGGATCAAGCTTCGGTTATGCACCTCAGGATCGAATTCTAGGATCCATCTCAGGACCCATTTCAAAAATTTTCAAGTATATCCTAGGGTAAATCCTTGGGATAATGCAGGCATCCAAATAGTTTTTGAGAACAATTCTTTTTCTTTTTTTCAATTATGATGCTTGAGCTTTTGCTATTATGAACTAATTTATTTTGGTGAAACATGTACTAGTGGTTATTACTAGTTCATGAAGAACTTTAGGCCTTGCGGTGGTCTCATTCTTCCCATAGAAAAATTCCCATAGGTGATGAGTTGGTATATTGTGCTTGAGTTGGGTTTGCCCACTTAGGTTCAATTCTTTATAATCCCACATTGATTGTACCAAAAACGTTATTAAATTCACAAAGGGAAGATCCCAAAATTCCAACCTTAACCACTTTTCAAAGGATTTTCTATGATTTTTTAGATCCTATTTTTTACAACCTATTCCTTTGGTGATGTTTTGCGAAGCTTACTTTAGTATCCTTTTCAACAAACTCTTTATTTGTCCCAATCGGACTCAAACATGAGTTTTCTTAGAAGAAAAGCAAAACAAATGTTGTGTAGTTTCTTGCACAATGATGCATACTTTTCAAAATCAAACAGCTTCAATGTAATTTGCAACACTTTTTTACATTTGTGTTTTTTAGAAGAAATTTTGTATTAATGACCATTAAAAAATTGCTCTAAATTAAAGTATCTCCATGCTTGATTGGTCCCATAACCAGAGAAAATCTTCTTATCCCCACTTCGACTGCCAATCCTCGAATGCCAGACCTATCAAGCCTGATAGCATCAAATAATCCATATGCCACTGTAATTCGATATTGAAATGGCAAGGACTCCACTTCCAGAATAGTTTAGAAAAAAGTTGAAAGCGATCTGCACATACCTTCGACTGATTTCTCTTTGATCGCTTAGCCTTAGGCAATGCTTCCTGAACGTCCTGTTGATGGATGTCGGCAACGAGTTTATGGTCTTCGAGTTGCTGCTTGAGGTCTGATACCTCTTTCTACAAGTTGGAGATCTTGATGCAGGCTTCCACATACTCCAAATGATCTGCCACCCCTGTACAGTTTTGGGTTGCTTGGAGCTGCTTTACCAAATCATCGATTTTCTCCAGGGCTTGCAAATACTCCTCGTGTGCATCTGGCCCGGAGCAAGTAGTTGTCTCAGTAGAAAGCTCCTTCAACTCGTTAAGTTGTTCTTTTACGAGTGATTTTTCATCCTCGAGCGGGAGTAGAAACACGACTCGAAAATTGTCTAGCATTTGGTCTTGAAGGGACTGCAACTTCAAGGGATCGATCTGAATAGACCGAGAGCTGCTGCACAATGGTAAGGCAATTTTTGTCTTTATTCTCTTTATGCTGCTCTCATCATGAAGCTTGGTCTGTAAAGAGGCTTTTTCTGACTTGACCTTATTTGATTCTACTGATAACGAATCAAAATTATTCTGCAATTCTACAGATTTTTGCCTTAAGAGTCTTATTGCTATCTTCTAATGACTGGGCTTCGTCATTAGCTTTTTGGAGTAGTCGGCCGAAAGAGCGGTTTCGCTCACTCAGCTTTTGATTGTCGGCCTCCAAAGATGTGATCTGCTTAGACATCATCTCTATATTGCTGGTCATCTCATCTGAATGTTGGAACAACTGCATCATGTTCTCTTGAATATGCAGGTCGTAGGCATGAATCTTTCCAGCAATTTCCTTGGCACCCAAGGAGAATTGATGGTACCACCTATAGAGTTTGTCTTTGTTATCCCCCACATCCTCCTCTGTAGCTTCTTCATCCACCCCTTTGACTTTGTCTTGCATCTAGGTGTCGAAAATGGTGTCTTCGTCGTCTGAGGATGCAAAGCCCTTTGGCTTCTGAGAAGACCCTCCCATAACTAGGACGATAGCCAAAGTTTCATCTACAGTAGAAGTTTTTGTAGCAGCATCCTCTTCTGCTTCCTCGAAACTGCTACGGTATCAGCCTCCATGGCAGAAGAAGCTACTAGCTGGTCTTGTGCATGGGTGCTCTGTAGGAGGCTCGACAGATCAATCTTCGTTGTCATAAGCATCTGTCCTGCCAAGACACCCTGTTTAGACTCTATAAGAATGCCGACATGGTCACACAGCTGTGAAATATGTGCTTTCACATTAGCAAACATCTTGTGCTTGACCCAGCAAAGGAATGCCTTGTAAGCTATGGTACCAAAGCACACTGGCCGGTCTTCCAATGCATCCAACAAATATCCAGAATTTTGTGCCGAGATGGTGGCATCAGCATCTGTAATGAACAGCACTTGATTTGCATACTTGCACATGAGCTTGAGCTATGCAACCTTCACCATCGTAATCTTGTACCCTTTACTTGGTACAAAACACTTCGACAAAAAATATTTTGACTCATCAATGGAGTCCTTAGACGTAGGATTTGCAGTACCATCCATTAGTAATCCAAGAGCTACATAGAAGATTGCTTCGTCGATTCTAAATCTATTGTTCCGTAGTGTAACTTTGAAATCCATTTCAGCCACTGTGTGAATGGAGTTCAAAAATTCAATGCTGATTTCTTGCAGAATGAT
Source organism: Diphasiastrum complanatum (assembly GCA_029204225.1). NCBI lineage: Eukaryota > Viridiplantae > Streptophyta > Lycopodiopsida > Lycopodiales > Lycopodiaceae > Diphasiastrum > Diphasiastrum complanatum. Next base: position 90,526,944 of record CM055092.1, on the reverse strand, counting down.
AGATGGATCCACCTTCAAATTATTCAGTCTGCATTGATCTAGCAAGGACTGAATCGATGCAAGCCTAATAGAAGCTCTGATTTTCCAGCTGATTGATGAATTGGAACTTGCGCTAGCGTCCATTGTGATTGCGTAAATGACAGAAGACTAGCAACAAGCACGAAAGCGAGAGCACGAGAACGATAGTAAAAAGAAAGTGTAAAATGAAAATAGAAATTACAATGTTTTTGTTCAGTATGATTGGTGATCTAGGAGAGGAGCATGTCATGTCAGAATCTAAGAAAAAGCTGAGGCTTTATCGATCATTGCCTAAATCTTGGGCAAGTACTGTTGAGACACTTATGGCATCCAAGAAAGTAGAATCTTGGAGTGTAGTAGTCTCAACTCTTCTTGACCTAAAACAGATGAGCACTTTGCAAGACGAAGTCTTTGCTCCTGAGCAAGCTTGCTATGTTAAGGGAAAGCAAAGATTCAAGAAGTTTCAGTTCAACAAACAGCAATGTGCACCTCAGTCAGATAATCAACAAGATGCACAAAAGCAAGCTGACTCGTAGTGGAGATTTCAAAAGGCTCATTGCTACAATTGCAACAATCTTGGGCACATAGCAAGTCAGTGTCCAAAAGGGAGCACTTCTTAGCCCGAGAAAGAAGTCCACATGGTGGAAGGATCGGCGGTTTTGGAGGAAACTTGTTTAAGTGAGGAAGTGGCTTTTGCTTGTCACCAATCAGGTCACCAACCAGCAACCATGACAGTTGATTCAGGTTGCAACTCAATCATGGTGAAAGACAGTTGGTTGCTCAAGAATTCAACACCAAGAACTGAAGGAGGAGGTGTACAGTTGGGCACCAATGTTGAAACATCAATTGATGCTGTTGGGAGCTTTCACATGCCACTGATGCAAGGTGAATCCATGAAACTTGAAGGGGCTTTGCTGGTCTCTCAACTACGAAAGGACTTGCTATCAGTTTTATGTATTGTAGATGAAGGGTTGATTAGTGTCTTTGATCCTAATCATGTCACTTTCTACAAGCCCGGAGCAAAGGTAGTTGGCGAGGTAGCAGCCCAAGGAAACCGAATTGGGAACCTTTATGAGTTAGAGGTGACACGAACATCTCAGGCACTTCTAGCAAGCGATCAACGGGCCATTTTATGGCATAAAAAGCTCGGCCATGTCAGTTTTAAGCATTAGAGGAGTTTTGAGCTCCAAAAAGACCCTTTAAGAATTCGTGCAAGATGTAGTTTATATTATTAAAATATTATAACACTAATACTTTTGACTTGCCATAACTTTTTATTCGTAGCTTAGAAGTATGCCATGTAACATATCATTGGAAAGCCCTTGTCAAGCGCTTTACAATGCACTAAACTCCGCTAAATTTGGACTCACCATTAAAAAGTTATGCCATTTTTAGTGTGGAATCAAAATGTGGTATCAAAAAGTTATGTTATGTAGATTTCAAATTTGAGTGTTTTGATTGGTCCATGTGTAAGAAAAAAATTGAGAAAAAAATATAAAAAGAATCTTTACAAAGGGTCTTTTTTGGATTTAGAACTCCTCTAATGACCATGGAGCTGATGCAAAAGCAAGAACTTGTTAGTGGACTGCCTCACATACAGTTCAAAGAGAAGCCACCTTAATGTGAAGCTTGCATGAAGGGCAAGCATGCAAGGAGGAGCTACGCAGCTGTAGGCAAGTGTGCAGGTGAGCTTTTGGAAGTTGTCCATTCATACCTCCTGTGGACCAATGGAGGTTGCTAGCAAGAGTCAAGCGCGGTACTTCATCTCATTTATTGATGATAAGAGCCAACAAACAAGTGTGTATTTTCTGCAGAACAAGAGTCAGGCATTCAAAGCTTTTCAACTCTATAAGGCACAATCTGAGAATCAATGCAAAAAAAGGATCAAGATTCTCGGCAAATATGTGAGCAATGAGTTCAACTCTTACTGTGAGAATCAAGGAATACAAAGGCAGATTACTACAAGATACACACCTCAACTAAATGGGGTTGCCGAAAGAAAGAACCGCACTATTGTCGAGACAGCCAGGAGCTTGTTGGCAGCACCCAAACTCAGCAAATATTTTTGGGAAGAAGCTGTAGGGGTGGCCATCTACCTTGAAAATAGGCTGCCTACAGTGGCCATTCCAAATTCCACTCCAGTTCAAGTATGGACAGGTGAAAAACCTGATTTGTCTCATCTTCATGTGTTTGGGTGTGTGTGTTATGTGCATGTACCTAAGGAGATCTGCAACAAGCTTGACGAGAAGAGCATCAAGTGCACTTTTATGGGGTACAACATGCAATGAAAAGGGTACAAGTGTGGGGATCCAGCTGCAAAACACATGTACACAAGTTCATATGTGAATTTTGAAGAGAGTTGTCCCTATGAGTCTGGAGCTAAGGAATAATGTGAACCAACTTTCATTGAGGAAAGGTTTCTAGTGCCCAATGAAGAAGCCAACACCCAAGCTACTGTTGTTGACAGATCCCCTGCTCCAAAAGACCCGTTGTTTACTTTTCTGCTTCTTGCTTACAGATCTATTTCTTGCCTATTACCAGGCTCGTTTGGGCATAACTTGACTATTTCTTATGTGTTACAATGCCCAGGCCAGGCAAAAACGGACTGAATAACTCTATAGTATAGATTTTCTTTGTCCTGCCTGTCAGAGGACTAGTCAAGGACATCACTCTTGAACGCACTTACATTCTACATAGGATGCAAGCCAAGAACGCTCATTCATAGATCAGCATGCAAACCAATGAACGTTCAATGGATTTCTACAGCTACCTACACGTAAAGTGGATTGAAATCAGAGCCTACACTACACTGAACTTGCATAAATCCATAGAACAAGAAGCAAGAAACTAATCTACAGCATGTTAGAAGTCCAAGAATCAAGAAACTAACCAGCCTTTTGATTCTTGGACATCCCAAGAACATCAAGAGCTAGAATGTTAGAGAATATGCAAGATTTATGCCACATTTCTAGCCTATTTAGTTTACTTGAATGTTGGCTCCTACATTAATCCACAAAAAAACATGAAATCTAATCCACAACTAGGAAAGCAAGAAAACTAATCCACTCTAAATCCACAACCACACACAATATGAATGGAAGGGCATGATCATAGGGGCATCACTCAAGAAAACCATCATGATCAAGGAGCTTAGTGTAGCATCAAACTCATGGAAAATCTTCTTATTAAGCATGGAGTAGATACAATGCAAAAAGCTCCTCTTCACAAAGAGGGAGTCTCTTAAATAAGCAAGAGAGCTCCTTAGGTGGCATCCTAGTGGAATTTCCACATTTCACAAATTACAAATGGAATAATGCCCTCCACTAGAGGTCACCATCAAAAGGTGGCTCACCTTACTTTCTTTAAGAGGGGTCTACTTGCATTTATTACATTTGCCTAGAAATACTAGTTCCTACATGGTCATTCCATCTTCCGGGATTCACCATGAGGCTTACACAGTTCTTGCATGTTATTACTAACTAGCATTTCTCGGCTCTCATACTCGGCTCTCAGTCTTCATTAGTCTTGTCTTCTCAAAGATCTCCTCGGTCTAAGGTGAGAGGTGCTCTTGAGTTGCTCTGTTCGAGTATCTTGGGGATTCGACAAAATCAGCCAACAACTGTTCCAACCGAAGAGAGGTCTGATTTTTCAGACCAAGAAGATGGTGATTAGGCAGAAATGGACGCACAAGAAAAGGGTGTAGTTGTGTTAGGATTGAGCATAGAGACCAAGAACCAGTTGTCCAAGGAGAGCCATGGCATAGACAATTGCCCATGAGAAGCAGAAAACCTTCATTAAAGGTGATTGAAAATGCACAAGCCAATTTGGGAGAATGGTGCTGCCTTGCACTTGAAGAAGAACCAAGTATTATTAAGGAGGCATTGTCTGGACCTGAGGCCATAAAGTGGAAACAGGCTGCGGAATCTGAAATGAACTCCATGAAGGTAAACAAAGTTTATGAACTTGTTGATTTACCTCAAGGAAAGAATTTAGTAGCTTGTAAATGGGTTTTTAAGAAGAAGTACAATGCTCTCAATAAGTTAGAAAGGCACAAGGCCAGAATTGTAGCGAAAGGATACACCCAGGCTTATGGGATTGATTATGAAGACACCTTCTCACCGATTGTGCATATGGATACCTTTAGAACAATCATAGCCCTTGCAACACAGGAGGACCTTGAAATTGAACACATGGATGTTGACACAACCTTCTTAAATGGAGATTTGCATGAAGAGATTTATGTGTGTCAGCCTCCAAGTTTTGAAGACCCACGATACCCTCACAAGGTGTGGTTGTTGCACAAAGCTGTGCCCGGATTAAAACAGTCCACTAAGGAGTGGCATGGCAAATTCCATGGGATCATAGAGGAGCTTGGCTTGAAAGAGTTTGAAGCCGCCACAAGTGCCTACATTAAGCGGGGCGAAGGTTACATATTAATAATTTTGTTGTATGTGGATGACCTTCTGATTTTTGGAAAACCATGGGAAGCGCATTCAAAAGGAGCTAAAGGGGAAGTTCAACATGAAAGACCTTGGGGCTGCAAAGTTTTTTCTTGGCATTCGGATTGAACGAAATAGGATGAACAAGACTATTCATCTCAGCCAAGGGAAGTACATTTGTAAGATTCTTGAAACTTTTTGTATGGAGACTTGTAAACGGTCTCATATTCCTATGGAGCCCAATTTAAAATTGTTTCAAGAAATAGAAGATGAATTGCCTGAACCTAGCCTTACAGACAACTAATTGGAAGTTTGATGTACCTAATGTCTTGCACTAGACCTGATATATGCTACTCAGTTATTACTCTTAGTCAGTTTAATGATGAATTTACTGAGAAGCATTGGCTATTAGCAAAGAGGATCCTTAGATATTTACAAGGAACTCAAGATTATGGAATTCTTTATTCAGCTAACCACAAAAGTGAGCTAACAATGATTGTGGATGCAAGCTTTGCTACCAACAAGGGTTTCAGGTCTACTACAGGAGTTTGTTGTATTATGAACAGAGGTGCAATCAGTTAAGCGACAATCATGTGTTGTTGTCTCATCAGCTGAAGCTGAATATATGGCACTTTCTGATGGTGCAAGACATCTCGTTAAACATTGCAGGTTGATTGAGGAGGTGAGCTCATTACAACAAGCATCAATTACTATATGGATTGACAACCAAAGTGCAATGAAAATAGCTGAAGCTCCATGCTTCAGATCAAGAACAGTGCACATTCTTGTGCATTACCATTATGTTCGTGAACAAATTGATAAGGGCACAATTTTGTTGCAATATTTACCTACAGATGAAATGACAGCGGATGCCCTCAACAAGGCCCTTCCAAGAGAACGTTTTGAGAAGCATAGATCGGCAATGGGCATTCAGTCAAGAATATAACTTGAGGAGGAGTGTTGAAATACCAAGCTATATTCTCTTCTTGGAATTAGCTGAGGCTAACTCTCTGCAAACGAAGTGTGGGCAAGAGAGGCTAACTTTGAGGAAACAGAGTGTGGGCAGTAGAAGAGCCCAGCTGATTTGTAGGAAGCAGCTAGCTAATTGTTAGCCTCAGGATTCTGCCCTATATGGCAGCCCTCAGTAGCACCATTAGTCACATATCTTTAGCTATATAAACTAGGCTTTTTAGAAGTACGTTTAGTGCTTGAACACACAGCAATTTTGTTAGTGTGTAATGTTTTCCTTTTGAATATAGTGGCAAGAGACTGTGTGTGCCTCAGACTGTGTGCAAAGGCCTGTGTAGAGACTGTGTGTCTCATCATCCTTGCTTCAGTGTGTTATTTCCCTATTCATGTACTTATGTTATATGTTGTTAATCTTCTGCCATAATAAAGGGCTGTTTCTTCATGTCTCTTATTGAAGTTCTGTTGCTATTGTGAATGGGCTTTGCTTGAGGTTACTGTACATTCTGAAATACAGTTAAGTAGCTGGTTGGCTCTTTCCCTCTGCCATTTTTCTGTTTTAGATGAAACTCAGATCTGTCTTCGCACATGAGGTGAAGCTGCAACGCCTTCATCCGAGGCACCAGTTTTGTCAATAATTTTTTGCCCAAGCTCACATCATCACCTGTGAAGTAGACAAGCCGAGGAACTCTACGCTGCTGCAGCTCTAGAGAGAAGTCGATCAGTTGATCTAGCTTGGAGCAAACCTCTGGCAGCAGCCTATGTTTCATTGATTTGATCTCTTCACCCATCTCCACTAGTTTCTCTTCCAGCCTATCAAAATGGTTCTTCATGTCTTCACGCAACTCGGCCTGAAAATGGTTCTCCATGCTCGGGCAATGCCAAACAAACTCTTTTCAGCTCGGACTGATCGATTTCGGCTGTGAACATTGGTGTTGGACGATGATACGCCTGGCTCCTGATCCAAACTTGTATCACTGGGTTGGTTGAGCTTTTCGTCCAAACTGTTCAAATCACGAAGACGCATTGATGCCAACGCATCGATATCCTTGTGTCGAGTCAACACATCCACCCATGCTTTGCTGCCCAGCAGATCCCGGGCGATGTCAAATCCAGCTCCTGAAATCTCAACTCTTGACATAGTACAAATGGATGGCATCCAGGAATGGCAATACCTTAAGGTGCCTTCCTCGGCTTTCTTCCTCCTTTTCCAAAGCTTCTACCGACACTGCTTGGTGCTTCCTATGTACGTACGGTGTCAATTCCTCAACGCACTTTGGTCTCAAAATTCTAGTCACGAGCACGAATCCTTGACACCCAACGGTTTGGCACAAAAAGCGACAATACGCTTCACTAGATCCTCTTGCACAAATTCGAGAATCTCGTCAGAGTTTGTCTTGTAAGATGAGCGAACCAAAATGTCAATGTCGAAGCCTTTATCATCACCATCATGCAGGTGGAATTTCAAAAGACTTTTGGTTACGATGGCATGGAGATTACTGGATCAGCCACGATCTACTACGTGATTTTATAAAGAGTCTTAAAACTTGCAATCCTTGTCTCCTTGTGTGCTCGCTTGTTTGCTGGTTTCTTTGTTTCTTTGTTTTCAGGATACTAAGAATAAGATGCTGACTAGTGCAAATCCAACTGGTGCTGTACACAATCTACAAAATACGTCATGAAGGATTCCTGGACAGATAACTATCGATTGGAACAACAAGCAAAATCATCCGGATGCAACAAGGAAATGAAAGTCAGGCTATATTCTGAAGACAAATAAAGCTCCCTTGAAATCGCAAAACGCTCTACGTTAGAAAAATGGAAGCTACATTGGATGCTGTAGTCATATTACTTTGAGATAACCAATGAAAGAGAGTATCAAATCAAGACAAAATAAGAGACATATACTTCTATCTATATATATGATATAGTTATATAATGTATATATCACACACACAAAAGCACATTTAAGTACCTATATCATCATAATGTACTAGTTGAAATAACTAAAGGATATTATGTACATTATATAATATACGTACTATATGAGTTGTAGTACATACTACATAGATTGTTAAAGGGTTTTTCCCCTCAAAACCTGAAAAGGCGGGGTTTTTCTTTCACCTAATAATAATATATGTACTGTGATGTCTCCCATAGGCTATTCGGCCTGAGTGGAGGATAAAATAAAAATTCAAATTCAATTTCTATATTCAACTAGGGTATGTCATGTATCAGATGGCAAATTTCTCAAACTCTCCCCATAGGTTCTCGGCATATGCTCCCTTGTGTGATTTTCTGATAGCCACCAAGTCAGAATCTGCCGTCAACAAAAACTGAAAATTGTGTTTAGTCTCAGGCAGAGCACTATTTAATTGCTCCCCAAGCAACTCATAGCCTGAACTCGCCGTCAACACTTGTAATTCGGTGTTGTTGGAGGCAGTGACAGACTTCTTGATTGCATATAGATCCCTATTAAAAGCAAGTAGGAACTCCCAGGTGGCGTCAGTCTCAGGCAAGCATGTGCTCGTTTGCAACTTGAACTGCTGATAGTTAGTGGCTGCATCGAGCACATGCACTTTCGTACAATGGGTGTCAGTGTTGGACTTTATTATCGCAAACAAATCTCTGTTCAAGGCGACTGCAAACTCAGCTCTGCACCCATTAACATAAGGAAGGACTGTGAGTATCTTCATTACCTCTTCTTGGTAGTTGGAGGCTGCACTTAACACAATAACCTCCATGAAATCATCTTTAGCCTGAACCGGGGCCCCCCGACCCCTCTTGATGGCAAAAAGGTCCTTGTTGTTGGGGGCAATCGCAAACGAGACCAAGCATTCCGTCTCATGAAGAGCAGTACCAGTCTGAAGAATGAAAGATGTGTAATTGGAGTCGGCAGCCAACACATTGACTTCAGTGCTTTGTGTTTCTGTGCAGAAGGCCTTCTTTATTGCAAACAGGTTCTTGTAGATGTCGATGCCAAAAGTCCAAGTATAATTAATAGTCTCATGCAGCCCAATGCTCGAGTGCAGCAGAACCGTCTGGTAATTTGTATCTGCACACAGCACGTACAATTCACTGGTTTGTGTACTAGTCCCTGATTTGTTGATAGCCACTAAGTTGCGGTCTCCTGCCATGAAGAACTCGAAAGTGTGATCATCAGTCTCAGGTAGATCTAAAGCAGTAGGTGTTTGAAGCACAAATGATCTATAAGTGGATTTTGCTGACAGAATTTTCACCTCTGTCTTTCTGGAAACTGTCCCTGACTTCTGAATGGCGACAAGGTCGTTATTAGGGGCGAGCAGGAACACAAATTTGTGGTCAGTCTCATGTAGCGCCGTACCAGTTTGCAGAGCAAAACGACAGTACTTACCAGAGGCACTGAGCACATGCACCTCAGTACTGTTAGAGCCAGTACCTGATTTCTTTATGGCAAATAAATCTCTATTAGATGCAATGGCGAAGTCGAAGGTGTGGTCAGTCTCATGGAGATTCGTCCCTGTCTGCAGCACAAAGCTTTGGTATCCGGAGGACGCACTTAGGACGTGGATCTCGGTACTTCTCGTACCGGTATCGTTCTTCTTGATGACAAAAAGGTCCTGATTGAAGGCAATTCGAAAGGAGTACGTGAGTGCTGTCTCGTGAAGAGCAGTCCCTGTTTGGAGGATAAAAGACTTGTAATCTGTTTTTGCATCCAACACATGAACTTCAGTCTTACTCGACCCAGTAAGAAATTTTTTTATGGCATATATGTTGCGATCCAGGTCAATACCGAAAGTGAACATGTGGTCAGTTTCGTGTAAGCAAGTTCCTGTGTTCAGCAGGAATGACAGGTACTTTGATGATTGAGACAGCACGTACACCTCAGTCTGTAATTCTTGGGAGATATGGAATATGTCAAACGTACCAAGCTTCCCTAAGTCGTCAACAAAAACAGGCTCCTCGGCATGCCTGCCTTTCAAGATACCCAGTTTTATCTTTTGGAGCCTCGCCTGTATCTCAGAGAAACCTGGCCTCTCTCTTGCATTGTATCTCCAACACTCACTTATCAGACATTTTAGCTCAGGAAAGTTGGAAGGCAGGTTTGGTCGAAGGCCTTTCTTAAGTTGTTTTCCTAGGCGTGATAGAGGAATGTCTTCGAAAGGACGCTTGCCAGACAAAATTTCTGAGCACATGATAGCGAAGCTGTAGACATCCGCTTTGCGTGGCACAACAGGTTGATCATCTGAGTCCATCTCCGGCGACCTGTATAAAGTGGTGCCAATTTTTGCCTGTGTCAAAATAAATGGGTCTGAACTACTCACATTTACCTTCGAAAGACCAAAATCAGCAACTTTGACATAAATGTACTTCCCAGCTGCACCTGCTTTCTCCGAATTACTTGAACTCACCAACACATTCGCAGGTTTCAAGTCCCGATGAACAATACCTTTCTTGTGTAAGTAATCTAGGGCTTTAGCCACTTGAATCATTAAATCAACAGCTACATTGTACGTGAAAGGCACCCGAGTTCCTTCATGGGACATTTCGTGGATCACTTCTGACAGGTTGCACTCCATCAGCTCCATCACAATGAAGCGTTCCAATTTGGTTGACGTCCTCTTCGACCCATAACCAAGAAATTGGACCACGTTGGGGTGATTCAGCCTTGCCAACGTTCCTACCTCCGACCTGAAGGATGCTTCGCTATCTACTGTGAACCTGAGTTCCTCGGCGGTCTCAGTTGCCATGCTGAAAACCTTTTTAGCACAACTCACTCCCAACCAGGTTCCTTTATGAATCGATCCAAAGGCTCCTTTTCCAACTAAATTTGTAATTACCAATGCGCTCTCTTCCAATTGAAAGAAGTATGGTAGCTCCTGATGATCTCCGTGATCGTGCTTTGTTGCACTCCAGTGCAATCTGGCTATCAACTGCTCCACCAGTTCACGTTGTATTTGTGATGAAGGTCCATGTCCCCATGGAAAGGCAGGACGCGGGAACCAAGCTCCCGAGCCAGATCTGCCCGCGAGGATTCTTTCAAACCGAATCCTCATTTTCTTGCGATCGTCTTCTAAACCGTCTTTCGAAATAGGTTCGAAGTTCAACTTCTTCTCATCAGCGGCAGCTGTACCAGTAAAACTGCGAGCCACAGCTAAGTCAGACACCGCATCGAAACAGCATTTGAGTTCTTCCAAGATGTCTATGAAGGTCCCTGCATTGTCAATCTGAAATATTGCCTCCAACCTCCAGCACTCTGGACTGCAGCATGCCCTCACCACATCCTTGGCCCTAAGCACTACTCGATATAGGGCGAGTCCAACTAGCTTCTGCATTTTGCCTAGCTGTCCTGGATAAGTTTCAGATGATTCAGATAGCCGGCTGAAAATTGCCGTGGTTGCATTTAAAGTTGCCTCCATCAGCTCCAGGAGGTGTACACACTGCTTCTGATTCAGCACTTCTTTGGTGTGATCATCCAACAGAGAACGAATCTCCCCAATTCCTACCGAGCAATTGCTGATGGGTTCAGCCATGATCATTAATTATAAGCTGTAGAAAGTGGTCTCAGCTACTAATTATTTGTACTGAAGATGAGATGGACTTGATTGTAAATCCTCAAGAATTGATTGCAGCGTCAAGCTCCCTTCAACTTGGACACATGAACGTTAATAAGGTAGAAGCAATTGTAGAAGATACACACAACCTGCACTGGAAGACCATTGATTATTCGATGTAGGATAACCGCGGCTTGGTAATTTACTCTATGTTGGTTGTGTATCACCGCACTCACTCATTCATGGGGTCAATAAAAAACACAAAATTTGTCTCGCTGTAATTTGTTCATTCAGGAGGCAACGGGGATCCGGAGCCCCCCTTTCCAGAGGAAGAAAAAACCTTTTTCAAATTAAACACCACATCACTATATTCTGTTGGATGGAAAGGGGGTCACAAGGAGGAACGTGGATCAAAGAAATCCAAAGAAGAAACTCCCCATTCAATTCTGGGGATTACACGCAACCAAATTAGGAGCTGCCCGGTTTATTAAAGAAGAGTATTGCAACAAAACTGGGAGCTTACCTGGAAGAACTCAAACTGGAATCTGGCAGATGCTGGGTTCCACCATGATATCCTAGAAGTTCTCAGAAAATCAGCAGAAGCAAGAGAAGCAAACAAATAACGAAGAATGGATCGCACATGGCGAATCAGGGACAAAAAATAACGTGACAAATTAGATCAAACATGACAAATTAACGTGACAAATTAGATCGAACAAAAAATAACGTGACAAATTAGATCGAACATGGCGATGAAGAAGTTCTTCTTCTCCACGTTATTAGTTTCTGAATTCCCCATCATTCCGCCGGCCCTGCTCTTGCGCCCCGCCCTGCTGTTTATTAACAAAAAATAGTATGCTTAATATGCCATAATTTGTCTTACTATTTTTAGTAAATCAGCTTTGAAGGGCATAAACTCTTGAACTTTCAAAATGAAAGGTGCAATCTCCTCGTTTGTCAATGGCACAAAATCTTCCACCGTTGAATCTCATAACAGTCATTCCGGTTCTGCCACGTTTGATACGATCAACCATTGAAATGAGTCCAGCTGTCATTATGCCACGTGGCAAAAATCCAAGTGGTACAGTGTAACGTGCTTGATGCTCCTTGCTTCAGCTGCTGCTACTCTCATCTGGGAAAAAGAGATAGATCGCGATCGAGGGTAGCATCATCACTGATTTCAACAAAAATCCATGGTTGCATAGGCGATGATTAATAATTCAATGATTTTGGCAGTGGCAGCTTCTATTTTGGGAATCAGGCTGCAGCTATGAAGCCATTCACGCTGAGGCGCAGTAAGAATTGGGCACTTTGATGCCTGCAGATAGCAGAAAATCTCCAGCATTCTTATAGGTTTGTTTTCATAAAGATTATGGGAAGTTTCCAGATCCAAGCTTCTCTACATACAGGGAATTTGGAGTAAAAGATGGGGTTATTAGTGCAGGCATCATGGCATTCTATCTACTTGGAGGTGGGCTGGTTTGCTTTTGTGGTTTGGTCAACCAGCTTCTACCCTCAAGTGATTCTCAACTATCACCGCAAAAGGCTAGGATCTATTCAAGTGAAATGGCTATGATATCTTTCTGACAATTTTTGGTGTTGACAATTTTTGGAGATGAGACCTTGGCGTTTATGGATGGATGAACATTAGCGTCTTTGCGTCTCTCTCTCTCTCTCTCTCTCTCTCTCTCTCTCTCTCTCGTTTACCAGATGATTGCAACTAATTTGAAGGGCAGCAACATCAGACCATCTAAAGGGCCCGTTATCTAATACACGAAAAGCCACACATCAGAAAAGAATGCATAATATTTAGTTATTATGGGTACACATGGAGCTCACCAGAGCCGAGGAAATTTTGAAGGTTAATTTTCCTCCTTTTTTCTATTTTTCTTTTTTCCTTCTCTGATCGATGCAGGGAGGAGGGCGGTGACTGTGAGGTCCGCTAATCAGGTTCAAATTCTGCAACAGTAAGGACATACCAACAATACAAAGGGAATGCATGGATAACTCCTTCAAAGAAAAGCTGAGATATAATGAAACGAAGACTTACCTGCAAGGAACTTGGAGGCATCGTGCTCCCATGAAATACTTCGCAGCAAGAGCAAGATCCAGCCTCCAACGCACAAATTCCTGACAAGAGTCTTGTAACACGATTCACCAAACCACATGACTTGGACGGTCCTCAGCGTCCAATCAACTGCATTTATTTATTTCTCTAAATATCTCCAGTGTTGAAATTTGACGCCCCTCGTGCCATTCAAAGCCTCCAACAAATATGTCTTTGGAGCCACACATTGGGAATTGATATTCATTATCCTTTGTGTATTATTTTTTTTGAAAACTTAAAGATAGTAGTAGATTTGTTTTGCAAGTAAAAAGTTTTGTAGTCCGGGCCGAGACAGAAAACAAGTCCAAAAGGACAGCCTGTACATCCCTTCAACAATAAAAGAACTGGTGCTCTACCGTTTCTTCTTCCAACTGGCAAATAGGACAAAGGCGATTAGGAAGAAAAGGCAATTTACACAGAAGCGGGCGGGATTTAGTAAGGATGCGGTAGGCAAGGTATATGAGTTTCCCAATGGGGAAAGAGCGAAAGAGAGCAAGTCTTTTCCTCTATCGAGTGGGGTCAAGCAACACAGACCAAAGGGAGCTAAAAAAGCCCGGGAAAAGAGAAGGGTTGAGGCGACGGTGCAAGGCGGTATAAGAAAAAAGAGAGAGGTTGAAGAGAGGCTCCCAGCCTTGAAAGTCAAGAAGCGGAAGGGGGGGAGAGATGCAAGGGAATTGTCGAGGAGGCGGCAAGAAAGAGAAGGGAACGCTCAATGGACAAGAGAGTGATAGAAGGCAAAATCTGGCAGGGAGGGACGTGAACAATCTGCCCAAGAGTGGTAAGGCCCTTAGAGGCCAAAGAGAAGGAGAGGCGAGTGTGGGAGGAAAAAAGAGAGTAAGCACTGGGGGGGGGGCGCAATGGGAGGTCCAAATGGACTCATCTGGAGGAACAAGAGAGGCATCAGACTAGGCGAAGAAGGAGCGGAAGTCCAGAAATAGGCAAGCAAGGTTCTTAAGCACGAAGGGCCCTTTGAAACGAAAAGAACAACCAAAAGAAAGGAGGTTCTTCAAAGGCGGCGGGGGTTGGAGAAAAGAAGGAACATCGGTCGATGAGGCGATATAAGAAAGCAGAAACGCTTGCCAATGATGAATAGGATGCAGGAGAGAAGACAGACGACGAAGCACCAAAGAACGATTTTTAAGGGCGGGGTCGGGAATACCCAGACCACCATCCACAGTAGGAGCAGAACAAACAGACCAAGAAAGAAGCGGACGCTTCCCAGCCCAGAGGGTTTGGAGAGGGCGTCGTGAAGAGAATGAGTAGCCACAAAGAGAGATGAAAAGTAAACAGGATAGGCCGAAAGAATATGCCTAGCCACCAAGACTGTAGAGGGAAAAGTCATAAAATGCGGATCCCAAGAGGCCAACTTGGCAGCCAGGGATCCTCATTTTATGACTTTGATGTTGTTTCGCTACGTCTTCAATATTTTTATGTAAGTTTTTCTGGGAAGGGATGGCATTTTAGTACTTCTCATAAATTGGAGAATCGAGCCATTATGGAGTTTCATAATGGGCTCAAGGGTTATTTTCTTTTAACTTTTTTTAAAGGGTGCACTTCAAAAAGAAAGTTCAGATCTTCTAGAAACCTCTTTGAAGTTATCCTATATTTTCCTATACACAAGTCAGTGTATAGGTTTTTTGAAATTAATACTGGTAGAATCCTAGAATTTTTTAAACATAGTCTTGTGAATCCTACAATAATTAAAAAATTGTCTAAAAAGTCCTATAAGAACAAAATGTCTAAAGGTACAAAACTGTGGAATTTTTTAGCTTGTCGTCTAATTTCCTACACTAATTTATAGTTGTCCTCCACCCAAAAATAAGACATACAAACCTTGGCATTCAAATTACAAGTTAAACTGGCATGATTAATTCAACTACAAATGTTAGTAAGGCAAATGTGAAGAGAACAAAATTTTGATGCAAAAGAAAAGGTTAACCAATGACTTGAAAGGCTCAAAATGAGTTATATCAAAAGAATTCTGCTCATTACCGTAAAATTAACCACAGATAACAACATCAAGTAGCAAGTACATCAGAGGCCTCCAACAAAGACATCAAAACTTTAATGGTCAATGGAACTTTGGATTATTCTGAACAGCTACATATTCGTGGGGTGAGTGGCCGTCAATTAGTTTTCAAAATTTTGACTTTAAGAAAGCTATTGGATTGACTTGTGAAAATCTTTCAAAAAGTTTGAATAGCTTAGTTGGTTTTAGAAAGCGTATTGTTGCTAAGTTGGTGATTCATTTGTCGTACTTAAAAAAACTCAAAAGCAATCTCTCTTATTAAAACAGTCAAATGTTTAAAATCTGTAGTAACTGTGGACAAAAGGTAAGTAGAAGTTCTTTGAATTCGAGAGTCCACATTTAAGAACTTGGACCCTCCTGTGAGTTGATGTGGTTGCAGCCTTTTGCAATAGATAATTACATGCTACAATGAAAAATCAGCAATAGTCTGCTAAGGTTTCTATTCATAAAAGTTAGATGATTGCTAATATTCTCACGAGAGGTTATCTCACGGGAGCTTTCGATGTGGTCGTGTTAGATAAATGCTGA
The DNA here is from genome assembly GCA_029204225.1 of Diphasiastrum complanatum. Classification (NCBI taxonomy): domain Eukaryota; kingdom Viridiplantae; phylum Streptophyta; class Lycopodiopsida; order Lycopodiales; family Lycopodiaceae; genus Diphasiastrum; species Diphasiastrum complanatum. Next base: position 90,511,323 of record CM055092.1, on the reverse strand, counting down.
TAATCTTACCAAAAATTTCTATGAAGTTTTCTAGAACTCTGTGTAATCACATCCACGACCTAGTATATTATTTTTTGTTGCAAAATTGCAAGTTGGATTGTGAATCGTATTTTTCAGTTAGTAAAATGTCATTGTAAATCATCATATCTTAGAAAGAAGAATCAATCCTTAATCTCCAATTCTCACTAGCCTTTTGCTTTTTAAACATGATTGCCTTTACTTATTGTCACCTTGACTTACTTCCCTCTCTCTACAAGCGATTGGTTTTTTGTTTCTTGACATTTCAATTTCTATTCTTTATGTTCACTCACAGAATAACAAGTGATCATTAATGAAAGTCCAAGAGATTAGACTTTTTGCACTATTTCAATTTACAGAAAGAGAGCGAGCGTAGACCTAGCAATGTGCTGGGAGTACATTAATCTGAGCTTTCCTTTTGTAGTTGTTCTCCACACTTTTATTTCGGCAGAGTGTTCACATGTAGGACCAGTAGCTCTTTCTGCATCTTGTAAATATGAAGATTTTGAAGAGCACATCCATGATGCTTTCTTAGAGCTTTAAAGGATAAATTAATAAAAGAAATACTAAAATTACCTGGCGCTTTAAAAGATTCCCAACAAATTTCTTTTGTTTTTTCTTTGGGCAATCTTTTGACAGATGCCCCTTCTCCATACAGGAGAAGCACAAGCCAACGGTTATCGCCTTGTCATAATCTGCGTGATCCAACTTGACGCGCTTTTTCCCACCCTGGGAACCGGTGTCCACCTTGTCTCTGCCCCGCTTCTTGAAAAAAAAAAATTTCTTTTAGATCAGCCTTGGGCAAACTTTGCTCCTTACGGGTGGCTAAATGAGCATCATCGAAGATTTTCACAAAGCGAATAACATCTTCGATAGTCTGCGGTTGGTTAGCCACACTTTGAGCTGAAATTCTTTCGGAAGCCCCAAGATGAAATGTAGTTTTAACAAGATAGGATCAATTCATGAAGCGAATCTGGGAAAAATATACTAAAATTCTTGGATATAGGCATCTAACGTTCTAGCACCCATCTGCACAGTGGCAAAACATCACCAATACTCAAAGTCATCTAATACCGGAAGAAAAGCCATTTTAAAAACTTCTTGAAAGGCATCCCATGTAGAAGGGGCACCAGCCCTCTCCTTCATATCCTTCCACCATGTGAACGCCTTACTGCGTTAAAACATGAGAGCAGAAGCGATTTTTGTACTATCAAGCACATCATGCACGGAAAATGACTATTCCACCGATCGAGCCATGACAATACCACATCGGAAAGCCGGTTCTCCTTTTCGTCCAAAAATAATTCTGGATTGAACATTGGATAAACACCAGCGGACCACGAGTGCGTCGAGGAACGCCATTGTTACTCGGCCGCGACATGCTTGGCTTGCATGTCCAGGATTTGGTTTTGCAGCAAGTTCAAAGCCTGAACAAGCTGATTAGTATCTACATCAGGAAGAGGAGGCGGTGAAGATGGTCCTTCACCCGAGGGCATAGCAGGATCCATGGCATGCTAAGGAAGGAGACAAAAGAAAAACAGCAAGGGCTTCACAACAAAATGGCCTAGAGAGCTTGAGACAACTACTCAAGGAGACTAGGTCACAATTAAGCTCCTCAATGGTGAAGATGGAGCCTTTACCCCCCATCTCCCTCCTTTTTCTTCCTAAATGGCCTTGCTGGGTGGCGGGCCTTATGGATGCCACCAAAAAGAACATTGGGGCTGAACCTTATTAGAGAAGGGCGTACAGAGGCGAGCAAGCCAACAAAAATATGCATCAGATCAAGCTTGACAATGAATTGACACTCAGAATTCAGATTGAGCAAATGCAGATAATCACGGAATGGGTAACGCTCCGTAAGCAGAGTACTAATTGCGCTTATGAAAATAGAGAGAGAGAGACCTAAGTTGTGTGTAAGCAAAAGTGGTGGACTGAGCTCAAAGAAATGACAGGCACAAGTTCATAAGTAAGTTAGTTAGATTCAGTGTTGTCTTGTTATGGTTCTGTGGTGCTTCTCTTTCTACTCTCAAAGAAAGAAACAAAGGAGAGGAATAAATATATTTAGAACCCTGCCAAGTCACCAATCCGTGCATATGTGTTTAAAAAACCAGTTTCAAATAGTAACAAGGTTTGGTGACATGGTAAAAACGATTTTCAAAATAGCAACTTGTTCGGATCGTAAACTTGGAGCAGTGAATGGACTCAACAATATGCAAAAAACGAAGATTGCTGAGGTGTCATTTAGAAGAGAGAAAAGATACATTTTCACATGGATTGATGACATGGACGAAGCTCGAAGATAGTATATATAAAGAGGTCATCTCCAGAGTCACTCAAGTTTATAAAAGTTTAGTCGCTATAGTCACTCACATTTCTCTTCAGAAGCAAGCTGAGTTTGGTCGCTCATAAAGACGTGCTCTTCAGAGTCATTCTAGTTTTCAAACTTTTAGTGACGTTTTGCATCACATAATAATAACATCAATAAATTAAAATTTTAAAAATAAAATAAAATAGAATTAAAATAGTAATAAAATAACGATAAAGTAACAAGAAAATAGAATGTGACAATTAAAAAACTATAAATTTTTTGAAAATAGAATATTTAATAAAATATCAATATAGCATAGTGAATAAATAGAAATAAAAATAAAGAATGCAATAATTAAAACAAAAACTAGAATAAAATCAAGAATAAATAAAGACAAAAATCACATAATAATACCATCAATAAATTGAATATCAAAAAATGGAATAAAATTAAAATAAAATTATAAAATAAAAAAATAATATAACTACAAAATTATAATAATATAACTAAAGAATAATATAACTAAAAAACAAAATCATAATAAATACAATAAAATAAAAAATTAATAAAAAATTAAAAAATATAAAATATATTAAAAAATATAATAAAAAACTAGCAAGAAAACATTTAAATTTATTAAAAAACAATAGAAAATAAAATTCATGCAATTAAGAAACAATTTTTTTTTTAAAATAATAAAAACCAGGTCATTGCTTACATTCAACTTTAAGCAATGTAGGGCTAATCTAATCCTCTTCTTGTAATTTAGTTGTTCTTGGGTAGCTTGAGGCTCTTCCTCAACTCCTAAAACAATATCAAAGAGGTCATGAGCCACAAGTAGTGATTCCATCCTTACTTTCCAAATGGAATAGTGTGGAAGTTAGTTTCTCACTAGATTCTAACATATATCCATCCATGGATGACATTGCGAATGAAAGCCTATGAGATGCACAAAGATCTCTTGATAAAGAGTGAGCTAAGATAGATTTCTAGCTTTCAAAAAGCTTCAACTTGGATGATGGTATAATAGATCTACTTCAAATATCCTAGCAAATCACTCCTCCAAAAAATTGATTCTAGTACAATTTTGTTTGATATTTCACACACACTTAAGATATGAACAAATCAGCCTTATAGATCTAATATAATGCTTCAAAATGAATTTCTTCAATGACTCAAATCACTATTTGATCATTAGCATTCAATAGATTGGACCTAGATCTAGACAATGCACTAAAAACCTTGAATTTTGGACTAATACGCACATTTTTGGGTCAAAAACACTAAAGGAAGTAAATTTGAAGGTTGTTGTACGTTTCACACGTGTGGAAAGTACTTCATCAGCCCACAAATCGATCTTGACTAAAAATAATGATGATACCTCTCTCCTTGAACTCGTCCTCTCAAGTAAAACTCAAAAACAAAACATTGTCAATGATTTCACAAGAACTATTAATCATTTAGATCACTCTTAGACTTGGCTCTGATACCATGTCATTTTTCAGAGAAAAAGGACAATTATGATTGTACTTATCAATCACAAAGAGTTATTGATTACTTAATCCAAAGATCTATCAAGTTCTAGATCTAGATGCTTTACACTATGATTTAAGCAAGAGCAATGGATCAAATGATAAAAACATGGATGAGCAGCCTCACACATGTGGAGCACAGTACCTGTATGGCTTGTTTACAGAGAGTAAAATACTCAAGCTTAAAAATGCATTTCAATCACAAAAACACAAGACAAATGTGAAAAATACAAGCAAGACTAGAACTTGCCAATGTCACATCAACTTCTCATTGATTTGGTTGATCCCTTTACTGTCCAACAAGCCTTCACACGTGTGAAGGGTGTCTAGTCATCTAGATCCACCAATGGGAGCCATATGTGCTCATTTCCCAAAGTTGACTATTCCCTTTGTCTAGATTGACGATCTAGCAGTCTTGGCATGTCATATTTATAACAGCAATGATATTGTTGACTGTATCGATATTGATGGCAATATAGCTTGTTCAGCTAGTTTTAAAGGTTACTTTAGTTTTGACAAAAATCAATTATTTGGCACTATAAAGTTAATATCTGTAACAAATGAATGAACCATTCAAAATGCCATGGCAGATGACAGAGTCCCATTTTGCTCACTGAATAAATTGATGATATGGTGTGTATCGAAACTTTCTTTACATGATACGAATGCTAGGCACGTATCGTTCAATGAGACAATGAATGAGTATTACACTTACTATGATCGCAATTACAACAGATCATCAAGTATGCAATGTACAACTACCTTCAACCGCGACAGGAGAACATCAACAAAAACAACATATAATTCTGATTTCCTCACTTGCGTGGAAGATGTCAATCATAATAATAGTACAAACTTCAAATGGACTAGGTATAGTTCAGATGTTCTCACCGGTGTGGATGATATCAATGTTCAGATGTGACTGATAGCAATACTACAAGACCAACTTTGTACAACTCTGATGTCTTGATAGACGTGGATGATGTAATTGGTTATGATATGGCACAACCTGTACATAGCTTGGAAATCCTAACTGGGATAGATGATGTGGTTAATAATGATATATCTCGGCAAAATGGTTCTAGCTCAGATTTATTGATGCATATGAGAAATGTTAATGTGGAAAATGGACACTACAATCCATCTCAAACAAATGCTATTACCCACTATCATCGTAGACTTTCTCAAATGCCAAGACAATCCAAAAAGATAGTAAGTGCATCTTCTATAACATCACTTTTAAATACTTCTAGACAACATGATTCAGATTTTTCTATCTTTGATTTCGATGAAGATGACGAGATAGGTAATTGGAATGAGATGTTAAAAGAATATGTATCAAGAGTTGGTCAATCACACAAGCAAAGTCCAGTCTAATTTTTTGATCTATTGAGCACTACTTGCTGAAAGACAAAGATTATGATTAAAGAAACATTTATCAAGAAGTCACAAACGCTGCTACGGTTATAGTTACAACTGTAATCACAGTCATAGCCATGGTTGGATTCACATTATAAGGTTGAGTTATCTATGGTGGCAGTCAGAGAGCTATCAAAACAACAAAAATGGAAGAAAGTCTCAAAGTTACTATTAGTGGCTTGTTAGCCTAAGCATCGTGGAAGGATATGAAAAGACCACATGTAGTGAGCTGCCATTGTTGCCTCAACATAAGGATCATTCTATGAAAGCTCTGGAGTGCTAGATTATAACTATCAATACATGTCTGAGATTGAGTGTTGGCCCTTTCAACTGGAAGCTACCATTTGAGCACAGGTCAGAGAGATAAAACAGAATACAACATGTGTATTGACCGAGCGGGGCACTAGCTTCAAAAACACTCCAATGATGAATTAGGTGTGACAAATAAAACTCTTGGAAGAAAAGCAGCAAAGGTTCACAAGCCAACATGGTCAAGCATCCTTCAAATGGAAAGTGCAATGACTAGGAAAATACTAAGGTTAACAATTTCCCCTCAACAAGCAACACTCAACCAAAGTCTGATTATTCCACAAACAGACCACCAACACAGTGCCAAATTTGAGTATATCAGTCCTTAAAAGGCCACATTTAGGAAATTCAAGCCCAAAAAGGCCAATTGTATAGCAAGAACCAGCAACCATAACATTTAAGCCTTGTCCTCAATTTGTAAGATTGACTACCAAGGAAAGTATTCAAGTTCAAGCATACCACAAATACCTGGATAGACAAAGTAGTCAAACAATCACATTTTATTCACATTGTGGATTGGGAGAGCCTATGACATTGGGAGCAGTTGCGTCGATCTAGGAGGATCACTATCAACATGCTTATTCATGGGAACCTCTGATGGATGGTGTCGACTACCCACTGGTCAATGAACAAGGTTATTAAAAATGGCCACCATACCCATATGGTTATTATTGAAAATCTGGCAAGTCCATGTTCTTGCTGATCATCATCCAATAAAGCCTCAGGTTTTACATAAGCACATGCTATCCACACTTTTCTTGACGCCTTTCCCAACAATAAAGGCATCGACAATCTTCTTCCACAACAAATAGATGTAGGTGTCTTGGAAACATCACTCGTTTAGGTGGGATATATTGTTGAGCACTTAGTGGGTCCCGCCCCAAAAATTATTGTATGGCTCACCCTGCCAATTGGGCCCCACCATAGCACATTGTACAATTAGAGTAATAAGTGCGAGGGCACTGGCATTCTATGTGTATAAGCCCAACCCAATGAGCATATGGATATTTTATTTGAAATTTTTTCATAGAGACTTGGGGTATAAATAAATAAGGTAGAGGCTTAAAGTCACAAACTCAAGTTGCAATCAAAAATCTAATCTTGGTCAAAGTGGGACTCACATGATTCATGTGATTTACTTTGTGCTAATGTTAGAACCATTAGATTAGATTTGTGTTAATTTGAAGGACTTGGATTAGAATCCTTGCCATTTTAGTGTAGCCAATCAGAGTGGAGGAAGCTTCCTTTGTATTGTATCTTTATTCATACCTTAATAAAACTTTGTTTGTTTTACTTTTCTCTCTCTCCCGCTCCCAGCGACGGACCCCATACTACATACGACACAACAACCATGAAGAAGATTCTTTATGACATACATCATCTTCAAGACTATTTCAAGTGACATTTTATGGCATTTCTTATGAGATAAGTCATTGCCATAAAAATTGAAACTTATTTTATTGCATTCTTTATAGCATGAGTAATCTTCATGACTATTTTGAGTGAAAGTTTATAGCCTTACTTATAGCATAAGTATTAGTTTATAGCATTACTTATGGCTTAAGTATTAGTCATGAGTTGGCATTCTTTATCACAAAAATAATTCATCACAATTTCAACTAATTTTATGGCACTATTTCAAGTGCATAATTAATCTACATGAGTATCTAAAGCAAAGTTTTAGAGCTTTCTTTATGACATGACTTGTATTTATGACTATCTTAAAATGGCATTTATGACATTCTATAAGACAAAATTCATCTTCATGACTACTTCAAGTGACAATTACGGCATTAGTTATTTTCATGAAGATTTCAAATAATTTTATGGTAGTACTTTTAATCATGTTAGATTTAAACTTCATGACCATTTGAAGTGACAACATATGGCATTTTTTATAACATGAGTAATCTTCATGATTATTTTAGATGACGTTTTATAATATTTTTTACAAAAGTCATTTTCAAAATTATTTCAATTGACATTTTATGGCATTTTTAGTGTGGTAAGTACTCTTCCTGACTAATTCAACTGGTATTTTATTGCATTCTTTATTATCTTTATGACTATTTCAAGTGACAATTGATAGTTTAGATGTATGACATGAAAAAGACCTTTATGGCAAAAGATATCTTCACAGATATTTTAGGTGACATTCCATGTTTTAGAACTATGTCATAAAGAAAAATCTTTAGGGCATTCTCTATGAAAAAGCCATGAAACTATAAATTGAGCTGCATTGAGATTTCAAAGTTTAATCTAAATCTATTTCTTTTTTGCTGCAAGTCAAGTCAAAGGCATTTTCAAATAATTAGTTTCATATATATATTCTCTTGAAATAAAGCAAGCTATCACTCATACCATTCATTTTCAAAGATGACATAGCCCATCAAAAATCAACATGGATCCCACTCCTGACTAGTAACCACACATGTGGGTTCAATGACTTTTTTGAAAAATGCATTATGAGGTAATATCTAGTTTCCAATTGGCACTAGTTGATTAAATACTAGTGTGAGAGATAGTGGATTCTAGTTATATCCATTCAAGTGACTTCTAAGTTCTAACATTTGAGCCAAACTAACAATCCCCTTGTGTCTCTTAACTACTGAAGAAACAAAACGTTTCTAATTACAAAGCATTGCTAGCTTTCAGCCCTTTGCCTAACGAAGATGTTCGCGAACACGATAGTCAAGAGACACGAAGCACGAAAGTTTCACGAACACCTAATGAGATGACAAAGATTCACAAACGAGAATCTTTTGCGTTCGAGCACGAGAAAGTCAAACGATGGAGACGAAACCAACGACGCGACACGAAAAACGTTGCAAAATCTTCTCTGACCTCACGCTCCAAAGAATACCAGCAAAGATCATGCAAGTACCCAGAAGTACAGATATCTGACCTAATGGCATGACGTCAACAAATACACTCTAGGTCATGGCTAATATGCCACTCTTGTAATTCTCTGATTAGTTGTAGATGCTTAATTACTCTAATCTTAAAGTTACATAGAGCGACTATATACTTACTGGATGATACTTGACAGATAAAGTACACAGATAGACGAAGAAGTCTGATGCTAGTAAGCAATCAAGACGAAATACAGACGAGAAGCCCGCCTACATGCGAGATGAGTTATGTGATCAGGATCCATAGAGATCCGCAAGTTTGCTAGTAAGCAAGACATCCACTCGTGAGAGAACTGTATTTCTCTCACGCCAACGCACTGCGTGGATCTGCATGCAGTGCTTGAAGAATCAGAGAAAATCAATAGATGATTTTGGTAGCAATTGTACACATGTCAATTTATGATGTATCATCTTGTATGCAAATGTTTCTATTGTTATTCGTGTGTCTGATTCTCCCATTTATTTCAATTTCGCATAGTGGCTGAATTTGTTGAATGTTGCATTAATTTATAAACATAGATCAGCAGTGCCTGACTACATTCTGGAGGACTGTAGGAGTGATTCAACTGGCAGTATCCAGCGACCACATCTGAACTCCATCCGAATCGCAAGAGAGTTGAGGTTGCTTCGCTTTCGCAACTGCGAATCTTCCTCTTTTCTCTTCAGTGGTATCAGAGCCTACCTATCTTGTCGTAATTTGACATAGCCAAGAAGCTAGCAGATCCAAAAGGCCAAGCATTCAGACAAACACCATTGACAAGGGAACAGACTTCAAGAAGCAATGGCTTCAATCAGCAGCATGCAGAGCAATATCTGCACAATGCTTGATTCTTCAGGATCTAACTTTCTAGCCTGGAAAGTTAAGAAATCACTCATACTCAAGGGCGAAGGACTCTTCCCCTGGGTGGATGGCACAGAAGAGATGCCTACGACATCAAACATGGAGCTACGTGAATGGAGGGAGAAAAACAACAAGGCAGTAGTCTTGCTATCATCTTCCATCGAAGATAGTCTCTCACTTGACCTGGCAACACTCTCCAAAGCTAAAGAGATGTAAGATGCATTGCTCACCAGATTTCAGACAAAATCAAGAAGTCGAATCATGATGTTGGAAGATCAACTGACGAATCTACAATGGGATGGGAAAGACCTCACTTCTTTCATGAGAAAGATGAACTATTTCTATCACTACATAACTCTGGAGCAGAGAACGTAGTGTCAGCTGAGAAACATCTCACATACATGTTGATAGCCTTACCCAGATCTTTCCAGACGACAAGAACCTTGCTCGCGAAAGACCCTACCATGAACCTCGAAAAGGCGATTGTCAAGATTTGAGAGGAAGTCGAGGCCAGAGAACACCTTGATCACAAGGATGGTTCTGACCAGGCCTTGTACGAGAACAAAGAAAAATCCAAGAAGCAATTTAAGCCTAAGAGGGAGTCAAATCAGAGGCAGGATCATGATTAGCAAGCAGAGGGAACAAGCAAGGGCAACTGAAAGAGCAAAGGGAGGTCGAAGCAACAAGGTGCAGACAAGAAGACTTGCGTGAGATGTAGAAGAGCATATAGTAAATACATGCTGGCTCAATCCCAAAGTTGAGTGTATCCATTGCCACAAGAAGGATCACGCAGTCGTGGATTGCTGTCAGAACATGAGAAACACACATCGATAGGTATATTATCCCATGTATAACCCAAGTAGGTACATTTACACATCAATGGATGGAATACTGCCTATTATGATAAATATATGTGATACATAGACTTAAATATCAATTCATGTAAAAAATGGAATAAATGACGATCTGAAAAAACTGTCATTTATTCCGGTTTATGTGATAGTTTTTAGAAAGCCATCATTTATGCCAAAAATTATAGTTTTTTAAATTTTATGACGTCATGAGTAGATAAGTTGGCAAATAAAAGTAGTTCCATCCCCCAAAAATCACCAAAAATGGTCATTTTTTAAACTTTTTTGACTTCCTACAAGCTCAATTGCTGGAATTCTTGGTTCTAACTTTAGGGAAAGCTTCAAAAGACTTTGGTCCACCTCCTTACAAGCTCTACATTGTGTTTTACATCCAACTACTATCCAACTTTATGAAAAAAACAAGCAAAAATGATGATTTTTGGCTATTTTCCGATTTTTTCATCACAATAAAGTGGAAATTCATGACATACAACTCTTTCTCTAACACATGCAAACCAATTTACAGAATTACAACCATCTAATTGATCTGATCTTGCTGGGGTTTGGTTCTTACTATTTATTTTGTGCCAAAAAACATGAAAAACCAAACAATTTTGACCAAAACATAGCCTAGAATCATAAATTATTTGAGAGAACCGGCATGCATCATTAATTTCATCATTAATAAACCCTAAAATGAAAGTACACTTGCTGGAAAATTCAGATCTACCAAAGATTTGATCTACACAAGAAAAGCTCCAAAAAAGTGTCACGAAAGCGAAACTGTTTTTCTTTTTCGTATTCACGAACAATTTTGTGTCTTTGAATTTTCTTTTGCGCGGAAGCTTCATAGGAACCTAGACACACGACTGCACATCACAGAACATATTCTATTCTAGCAATCAAGACAAACGACGCAAGACATGGAGATGCACAAAAATAGAGCAATTGTATTATGAGTTTTAATTTTTTAGAGCAAGATCGTCAGTGTCTTGCTCGTTGGCGGAATGACACTCTACTCTTTTGCTGTGTTCTGCTTGTTGGCAGACTTTCATGCACAACTCTTTGATTTCTAGTATTTTTCTTTTATGCTCTACTCGCTACGTCTCTCTCTGTCTCTTACAATAATTCTGTCTATTCTCTTCTTATGTTTATGATCCAAAAATGATAGTCTATATCTCCATTGTGTGGAGTTTACAAGATAGCTAAACGCAGAATCAAAAGACTAGTTAATGCTAATCAACTAATCAGTTACTCTTCTTCGTTGCCACTCGTTTCAAATGGGCATGAAGTCTACGACTCCAAGCCCGTTGAGCTGTCAGTTGGCAGCACAAAAGATTCCCCTTCATTTATTTTGTTTCTTTCGTTTGCTTTCGCTCATTTTATTTCTTTCGTATATTTTTATTTTGCATCCCTTTGCGGTTTGCGGTCCTGGAGGTATGTTTACGATTCACAAATGATTCGTGAATTGTTCTTGCTTCGAGTCAAGGGACATTGACTTTCGCAAATTGTTCTTGTTCAACCTTCGCTTCGTGTTCGTGTTGCGGCAAAGTTGTAGGAGTTCACCATTTCTGACACTCCCTCTTGAACCTTGCAACTTTGCACGTTTAATCCAATTGTCTTTCTTTGCTTGGAAAAGAGTGGCTTGTCGAGCAGTTTCATGAGTAGATCTACAATCATATCTTCTGATTTTATATAATGGACCTGGAGCTCTCTTTTTGAGATCAAATCTCGAATGTGATGGTACTTCAGAGGTATGTGTTTTGTCTTTGAATGGAACACAAGATCCTGAGACAGATAGATGACACTTAAGAGTCCATCAACATCGTGCTTGGCCCTTTTCGTGGTATCCCGATTGCCTCCAGCATCATCTGTAGCCACACTACCTCATTCGCCACCTTTGAAGCTGGGACATATTCAGCTTCGCAAGAGGATCGAGCCACCAAGGTTTGTTTTTTGCATATCTAGTTGATTGCCGCTCCACACGCTGTGGTACATCCTCTAGTAATGGACTTGCTGTCATCTTTGTAGCTCGTCGAGCTTGCATCACTGTAGTGGTGTAGCTCGAATCCTTTTTTTTCGTTTTCAGCTCTGTAGGTTAACCTCATATTCTGGGTATCCTTCAAGTACTGTAGGATTCATTTTGCCATTTGCCAATGTGCCAGGCCAGGATTGAAAGAGAATCTGCTCAAGGTGTAAATAGAGAAAACTAGATCGAGTCTGGTACAAATTGTGAGGTATATTAGACTAACGATTAAGTTCTGGTAGAGTATACCTACCATCTTCTATTCTTTCTCTTCCGTTTTTGGACAATCCTGGTTCGTGAGTTTGGCTCCAACTATCATTGGCGTGGCCTTTTCTTTGTAGTCCATCATGTGGTACTGCTTTAACACCTTTCTGACATATTCTAATTGATTCAAGTGCATTTCACCCTTTGTTCGATCTCTTTTGATCTCCAAACCGAGGCATTTTGTTGCTTTCCCAAGGTCTGTGATTTCGTAGCTTATAGAAATTTGACTCTTCGTGTCTTTAATCAACATCAAGAAATTTTCTATCATTAGAGAATCATCCATGAAGATAGTCAGTATCACAAAATCCTTTTCTAATATTTTAATGTAGACATTACAGTCTGGTTGTGTAGGATTGAAGTCTAGAGACTTTCGAAGACCATTAAACTTCTTGTACCAAGCTCTGATGCTTGTTTTAGACCATAGATGCATCTCTGCAACCGATAGACATATTGTCGATTGTCGGGGTTTTCAAGACCTTCAAGTCGTTCATGAAGATTTCCTCCTCTAGATCTCCATGGAGGAAGGCTGTTTTCACATCAATTTGGTGAATTTCTAGATTGTGTTGTGTGGCATATGCAAGGAGTAGTTGTATGCTTGTCATCTTGACCATCGACGAATATGTGTCGAAATAATCAACACCATATCTCTGCGTGTAGCCCTTTGCGACAAGCCTTGCCTTGTAGCGGCCAAGGGTGCCATCTGATTTCATCTTTCTCTTGTACACCCACTTGTAGTTGACTATTTTTTTGTTTTCTAGCAGTGGCTCTGTCCATGCCTCGTTTCACCTCATCGACACGATCGCCTCTGACATTGTCTGCTTTCAGAATTATCCCTCTGGACTCTAGATAGCTTCTTGATATGTTGCTGGCTCTTCAGTGAAGCTGCAGTACTCGAACTACGTATCTTCGCTCCATTGAAGATTGTTAGAGTAACGATCTGGAGGTCTTCTTTGTCTTGTTGACTTCTAGGCTCGTTTTGTCACTGCTCAAACATTTATTGTTCGTGGGGTTGATCCTCTGCTTCCTACTGCTATGGACTCTGCGGCTCCGCATTCTGATTTGATGTCTGTCCTCGATCTCTCTCTTGAATAGGCAGCAGTGTGAAGATTTCATGGTCTCTTTCGTCTTTCAGTCCAGGGAATGTAGACTCATCAAACTTCACATCTCTGTTTGAGACAACCTTCTTCGTGGTTGGGTTGTAGAGCTTGTACACACGTGTTTTGTTCGAGTAGCCGACCATGATTGTTTGTTCTGATTTGTCATCGAGCTTGCTTCTGTTTTCTTTTGTAATGTGATTGTAACTTGCACATCCAAACACTCATACGTATGATAGATCAGGCTTTCTACCTATCTACATTTCGTATGGTATCTTGTTATTCAGCGTTGTCATTGTTGATCTGTTCTGCAGGTGTACAGCTGAAGCTATTGCCTCAGCCTAGAATTGACTTGGCAATTGAGCCTATGCTATCATGCATATGGCTCCTTCGACTAGCGTTCTATTTCTTCTTTCTGCAACACCATTGTATCCTGATGTGTATGCAGGAGTGAACTGATGTTTGATCCCCTGTTCTTCGTAGAACTTTGAGAATTCTTTGCTTTTGTATTCACCTCCATTGTCAGATCTAAGGATCTGTATCTTTTTCGAGTTGTGTCGCTCTACAAATGTCACAAACTTCATGAAGGAATCAAATACTTCGGATTTCTTCTTTAAGTAGTAGATCGTGGTCATCCAACTGTAATCATCTATGAATGTCAGAAAATATTTTGAACCTGAGAGCAAATCCATCTTCATCAGTCCACAGACATCAGAGTGGATGAGCTCAAAAACCTCCTTGGCTCTTCTTCTTTTATGCGTGAATGAATTTCGATGTTGCTTGCCTTTCTGACAGGCTTCACAGAACTCAGTTTTGGGCCTTGAAATCTTGAGACCTGTGACTATGTCTTTTCTGCTCATGTCATACAGGCTCTACATGTTCAGATGATACATTATCCTATGCCAGAGGTGATCTTCATTTTCTGATGCATTCAATATGCTATCAGAGTTGCTGATTATCTTGGCCTCATAGTCTTTGAATTCTTAGGTATTCTAAGATATATCCAGTCATCAACTTTAAAATCTCTGGGAGACCTTTTAAGATCGACATAGTGCTTAGCTCTATCCTGAGCACTTGTCTCCACATTTACCGGAGATCTAGGTTGGAAACCGTACATCAGCATAAACGAACTATAACTAGTAGCAGAATGTTTTCTACTGTTATAAGCAAACTCAATCAAAGGAATATAATCTTCCCACTGAGAATGCCTGTGAGACACATAAGTTTTCAACATATCCTCCATAGTCTGATTAGTTCTTTCAGTCTGGCCATCTGATTCAAGATGATCAGAAGAACTAAAACTAAACGAGGTTTCAAGATTATGGAATACAGCTGACTAAAAGTGACCTGTAAATTTAGGATCTCTATCACTAACTATATCACTTGGCAGTCCATAAAGCCTAAATAATATTTCCACAAAGATCTGGGCTAAATCCAAAGCCTTACCAGTTGACTTGACTGGTATAAAAGTAGCTAACTTTGTCAACCTGTCCACCACAACCCAAATAGAATCATTTTGTCGTTGGGTCTTTGGAAGTCCAACCACAAAATCCATAGATATACTTTCCCATCGGGATGTAACAAGCCTTCAGTCTTCAAGCGTTCAGCTTTGGCTAACTGGCAAGGTCTACACTTAACCACATAAGACTTGACAAATGGCTTGAGTTTTGGCCAATAAAACTCTCTTCTGACCAAATCCAAAGTCATGTGTATACCCGGATGACCTGCACAGGGTACGTCACGACACTCATAAAGAATCTTCTTCTTTAACTCATCATCCGCCGGTACACAAATTTTCTCATTCCGAAATAGTAACCCACCTCGGATAGAGAACTGTTCCGCTATCTTTGTATCTTTCCTAGGAACTTGAGACCCCTGTGAGTAGATCTCTATTCCATTCTCATTTTTTCATGGCTCCACCATCTTCCTAATGGGACCAAAATGAGAATCAAATTCGCATTTTCCTATCAGTGAAAGATATAGATCAGTGGAAATCTGGGTGAAAGAAAGTTCATTTAACTCACCAATCCGACTAAGTGCATCCGCAACTTGGTTAGAGCTACCCTTGACATATCGGATCTCATGATCAAATTCCTGCATAAGCTCAACCCAGCAAGCTTTATGACCCCTTAGATTGTTCTGATTACAAAAGTACTTCAGAGGTTGGTGATCTGTATACACTATAAACTAACTACCGTAAAGGTAATGCCTCCAAGTTTTAAGTGCATGTATCACAGCAAATAACTCTTTCTCCTGAGTTGTATAACGCAACTGAGGCCCCGTGAGTTTCTTGCTTTCAAATGCTATCGGCCTATCTTCCTATAGAAGAACTGTCCCTATTGTCGAATCACTTGCGTCAGTTCGCACGACGTAAGGTAAATCAGGATTCGCAATCTGTAAAATAGGAGCTAAAGCAACCATTTTCTTGAGTTTCTCAAAACATTGGTTAAATTCATCATTCCACTCAATAGGCTCGCAAGGTTGACCTCTCTTTTTGTTTTTATTAACTCTGTCTTTAGTCAAATTATTTAAGGGTGCTGCCACTTTAGCATAATTCTCAATTGACTTACGAAATAAAACTGTAAAAACCGAGAAAAGATTTAACTTCTCTAACCGTCTTCGGTATCGGCCAATAAAGCACTGTCTTTACCTTACTCTCATCAATCTCCAACCCACTACGGGTGATCTTATGACCGAGGTACAACAACTCATGCTTAAAGAACTCACATTTAGATTCCTTAGCATAGAGTTTCTCTCGTCTGAGAATATCTAAGACAGTCTTAAGATGACTTTGCTCCTTAAGTGTTCTACTGTAGATGAGAATATCATATAAGAATACAACCACAAACTTCCCTAGATATGGACGAAAAAGATCGTTCATCATCTGTTGGAACGTAGCTAGTGCATTCGTCAACCCAAAAGGAAGCACGAGAAATTCATAGTGACCGAATCTTGTCCGAAAATCAGTCTTCTGCACGTCATCTGGATGATTCTAATATGATGATATCCGGTTCTAAGATCTATCTTTGTGAAGTATTTAGCTCTACCTAATCGATCTACCAGATCATCCATACGAGGCAAAGGATATTTATTTTTAATAGTTACTTTATTCAACCCTTTGTAGTCTACACACATCCAAAAGCCTCCATCTTTCTTTGCTTTCAGAAGAACAGGAGCACCCCAAGGCGACTTACTTGGCTGAATATGACCCATATTTAGGTAATTTTCAATTTGCTTAGTTATCTCTACCTCTTCTTTATGAGAAAACCCGTAAGGTTGTCTAGAGATAGGGTGACTACCTGGAATTAACTTAATCTTATGGTCTACCGATCTGGACGGCGGTATTCCATGAGGTAATTCTTCTGGAAATACATCTTTGAATTCAAACAGTAACTTATTCTTCTCAATTTGCTCCTGATCTAAGTCTACCGAGTTAAAATTTTTGACAATTCACAACTACGTAGATGCATTTCAGATAAATCCAGAACAATTTCGAAATTTTGCAAATTTTAGTTGCCAAACTTCAGACGGCCATAACTTTCTCTACAGGACACCAAATTGGTCGTTGTAAAGCACAATAAGGAGGGAGAGTGGGTCTACATTCCTTGTTTGGCTCAAGAAATTTTCGGAGATGTCACCCTACACCCCTGGATTCACACGTGCGAGCCATAAATGCTGGAAAAATAGGTAGGAGGGCGCACTTTTTTGGAGAGAAATCATCAAAAAACACATCCTAGCCCAAAAATCCTTGGATCAGAGGCTACAAGCACTCTACTAAGTTCATTAGAGAGGCATAGAAGCTTCTAACAGGTCCAGCAAGCAATCATAAGCTCAGATCATGCAAAAAATGCATTTTTGGCCTCCTCCAACAAGCAAAACCTCAATATGTTGGTGTCTAATGCACATCTATCCAAATTGGATGCATGATGGCTCACATCAGAGGAAATCCAACATATATTTCAAGTTGTAATAAGAACCAACATGTTCAGACCCCCAACTAAGAGGTATTCATGCTCAAAAATCATCAAAAATACACTATTTTTGAGTGTTTTGAGCCCCCTAATGGTGTCTAATCCCAACCAAACTTCATGAAACCTTAGGGACAGCTTCATTACATCTCTAAAAAATTTTATACCAATTCTTGGATGAGAATTTTGAAATCTACCCCAAAATTAGTCCAAAAAACATCAAAAAACCTTGTTTTTTTTGACCAATTTTGACTAATTTTGACCAAAATTTGTGGGAGAAATCGACAAGTTTGTGCAATCAAATCCAAATCTCTGTAAATACATCGCATGCAAGCACTAAAAGTTCTCATTCAAGTCAAACATGGTTTTCATAACCCATTTATCACTATCTAATCAACCTTTTGACTTTTCAAGCAACATGCAATAATTAAATTCTGTAATTAATGACTGTAAAACAGTAAGTACAATCTGAAAAACGTACTACACCAGATCCTATAATGATTTTCTTGCAAAAACCATCAATTCTAGGTGAAAAATTCACTAAATTCATAAAAAATCCTATGATTTCCATCAAAATTCATGGAGCAAATCCACAATTATGATCATTAGGTTGAAAGTACACCAAGGATCTGACAATCCACCTACTTGAAATTGAATTCCAACACCTGGAAGAAGAAGCAAAGAGCTACACCAAAAGAACTGCAAAATCCAAGATCCTCAAGCTCCACTTCCTAGTAGATGTGATCCAAGCTCTGATACCACTGTAAGAGCCACCAAGTGAAGATCTACAGGATTCCAATCACATGCAAACCAAAAGGACACCTGTGGAGCATGAACCACCCAACCAATATGGAGAGGCTAGTCAATACCCTGACCAATCCACCCCCAAGCCATAGTGAAGAACACAAGAGAGGAGAGGAAAAGAACTGGCTCAAGAATCACAATTCACAATAGGAGAATGGGCAAGTTTCCACTAGACCTATTCTCCTCAAGAGAGAGAGAATATTCTCTTTAGGATCCCCATGCAACCTAAATTGAGCTATTGATCTCCTATTCTTGCATTAAAGCAGCCTTCACCATGCATGTGCTCCTATGTCCAATTATAGGTCTGGGCCCTCACATGATTATTAATTATTTGATAGGACCACGTTCGGAATGACGTAGCATAACTAATAACCACATACAACTGGAATGATCGACTATCCACGTCAGGAATAATTCTGACTCCCTTGTACAGGACGTGGACATAACACCATCCATCTCATATGTAATTTTTCAGAAAATTTTTGATGTCGACTGTCGTAAATAAAAGCATAATCATGAACCTTAAGATTAACAATTTTGATACGAGTATCATGCTTTCCCTTTCGCTCCTCCTGTATTTTCTCTGTAATATTCTTTGAATTGATTCAAGACTCGGATAGTTCTTCAATGGTTAACAGTGTTTTGCTGTAGATTAGTTTCTTGTTTCTTGTTTTGTCAATTTATACAAGTGTAGCTTAGTGTTAATGTATTGTAGGCTCTGTTTCAGTTCGTTTTAAGAGTAGGTAGTTGTAGAATCTGTAGAACGTTCATTGGTTTGCATGCTGATCTGTGAATGAGCGTTCTTGGCTTGCATCTCTATGTAGAATGTAAGTGCGTTCAAGAGTGACGTCCTTGAGTAGTCCTCTGACAGACAGGATAAAATGAAACATACTACAACGACACTCTGTCCCTTTTGCCTGGGTTGGCATTGTTAAATCAAGAAGACATCTAATGAATGCCTTTAAGCCTGGTAACAAGCAAAAACGGTTCTGAAAAAGTGGCAAGAAAGAATTAGAGAAACGAGAAAACAACAGGTCCTCTAGAGCAGGGGAGCTGTCAACAAATGTGCTGAATGTAGCTTGGATATCAATAGAACCTATACCAGATCTGATTGAAAATGAACTCATTCCTGTGAGTTATGCCTTGACTTATGATGACAATGCAGAATTTATAGATGAGCAGATTCCAAATCATATGGATATGACTTGATTTGGAGTGCAAAATGTTCTTGATGAACCAACAATAAAACCGCCCAAAGTAGTTATATTGAAGGAAGACAGGATCACATGATCAATGACGAAGAAACAAGCCAAGCAACATTATAATACAGTCCTGAAATGAGAAAATCCTCCTCAAAAGATTGATTCAGAGAATGTGCCACCCTTATTGGATAAAGGCAAATACAAAGTCAAGGATGATTCTAGAAGCCAGAGTTCTAGCAAGACATCATCATCTCGGAAGTCATCACCTCCATGATCAATTCCTACTAAGAAGGCTAAACGAAAATCCAAGACAAGTCTTTTTGAAAAAAAACAAGTAGATGTAGTCCAACATGATATGCCCGAACATTTTAAACGTTATACACTGGATGATGTGGTTATCATGTTACCTAAAGCACATTGTGAACCTGACGAACACGTGTCAGAATCGAAAGAGGTTTATGATGGCCTAGCTAGGACACAACCAATGAATTTTGCTGAACCAGGAAAACCAGAAAAAATTGTACAAGTTTGATCACAACTTAATCCTGAACAATATCAAGCACTCCGGAAGCTACTATCAAGATTGCTTTGCTTGGACTTATCAAGATCTGAAGGGTATTCCGATGTCAGTTATTGAACATACCATACCTTTAGTACCTAATGCAGTTCCAAAGGTTACAAAGTTCTATCATTGTAATCCTAATGTTGCGGATCTGATAAAGAAAGAACTTCAGAGATTGTTTGACGCCGATTTCATTTATGAGATTGAGCATACTGAATGGGTTTCACCAATTGTCATTGTTCCTAAGAAGAATGAGAATTTGAGAATTTGTGTGAATCTCAAGGCTTTGAACAAAGTGACGTGAAAGAATCACTTTTCGTTACCTTTTACTGAAAGCATTTTGGATCGCCTTGCTGGAGCAGAAGCTTATAGTTTCCTAGATGGATTTAGTGGTTACAACCAGGTTAAGAATGCACCTGCCGATCGCCACAAAATCGCTTTTGCAACAGAATGGGGCACCTATGGTTACAAAGTAATGTCGTTTGGACTATGTAATGCACCAAGTTCGTTCCAAAGAGTAATGCAATTTGCTTTTAAGTATTATCTACAGAAATTTTTTGAAATTTACTTGGATGACCTGGGAGTCAATAGTACAGATATAGACCACTTGGATCGATTGGAGAAAGTATTTGAAAGATGCCACAAATATCAAATTTCTCTAAATCCAAAAAAATGTCAGATATGGATTTCTCACGGAGCTGTACTTGGGCATGTGATATCGAGACATGATATTGCCACAGATTATTCTAAAATCAAGATTATCGTGGAATTGCCACTGCCAACAACGATTCGTGGAGTTTATGTGTTTATGGGTCATGCGAACTACTATCGAATTTTTATTATCTTCTTTGCGATTTTAGCAAGACCTATATACAAACTGACTATTGTTCCTATTTGGACAACAACAGAACGTGAAGCGTTAGCCATGATTTTTTCTGTTCGAAAATTTCGTCACTACCTCATAGAAATGCACTTTGCATTTTATACGGATCACCAACCGTTACTTTACTTGGTAAAAAAGACGTGCAATACTGGATGTATTGCAAGATGGTTACTATTATTGACTGAATTTGACTTTCGAATTGTGGTTCGAAAGGGGAAGCAACAGTATCTAGCTGATTATGTTTTGCGAATTGAATCCGCACCAGTTAATACTGAAGTGGATGATGAATTACCTGATGCTGCGTTGTTCTATGTAGAAGCAGTACCTGAGTGGGCAGCGGATATTGTTGAGTACCTGATGTTAGGACAACCGAATGACTCCTTGACAAAAGTACAGAAGAGACAATTGATTCATAAGACTCAACCTTATCAATTGATTGCGGGACAATTGTATCGTCGTGGATCAGACAATATTCTACGCAGATGTGTTTTACCGCATGAAATACCAGATTTAATCATGTTTTCACATGATGGCATGAGCGGAGGACACTTCTTCACAGACATTACTGTTCGCAAACTTTTGCAATAGGTTGTTGGTGGCCTATGCTTCATAAGGACACTGAAAATTATATTCGGACATGTGATGTTTGCCAACGAGCACGAAGGCCTACTAGACAGAAGTATGAACCCTTGCATCTGGTTTTATCACAAGCACCGTTTGAAAAATGGGGACTGAATTATGTTGGTCCTATTCATCCTGCTACGCAAGGATCTCAGGCCCGATACATTATCGTAGCAACTGATTATATGACCAAGTGGGTTGAAGCCAAAGCTGTCAAAGTTGCTGATGCGAAATCTACGGCCAAGTTTCTCTATGAAAATATTATAATCAGATTGGATGTCCAATCAAGATTGTTAGTAACCGGGGTACACACTTTGTTAATCAAACAATAAAGTGTTTACTGGAAGATTTTTTTTGTGATACACAGATTTAGTACTTCTTACTATCCCAGAGGAAATGGCCAAGCTGAATCTTTCAATAAAATTCTCTACACTATTATGACGAAGACAGTTGAAGCGAGTCGGTTTGATTGGAAACATAAATTGTATGCAGCATTATAGGCATTTAGAACCGCTTACAAAAGTAGTACAAATGAAAACCCCTTTCAACTGGTTTATGATCAAGATGCTGTCATACCGATTGAATTTTTAACCCCATCTTTATGCATCACGGCAATGGAACGGTTAAATGATGATAAGTCTTTACAACTACGTCATGAAGCGTTGCACAAATTATGTGAAACATGATTGATGGCAGTTCATGCGTTAGCAGCAGAGAAAGCCCGTCGCAAGGCATGACATGATCGTCGATTGCACAAATAAGATTTGAAAGCAGGAGACCTCACACTGATGTACAAAACCAAGCTGATTAAGGAAAAATTGAAGTTTACCAGTGAAGGTCCGTATAAAGTGAAGGAAATTCTGAACTATGACACAATAATTCTTGAGCACTTGGACGGAAAACGATTTGATACTCTGGTGAATGGTAGCCGATTACGCAAATTTTGACAGCCTGCTCCGCTAGTTTAACAAGTCTGATCTCAATCATTTTTTATTTTTTATTTGTTTTTCAATTTTTTTGTTTTCAATATTTAATTGTTGAGTTTTTTGAAAAAGACAATAAATAAATAAAATAAATAAATAAAAAGAAAAAAGAAAATGAAAAAAGACTGATGAGCAAAAGTCAGAAAAGTCATCAGCATGTGAAAAAAGAAAGATAGTATTTTGAAAAATGACTTAGAAAATCACTGTTTTGGTCAGTTGTGGCCTATACAGTGTCAGAAACCTTCGCTAAGCTCTCAGATTGTACATCCACTTTAGATTTATCTAAATTGAGGTGGGTGAAGATTTTTGTTCAGAAAAAATCCATTTTTTGAGCTAGGCGAATGATTAGCAATATGTCATTTTGGGAACCTTTGCCGAACACCTTACCCTCATTATGAACCTTATGCTAGATGGTCTTAAAATGTCAAGATTAGATTGGACATAGCCTCAAATCTTTAAAAAAAGCATTTATGACAGTACTTGGGCGAAGGACCCTCCTGGGCGAAGATTCATCCTTCGCCAACCCTGAAAAACGTTTGCCTGATAGGTTCAGATCCCTAGAGACCTTCGCCGAGATTTTTATAGCCTATTTTCATAGTACTGTACATGCTTACAAATTTTTGTTCAGAACTGATTAGCCTAACTAGTATTCAGTGTAATGGACCCTCCAAATTCACCTATAAGTTGGCTGAATTCAATTCATTCCTCACTTGTGCTAGCGAAGCTCTTGCGAATTTTTTTTGCAACGAAAGCCTTCCAAACTTTCTGAACTGCTTTCTGATATACTTTCACGTGTTGTCTAACTTTTCATTTCTAATCATCATGTCTTCCACAGATACTTCCCAGTCTCCTCGTTATCCTATCCATTGTGATGTCCCATCTGCAATGGACATTGTGAAGATGTGTATTTATTAAACAACGAATATACATCCGAATGAAGCAATATATATTCACATAAGAAGACAAAAGCTGGATACATATATAATGAAGGGACCTGCCTATATTTTTCGCGACATATTAAATGTCGCATATAAAGGACAAGTCCTCAGCAATGAAGCGACATCTACAACAACCCTTATATAAAGACACTTACATGAAACGACTCGATTCGAATCGACAATTCTAACTATAGTAATCTAAACTCAGGGTTAGATACATCTTTGCGGTATAATCTACAGACGTGTCAGATATATATTGGTTAACCTTATTCAGTAAAGCGACACGCCTCTAATTTATAAAGACGTGATTGTTCGCTCTGAAGATGATAAAGAGAAGACACGATTCAGTCTTACTCACCAGGAGATATAGTTTATGTATTCGCTGAGAGATAAAAGTTTATGTACTTGTGAAAGATTTTTCTGAAGTACTCTAACAATCTTTCTTATATAAATCTATCTCTGGTCAGACAGTTGCATAAGTACATTACAGTCTATGCTGTATATCCGTAAAAGTGTTCTAACGAACTGTCTTAAAACTAACTTATTCGTTCATTCGAATATTTGTTCGATACTCGAATACTTGTTCGATACCCGAATAACGTCTATCATCAGAAGTCTATCTCAGTCATCGATAGAAAAGTATGTATACAACTGAATTGATAGTCCCTGTCTGAAGAATTGAGATAAGATATCTGTATTCTGAATATCTCCGAACATATGTTTCTAACATATTCGAAGATTATACAAGAGATTTAACTCTAAGGAGAACACTAGTTGTTGAGGACTACTGTTTAACTTTTGTTAATCCAAGAATAAGATTAACTTATGATCACTGATGAACGAATACATCGAAATCAATTCGAATTCTTGTCGACACCTTAATCAGATAGAGTGAAGTACATTCGTACTACTCTGATAACAATTCTCTTGTAGAACGCCAATTCTTCGATTCGAAAGAGAAGACTAATATTCCAATTTTAAACATTCATTTATCCATTAAGTAATACTGGTTACTTAACCCAAATGTCTGTTTGACAACCAGACTAATTCTCCATTTTATATCATACGAATAAGTCAGAACAATATCAACATTACACCATAAAGAAGCTATCCTCTTGGGGATTCGACACTAAATACTACAAAACTATACAAAATACAATTGGTTTTCCACGACATATAAAACCAAATTTTGGCGCCGTTGCCGGGGATAGCCAAAAATAAACATGTTGATATAAAACTAACAAAATCATCGTCATTAATAAGTATATGTCAGACAGAGCTTCCCGACTCGAAAGATATCGAAAGATTCGAGAAGATTTTTTCAGAAATTTATCTGGAAGTTCTGTTAGAGCTGAAACTTATTCGGATTTGTTAAAACCAGTTGCCAAACTAAAACCGAATATGGAAGGCCCTGCACCCCGACTTTCTTCAATTTCGAAGATCAGATACGATTATTTCAAAGGAACAACCTCAGATGATGCGGACAGTTATGTTTCGCAGTTCGAATCAATTGCGAACGCGAATAATGAAGGTTCGGAGGCTGACAAACTGAGGATTTTTCCTGGTCTTCTCAGAAAACAAGCACGCATATGGTACAGCCAAGTCGAACCAGGACGAGTGGCTACCTGGTTGCTGCTGAAAGATGCGTTTCTACACCAATTCAGAGAAATTGGTTATTCATCCAGAGTACTCGGCAGACTCAACAACATAGAGAAGAAGAGTCGAGAATCTCTGAGAAGGTATACTCGTAAGGTCAAGAATCTTATTGGAAAACTAACTGGAGTATACCCCGTTGCGATGCAGATTGAATGGTTTCTGTCAGGTTTACCACCGAGTATAAATTGATACTGCAGACAAGGTGATACGACTACCTTAGCAGCAGTCATTGCAAGTGCTGAAAACTATGAGACTTCGAAGCTTGCTCAGAAGAGAAAATCAACTAGACGAAGTCGAAAGTCTAAGCATGTTTCCAGTGGCAGTGAAGAGGATTCGAAGTCTGAATCCAGTTCCAGTTCCTCCAGTTCAGAATCCGAATTATACGACTCATCCGACTCTGAGACTGATGAGAGAGAACGAAGTAGTAAACGAAAACCCAAACGAAAGGACGATAAAAATTCGGAGATGAAGCCAACAACATCAAAGGTCGAAAAGATTTGGAGGAGAGATCTTGCAGATATTAACAAAAAATTCAACGATCTAAAAGTTCAGATTTCAGAGGTTGCTGACAAGAGACCGAAATCATCATCTTCCAATTCAGGACTATGGTGTACGAGGTGCGGTACATCAGGACATTCGAAGGAAGATTGCAGAACAGTGAATATATCTTACGTTGAAGATCCAACACAGGAGGTGCTGTTTATTTTTCAGAATAATGATACAACAACAAATTTTGTTCAAGGCACGACTACACCGTTCCAGCAATCCACCCCCAAATTCGGACCGAAAAGATATAATCCACCCGAATTTGTAACATCAACAACAAAGACTTCGAATTTTCCAAGACCAGTTTCGGGCAATTGTTACAATTGTGGAGAACCAGGACATTTTTCACCAGACTGTCCGCAACCACGGAAGCCAATTGGGTATGTACCTCTCTGTTCGAATTGTAAAGAACCAGGCCACAAATATCCTGATTGTCCCCAACCACAGAGGCCAAGACCTAAATACCAGTATGTAGCGACACCTGCTGCAATGGTAGACTCGAAAGGAAAAGTTTCGGCAGATGCGGTTATACAAAAAATTGATCTTGTGGAAAACCAATCAACGAGGACAACTGACCAATCTTGGCCAAGTGATATGGAAACAATATTCAAAGTAAATACGAGGAGTTCTTCGAAAGATGACTCGAAAACCAACTCGAAAGGTTCCTCGAAGAAATGCAGAAAATCATCTAAGAAGGGAACGAATAAATTCCTAACAAAAGAAGATATTAAAGATGATCCCGACTATGATCGAAATGCTAAAAATTTGTTTTCAAAAGATATATCTGCAGAAGCGAAAGAAATAATTGAAGAAGAACTACAAAGAGCAGCTACAGAAAGGAAAGTCACATTCGAAGAAGGGAACGAATCAATTCATAAAACCAAACTGCCGGAAGCCATGATTGACAAGCCGATATCGAAGACGAAAGATTACGATATCGTAACTGATATTGGTTCTCTTCGTCCAAATATCACATTCGAACAATTGTTGGCAGACAATACTTACTATCGCAGGCAGTTATAAGGACTTTCTACTCCAAAGAAGAAGAAAAGAAAAACCTTGCCAGAATTAGGAGTATTATCCATTGATTTGGGAGATCTTGGCGCACCGGAAATCGACATTACTATTGAGGGATGCTTAATCGAACATGTGCCGATTGATTCAGGTTCGAACGTCAACATTATTACTGAAGAAACTGCTCACGCTCTGGGTTTGACAGATATTCGACCAACCAACCGAAATATCAAGTTGGCAGACTCAACTCGACGAAAGCCTGTCGGAGAGCTGGAGAACGTTACTGTGTATATACAAGCCAAGCCTTTTACCACGAATTTTATTGTTATCAAACCAATGGGTTTGCCTTCTTACTCTGTGCTAATCGGAAGGCCGTGGCTGTATCAGTCAAATGCTAGTGTTCATTGGAAGTCTAGAGAATTAAGATTTCAAACTGGCGAGACCAATAATCGTGGAAAACCAGCAGAGGAGATCATTACCTGAAATAAAGATAGATACGAAGGCGAAACTCCTATGACCGACACTAGCTATACTTCGGAAAATTCTTCTTATGCACTAAATATCTTCTCTAATGTTTCAGATGTCGAAGTTAAATTTTTCGAATGCTATGAGAATGATAACGAATCAGATAATGCAGAAGAATTCATCGATGTTTGCAACACAGAACTAGATGAACTAGTTATTACTGAAGACGAATCAACAGATTCGTACGAATCGGACGACTCGGACGAATCAGACGAAGAAATTAAAAACAAGAATCAGTCTGTCGACACGAACATATCTATGGAGACAGCAATGCGCGAAATTCATGGATATTCAAAGTCTAGTATGACAGAAGGTATGATTTTACCTGATTCAACAGAGCAAATTGAACTTGCACCGGGCAGATGTGTCCATGTTGCAAAGTCCTTGGGAGAAACTGAGTTATCTAAATACACTGAATTGCTTAAAGAGTATCAGGACGTCTTTGCATGGTCGCTTGATGACTTAAAAGGAATTCCTGCCGAATATGGTGAACATCGAATTGATGTAAAGGAGAAAGCTATTCATGTTCGTCAGAGACAGTAACGACTTAATCCAAAGTACTCTTTAATGGTAAAAGACGAACTCAACAAATATCTAAAAGCAGGAATTATTTATCCTGTCTTAAGTAGTGAATGGGTGTCACCTATTGTGGTAGTACCAAAGAAGAAGACTGGCAAGATTCGTATATGCCAGGACTTTCGAAAGCTCAATGCAGCTACACAGAAAGATCATCATCCGTTACCATTCACTGATTCTATTCTGGATCAGGTAGCTGGACATGAACGATATAGTTTCTGTGATGGTTTTTCAGGCTATAATCAAGTTAGAATGCGGAAGGAGGATAAAGCGAAAACCACATTCACCACCGATTGAGGCACTTATGCCTACAATAGAATGCCCTTTGGTCTCTGTAATGCGCCGGCGACTTTTCAACGAATTATGATGCTGATTTTTGCCGCGTTTTTGCGATTTTTTCTCGAAATATTTATTGACGACTTCTGTGTATACAGCGATAGCAAATCTCATATCCAGAAACTGAAGCTAACCTTACACAAGTGTCGAGACACTTGTCTGTCACTCCATCCCGAAAAATGTTTCTTCGGAATGAGAGAAGGCATTCTTCTAGGACACAGAATATCCAATCGAGGGATCGAGGTCGACAAAGATAAAGTCGAAGTAATACGGAATTTGCTTATACTAACAAATCTTCGCGAACTTCGAGCCTTTTTGGGACATGTCGGTTATTATCGAAGGTTTATCCAGAATCATGCCTCAATATCTGCAGCACTTACTCAATTACTAAAGAAGGAAGTGGTGTATCTTTGGACAGAAGAACACCAAAAAGCTTTCGAAAATCTCAAACAGAAACTGATCAATGCACCGATCTTAAGACCACCTAATTGGTCAATTATATTTCATTGTTATGTGGATGTGTCAGCATTCGCTATTGGTGTATGTCTAAGCCAGAAGGACGAACGGAAGAAAGACTATCCAATATATTATGCTAGTCGACAACTCAGTTCTTCGGAGAAGAATTATTCGGCGACAGAACGAGAAGCACTTGGAATGATATTTACAGTTAAGAAATTTCGACATTATTTGCTGGGGTATGCTTTTATTTTCCATGTGGATCACTATGCTCTAAAATATCTAGTAAACAAACCAGATTTATCAAGACGAATAGCTCGCTGGGTTCTGTTATTACAAGAATTCACTTATACAGTTGAACTTCGCCAAGGGAAATACCATACCAATGCGGATTACCTTTCACGAATAAGCACTGGAAAAATTGAAAACCCATTGAATGACGATTTCCCAGATGAAAATTTGTTCGAGTTATCTTCATCGAATTCTTTTTATTCTGATATTATTGATTATCTCAAAGATCAGATATATCCTGATGGATATGACTTGGAGAAGAAAACAGTGTTTCAATACAAAGTTGCACCATATACAATTATCAATAATATCCTGTATAAACTTGGTGCTGATAATCAATTAAGAAGGTGTCTTGAAGCCGAACAAATTTTGAGAGTCATCCAAGCCTTACATTCGGAAGATGCCGGAGGTCACTTTGCCCTCAAAAACACTGTTAAAAAGATATTAAATGCCAAGTATTGGTGGCCTACTATGTTTAAAGATGGCTCTATCTATATTCGATCTTGTGATCCATGCCAAAGGTCTGGTAAACCAACTAAAGCAATGAATTGGCCATTGACACCAATTTTACCGCTCGCACCATTCAAAAAATGGGGGATCGACTTTGTCGGGCCAATTAAACCAGTAACCCGACACACCAAGTGTCGATATATCTTGGTAGCAACGGATTATGCGACAAAGAATGTGGAAGCTGAAGGAACGAAACGAAACGACTCGAAGACTGTCGCAGCTTTTCTTTTCAAATCTATTATTACACGATATGGTTGTCCTTTAGAACTTGTCAGTGATTGAGGAACACACTTTCTGAATGAAACAATTCGACACCTGACAAATTATTTCCAGATCAAACATAGGAAGACAACACCTTATAATCCGAAAGCTAATGGGTTAACAGAGAGAGCAAATGGCATATTATGTAAGATCCTTAATAAAATTTCTGTTGCATATGCTTCAGACTGGGATCAAAAGTTACCCTCTGTTCTCTGGGCATATAGAAACACTGAAAAGATCACTACTCAACAGACCCCTTATTATCTTACATATGGAATGCATCCAATCTTGCCTATCGAATTTGAAATACCTACCTTCCGAATACAAGCAGAACGGACAGAGGCAGACTGTACCAACGAACGGTTATTGATTATCGAAGAACTTTCGGAAGCCCGAACACGTTCACTCGAACTTACAAAGAAAATTCAGGAGCAACGAAAGATTAAATATGATTTTACACTTAAGATCTGCGATCTTAAGACCAATGACTTTGCCCTTGTTTATGATAGTCGTCACCAAAAGTTTCCGGAAAAACTTCATATGAAATGGTTGGGACCGTACAAAGTAATCGAAGTATTCGAGAATGGTTCGGTACAACTTGAGTCACTCGAAGGAGAACTCCTACCTACACGTATTAACGGCTCCAGACTCAAGAAATATTTTATTTAACGAATATCATCCGATCATTCATTCGAATATCATCCGATCATTCATTCGAATATCATCCGATCAATCATTCGAATACCACCCGAACATCCTTCGAATACTATCATCCGAACATCATTCGAGTCTTATTTGCGTATTTATTAATATTTATTTATTTTTATTTTTATTTATTTATTTATATTACTTATTTATTTATTTATTTATTCTATTTATTTATTTTTATTTGTTTATTTATTTTATTTACTTATCGACTTAATTACTCATTTATTACTCTCTTAAATTCAAACGGTCTTAAGATACTTATCATGTTAACTTTCACCGCTGTCATGAAGATTTCGTTAGATACCGCCTTAAGTATAGGTTTACAGTTGTCAAATCAACTATGTCACGTCACCATCCTCTTCTTCCATCCTTTGTTACCATAAACCCCTTACCTTCTAATTTTTACTCTTACACTTTTAAATTTTCCTTTGTGCTTACTTGCGATCCATTTTCCTCTTCTACGATTGCGATTCTTGCACACAACCATCCGACAAATATGGATATGAGTTCAAGCAGCGCCATATCATGGAAGGTTCGCGCCTCTATTCGGCTGGCGTCGATTCAGTCCTTGTTGGACCGTTGCCGGTTGGGTAACATGAAGGTGGACCCCTCTATTGTGCTAACCAACGTCAGTGAAGAATTCGTGAATTCTATCCACGAAGTCACTGATGTTGATTTCAAGGTCAAACTGCGCAACACCGCCTGCTTGATCAACGAAAGAATTTTCTCTACAGCCCTTGAATTACCGACTGATGGAGTCTGTAATTCAACTTCCAAGGATGCTGTGGAGGAAACAAAATACTTCCTAGCAAATTGCTATGTCCCCAGCAAAGGATACAAAATCTCGATGATGAAGGACACTCAGCTGAAGCTGCTTTGTAAGTATGTCAATCAAGTCCTGTTCATCACTGATGCTGATGCAACTATTTCAGTACAGAACTTTGGCTACTTACTGGATGCGCTTGAGGGAAATCTCGTCTGTTTCGGCCTGATTGCCTTCAAAGCTTTTCTGAGGTGGGTCAAGCACAGAAAATTCACAGTAGTCGGAGCTCATATCTCTCGACTCTGTGAATATCTTGGAATTCTAACGGAAGCCGAGCAGAATAGCTTAGTCGGCAGACTGGTTCCGACAACAAAGGTGGATTTCTCAAGCCTTCTGCAGTCAGCTACTCCAAGTATTGCAGCAACAGCCATGGAAATCATAGAGGAATCAACTCAAAAGGAGCCTAGCACTGGCTCAGAACCAGTAAGATATGAAGCCTCAGAAACTGAGCCTATGCAGGACGACAATGCTGCACAAGCTCATTCGCAGGAGAGTCCGAGCCCACCATCTCTCGAAATTATTATAGAACCGGGGCAGGACAGAAGCAAAGCTGCGGATGAAGACACCACCGAATCAGAAGAAGACCCTAATGCATTTCAGAATCAAGGGTTGGGTGATCTTTCTGAGGAGACAAATCATAAAAGAAGTTCGAAGGTATGATATGAATATCCAACGAGGAATGATGCAATTATTCAAAACATCAGATGAGATGAAAGAGAAAATCGACGAGTCGAAGACTCGAATCGAAACGCTCGAAGCAGACAACGCGAAGTTGCTTGAGCGAAATCAATCATTGGGTCGACAAGTTCAACAGTTGACCCACGAAAATGATTCTTTGAAAGCGACAAACAAGGCGATTGATGCCAAATTTGCAGAAATGCAGAAATTCTTTCATGCTTTGCAGATGGAGCATGAGAAGGTCAAATCTGCTAATAAAAAGTTGCAGATATCACTTCAAGAATCTGCCCTGAAGAAAATAAAGGCAGAAACTGCCTTACAACTATGCAGCACTTCGGGCACTGCACAAATTGATCCTATGAAGCTGAATACACTTCAGGATCAGATGCTCGAAAATTTTCGCATCGATTTTCTGCAACCCCTCGAAGACGACAAAGCTCTACTCGAAGAGGAGTTAGCAGAGCTGAAGGAGTTGTCAGCAATCGGAGGTTGTACCGGGCCAGATGCACATTCCGAATATACAGAGGCTCTGGACACAATCGAACAGCTATCAACCGAACTTAAATCTGTAACAGCTTGTTCGGGAGTTGCTGATCATTTGGAGTATGCACAGGCATTAGTGCAAATATCAGACCTGCAAAAAGAAGTAAGAACTTTCAAGCAGCAGCTCGATGATCAGAACTTCGCGATTACACTTCATTCGCATGAAACGACAGAAGTACAACCAAAGACAAAGCGCACAAAAAGAAATCAGTCGAAGGTATGTGCTGAACGTTTCAAAGTTTTTTCAAAGAAATTTTGGAAATGGACGCCTCATCACCTTAACGTCGAATTGCAATGGCATGTCGATTATTTGATGCTACCAGGCACAGTAGGCATTGCCTTCGACGATTGGAAAATTGAGTGGGAAAAGGACAACTTTCTCTGGTTATGGGACCAGTTAGACATAGAGCAGAAAGGATGCTTATGCTGGGCAATCCTACAGGGCAAGTTTAAAGTCTGTCCATTCGGGTCAGTCGAATTGTATATAGGATCAACCTGTATGTATGCTTTAAAATATATTCAAATCAAAGAACTACAATTTTTGGAGGTCGACGATCGAAAACGACAATTTTGGAGACGACACTGTCAATTCGAACTGTACAAACCAACGGAGCGTGCGGACATAGCAGCATTCGACAATGCGGGTTTGCTGATCAATATAAATATGGCGTATCCTGAACTATATGAGATCTACATTGACTGGGAGCGCAATTTTGCTGAATATTTTGCAGAAATCAAACACAGTCCCGTACTTATAAATTATTTTGTACATATTCTTATCGACAGTTCGGCACATTTGCAGCAAAGACCTTATTTTTTGTACAAAATTTGTATATTAAGTGTAATTATTTACAGCATTCAGCACAATTCTTTCGAGAGATCAGATTAAGGCACGATTCGGAGGAAGATATCAAATTAGTACAAGAATTATTTGATGGCACTCTTCTTCCGATACATTTAGAAGAATTCGGAAATCTTGCTATTGGCAGATACTCTCGTTCTCGAGAAAAACTATTGTTACTCGAATGTCAAAGGGATTTAGACCTCGCTCAGCAATTATATGACGAGATGTATAAAGACTAAAGAGTTCTTTTCCAAATCCTTTACCTATGTGATGCTGTATCTGATGTTTTCAAATACTTGAAGGCAATAACCATCAATTCGAATAAATTACCTACTGAAGAAATATCTTTTAAAGACGAATTGATCAACGAATCGAATATATTCTTTTCTAATCAACGAACCGAATATATTCTTTTCTAATCAACGACCAAATCTCAAAAAGAATACTGTTTGTTCATGAGGACGTTTCACATTTGAGGAGGGGGATATGTGAAGATGTGTATTTATTAAACAACGAATATACATCCGAATGAAGCAATATATATTCACATAAGAAGACAAAAGCTGGATACATATATAATGAAGGGACCTGCCTATATTTTTCGCGACATATTAAATGTCGCATATAAAGGACAAGTCCTCAGCAATGAAGCGACATCTACAACAACCCTTAAATAAAGACACTTACATGAAACGACTCGATTCGAATCGACAATTCTAACTATAGTAATCTAAACTCAGGGTTAGATACATCTTTGCGGTATAATCTACAGACGTGTCAGATATATATTGGTTAACCTTATTCAGTAAAGCGACACGCCTCTAATTTATAAAGACGTGATTGTTCGCTCTGAAGATGATAAAGAGAAGACACGATTCAGTCTTACTCACCAGGAGATATAGTTTATGTATTCGCTGAGAGATAAAAGTTTATGTACTTGTGAGAGATTTTTCTGAAGTACTCTAACAATCTTTCTTATATAAATCTATCTCTGGTCAGACAGTTGCATAAGTACATTACAGTCTATGTTGTATATCCGTAAAAGTGTTCTAACGAACTATCTTAAAACTAACTTATTCATTCATTCGAATATTTGTTCGATACTCGAATACTTGTTCGATACCCGAATAACGTCTATCATCAGAAGTCTATCTCAGTCATCGATAGAAAAGTATGTATACAACTGAATTGATAGTCCCTGTCTGAAGAATTGAGATAAGATATCTGTATTCTGAATATCTCCGAACATATGTTTCTAACATATTCGAAGATTATACAAGAGATTTAACTCTAAGGAGAACACTAGTTGTTGAGGACTACTGTTTAACTTTTGTTAATCCAAGAATAAGATTAACTTATGATCACTGATGAACGAATACATCGAAATCAATCCGAATTCTTGCCGACACCTTAATCAGATAGAGTGAAGTACATTCGTACTACTCTGATAACAATTCTCTTGTAGAACGCCAATTCTTCGATTCGAAAGAGAAGACTGATATTCCAATTTTAAACATTCATTTATCCATTAAGTAATACTGATTACTTAACCCAAATGTCTGTTTGACAACCAGACTAATTCTCCATTTTATATCATACGAATAAGTCAGAACAATATCAACATTACACTATAAAGAAGCTATCCTCTTGGGGATTCGACACTAAATACTACAAAACTATACAAAATACAATTGGTTTTCCACGACAGACATCATGATACTTCCTAGCACAAGCATGGTCACTCAGTGGATGACCCTTGCGGAGCCTCTGCTTACCGCAATGAGTATTCATGAGAGAGCCTTTTAGGAAAAATCAACATGGATTTCATCACTCTTGCCTTTAGTATGTGGAAGGAAGAGAAATCCAAATTTTATATCACCTTTCAAGGAGCCACACACAAGGTGTGCGTAACTGAGGCCGCCCTTGCTGCCATAAGCATTGGTACACAAGCCAACCATAAATAGGCCAAACAGGCCATTAAGCCTTACATTGGTCTAACTAATGATTTGCATTGGACTAATGATGGCTACCTCCTCGATGCCATCACTGAGCCTGCCATACACGTTGCTGCCTAGCTCATGGATAACTTCTTGATGGTTGGCAACCTCAAGAAGGACCGCAGCACTTCACAGGTCCTACATAGGATAGTTGAGTCCTATACCAAGATAGCCAAAGCCCCTCTTGAACCATATAATTGGTTCAAGACTATTTCTGGTGAGCTCAAACGAGCTATTAAGAGCAATGCTAAACAACAGTTCGCTGCTGGCTCTTTGTTGTCTCTTCTAGCCGCCTCTCACCTGAAAAACAAAATCCATGGTTTCCACCTGGATTCTGTGCTTTCGATCTACGAAGAAGCATCGGCCGAGTCGTCCCACCAGTCCTCGAGTTCACATAGTCACCATCGTCCACGCAGCGAGATCATCATTCCTAACTTGCCTTCCATGTCACGACGCCATACTAGGCATACAACGTCAGCTGCGCTTCCACCCCCTGCTGCTACTCGCATTGAACTTCCTATTCTCCCGCCTTTGATGCTTCCCTCACCTCTACTTCCACTCAAGGACAATCTGTGACCATTGGGGCTACCATTCCCATCACAGCTGCCTAGGCCGTCTCACCCCCGCACACCGAAGCTATGTCACCAAACACACAATACTTCATGGATATGTTCGATGATTTTGACCCCCTTGGGGCCTCTGAAGTTTTTGAAATGCCCCAGAGCCTCACGTCCTTTGAACTCCAATCCCTTGGAAGAGGATTCGAACAAATCCATGATACTACTATTGATGTTGAAAATTTATGCCAGCCACTTGAAGCTAAAGATGCCCCAGCCACACTTTGGGTCGACCAAGCTGTGAAATCACCGAAGCAGTTCAACGCCATCGTGCTTGAGAGTTTTGAAGAAGAAGATGTTTTTGAAGAAGAAGAAGTATCGGCACCTATTTTACACCAACCAAGGACAATACCATCAAGTCCTCTTGATGCTGCCACGTCCACAACAATATTCTGGTGATGCTCTCGATTTGGTTTCAAGCCTTGCGCAAGTGATCCAGTCTATGCTGGATTGGGTTCTGAAGTTTAGGACCTCTGAAATAGAGGCCGACAAAGAAGTGGACAAAATACTTGCATTGGGAGAGCAGCCGGCATGGAGAGTCACTATTTTTGAGAAAACTCCGGAATCTATCAGGAGTTATGTGGCCAGCCCTCGCCAATTGTGGGTCGATCTTTATTATGTGCCAATGCCGAGAAGAAATAAATGGAAAGATTTGGGATTGGCTATGGACAATATTACAATCCGTACACCCAATTGGCCAATCATCCATCAGCCCTAGAGCTGGACCATATTAGTGGATTTCCACCGGGCTTTACAAGCATACCAACGAGAGTATGTACACTCTCCAGATTCCACAGTGCGACAATCGGCACTGTTTGTAAAAGATTTAACTCTGTTGGCATCAGTGGCAACTAGATGTGATGATTGCCTTCCTCCTCTGGCATTCGATCCAAAGAAGCCGATGGCCTCAAAGAATATCAAGGATCAGTTGCCGGTTGCTCGTTTATATTTTCGTGCAACAATGATGGGAGGCTCTTGGAAATCTCATTTCACATCATGGACGACCTCAAAGTGGATTGCAGGAGCCCATTGTTGTTTTCTGCCACACAATTTGGATTTTAATACTGCTCGTCTCGACTTTATGGAGAAGGTGCAGTACCATTTAATAAAGATTCATCGCGAAGCTAATAAAAGTCCCCAATAACTGCATCTCGCAGGTGTCGTGGGACCGCCACCAGTTTTGGTGGGGGATACTGTTAGAGGGTTTGCGGATCCCAAGGAAACCCTAACCCTAGTTAATAAGTGAGAGAGATTTGGCACCCTACGTGTGTAAGTCCAACCCGATGATCACATAGTTATTTGATTAATTACAAGTCAATAAAAGGACTTTAGACCTTTTTGTGGGACTTTTAATGTCGTAGGGCCTAATGTCAAGTTAGTGAATAAAGTTGGGTTTCCCTCCAATTTGGATGGTTCTCGCTCTTTTTTAAATTTGAATAATTAGAGAGGGAAAAATGGACCAATAGGATTTAGAGGCCAAGGTCCTCCTCTCTACTATAAATAGGGACCAACTCGAGTTCCTCCACATGCTCATTTTTTCCAATTCAATAAAGCAGATTAGTTCTCTTGTGAAATGAATTGATGAATGTCCTTGCCCTCTATCACTTTTCTTCCATCTCTCATGTTTTCTTTGGATTTTGCTAATTGTTAGATTTGGATGTTATTGGAATTGCATGTTATTATACTTTTTTTGAGGGAGAAAGAGAGAGAGAAAAAAAGAGTAAACTATCTTTGTTGTGGATCTAGTGTTAGTGGATCTAGTGTTAATGCTTAGGGTTAATGGATGTTAGAGTTAGATTTGGATCTTCCATGCATGCTGAAATATGAACTATACTATCACTCTCATGGGAACGAACCTACGCGTGACAACTAACTTCGTCTCTTTGATGCTAGATTGAATAGATTGTGGTTTGAAGTTAGGCAAGGAAAGAAACCCACTACAGACATATACTCTACTATCCTTGAATGATTAAGTATGATTTTGGATTCTAGTGACTTATGATTGACGGATCATAAATAGATACTTAATTATTGTTAGAGGATTATAAGGAATTGCGATGATTCTTAAGTGTGGCGATTAATTCTTGATCTGTTAAATGAGTTAGGACTTTAGATCAATGTTTTAAAAATCTGGATATCTTTACTCTAGTGTTTTATTGAGAGCCTATGGATCTCACAGGCATTCTCACAAAGTAAGTTGTTTTACTTGTGGAGAGTTTAATTAATTTAGAGGATGGTGTTCTGCCACAGATTATAATCTGCGGATGGTTGAATAATATTTTGTGATTAGATCTTTAGTTATTATAGGAGACAAACAAATCTATTAAGATTGAATGGTTATTATTTTCTTGCATATGATGCTCTAAACAGGGGCATTTAACTCAAGAGTGTATCTAAGATTTTCAGAGTGAGTTTAGATTTTTTTTTTAAATTTTAATGAATCTCCTAAAAATTCTTGTTGAATGAATTGTTATATCTTAGAATTATGGATTCTAAGAATATTTGTACCTAGAAGCCTTTATGAATTGTTTGCTAGAGATTGTGGATAATTTCAGACTGTAATTTTTAATTTTATTTAAATTTAATGGCTACATGCACAGGGTGGTCTTGGGTCTATATAACATGTAAAAACTCGCCCTACTCCATTTTTTGGGTGATTCATTGTTAGGTTCTCTCACTCTACTCTTGCTTCCTATTCCTTGGCCGGGGGGGGGATTGTGTGTGAAGTTTTTGATGGTTTCTCCAGAGTGTGTTTTCTTGTGTTTTGTCTTTTAAGCAGGATCTTGGAGGTGCTTCTCCTTACGCAAAGGTTTCCAAATTGTCATAGAGTTCAATGAATTTCTCCCTTGAGCTTAATTCTCCCTCTTGGAGAGTAAAATAAAATAGAGGCACAAGAAGTGCCAAGGATGGAGATGCCAAAAGCCAAGAGCCAAGATGCATGAATTAAAAAGGAGGCATGAATTACATAAAATACACAAGAGTTGGGAATTACATTCGAGTCAAACAACAGAAAAAGAAAAATAAAAGAAAAAGAGAGAGAGAGAGCCCACCAACTTACATGGGAGGGGCCACATTGAATATTATACGAGGGCCCTGTAGAAAAATAAATTTAAATTATTATAACATGGATAGTTTTATAATATACTAGACTTGCTCACTTATAAATGTTTAACACTAGCATCTAGTAACACCATATTTAATACAAGTTTTAGATATAGATATAACATAAAATGATCTTCCCATTGAAGTTGCTTTTCATGAATAGTCTCCAGGCAATTATGGCATCAGTGTGCCTCTTCTCAATCTCTCATTCAACTGTTTTTTGCAGATCCAAGCCATTTGTCCTATTTTAGTTCCCTTTTCTTTATACATCACTTTTTCCAAACCAAACGTTTAGTCTAAAATGTTTTTATTTCTGAAAAAGTTAACTAGGGCTTGTGTAGCTACATCTTTTTCATGTGGCAACCCATTGTCCTGTGCAATTGCAGAAGATGCTCCATCAACAACCCCTGAAGTATGTAGACCAATCAATGGAACCCATCCCGGCGCCCATATGGGCACCCACTTTAATCAACAATGTAATGACATTGAGGCTCCATACCAAAAGAGGCCGGATATGACGTCTCGGCTCGATATATAGTCAGTGAATTCACAGCCAGCTTTTCCTTCCACTCGATGAAACTCAGATCTGTCTTCGCACATGAAGGATTCCTGGACAGATAACTATCGATTGGAACAACAAGCAAAATCATCCGGATGCACCAAGGAAATGAAAGTCAGGCTATATTCTTAAGACAAATAAAGACAAATAAAGCTCGCTAGAAATCGCAAAACGCTCTACGTTAGAAAATTGGAAGCTACATTGGATGCTGAAGTCATATTACTTTGAGATAACCAATGAAAGAGAGTATCAAATCAAGACAAAATAAGAGACATATATCTCTATCTATATACATTATATAATATTATATAATGTATATATCACACACACATAAGCACATTTAAGTACCTATATCATCATAATGTACTAGTTGAAATAACTAAAGGATATTGTGTACATTATATAATTTACGTACTATATGAGTTGTAAGGGTTTTTTCCCTCGAACACCGAAAAGGCGGGGTTTTTTTTTCACCTAATAATAATATATGTATTATGACGGTTGTCACGTCTCTGATAGGCTGAGTGAAGGATAAAATAAAAATTCAAATTAAAATTCTATATTCAACTAGGGTATGTCATGTATCATATGGCAAATTTCTCAAAGTCTCCCCATAGGTTCTCGGCATATGCTCCCTGCGTGATTTTCTGATAGCCACCAAGTCAGAATCTGCCGTCAACAAAAACTGAAAATTGTGTTTAGTCTCAGGCAGAGCACTATTTAATTGCTCCCCAAG
Source organism: Diphasiastrum complanatum (assembly GCA_029204225.1). NCBI lineage: Eukaryota > Viridiplantae > Streptophyta > Lycopodiopsida > Lycopodiales > Lycopodiaceae > Diphasiastrum > Diphasiastrum complanatum. Next base: position 90,471,010 of record CM055092.1, on the reverse strand, counting down.
CAACTCATAGCCTGAACTCGCCGTCAACACTTGTAATTCGGTGTTGTTGGAGGCAGTGACAGACTTCTTGATTGCATATAGATCCCTATTAAAAGCAAGTAGGAACTCCCAGGTGGCGTCAGTCTCAGGCAAGCATGTGCTCGTTTGCAACTTGAACTGCTGATAGTTAGTGGCTGCATCGAGCACATGCACTTTCGTACAATGGGTGTCAGTGTTGGACTTTATTATCGCAAACAAATCTCTGTTTAAGGCGACTGCAAATTCAGCTCTGCACCCATTACCGTAAGGAAGGACTGTGAGTATCTTCATTACCTCTTCTTGGTAGTTGGAGGCTGCACTTAACACAATAACCTCCATGAAATCATCTTTAGCCTGACCCGGGCCCCGACGCCTCTTGATGGCAAAAAGGTCCTTGTTGTTGGGGGCAATCGCAAACGAGACCAAGCATTCCGTCTCATGAAGAGCAGTACCAGTCTGAAGAATGAAAGATGTGTAATTGGAGTCGGCAGCCAACACATTGACTTCAGTGCTTTGTGTTTCTGTGCAGAACGCCTTCTTTATTGCAAACAGGTTCTTGTAGATGTCGATGCCAAAAGTCCAAGTATAATTAATAGTCTCATGCAGCCCAATGCTCGAGTGCAGCAGAACCGTTTGGTAATTTGTATCTGCACACAGCACGTACAATTCACTGGTTTGTGTACTAGTCCCTGATTTGTTGATAGCCACTAAGTTGCGGTCTCCTGCCATGAAGAACTCGAAAGTGTGATCATCAGTCTCAGGTAGATCTAAAGCAGTAGGTGTTTGAAGCACAAATGATCTATAAGTGGATTTTGCTGACAGAATTTTCACCTCTGTCTTTCTGGAAACTGTCCCTGACTTCTGAATGGCGACAAGGTCGTTATTAGGGGCGAGCAGGAACACAAATTTGTGGTCAGTCTCATGTAGCGCCGTACCAGTTTGCAGAGCAAAACGACAGTACTTACCAGAGGCACTGAGCACATGCACCTCAGTACTGTTAGAGCCAGTACCTGATTTCTTTATGGCAAATAAATCTCTATTAGATGCAATGGCGAAGTCGAAGGTGTGGTCAGTCTCATGGAGATTCGTCCCTGTCTGCAGCACAAAGCTTTGGTATCCGGAGGACGCACTTAGGACGTGGATCTCGGTACTTCTCGTACCGGTATCGTTCTTCTTGATGACAAAAAGGTCCTGATTGAAGGCAATTCGAAAGGAGTACGTGAGTGCTGTCTCGTGAAGAGCAGTCCCTGTTTGGAGGATAAAAGACTTGTAATCTGTTTTTGCATCCAACACATGAACTTCAGTCTTACTCGACCCAGTAAGAGATTTTTTTATGGCATATATGTTGCGATCCAGGTCAATACCGAAAGTGAACATGTGGTCAGTTTCGTGTAAGCAAGTTCCTGTGTTCAGCAGAAATGACAGGTACTTTGATGATTGAGACAGCACGTACACCTCAGTCTGTAATTCTTGGGAGATATGGAATATGTCAAAAGTACCAAGCTTCCCTAAGTCGTCAACAAAAACAGGCTCCTCGGCATGCCTGCCTTTCAAGATACCCAGTTTTATCTTTTGGAGCCTCGCCTGTATCTCAGAGAAACCTGGCCTCTCTCTTGCATTGTATCTCCAACACTCACTTATCAGACATTTTAGCTCAGGAAAGTTGGAAGGCAGGTTTGGTCGAAGGCCTTTCTTAAGTTGTTTTCCTAGGCGTGATAGAGGAATGTCTTCGAAAGGACGCTTGCCAGACAAAATTTCTGAGCACATGATAGCGAAGCTGTAGACATCCGCTTTGCGTGGCACAACAGGTTGATCATCTGAGTCCATCTCCGGCGACCTGTATAAAGTGGTGCCAATTTTTGCCTGTGTCAAAATAAATGGGTCTGAACTACTCACATTTACCTTCGAAAGACCAAAATCAGCAACTTTGACATAAATGTACTTCCCAGCTGCACCTGCTTTCTCCGAATTACTTGAACTCACCAACACATTCGCAGGTTTCAAGTCCCGATGAACAATACCTTTCTTGTGTAAGTAATCTAGGGCTTTAGCCACTTGAATCATTAAATCAACAGCTACATTGTACGTGAAAGGCACCCGAGTTCCTTCATGGGACATTTCGTGGATCACTTCTGACAGGTTGCACTCCATCAGCTCCATCACAATGAAGCGTTCCAATTTGGTTGACGTCCTCTTCGACCCATAACCAAGAAATTGGACCACGTTGGGGTGATTCAGCCTTGCCAACGTTCCTACCTCCGACCTGAAGGATGCTTCGCTATCTACTGTGAACCTGAGTTCCTCGGCGGTCTCAGTTGCCATGCTGAAAACCTTTTTAGCACAACTCACTCCCAACCAGGTTCCTTTATGAATCGATCCAAAGGCTCCTTTTCCAACTAAATTTGTAATTACCAATGCGCTCTCTTCCAATTGAAAGAAGTATGGTAGCTCCTGATGATCTCCGTGATCGTGCTTTGTTGCACTCCAGTGCAATCTGGCTATCAACTGCTCCACCAGTTCACGTTGTATTTGTGATGAAGGTCCATGTCCCCATGGAAAGGCAGGACGCGGGAACCAAGCTCCCGAGCCAGATCTGCCCGCGAGGATTCTTTCAAACCGAATCCTCATTTTCTTGCGATCGTCTTCTAAACCGTCTTTCGAAATAAATTCGAAGTTCAACTTCTTCTCATCAGCGGCAGCTGTACCAGTAACACTGCGAGCCACAGCTAAGTCAGACACCGCATCGAAACAGCATTTGAGTTCTTCCAAGATGTCTATAAAGGTCCCTGCATTGTCAATCTGAAATATTGCCTCCAACCTCCAGCACTCTGGACTGCAGCATGCCCTCACCACATCCTTGGCCCTCAGCACTAGTCGATATAGGGCGAGTCCAACTAGCTTCTGCATTTTGCCTAGCTGTCCTGGATAAGTTTCAGATGATTCAGATAGCCGGCTGAAAATTGCCGTGGTTGCACTTGAAGTTGCCTCCATCAGCTCCAGGAGGTGTACACACTGCTTCTGATTCAGCACTTCTTTGGTGTGATCATCCAACAGAGAACGAATCTCCCCAATTCCTACCGAGCAATTGCTGATGGGTTCAGCCATGATCATTAATTATAAGCAGTAGAAAGTGGTCTCGGCTACTAATTATTTGTACTGAAGATGAGATGGACTTGATTGTAAATCCTCAAGAATTGATTGCAGCGTCAAGCTCCCTTCAACTTGGACACATGAACGTTAATAAGGTAGAAGCAATTGTAGAAGATACACACAACCTGCACTGGAAGACCATTGATTATTCGATGTAGGATAACCGCGGCTTGGTAATTTACTCTATGTTGGTTGTGTATCACCGCACTCACTCATTCATGGGGTCAATAAAAAAACACAAAATTTGTCTCGCTGTAATTTGTTCATTCAGGAGGCAACGGGGATCCGGAGCCCCCCTTTCCAGAGGAAGAAAAAACCTTTTTCAAATTAAACACCACATCACTATATTCTGTTGGATGGAAAGGGGGTCACAAGGAGGAACGTGGATCAAAGAAATCCAAAGAAGAAACTCCCCATTCAATTCTGGGGATTACACGCAACCAAATTAGGAGCTGCCCGGTTTATTAAAGAAGAATATTGCACCAAAAACTGGGAGCTTACCTGGAAGAACTCAAACTGGAATCTGGCAGATGCTGGGTTCCACCATGATATCCTAGAAGTTCTCAGAAAATTAGCAGAAGCAAGAGAAGCAAACAAATAACGAAGAATGGATCGCACATGGCGAATCTCAAGGGATTTCATATTAACGTCTTCACGTTCAAAAAATCCGAAAATAACGTGACAAATTAGATGTAACATGGCAAATCACGATGCTCCAACGTCGAAGAAGTTCTTCTACACATTGATTAACAAACATGAAAAGCCACACATCAGAAGAGAATACATAATATTTAGTTATTATGGGTATGGGTACACATGGAGCTCACCGGAGCCGAGCTGCAAATTTTGAAGGTTCCTCCTTTTCTATTTTTTTTTTTCCTTCTCTGATCGATGATCGGAATTTGTGAAAAGTGTTTGCAGATCATGAATATTCCAACATCGTCAAAGGATGCAGGGCAGTGAGGTTCAAATCGTGCAACAGTAAGGAAAATATACCAACAATATATAACATACAAATGGAATGCAGGGATAACTCCTTCGAAGAAAAGCTGAGATATAATGAAAGGAAGACTTACCCGCAAGGAACTTGGAGGCATCGTGCTCCCATGAAATACTTCGCAGCAAGAGCAAGCTCCAGCCTCCAACGCACAAATTCCTCCAAACTCAAACCTCGACAAGACTCTCATAACATAACACCAAACCAAATGACTTGGACGGTCCTCAGCCTCACAATCAAATGCATTTAATATCTCCAACCAACATGTCTTTGCAGCCACTTTGTGACTTTAATGCTGTTTCGCTGCGTCTTTAATATTTCTTATGTAAGTTAAGTTTTTCTGGAACGGGATGTCATTTTAGTACTTCTCATAAGTTGGAGAATCGAGCCGTTATGGAGTTTCATAATGGGCTCAAGGGTTATTTTATTTTAACTTTTTCTTAAAGGTCATGAAATGCACCCTTCAAAAAGAAAGTTCAGAACTTCAATAAACCTCTTTGAAGTTATCCTATATTAACTCAATGTATAGGTTTTTTGAAATCAATAAAGGTAGAATCCTAGAATTTTTTAAACATAACCTCCTAAAATAATTAAAAAATTGTGTAAAAAATCCTATAAAAAACAAAATGTCTAATATACTAAAGTGTGAAATTTTTTAGCTTGTCATCTAATTTATTACACTAATTTATAGTTGTCCTCCACCCAAAAATAAGACATACAAACCTTGGCATTCAACTTACAAGTTATATTGGCATGATTAATTCAACTACAAATGTTAGTAAGGCAAATGTGAAGAGAACAAAATTTTGATGCAAAAGAAAAATTTATACAATGACTCAAAATGAGGTATATCAAAAGAATTATGCTCATTACCATAAAATTCACCACAGATAACAACATCAAATTGCACAGTAGCAAGTACATCAGAGGTCTCCAACAAAGACATCCAAACTTTACTATGATGGTCAGTGAAAACTTGGATTATTCTGAGCAGCTACATATTCGTGGGGTGAACCAATGTGTGGCCGTCCATTAGTTTTCAAAATTTAGAGTTTAAGAAAGCTATTAGATTGACCTGTGAAAATCTTTCAAAAAGTTCGAATAGCTTTGTTGACAAGAGAGCTAAACAAGATCTACACATGATCAAGATGAATGTTGCCAATGAACTTCTCAAGGAAGTTGATAAGTGCACTTCATCAAGTGAGGCTTCGGAGGCTTTGAAGAAGCTTTATGAATCCAAGTCTTCATCTAGGGTTCTAACCCTAAGAAGACAAATCTTTTCTAGTTTGCAAAAGAAGGAAGAGAGTGCTCATGCTTTTGTTTTGAGGGTTAAAGCATTCAATGATGAGTTAGCATGTATTGATGAGAGCATTAAGGAGATAGAACTTTTTTAAGTTGTACTTAATGGCTTGTTGGATGATCATGCTAATCTTGTTCAAAGTTTTGCTATTCCAAAGACTTTACCAAGAATGGTGGATTTGCAAGAGATTTTGGTGAATGAGGAGTTTAGGCTTCAAGCAAGAGGTTCTACAACAACATCTCAAGATGGTGAGGAGGCTATGTTCATCAAGGGCAAATCCATGGGCAAAGGAAAATGCAAGTGGTCAAAGAGTCAAGATTGTGAAGAATTGAAAAAGATTATCTATGTTAGATATAGGGGTCTTATGTTTTTTATATCAAGCATCTAGGTGTAGGATGTTGATAGGAGCAAATTTGGCATAGATGGCAAATTATCCATTTCCACTTGTAATGCCACTATTGAGCCAAGATAGAATAAGAGGCTAAACTCGTGCCAATTAGAGTTTAGACAAGTGTAATGCTTTTGTTTGATGAATTCTAAGAGGTCCAATAGGATTTAGAGGTGGAACCATGAGAGGTCCAATAGAATTTGAGGTTTGCTTGGATAAATGGTCCAATAGAATCTAGAGGTGCTTGGATAAATGGTCCAATAGAATTTAGAGGTGCATAGATCAATGGTCCAATAGGATTAAGAAGTGGCAAAGTGTGGTCCAATCATAGTTAAGCATAGTGGTAGCTCGTGGATCTACTAGTATCATTGTACTCCTCATTTGGATCTAATTGATTTTGAGATTGAGTGGATTTTGAGTGTAATTGGATTTCTAGCTTTATCTCTCTACCCGAGAGCTCATGATGATTTTCTCTCTCTACTCGAGGAGAGCACTTAGAATAATTTTTGAATACTTCCCACACGTATGAGTGAGAGTTGGAAGTGATTGAATGCATGTAGTAGTGTATTTTTGCCATAGAATCAAAGATAGATCTTGAATCTCAATCTAATCTTGATCTTGGTGCATCTACACATCTTAGGAGATCACAAGTACATGTTGTAGACAGTCCACACGTGTGAAATCAACATGGTATCAGAGCCTACCTAAGGTTACCATGCATTTTGATCCATTTGAGTGAAAACTATGCTTGGTACTTGTTTAACATTTGGCTATATACCTGCACCTGACGCCTGAAGAGATTTATCTCTGCTTGAGAGAGTGACCTTGAGTCTGGTGCAGGTTGAACTAGCCAAGCGAGTTTTTCACTTTGTAAGACTTTCACTTCTGCCCCTAGGCGCGTATTCTCTGCTTCATAAATTTGTAGTTGCGCCTGGAGGGGAGCCAGCCGTTGGGATGCTTCGGAGGCCTCTGTTAGCACTGTAGAGAGGCTTTGGATATATAGGTTGAGGCCATCCTCCTTCTGTTGTAGCTTGACAATCTCCCAGTGCCCTTCTTGTTCACGTTGTTGAGCTAGAATAAGCTCTTGTTGCAACTTTGTGGATTCCGCTCGCACTTGGGTGTTGCTTGTCGCCAGGTGGAGTACCCGGCTGTCCAAAATGGCCCTGGCTATTACCGCCTCCTGGATGTATGTCCCCAAGGTTTGGTACGCCATCGTTAAGTCAATTGGAACAGTTGGTACGCTGGCACTGAGAGGGGACTGTGTGGTAGCGGCCCCGACGACTAGTGGAGCGTCGTCGTCGTTGTCTTCAATTAGGTTCTCAGGGGACTTCTTGTCATCTGGGGTGGTGAGATTTGTCCGATCTAGCGATGATATGAAAATTGTCTGAACAAATGCATCATCAGGCAATAGTTGGTTGCCCTCAGCAATCTTTGGTGGAGAAACAAGTGGTATGAGAGAAACAGCAGTGGAAACGGGGGTGGGGACTGTTTGTCCAAACGAGAGGATGGGTGGAACATAGGGAAACTGAAGTGTGGTGTGGAGCACGAAAGGCGAGGATGGAGCAGAAATGGTCTAACATGGGGGTGAAAAGTTGATGACTTGCATCCACGCCAGAGTGTCCAGAGACAACTGAGAATCAGAGGGACTAAACTGGAGAGGAGCAACGGTGGTGACAGGAGCAATGGAGGCTGTGATAGTGATGGAAGGAGTAGTGGATAATGGAACAGAAGTGGAAGTGGTATCAATAGAGGAAACAAGAATGGAAACAGAAGAAGTCATGGATGGAACAATAAGAGGAGTAGTGACAACAAAGACATGAGGAGGAGGTTGTAGAGAGGAAGAAGTGACGGTGGTTGATGGAGTGGTTACTGATGTGGCGGTGGTACGTCGTCTGGTAGTAGGTGGAGATGAGGAGGAAGGGGTAGCGCCATGCATTCTTTTGCTGGTTGTTGTGTCAGTAACTGCAAGTTGGAAGGATGTGGATGCGGCAGATGGCGGATAAAGGTTAGTGTGCGACACTATTGAAGATAAAAGGCTGGAGCGGTGGAAGCCGCACACTTTCATCTCGAGAAGTGCACATGAAAGATTACACAACAGGGGACCTACTAGGATACGCTCACGGTTGTTGGGTTTGATGGAGATGGTTAATTCGTGAATGAGGAAGGCATGCCAGTCATATGGCACAACCGTGGGGCCAGGGAATCCCAAAAAGGACTCCACTATCTGACTCAGCAGCGTGGACTGGATCATGTCCTTGCAAAATATTGAAATAACTAGAAGGTTGTTCAAGAGATGTGCAGCTGCCTATATGATTGGTTCCATGATAGCCTCTATCAGGTAACCATTGTTAGTTTGGATGGGGATCTCTGGTGCAACCTTGACGATAAAAGGTTTGATCAGGCTTTTTGCATGACGATGGGAGATGGGCTGACGGTCATCGAACATAATGCCAACAGTGACCATCGAGTTCGTGTTAATCCTGACCTTGTACATGTGGTACCTTGGTACAGGAAGTGGAAATGCGACTTTGACGCGTCCCAGGTGGCGTAAGCGTGAAGGGCGAGGCCCATGTTAATCTCAGATTGGAAAAGTGTAGCGAAAAAATCCATTGCCTCAAGAAGTGGGCCAGTAGTCTGAAGCCATGGTTGAATCAGAGTGTTAGAGGGTAAGGGCCAAATCTGTGTGGCTGAGGGTATCTCATGTTGGATCACCTGCTTGGTGCTAGAGTCTTCAGAAGATGAAGAGGCCATGTTAGTAGTGATAGTTTAAGTGCAAAAAAATAGGAAAAACAGTGGAAAAGGTAAAAAGGAAACGACAAAAACTGTGAATAACGAGTGTCAGATGGTAAGAACTATAGTTCAGAGCGCAAATCTGGATTTAGAATGTGCAGATGATAGCTTATATGAAGTTTTGTTGCAATCAAAGAACTTGTATCTCAGTGAAAATTTGAGCAGAGCTTCGCCAGCAAAGGTGACAAATGACTCAAATTCAGCCTTTATATAGTGGAATTTAGAGAGTGTATTAGGTGAGATCCACTTCCCTTGCTCAGTTCCACCCAAATTTTGGTAGGGACCTTCTTCACATAATTCTAAGACCTCAGAGAAGTCTGCAAGAGTTCAGAAGGTGATTTGACTACCCTACGAAGGTTCTGCGAGGGTTCAGACTGTCTACGAGAGTTCAACTCTCGTAGAAGTGATCTCTTGCACAACATGTTTCTGCTATTGAATTTTCAAGATCAGACCATGTAGGCAGGCTAATTTCATTGCTCTGATTTCATTTATGCCCCTTGCAAAGGTTAGTATGATGATCTTGATGCTCTGCAAAAGTTCTGAAGATTCAGCTTCTGGGAACCCTCGCACACACTAAAAAATGATGATTTTTCCATCAATAACTCTCTCAGAGATTTTCATGGATGCATCTGAGTCAGATCTAGTGACTGTGCAAGTTTCAAGAGCTATCTCTCAGGGGATCTCCAAAAATCATGAAAAAAGTGCCTTTTAGAGTGTTTTTTGACGAGATCTTGAGATTCTTTGATTTTTAACTTTTGCAAATTGGTAATCTACTTCATCCATATTAGATCTGATTCTTGGTAGTTCTCTAGAAGTTTTGATAGATATTTGGTAACAAATCCATCAATTTTGGGTGAAATTTGTCCTTAATTTGCCATAGTTACTGAGATCGAGGTCTCTAATCTGCAAATTTGAGGGGCTTATTGGCATTATTTGATGATCTGCTTCCCTCTTGATCCCATCTGGATCTGGATCCCTCTTGGATCTTGATGGATTTTCCGATCTTGCCAGATCTGACTGAATCTTGATGGATTTAGCTTGATTTGGCTTGATCTTCCTAGATCTAGTTGTGATGGCCTAGCAGAATAGCTTTTCATCACATGACACCACCAATATGGATCTATCTCACTGTAGTGGCTAGTACTTGTGCAATCGGTTACCATTGATGGGTGTATCAAACAGTGTCCCATCTAGCTTCTCTAGATTCACGGCTCCATGATTAAGAATTTTCTTGATACGATAAGGACCTTCGCCTGTGAATTTTAATTTTCTCTTGATCACCTTGGTTTTATACATTAGGACCAGATCTCCGAAACGAAGATCCTTCTTTTGTAACCTACGATCGTGCCATGCCTTGGGTCTTTCCTTTTCAGCTGCCAGTGCATGCATAGCTAGTAAGCGTGTTTTACAGAGTTTATGCAGAGCTTCGTGGCATAGTTGTAGAGATTTGGATTCATTAAGGTGTTGCGTTGTGACAATCCTTACTGAAGGGACTAAAAACTCTACTGGAATTACAGCATCCTAACCATATACCAATTGGAAGGGTGTTTGATCGGTGCTTCCCTTGTATGTTGTCCCGCCCACAGAGCAGCATGCAACTTATGTTCCCAATCTGATCTACTAGCTTCAACTGTTTTTGTGAGCACGTTATACAGGATCTTATTGGATGATTCTGCTTGCCCATTACCGCGAGAATAATAAGGCGTACTGGTTCTATGGATCACGAAGAATTCCTCCAACAGGACCTTGATAGTCTCATTGATGAAATGACTTCCGCGATCGCTGACTATCTCCACCGGGCATCCAAAGCGCACAATGATATTTTCATAAAGGAACTTGGCAGTTGTCCTAGCATCAGCTACTCTTACTGCCTTGGCTTTGACCCACTTGGTGAGATAGTCCGTGAGTACGATTATGTATCGAGCCTGGGTGCTTCTTGCTACAGGGTGAATTGGACCGATGTAATCCAATCCCTACTTTCGAATGGTGCTTGGGCTAAGACCGGGTGTAGTAGGTCATAATTCAATATTGTTGGTCGTCTTGCCTTTGGCACGCATCACACTTCCTCGGGTATTTCTTTGTATCCTTATGAATCGTTGGCCACCAACATCCTAATTGCAGGATCTTGCGAACTGTAATATCATATGCAAAATGGCCTCCACCCATGAAAGCAAAATGATCAGGGTGGTCTCATGAGGAAGAATACACCATTGAAGAATTCCATCGGGTCCTCTTCATTATAATTGGCCGGCAATCAGCTGATAAGGTCTAGCTTTCAAGATCAATTTTCGCTGATCCACCTTTGGTAGTGATTTGTCTGGTTGGCCCCGCATTAGATATTCAACAATGTCGGCAGCCCATTTTGGTACTGTGTCTACTTAAAATAAGGCAGCATCGGCCAGCCCATCATCGGGTTGGGTGGCAACCTCCTTTCCCCTGATTTGCAACACATGATCTGCCATGTAGTGTTGTTTTCTCTTGCGGATTACTATCCGAAAATCAAACTCCAACAACAAAAGTAGCCATCTGGTGATTCTCTCAGTGTTGCAAATTTTGTTAATGAGATAGAGCAAGGGTTGATGGTCCGTATAAAAAACAAAATGTGTGGCCATCAGGTAGTGCCGAAATTTCTTAACCGCATAGATCATCGCCAGTGCTTCCCGCTCTGTGGTTGACTAATTCATCTCTGTATCACTGAGTTGTCAGCTTGCAAATCGGATTGGAAAATCCTTTTTGTGTTCTTCTGGCTGGCTTAAGACTGCACCAACTGCATACTTCGATGCATTTGTATGCACATGAAACTCAATGGACCAATTGGGTGGAGGTAAGATTGGTGCTGAAACCAATGCATCTTTAAGCTTTTGGAAAGCCTTTGGGGCTCCTCGTTCCAATGTGGATCCGTTGTGAGTTTGTAAATTGGTCGAGCTAACTTCGCAAGATCCAGAATGAAGATCCTATAATATTTAGCATGACCCATGAAGATGTAGACTTCCCGGATCGTCCCTGGTGGAGGTAGATTATCAATGATCCTAATCTTTGATAGGTCTGTGGCGATTCCGTATCTCGATACTATATGGTCGAGGATCAAGTCATGTGTAACCCAAAATTGACATTTTTCTGGATTCAAAAAAAATTGTGACATTTTTGTAGCACCTTCTCCAAATTGGATAAGTGTTCTGAGTCTGGCCCATGCACGCATAGATCGTCCAAGAAAATTTTCAAATTCTTTTGCAAATACTCTTTGAATGTCGCCTGCATGACACACTGGAAAGTGCTTGGGGCATTGCAAAGTCCGAATGGCATCACCTTATAGGCATAGGTTCCCCATTCCGTGGCGAATGATGTCTTATGTTGGTCTTGGGGTGCTATCTTCACCTGGTTGTGACCATTGAAGCCTTCTAAAAAATTGTAGGCTTCAGCTCCAGCTACTCTATCAAGAACACTTTCTGTAAATGGTAACGAAAAATGATTCTTTTTGGTGACTGCATTTAGCGCCTTCAGATTCACACAGATTCGCATTTTGCCATTCTTCTCGGATACTATAACTATCGGCGATACCCATTCCGTGTGCTCTATTTCATAAATGAAATCTGCCTCTAACAGCTTCTGCAACTTTGATCAGCTCTATGTAGTTCGGGTTGCAGCGGTAGTAATGACTCACCTTGGGGACTGCTCCATCCACCAAGGGTATGGAGTGTTGGACTACTGTTGGTGGAATGCCCTTCAGATCACTGTAACTCCAAGCAAAACAATCTTTATACTCCACCAACAATGATCGTAGTCTCTTGAATTGTGTGGGCATTAACTGCTCTCCCACATGCACTATCTTTTCTTCTTCACCTGGCTCAGCAAGGTTCATTGGCTGTGTTCGCGTAGGTCCCTCTCGAAGACTTGTTCCGCTGGTGCCTGATTTTGATCAGGTTCGTGCTAGGCTTGCGGCATCATAATTACCACATCGTCCAAGGTATAATTCTTGAAAGTCTCAGGCATCTCATGAACTGGAGCTCATCAAGATTTCTCTTTCAGCATATTGATCTTAGCCCGATTGGTCATCTTTTGGTTCTTCGTCATCTGAGTAGAAGATGACGCTATATCTGAGTCCATCTTGATTGACTTCAAGGAATCCAAAGCCTTTTTTTTGTTCCTTTTTGTCATATTGGTGGATTCGTCCTTGTTGTCTTTCATCAGAACTGGCGTGACATTCGCCTCATGGTTGCGAATATCAACATCCACTGTAGCTATAGCCTCTTCGGGTAGATCACTCCATCGGATCACCTGGTTGCAGCATTGCTTCAATAGATTCTTCTTGTTCGCAAGTGCCCTTGGTGGGTCGATCCTTGAGACTTTCGCCATCGCAGACTTTTGCGACAACTGAGCTGGTACTTTCTTGATTCCGTAACGATCTGGGTCCATGTGCTGTAGGACACCATACTATTTGGGAGTACTTTATGCCAGCTAATCTCATATAAGAAGTCATTATGAAAGAAACATCCATTTATGTAGATATTGTCTAGTCAATATTAATTGTGTTCACAGGAAATCCCAATCGAACACATTCTTCTAAACTCTTTTTGCTTCATAGTCTCAAAGCTTTATAGCCCATGCTTAACTGCAAAAAAAATTTAGGATTGAAAAAAATAATCACTAATTAAATATTTTTAGCTTAAAACTTTAAAAATAATTAGTTTGGTTCTAGGTTTATTACATTCTTTGAGAGGCCCATAATAAAACATTGACAAAGTGCATGCCGATTTATTCACTTGTTAAATACAAAGACGATACAAGTTTTTTTAATCATTGTAGATTCCAATATAAATCAAAATGTATAACTAAATTAACATTGTAATACTAATCATTGTGTAACCTAAAGTTTGAATCAATTGAAATCCATATGAGAAAGCATAAGTGCCTCATAAGGCTTTGCATATAAATTGAACCTCTTACAAAAAATTTTTAGCCTTCTTAATATAGAATCAGTAGTCTTTTGGCCCATCAATGTCAACAAACTATCCAAGGCATTTATTATGGCATTGATTATCATCCTCAAGCTCTTATTTTCTAAGCTAGTTTCCTCATCACTTTGATAAAGAGGATGAGCCCCTCGCCATGTAGGCATGTTACTCCACCCAAACCTCTTGTAATAGTACCCCTGACGGTAGGCCTATAGGCCGAAATCCACATGTGCCCCTAAATGTTTGGTAAGGGATGTAATGTTGTCTCAATGAAAAGAAGTATATCTACCAAACCTCTTAAATGTGTAAGGTTCCCAACTGTTGATGAAGGAGAAATACCATTATAGTTCCAAAAATTGATGGTAAAATCTGTGGAAAGTGATTGGCTGCTCTGATGCCCATGTACCCCACCCCGCTATGTACACTGATAAAAAGACTTGGGCTTTCCATCAAGGAAAACCACATGTTTCCCCCTTGTCACATAATAGCCTTGCGGATATTCCTCTGCGCAAATGTGAGATTGTCGTCCATATATATATTTGTTCCTCTAAGCTTGCATCTAAGCTTGAAAACATCATTTTCATCCTTATGTGGTTTTAAATTTAAAAAAAAACAAGTTATCATCGAATTTACCTCGCCAAGCCGTTTGGAAAGAATCAAAAGGAGCATCGAACTGAGTCTTGAGAAGTTTGTGTGCTTGCTCTAATGTCGTTCCCACGTTAGGGCACCCCCGAACCCTAATGTTGTGGGCTTTCTTTGATCTTTTCTTTTGCTCTACAAATACTGAATCCATAGTAGATGAAACAAGAGAAGAAGGAGAAGCAAAAGATGAGGTAGAAGCTTTACCATTCGTCTTGAAAAGGGAAGCCCACGTTTTTGTTTCTACTATTTGTTTTTCGAACAAGTCCACCTTGGATGCCACCACAACGGGCGTGTTTTTTCTTTAGCATTCAACAATACCTTTAGTTCCGAAATTTTCGTGGCTTGGAAAGAAACCTTCTCTCTTAGCTTTACAAATTTGGCCTCTTGAGTGGCCATCCGATCTGCCATAATGTTCAACCTTGCTATGATACTATGAACATCTTGCTAGCAATAATGGTGTGTTGGCGAGTAGGCATCATTTGGAGAAGATTCAAAATGGGAGGAGCGTGGTAAGAAACCACAATTCGTATGTGAGCTACCCGAAGGCAGCTGCAATGATGTAGAAGAGGAAGATCGTGAGATCGAAGAGATGTTGAAAGCTTTTGGAGTGCTTTTTTCTTTTTTCTTGGAGGAAGAGGGTATTTTTTTAGTGAGCGAGGAGGTAGGTGCGAGAGAAGGGGGTTTGAGAGCGCAAGGGGGAGGAGAGGCATGTTGATGCAGCTGTTGCATCAACAATAGCAATTGTGTGAACAGTACTGCTCATAGACAACCGGCAAAGTCCTACAATCAACCGGCTAGTTTTAAAATTTATCGATTGATCTTGAAAGCAACAAGAAGCCAAAAGTCTTAAAACCGCCTAAAAATATGAGTAGTAGGAAACTTACCTCTTTGATACAAAAGTAGGAGGAAATCTTTTAGAATACTGTGACATATTTCTGTAAAATTCAAAATTGGAGGGAACCAATTTGAATTTGAATTTGAACCAATTTTGGTGGGAGTCCCAACTTTATTCACTAACTTGACAATTAGGCCTTGCGACATTAAAAGTCCCGCAAAAAAGTCTAAAGTTCTTTTATTAACTTGTAACTAATCAAATAACTATGTGATCATCGTGTTGGACTTACACACGCAAGGTACCAAATCCCTCTCACTTATTAACTAGGGTTAGGGTTGCCTTGGGATCCGCAAACCCTCCAACAATATTCCCCACCAAAACTGGTGGCGGTCCCACGACACCTGCCTCGAAGCTTGAATGCAAATTTTCAATAATAGCCACATGGGTCCGGTGGCCATTCATGATAACCTTGTTCATTGAAGTCGACACCATCCAAAAAAAGATCCCAAGATAATGCTTGTTGATTTTGATCCTTGTAGATAGGTGCAGCTACTAGCATTGTTGAAGAGCCTAATGACAAGGTTAAATAAATTCGCTTTTTTGACATTTTAATTTGTAATTTCCTCAATACTTAACGAAATGAGAAAAAAAAAATCTTCAAAAAGCCCTTTCAATGCTCTACAACTCTAAGTATTCAGATGGAATTATATAGAACAAAAGATTGGGCAAAAAATGAATCAAACAGGGCAGAAAAATAAAAATCTGGAAGTTTCTGGTTTTTGAGAAGTTTATAGAATTTTGTGGCCAATTTCAAAAATTTATAACTTGCTCAATACTGAACGGAATCCAAAATCAATTATATGACTAGAAAGCCCTTTCAATGCTCTACAATGGGAGATATTCAGATCGAATTACAGAGAATGGAAAGATGGGCGGAAATTGAATAAAAAGGACAGAAAAATAAATAAAAAAACAAAAAATACAATCCCCACTCATTTTTTGAACGTTTTTGGACAACTCTTTCAAATCACATCCATAATGCAAAGCTAACCCTAGCATGCTAAGACCAAGATGCCTAAATGCAAGCTAACCATTAACACTACTTCAGTGAAGGAGAAACTAACTTTCTCTCTCTCTCTCTCTCTCTCTCTCTCTCACACACACACACACACAATCCAATAAAGATAAATCCCAACAACTAGTAAATCCAACAATTGATAAATCCAAAGAAAGCATGAGAGATGGAAGAAAGAAGAAGAACAAGGATATTCCCTATCCATTCCATAAGAGAGCCAATCTACTTGTATTGAAATGAAGAGAGAACATGAGGAGCAACTCGAATTTGCCCCTATTTATAGTGGAGAGGAGGGCCTTGGCCTCAAAATCCGATTGGCCCATTTCTACCTCCCTAACTATTCATATTTGAAAAAGAGTGGGAACTCATTCAAAATTGGAGGGAACCAATTTGAATTTGAATTTGAACCAATTTCGGTGGGAGTCCCAACTTTATTCACTAGCTTGACATTTAGGCCTTGCAACATTAAAAGTCTCGCAAAAAGGTCTAAAGTCATTTTATTAACTTGTAACTAATCAAATAACTATGTGATAATCGGGTTGGACTTACACATACAGGGTGCCAAATCTCTCTCACTTATTAACTAGGGTTAGGGTTGCCTTAGGATCGGCAAACCCTCCAACACTTTTATGCAGAAATAGTTAATCATGCACCACTAACTCTTTATGCTAACTCTCTCTATGTATCTCTCTCTCTCTCTCTCTCTCTCTATCTCTCTCACACACACACACACACACACACACACCCCAACAATCATAAACACACACACATATACTCACCTCTCAAAATCTCTCTCTCCTTCCCTTCCATCCAACATCAAAAAATACATAACAAAACATAAAAAAATTTAAGATTTTGAACGATTGTAACATACGTACCTGATTGTCTCCTCTCGTGTGCACTCGATCCTTTGATCCTGTGCTCAATCGTGCTCATCTCTCTCCAAAGATGAATGGAGGAAAAAAGGTTCACACACTGTCGGGTTCATACATTTGTTAAAAAACGAGGGAACCTTCGCCTTGGATTGATGATGTGGCATATCAGCTTGGTCGTCGATATTTGACGCCGTTGGAAACCGACGGTTCTAATCATATCCACATCGGCCAAAACCCATCCATGTAGGCAAGTGTCCTACCATGTTTGCATGTCTGAATCAGAAATGTCGAATTCCGACATCTAGTTCAAACATTTGGTTACTTTATATTTTTGGATATGTTTTTATAGGAAAGGAATTGAAATCAATTTTCATATTCATGAATTATTATCTATGTAATATCTTCTCATAGACATAGAGATAATGACAATTATATTGTCATCTATGCACGATTACAAGCTACAATACATAAGTTATTTGAAGGTCTTTTTTTCAAAAACCCGATAGGGCAGAGTTCATTTCACTTTATGAAAATGTATGTACGATAAAATTATGCGTCTGATATGCTAGTACGCTTGAGGGGACATTAAAAACAATTCAATTTAGAATTGGGTCAAGCATGACCCCCCGAAGCGCTTCCAAAAAACAACCATGTGGCACACTTCCTTAGCAAGTGGCTGAAAATTTTGTGCCATGACGAAAGGTTTTGGATGAATTGCTTTGAGAGGTGTTTTCCCCTAGTGATTTATCTCATCCCATGCTTTTAATTGTTGCAAGGGTGGTTTCACATATTCCTGCCACGTTGTGGCAAAAATGCATATATCTACTTATGATTGGGCGAGAGGAGGCCACAAAGCCCCCACCCTTTCACACATAAGAAGTAAGGGCAATTACATGGAGGAAGTGGACTTTGAGGAATGAAAGAGCTAGGACGCTCTCACGCGACAAAATGAGCACCCAACATTTGGATAGTTGATTAAATCAAATGTTCTCCCACACACAAAGGACATGTGTTGCGTGAAAGAATCACGTTCTAATTTCTGTGTGAAACTACTTCACCATGTGCTTTGTTGTACAAAAGAGTTTAAACACATAAGATAGTGTTTGGAAAAGTTGGCAATGTCCAAGAATGGAATCGACAACTTTTGTAGGAAAAAACCATGTAGAAAATGATGTATTAGATAACGGGCCTGAAGGGCTTGTTACGGCCCATAATATAGTCGTGGGCGAGCCCTAGGGCAAATTACGAGATGTTACAGAACTTGTTATTCATGCATAAACAACTATTGGGATTATTAATGCAGGGTTTTCAAGGTCATTAAATGAGGTAAAACCGATATGTATTGAAGATAACACATATAAAAATTCGTCAAAATTTTTGAAATACAAGTTTTTTGAGGAGAAGCTCATTAAGATTTCTAAAACACTAACATAAGGCGCCCTATAACTACATGTAATCAAGAGAAATATCATTTAGTGTGAGATGTTTGGAAGAGCTCTTGGACTTTCTCTCCAAAATCCTATATTGTGAAGAAGTGTTTTATAAGGTACTTATGAATTAATGTCAAGTTTGCCAAAGAAACCTTTAACTTTTGTCATAAAAGTCTATTCAAATTTTCTCTATGCAGGTTTCAAGGAAAGAATGGTCATTGATGTGTGGTACACAAAAAAGAACGCTACATATGAAGTGTGTTGGCACACCAACATTTATTAAAAGTTGAAATAAAAGTTTTCAAGTTGAACCCTAAAAAAAAGTGTCCTAACACTGGTAGGACCTATATGTAGGGCCCATTCTCAAATATGGAGAGGTAGGTAGGGGTGAGCCTAGTATTTGAGAATGGGTAGGGCCCAGAAAGCCGACATCTCTTGAGAATGTAGGATTTTGGACGATTAAATTTTCTTTTGCAAGACAATGTGCCTCCAACATTTATACATTGCAAGATATAATCCTCCAATCTTTTAAAACTACATGAAATTTTAGAATACAATTTTTAAAAAGTCAGTTTTTTTAGGGCACTGTTTAGGTAATGCCAAATTATAATTTGAAGCTTAAGGCATAGGTTACAAGTATTAGTGAATTAGGGATCTGCCTTGAGGTGCGATCAAGATTCCATACTTTTGCATTGTTGTAGTGAGCACTGAGCTGTCTGAACACTGAGCAATGCATTGTGAGGCTTGCGCACAGAGAGGCGTGAGGGAGGCTGGGACTCGGGAACGCATGTCTTCCAGGGAAAGATGCAAATCTTTTATCCTTTGAATGACGAATGTAGGTACATGGTAGTTCAAGGCTTGGTGGGCATGCAACATTCTTCATGCTTTGAGACTTCAACCAAAGTGAAGGCAGCCTGAGGCCCTGAAACGCTCTCTCTCTCTCTCTCTCTCCACTCATTTACTTTTTTTATCTTTTATTATTTTCTGTAAACCATATTTCAGCAGAGATTGAGAATCAGTTGGCCAGCCCAAGCCTTGTAAGATCACAGAAGCAATTATTTCTGGATTACATGGGACCCGAATAACAATTTCTTCTTCTTCTTGGGTGATGCAATTCACATGCTTCATTCTTATTAGATTTATTGATACTTCTTGCTCTGTGACTCCAGTTTTCAAAGAAAGCTGCCCTCTCAGAATTTCTTGGTGAATGGCACTGGCAGTGCTATGTTCATAGGGAACCATTGAACTGTCCTCTTTCCTGTGGTATACCATCACCTGATCATTGAATGAGAAAGTAAAAGTGTCTTGCAACTTACCAACACAGTTTGTCAGAGTATGCATACAATTCACCAATTAACAAAGAGATACAGTTTAAACTTTATGTTCTTTCCATCACTAAGCACTTCTGTTTTCCCAAGATTTCCATTACTTTTACAGAAAAATAGACAGCTAAGAACTCTAGACTCATTAGATGTATGTACTTAAGCATTAAAATATAAGTATATAAGATGCAACTAATGCTCTTCCATATCACTTAAGTTTTATATAAAAGAAACGTAGAAGGCTGTCTGGACTCTGGCAGAAGTGAAGCTTACAATTCAAAACATGGCACTTTGTGTAAATGATTTGAGATTAATTTGTAGCTCTTAGGATCAGCAGGAGGCTTCAGTTCAGCCTCTGAGTCTTAGTCATTGAATGAAGACTTTTTGGACCAGCAAGAACGTTGCAGGCAGGTACGTAATTATGTATCAAGAGTGTTAGAGTGCGAGACGTGATGATCCATGTATGACATGTGTATCAATCAATTATCCATTTTCTGAGGGATCTAGCCGCTGGGAGCCTGGGAGCGATGGTGTGAGCCTTGATGGTTGAGCAGGTGAGGCGCGAGCGAGGCTGGGAGCCCGAAGAGTTATAGTACCTGCTTGTTCCATCTTTCAGGCTTTGCGGTGCTCCAGCAATGAGCATCTCTCGAGTCTGCACTTCGCCGATCTCTAGGTGTCTAGGGCTCTTGCCACACTCCTCCAGTACACTCTCATATCTCTGTTGTAGGCCGGTGGGACTGTTAACCATGTTCCTAGATTGAAATTTTTGTTGCTAGCTGCAAGGTAACTGGCTGCTGACATGTTGTGAGCGTCAACTCTAGATCTATTATCCTTTTACAACTTAGTTTTATAAGCTCAGTACATTTGCCGTTCAATGGTTGATTTTGAATCTTAAAGACCGACTCCTCATACTCAAAGAATGCATGCTTCTTAAGTTTTTAGTTTTAACTTCTTATTGTATACTTTCCATTTTCACTAACTTTCAGCTTCACAAAGACAGAATGTAATGTGATGCATGGTTCACAATGCACATGCTATTTGTATCCATATAATAATTTCTAGACTTGTGGAAATGAAGATTTTTAGCCTTTGCAGCTCATTTTTTCTTTGCGGTTTTCTCAATATCTTTTACCAAGTCAACAATGCCACTAGTTCCTTCTTTAGAGCCATTTTAATTTATGTGTGCAGCAAGCCAATGGAGAAGGATTCCTAAGTCTCCAAAATTAAAGATCTACAAGGGGCTAGATAGTAGATCATGGCCACAAGGTCTTATCCTTTTCCTGTTCGTTGTTTCTGACACAAAGAGTCCTGCTCGATGTGCCCATCATCCATGTGCCCACCTTCAGGCAAAGACAAAGTTGCCTACAGTTGCAATTCTGATTGTCACATAGACTGCAATGCAATAAGTAAATACTAAACATGCTACAAGAAAGTAGCTAAAGCTTTAGCCTTGGTAAAACGTCTCCCAAGACCTCCAATCGAGATTGAGCACCAAGAACACAATAAGGGATTGCAGTGGATGCAACCAAACCTAGATCACACTCGATCTAGCCCTCGTGCACTAGGGAGTATGGCAAATCACTATGCTAGGAAGCGCTTACCAATCTAACAACATAAAGGTCGTAGACTCTTAATGATCCCCATGGACACGTGTGAGGGTATATATAGAGTATAGCACCCAATCTATTTGCCTGTGCACCGAATCCACATGTAAGTGTGCTAACATCTCATGCTTAACTCCCACACATGTCGATCGCATGTAAATACCTTTAATCCATAATAGTAATTAATGACTCATGAATAGACCTCCTATCCCATACTAGGATGTAACACACATGCCTATACTGCATGCATGCATAGCCCATGGTCCTACCCAACTATTATCCGGATTAGGTCTGGCCCCTACGTCAAAGACATCCCCTAATGGTACAAACACATTAGGGCCATAACATACTTCCCCCCTTATTTGAGTTTTGTCCTCAGAACTCAAAGTCTGGGAAACTCTTCTTTAGATTACCTTCTAGTTCCCATGAATCCTCATCATCAAGAATGTGCTTTCCATCGAACCAGATGCTCAATAGCATCCCGATTTCGCAATCGCTTGGATCTTGTATCAAGAATCTTTTCAGACTCTAAAGAAATTCTCTCAGATAAGTCTTCAAACGAATTTAGATTAGTACCAAAATCAGCATGATCTCTCTCATGTAAACTCATCTTTAGATGACTTACATGAAACACGAGATCAACCTTGGTCCCCTCTGGCAACTCTAATCGATAAGCTAAAGATCCAATCTTTTTCAAGATTTTATAGGGTCCATTGTACCTCGCAGACAATTTGTAATGCTTTCCAATGCGCATTACTTAGAATCCTTCGGAATTCTAAGATGCACACAATCTCCAACTAGAAACTCCCGAGGCGATCTTTTCAGATTAGCAAAATGTCTTACCTGATTCTGGGCACTTGGAACATTCTCACGTGCTAACTGTAACATTTCTTGCATTACACACAAGAAATACAAAAATCAATAAAATGCGTCTTGGTTGGATATGCAGATGATGCCAAAGCTTATAGAGTAGTTCACACTGAATCAAAGAACATTTACATCTCCAGAGATGTAGTGTCCCATGAAGAGGAATTGGACCTGCTAAGAAAGAGAGTTGATGAAGAAAAGATGCTTTCTAAACCTTGATCGACTCAGTTTCAACCGTTGTCAGAGATCTAGGCTGAAATCCATACAGACTATACCCAGTAGCCGAATGCTTACTACTATTATAAGCAAACACAATCAATGGAAGATACCTTTCTCACTGAGAATGTCTAAGTGAAATATATGCAAGAAGCATTTGTTCCATCATTTGATTACTCTTCGTCTGATCATCGGATTCTGGATGATCACCGAGCCCATGCTCAGAGATGTCTCAAGCTTTTCAAACACTGTTGTCCAAAACCGACCCGTAAATTTAGGATCTCACTAACAATGTTAGATGGCAATCCATATAATTTGAACAAACGTTCAACAAAACATTGAGCTAACTCGGACGCTTTTTTTGTAGTATTTACTGAAATAAACATAGCCAATTTTGTTAATCGATCAACTATGACCCAAATTGCATCATTCTGTTTATTCGTCCTTGGTAAACCAACTACAAAGTCCATTGAAATAATATCCCATCATTTAGTAGGAAGGTCCAACAAATGTAACAATCCACCAACCTTCAAGCGCTCTGCTTTATTCCACTGGCACTGATCACAGTTCAACACATGAGATTCTACAAAAGGTTTCAACTTTGGCCAAAAAAAGTCCCTTCGTACCAAATCTAGTGTACGATGTATACTTGGATGCCCAGCACAAGGTGCGTCATGACATTCAAATAAAATTTTCTTCTTCAATGCATCCATTCCTGGTACACACACTTTTCCCTTTTAGAACAAAATCTCATTCCGAATGCAAAATTCATCCACCACCTTCATATCTTTCATAACCAACTAATCACCTTGCAAATCAGTAACTGATTGAGAGCCACTTAGAACCCTTTGCCATATAGGTCCAAAATGAGGATCTTGTTCATAAAGACCCCGAAATGAAAGATAGTAATTAGTACTGATCTTAGTAAGCAACAACTCATCGACCTTTGCAATCTGACTTAAGGCATCTGTCACTTGAGACGATCCATTACTATATCTCAAATCAAAGTCGAATTCTTGCATCAGCTCAGCCCATCAGACTTTCCTACCCCTAAGGTCTTTCTGATTATAGAAATATTTTAATGGTTGGTGATCTTAGCACACTATAAATTGAATACCATATAAATAGTGTCTCCACGTCTTCAACGCATGCACCACCACAAAAAGCTATTTTTTCCAATTTATATACATAGTTAGTGCATCGGATAACTACTTACTCTCAAAAGCAATTGGCCTCCCCTCTTGTAGTAGAACTGCATCGACCGCATAATCACTAGCATCCACGTTAACCACATAAGGTTTGTCTGGATCTGCTATGATTAATACTAGTGTTGAGACAATTAGTTCTTTAAGTTTATTAAAACTTGCATCTAATGTCTCATTCCACACGAGTGGTGGACTTGGCCTACCTTTTCGAGTAATTATCCCCTTCAATGCACTGTTGAGAGGTGCAACAATTCTTGAATAATCCATAATGAACTTATGAAAGAAAATTGTAAACCCCAAAAAAGATTTAAATTCCCTTTCAGTTTTAGGAATTGTCCATTCAAGAAACGTTTTGATCTTTTCTCGATCAATCATAATTCCCCTCTAGGAAGTGACATGACCTAGATAGAACAATTTTTTCTTAAAGAATTTACACTTTGACTCTTTGGCATAAAGCTTCTCGTGTCTCAAAATCCTCAAGACAATTATGAGATGCTTCTTATGCTCTTTTAGTGTTCTATTATAGATGAGAATATCATCTAAAAACACTACAACAAACTTCCCCAAATATGGACAAAACAAATAATTCATCGTCTGCTGAAAACTGGCCGGACTGTTGGTTAAACCAAATGGTAACACCAAAAATTCATAATGACCAAACCTAGTCCTAAAACTCGTCTTAGATACATCTCCCGGATGAATTCGAATCTAATGATAACCAGTTCGCAAATCAATTTTAGTAAAATACCTAGCTCCACCCAAATGATCAACTGGATCGACCATTCTAGGCAAAGAATACTTGTTCTTAATGGTAATCTTATTCAACCCCTTGTAGTCCTTTAAAAGAACCGGTGCTCCCCATGGTAACTTACTAAGTCGAATGTGACCCATTCAAAGATACTCCTCAATCTGTCGAGTCACTTTCTCCTCTTCCTTCAGACTAAACCGATATGGTTGTCGCGGAAGACAGAGTTCACTAGGAAACACATCACTAAACTCTTGTTTTAAATTTGTTAACAAGTATTTCTCTTCATGCTCATGATCTAAATTATCATATTGCTTTTATCATTTACAATAGAATTCCCATCAATAACAGATTTAGTATTATCATTCACATCTGAAGACTCAAAAACAATTCCACTTAAGCAAGATTTTAGAACAAGGTAGTAACAATCAAAATTATGAATTTCCTTTAGTAATTTCGTCGATGTAACCATCGGAAACTGAGTTCCAGTATCATCACCAAAAATGGATACTACTTTACCACTAGAATCCATGAACCATAATTCATGCTTTAAATCAATATGCACACTATCAGATTTATTTAGGAGATCCTTGAACTCTTGGACGTACTCCAAGTCACGCAATCCCATCTTCAGCTCAACAAAATGTCGGTACGAGTCCCTCTCATCCACAGTCATACATGTGCATCCCATGTGACTGGCTTAGGATCTAAGTCAGATCTCCACCACGACATGGCTTTTCCTTCCAAGTATATCAGTACTGAAGAAATCCTCCTCTCCTTAGGCACCCGTGCAAACCGAAATAAATGTTTCACCGGTTTATCCATGATTCGACTGTTGCTGGTTGCTTGAATTTCTTGTCTGCCTTAAACACCTCTGGCTGAAAATTTAAGTGCGAAGTAGATGTTGCATCATGCTTTGATAACATAAATTTGATTTGCTTGTCCCATTGTTTATTGTTCTAATGAATTTCAAGCAACGCTTGACAAATTACATCCAATATTGACTGCGGGGCATTATCTGGACTTCCCGCATTTCGCATCGGTGAAGGCACACTCTCACCGAACAATTCATGTTCCATGTTGGCCATAACTGCCAATACACCAAAAACTATTTATGTTATCTCATAACCGACATTAGCCACACTCAATCTAGAAATTCGTCAGAATTTTTTATTGACAGTTGGGAAAAAATTTTAAAACCTATAATTCACACTTTGCTCCCATTTTACCGTATATGTTGGTCATGCCACCAAAGCAAAAAATACCCATATTCGGTAAAAGAACAAGTCAACTAAAAAAGCCCAAAACAGATTGCATGAGACCCAATCAGGAACCACCCAAATGATTCTATGGGCCACCTATTCCAGTTCTCTCTCCCACACATGTCATTCAGTTATTTACATAATTAAAAAGCCCCTTGCATGTGTAGGTTCCTCCTCACAATTTTAAAATTAAAAATTAAAAAACCATGCTCTCACCTCTCTCACCTGCGACCACAGCGAGCCCTAACCCTCGACCTGCTCGACCAGCGAGCCCTAACCCTGGGGCCCAACCTGGCCAACAGCGCGTGCATGAGAGAGAGAAAGAGAGAATGCAGGTGGATCTTGGAGGGAGCGCGAGACAACCACAACGCCCATCTCCACACGCGCCCACAGCCACAAAACGGCCTACAACAATCTCTGGCCTCACCAGAGCGTTGTACCTGCGGCCCACAGCATCCATTTTTCTCTTCTCTTTGCTTTCATGCAGGTTGAACAGGTTCAAGGGAACAAAAAACAAGGTTTATGCAGCTCCACATCTTCCTCTCAACCTACCATACCATAGCATGCTGAGCATTCCCAACAGATTTACCTTCATCACTTTTTTGTTTACAGTCAAGAAAAATTCAAGCTTTCACCAAAGAAGCTTACATCATGCAATAGTCTGTACCCCAAAGCTTTTCTTTTGCTTAGCATCTATTTTCCCACAGATTCACACATGCAAGAACCTATTCTGCATCCATTTACAAAATTCTTTGCATGCACAAACAAAGAAAGGCACCAACACACTGTGGAAATCAGCCTCACAGAACTGTGGTAAAACTTCCTGTTACTTCTATTTTACAGTTCTATTTGGTTTATACAAGAGCCCACAGGTTTACACATAATACTAATTTGTAGACTTCCACAATCTACAGATTTTAAAGCATGCAACCACCTTTTTTACTCTTAACCAAACAACCGGAATAAAAAAACAGAATACTACCATTTCTTGAGGAACTAAAAGATAAAACTGTGCAAACAATCCTGGAAATAGACACTAATCGATTGAACCAAAATAAGGCAAAACACTTATTGGAAGACCACCCATTTACCAAAATTTTTAATTTTATGGATTTCCGTCGACACAATTCCACCATGCTTTAGTCCACACCGAGCCCCTATAGTTGAGAGTTTGTCAAATCAGTTTTAAGATAAAGGTCATTTGAGTTCTTTCAAGGCACACTGTCCTACCAACATACCAAGATGCATGCGAGAAATGAAAGACTATGGTTATGAAGATATCAATTGCCTTGGTGATTTTTATGGGCTTTCAAAAGTTGATGCGGCTGGAAATGTGATTCCTTATTATTATGGAAGAGGTCAGGAAGGAATATAAAGCATTTAAAATTCAAGTTACAACTGAATGGAGCGGCCGATCTTTTTGTGATACATCAGCCATCATTGGTTGCAATCAGCAATTGCATGAAAAATATGAAGGATTGCATACATTGATGTGCAATGGGCTTATGCAATGTGCCAATTCGGTTGCTTGTGAAAGAGGCTTCAACAAACTGCATCAGAAAGGCCATAGATCGGCAGTATTCGGCACTTTCTTGCACGCATAGATCGGCACTTGTTTTGTATTTGTGCCCGAAATCGAGTAACTGTAGCCTAATTTTGTTTGAGATGTTGTGGATTAGTGTGGAATTCATTCTTATTTTCTGAAGCCTTGAGAAAATTTCCATTTGACCACTTCCTTGTTCAAATCTATTTTTCTGGATGAATAAATTGCATGAATCCATAATGTTTTGGACAGTTTAGGATTCAGATTTAGTAGCAGGATGTTTGTTGATAGATTGATGAGAAATCCATCTATCCTACATAAATAAACTGATTGTTTCGGAAATCTTGAATTTTTTGGTTGCATGTGAGGATTTCTGGTTTTATAAGACTAATCCTCTTGTAGTTTCAGCAAACTAAAAATTGAAAACATGGAATGGATTGGGAATTGAAGATTCTCTAGAAAAAAGTTAGGATACCCCAACCTTTTATGCCATAACTCCTCCTTAGATAAAAGAGCAACTTCACAAAAGTTTGCATTCTCAAAAGAATTCAACTTGAAAATTCCACCATATCTAGATCCATTAGCTAGGATCTCATATTTTTCTTGATAAAGCAAGTTTTTCACTATCAAGCAACTTTCCAACACTAATGAAGTTCTTTGTAAGCTTAGGAACAAAAAGAACATTGGAAAGTGATAGAACTTTAGAAGAAGCAAGTTTCAATGGAATGTTGCCAATTCTATCAATAGAGCATTCATGATCAAATTTTGCAGTATAAATAGATCTTTTGAGTCCTTTATAAGATACAATAGAGTCAAAGGAATCCTTTGAACAACACATATGTGAAGAGGCTCCACTATCTATGTACCAAGCTCCATCTTTCTTGAAGGGTGATGAAGAAAAACTTGACACCATGAGTGATCCTTCTCCATCACTTGCAATAAAATCTTCTTCTATCTCTTTAGAGAGATTTGCTTCTTGAGTTGATTTTTCTTTTTGAAGCAATTGGAGGCATAGTGCCCCTTCTTGCCACAAAAGAAACACTTGACTTTCTTCTTCTTGGTCTTTGAAGCAGAAGGATGAGATGAGTCATCCTCTTCACTATCTTTGTCTCTTTCCTTGGCTTTTTCTTTGTTGAAAGCTTGAGAAAATTGGTTCTTGTTCTTTCCTTTATGCTTGTCCTTGACAAAGAGAGCTTTGTCACTTCCAATATGCTCGAGTTTGTTCATCCTAGAAAGTTTATAACTTTGCCTAGCTTCTTCAAAAATGAGAATTCCTTGAAGAGTTTCTAAATTGGGCAACTCCTCCTTAATAGCAAAGGATTGAACAAGATTATCATAGTCTTCTTTTAAGCCATTTAAAATGACTTGTACTAGGTCATCTTGGTTAATTGTAACACCAACACAAGCAAGCTCCCTATGAATATCTTTTACTCTCAAAACATAGTTTGATGCACTCTCCTCACTTCTTTGAAAATTTTAGAAAATTCGATTTCTAAGAGTGAGTATTCTAGAAGTATTCTTAGCTTCATAGATGGACTTCAGTGCATCCCAAGCATCTTAGCAAAGGTGCAAGATCCTATTTGTTGGCTGATTCTGTCGAATCTCCAAGATACTCGGACAGAGTAACTCAAGAGCACCTCTCACCTTAGACCGAGGAGGTCTCTGAGAAGACGAGACGAACGAAGACTGAGAGCCGAGTATGAGAGTCGAGAAATGTTAGTTAGTAATAACAAGCAATAACTGTATAAGCCTCATGGTGAATCCCGGAAGATGGAATGATCATGTAGGAACTAGTATTTCTAAGCAAAATGTAATAAATGCAAGTAGACCCCTCTTAAAGAAAGTAGAGTGAGCCACCTTTTGATGGTGACCTCTAGTGGAGAGCAATATTCCACTTGTAATTTGTGAAATGTGGAAATTCCACTAGGATGCCACCTACTTATTTAAGAGACTCCCTCTTTGTGAAGAGGAGCTTTTTGTGATTTGTATCAACTCCATGCTGAAATGAGAAGAGCCTTCACGAGTTTGGTGCAACCATTGAGCTCCTTGATCATGCTTGTTTCTTGAGTGATGCATTTGCCCTTCCCTCCTTTTGTGTGTGGTTGTGGAATGTAGAGTGGATTAGATTTCCTACTTTTGTAGAGTGGATTAGATTTCATGTTTTCTTGTGGATTAATGTAGGAGCCAGCATTCAAGTAAACTAAATAGGCTGGATCTGTGGTGTGAATCTTGCATATCTTTGACAATCCAGTTCTTGATGTTCTTGGAATGTCCAAAAATCAATGGACTGGTTGGCTTCTTGATTCTTGGACTTCTAACATGTTGTAGAATAGTTCTTGTTTCTTGTTTATTAGTTTATGCAAATGTAGCTCAGTGTTAATGTAGTGTAGGCTCTAATTTCAGTCCGTTTTAAGTGTAAGTAGCAGTAGAAACTATTGAACGTTCATTAGTTTACATGATGATCTGTGAATGAGCATTCTTGGTTTGCATCTCTATGTAGAATGCAAGTGTGTTCAAGAGTGACGTCCCTGAGTAGTCCTCTGACAGGCAGGACAAGAAAAGAAATTACTACAACGTCTACTTGTTTTCTTTTGCCTAGTTTGGCATTGTAACATCAAGAAACCATCTAACGAATGCCTTTGAGCCTGGTAACAGGCAAAAACGGTTACGGAAAAGTGTCCAGAAAGAATCGTACTTGAACCCCAATGCATACTACATCCAACAGCACAGCAACAAAGTCCACACTCAGATTACTGCACACACACTCCAATTCTTTCACCACATCTGAGTTTCCACAACTGAACAGAGCCACTTCAATGGCTATCTCCTCGCCCATATCCACAGGCTGTTACAATCGCAAATTCGTTGTCCTTGCAAACACACTAACAGACCTGGATTTGATTCTCCTCAAGCTCACGCTCCTCCCATTCCTCACGCTTGAAATCTCAACCGGAGCCCCAGCTTCGAATCTCAACCGACACACATTGTCCAATCTCAACCGACGGTCATCCGTTACCTCAACCGATGGTGATCTATTGAATTCTCAACCGACGGCCTATCTCAATTTTCAACTGACATCCTGTATCACATCTCAACCATCGGCCTGCTTCAATTCTCAACCGATGCACTGCTTCAATTCTCAACCGACGCAGTTCTATATGTCCTAGACAGAAGCAGTTCCTTACCACTTCCACACATCGCATTCGCCCATCGCAGCCGCATCAAACCATAATCAGACTCCTTATGGCTATCCTCGACCACACCCACCACAACAACAGCCTTACAACCGCATTATTTCGCATCCATCCATAATCACACTACAACAACATACCTTCGCAAACTCCCCACATCACGAACACCGCAAGTAGCCGCATCCCACTCGTTCACCGTAGACACTACAATCTACCGCAACACCTGCATTGCATTGTCTTGGCTGCCTTCCATCGTCGCAACAACAGCACCACCGTAGTTGTCCGCATTACCATTGCAGCTGACCGTATCCCCACCGCAACAGTTGTTTTTCATTCGTTCACCGTAGAAACCGCAATCCACAACAGCTCACCCTTGAACGGTCCTGCCGTTTTCGACTACACTTCACCTTGAACAATCGTGCCTGCTCTGGGCCGTTGCAACCACATTCCATTGTAAACGACTGCATCCCATTCAGCCGTCATCACGTCTTCCTCCACACAGCCCTTCCACACCTCCAGCTCCCTCACATTGTCTCCACTAGAGCCGAAGCCATTCTCTCAGATCTCGACCGACATCCATTCTCTCAGATCTCGACCGATGCGCTACAATTACATCTCGACCAACACCCATTCCCTCAGATCTTGACCGATGCGCTACAGTTACATCTTGACCGACAGCCCTCAGTGAGATCTCGACCGACGGCCTGCTATCAGATCTCAACCGATTAGATCTCAATCGACGATTAGTGTTACATCTCAACTGATGGCCGTCAATCAAATCTCAACTGACGGTTAGCATTAGATCTCAACCGACGATTAGTGTTACATCTCAATCAACGGCCCTCAATAAAATCTCAATCGACGTCCTCCGTTAGATCTCAACCGATGCCCATCTCTCAGATCTCAACCGACGGTTCGTATTAGATCTCAACCGACGACCATCCAGTCCAATCTCAACCGACGGCCTGCTTCCACCAACCCAGATCCACGCTAGCCACATACAGTTCCAACGAGATCAAAACTGATACGCACGGCCTATCTCAAAACCACAACCTGCATTAACGATCTATCTGACAATTTATCTTTCTATTGAAATGTTGTAAACGAGAGCCACGACATGGGCCTACATCTGCATTAAGCCATCGTGATTGCATCAGCCTCTGCACCATAGAGATCACATTCAATGCAAACCTTCGCAACGTCTGCACGTAAACCCACTCCACGCCACTGCATCGAAAAGAAACCACCCTCCGCATTGCCCCGTGACCACCACACCACACACGACCGGCCTCCACCACCATCATAGCCCCAGACCGCAACAGCCCGCAACGAATCACAACCCACCGTATTCACCAACACACTCCCTCCACCATCAGGACTGTAATCTAGGCCATCCTTCCTTCACCCGTATTCCAATCCCCCCATCGTTACCCCATCGTAACCGCCATTCACCGCAACTTACCCAACCACCGCATTCGCACTGCACCACACACCATTACCACTGCAGCTAACTGTTTCCCCACTGCAACAACAGCTTTGCACTCGTCAGAGCCGCATCCAACCGCAATTACACCGCCGTAAAGATGCCCTCGGCCACCCGCACCACTCCACCTTCACCCGTTTCCGCCCCACACAACCACAATCGCCCATCTCAGCCGTAAATAGACCGCACTTGACTGCCAAAACCACAATTGACCATCATCAGACAACCCTACGACTGCCCACGGCCACCTCCTCCGCCCTTAATCGCACTCATCCCATTCCATTGCACCCTTGCGATGACCCTTCGATCTCGTCCGCAGGGGTTCCACACCATCTTAACTGGACCACATCCACGCCAGACCATAACAACTCACTCCACATTTTCTTTACATCCACCAACGTCAATCTTCGTCTACATCTGATACACTCTGACTTTGTTCATCTTCCATGCCTCTCCACTTGTTTTAATCACACACGCACCTAACAAAAACCAACTCACACTACAATCGAACCATAGCTACCGCAAATTCCCACAACCACCACCTTATGCCTACCCAAGGACCCCTCGCCCACAAACATTCACTAAAACAACACTCACCCGTCTCCAACGACATCAACCGCATCCCTTTGTCCTCAACCACACTAGACCGCAACCAGACCGCTGTAACCGCAATTGTCCGTTGCATCCGCAAGTGTCCGCTACAACCGTAATAGACCGCTGACACCACACACGTCCGCTGACACCACTAACACCGTAATCCACCGTAGTTACTTATCTTCCTCACCTCCACAACAGACCGCAATTCTACGGCATACGACTACCCACGGCCACCTTCGACCGCTATAACCGCAAACGACCGCCACCCCACCGTAAACAGTAGGGACCACAAAAAAAAAAAAAAAACAAAGAACACCAAAAAAAACACCAGTACTCAATGGACCAACAAAACGATCCTCAAGTCCCTAGCGATTATTTATACGAGATCAAGTTTCCTATAGCTGAACAAATCAGACGTCATAGGTTCTACCAAATGCGGGCCGAACTCCAAGAGCCATCCACAAACCCATTCGATGGACAAGAACATAATAAAGCCGAGTCTTCATGCTCACGACCCCATTTTTCTGGTGCTGAGCCCTCACGGGTCAGAACCAACCCTAATGGAGTCCCTGCTACCCACGGAGCTCATCTTGAGAGACGTACACCAAAACTAGACCTACCAAAGTTTGACGGTACTTTGAACCCTCAAAGATTTTTACAAATCTTTGAGAATGCATGTGATGTGTATGGCGAAACATCTCCTGATGCTATGGTCCAATTGTTTTTTATGACCATGATTGCTAAAGCACGTGATTGGTTTTTCAACCTTGATCATGACAAAAAGACAGATTGGTCAATTTTGAAATAATCCTTTATCAAACGTTTTAAGCCCTTACGCTTGGTAGAGAGTCCTTTTGTCAAATTGAATAACATCAAAATGACAAAAGATGAACGTGTACGAGACTATATCAAGCGTTTCAAACGTCTCAAAAGTCAAGTACAAGAACAACCCTCCGAACATATGCTCATCATCTGGTTTTTAGTCGGCCTTCCAAGATGGATTAGACGCGAGCTTAAATCCAATGATGAATACACGAGTCTAAAGTTAGCTATGTCTGATGCCATCAAGGAAGAAGACAAAGGATCAGATGTTGACGAATCTAGGGAAAGGCGAACACCACGTGCTCCTGTCCATGAGTCAAAGCCGATCGAGGACACTCGAGATCAGCTTTGGAAATCCCAGTTGGAGTTGCTTAATAAGCAACATCAACTACAGATGGAGAAACTCACCAATGAGTTTCAAACTACCTTGACGTCTATCCAAAGCAGTATGTCTGGTAAGCCAAACCCTACACAGGTAGCTTATAGACGAAAAACAATATGGTGCCCACACTGCCGAGCTACGCATCCTGTTGATGCTTGTCCTTCATGTCAACCTATCCACGCACATACAGTTCAACAATATGAAGAACACCCATCACAATCTGGAAATGCCTTGCTTTATCAAGAATATCCATCAGAAATTCCAAAACCATTAGCCATACAAGATGGCTATGCCGTTATACAAGGGCCACTGCACACCAGATGTTTCGTTTGTGGTGAAATTGGCCACTTCATAATTGATTGTCCAGTCAAGACCAAGTACCATCCTGAGTGTCCCGACTGTATCAGGAGACACAGTTTCAAAAATTGTCCAAAACAACTGATCAAGATCCTACCTACCCGTCACGTCAGTTATGAATCACAATAGGATCCTCATGACAACACAACACGAGCACCATAGCAACCCAATAGTTAAACCTGCTACCCAATCGAGAAGTTTCTTGCAAACTTTTACAACACCGCACAATATGCCAGCGCCATAATGCAAAAAGACACTAATATGAAATGAGTCCTTGTCGAAAGAAAGTGAAACCGATATTTTGTCATCTGCTACAATGTCTAACCAAGAGCAATCGCCACAGGGAATTGACAGTTTTTCTCCCTTTCTACAAACTCCAATCTATTTGTCTTTCCACATGCTAATCAGATTTCCAATGTGCCAATACACAACAAATCTAGGATTTGAAAATCCACTTAGAGATTTGGTTCTGAATCTCTTGCTCGACGAGTTTCTTCGGACATAGTACCTCACCCATACCTGCATCTCAAGCTATATGTTACAACATATGTTATCAATGATGGTAGATTTTTGTGTCACCAACCCTGCCTTGTTTTGACAAGGGCATGTCATATTAAGTCACATTACTCTACAAAACAAAAGGAATATTGCAATTGTCAAGGTACATTATCAATGTTGATGAATGCAAGTTTTGTTAGACAAGTGCACTACAGTTCTCACTCTTTGTCACGTTTGTTTATTTTCTTGTTTCTCTTCACCTATTTTGTGTGATTGATTTTTGCATGAGGAATAGCTACTGCACGAGAGTCTTCTATAGATCATCTCCAGAACACATTTTTATTCATCTATCCATCTTCAGATTCCCATGCACAAAAAGTTAGGATTCTTGAGAAATATGGGAAATCCATGTCAAATTGAAGTTGATTCCTCCATCTCATTGCCATATTCATCTTCGAGTCAACTACAACAAGATTGAAACAAATTTAGTTAAAATTTGTTCAATCTTTAGTCCAGTCACATGTTCAACAAGTTTTAACTACGTGTTCCACACGCAGATCCAACCTTGAACATGACCAGTTACCAGCAACAATATCTCCACCAACAGATTTTTTGGAGGTAGAGAGGTGATTTGCTTGGATCCACTAGAGCAGCTACTGCCAACAACAACACCAGCAAGATCGACAGCCAAGGTCACAAGTCAAATATGAAAATGACAAGGCTAAGAAGATAGATGGGCAATCCAAAGAGACTCAATCAGAAGAAGTACCCCAGTCACGACAAAAATTCTTCAGAAAGGGAAACACAAACATTGGGAAATCAGTCTCTTTCTTCAACCAACCTCTTGCCATACTTTTGCGCCCATTTTCATGCCTATCGTCCACACCATCTACCGTTGTCACCACCATCCTTCCTTCCATCTGTTTGTTTATCATCCGTTTACTGTTCTTCTGAGAAATCCCAAGTTTTGATAGTGGAGAGCAATATTCCACTTGTAATTTGTGAAATGTGGAAATTCCACTAGGATGCCACCTAAGGAGCTCTCTTGCTTATTTAAGAGACTCCCTCTTTGTGAAGAGGAGTTTTGTGTGATTTGTATCAACTCCATGCTGAAATGAGAAGAGCCTTCATGAGTTTGGTGCAACCATTGAGCTCCTTGATCATGCTTTTTTTTTAGTGATGCATTTATGATCTTGCCCTTCCCTCCTTTTGTGTGTGATTGTAAAATGTAAAGTGGATTAGATTTCATGCTTTTGTAGAGTGGATTAGATCTCATGTTTTCTTGTGGATTAATGTAGGAGCCAGCATTCAAGTAAACTAAATAGGCTGGATTTGTGGTGTGAATCTTGCATATCTCTGACAATCCAGTTCTTGATGTTCTTGGGATGTCTTGGTTGGTTTCTTGATTCTTGGACTTCTAACATGCTGTAGAATAGTTCTTGTTTCTTGTTTCTCAGTTTATGCAAATGTAGCTCAGTGTTAATGTAGTGTAGGATCTGAAATCAATCTGTTTTAAGTGTAAGTAGCAGTAGAAAATGTTGAACGTTTATTAGTATACATGCTGATCTGTGAATGAGCATTCTTGGTTTGCATCTCTATGTAGAATGTAAGTGTGTTCAAGAGTGACGTCCCTGAGTAGTCCTCTGACAGGCAGGACAATAAAAGAAATTGCTACAACGTCTACTTGTTTCCTTCTACCTGGTTTGGCACCGTAACATCAAGAAACCATCTAACGAATGCCTTTGAGCTTGGTAACAGGCGGAAACGGTTCTGAAAAAGTGGCCAGAAAGAATCGTAGGAAAAACAGGAGAGGATCAATCAACACTATTTCTCTCGGAATCTCATTAGAGACATTCATTTTAATGAAATGCAAAGCCATTCTAGCTCTCTTCTTATACTTTGGTATTTCAAGTTGTGCTTGAGGCTCCTCCTCAATACCAAGTACTATGTCCATAACATCCTGGAGTATTAAAATAGACTCCATCCTTACCTTCCATATTGAGTAATTAGAGGTACTTAGTCTTTCACTTGCTTCTAGGAGATACCCTCCCACAGATGCCATATTGTGAAGACTTCTTGTTACTTGACAATTATATGTTTGAGCTTGTTCCAATCAGACTAAATGTTGCTACTCTCTTTCACTATAGGTATTTTCAAGGACGTATTACCTTCCTATGTGAAAAACTTACAACTGTATTTGAGATAGATCTCAAATATTCCACAAAGCAAGATAATCTAGATCAGTCTCTCAAAATGGATTGAGGTAAATAAACAAGTTTGAATTTTACTTTTGGCACGTGTTAGATGCTCCAAAAGAAAATACTAATGATACTCAGAAGGCTCAAAAGTGTTCAATGACATCAAACTTTGTCTTGATCTTTAGTTTCTTGTGTTGGATACTCAAAACAATGGACTAAGAATCAAGCAAGATTGAATCAAATCAAAAAGTGGTCACTTGGATTTTGGACCTCTCCCAACCCTCTTTAAGAGCTTATAACTCTTGATAGACACATTAGATTGATTTGGGATCAATTGAAATGGAAATTACTCTTCATAAGCTTTCCATCAAGCTATAACACCACTATCTTTGGACCACATAGCAAGGAAATAAAGGGGACTGAAAATATCTGACTTTCACATGTGCAAAATTCCAGAATTCCATACAATGTCAGTTCTGACCTAAAAATTTAGTTTCTATCCTCTTTGATCAAAATGCTTTTCAAGGAAAGATAAAGAAAAGTGATTAACTGATTTTTTTGCTTGAATTAGCTCAAAATTCAAATGTGAATGATCTTATTAAGCTTTATGATTAGCACACAAACTGATTCTAGATTGAATTTCAAGATCTAGTACAGAATTTGATGGCTTAATCACAATCTAGCATGCTAAGAATCAAAGAATGATAGCTTTGATTACAAGACAGAGAAAGTACAAGAATTTAGTGTATGAGCATAAGCGTCAGCACGAGTTAGAGAGAGAAAGAGAGAGAGATATTCAAGCAAATGATAGTGTAGATCCAAAATGGCATGGAATAGCTTCAAAGCTTGGTTCTTCATCAAAGATTATGAGAATGACTACACATATTTATGGTGTTTGAGGTAGCTCAAGGTAGAACCACATCCATCCACCTTCCATCCACATCTATTAGTGAGATCTAGAGTATTAGTGACATTTGTCACTTCTCATGCATGCATTTCTACCTACTTTTACCAAGTGTCATTTTTCTAACTAGAATTGTACACATCATCATGCATGTGTCCATTTCACTTTGTGCATGCCTTGCATGTCACTAAGGATCACTTACAACCATTGCATGTGATATGCCACGAGTTTCTACAAGCATATTAATGACATTTCTAAGTCTACAATCTATATACAAGTTGTATACTATCAACTAGACTTGAGAAACCCATATAGCTCGAGTTCCTTCTAGGCCAAATTTGGCATTTACATGAAGAAACAACAAACTTACATAGACAAAAACTTTGTAGCAAGCCTAAAGTCAATATAGATGATTTTTCCATTTTTAACAAATTTTGGCCTAGAAGAAACTCGAGCTACATGGTTTCTTGAGTCTAGTTGGTCATATACAACATGCGTATAGAATGTAGACATAGAAATGCCAATTATGGCTTGTAGAAACTTGTGGCATATCACATGCAATGATTGTAAGTGATCCAAAGTGACATGCAAGGCATGCACAAAGTGAATTGGACACATGCATAGTTATTTGGACAAATTTAGTTTAGATTTTGACACTTGGTAAAAGTAGGTAGAAATGCATGCATGTAAAGTGACAAATGTCTCTAGTTTGCTAGTTATCACTTTTAGATGTGGATGAAAGTAGGAGAGAGATGGTTCTACCTCGAGCTACCCCAATCTCCATAAATATGTGTAGGCTCTCTCATAACTTTTGATGAAGAACCAAGCTTTGAAGCTATTCCATGTCAATTTGGATCTATCATATTGTTTACTTGAATTTTGCTCTCTCTTTCTCTCTCTAACTCGAGTAGAGGATTATGCTAGTGCATTAAATTCTTGTACTTTTTCTCTTTTGATATTGAATGTAATCATTCTTTGATTATTAGCATGCTAGATTGTGCTTTGGCCACAAACTCTTGTACTAGATCTTGATATTCAATCTAGAATCAAATTATGTGCTAAACACACTGGCTTAACAAGATCATTCACACTTGAGGATTGTTCCCCACACGTGTAAACTTGCTGGAATTTTATCATGGTATCAGAGCCAAATTAAGCTTTCCATGCTATTATCACTGATTGTGCAAGAATTTGTGAGCTCAATTCAAGCAAAAAAGTTTTTTATGACTTTTCTTTACCTTTTCTTGAAAAGTGTTTGGATCAAAGAGGATAGAATCAAGATCTTCATATAGAAATTGACATTGTACGGAATTCTGGAATTTTGCACGTGTGAAAATTAGATATTTTCAGACCTCTTTATTTCCTTCATCTTCGGTCCAAAGATATTGATCTTATAGCTTAATGAAAAGCTTATAAGGAGTACTTTCCATTGCAATTGATCTCAAATCAATCTGATGTGTCTATCAAGAGTTATAAGCTCTTAAAGGGCGTAGAGAGAGCTCCAAAATCTGAGTGACCACTTTTTTGATTTGATTCAATTTAGCTTGATTCACAATCCATTGTTTTGAATAATCAACACAAGAAACTTGAGATCTAGACATAGTTTGGAGTTATCGAACACATTGAGTCTTTTTTGAATCAATAGTGTTTTCTTTTGAAGAATTTTAGACGTGCCAAAAGTAGAATCAAAACTTGTCTATACTCCTCAATTCATTTTGAGAGATTGATCTAGTTCATAGAAAGCATAGATTTATAGTTGGGGCCTCCCAACTATAAATCTATGTTTTCTATGACTGAGAATGATAAGGCTATTGGCCTACCAAGATCACTTTCCAAAGATATCAAGTTATGTGCGGCTTGTGCTATTGCAAAATCACATAAAAAGCCATATCAAAAGTCTTTTATTAAGACTTCTCATCCTTTGAAATTAATTCACGGATTTTCATTTTTCTTCCTCAAAAAGTATTGGTCTTGCAACTTGTTTTGTTCTTCATTGATAATTTTACAAGATATACTTGGTTGTACCTTCTTTCTTCAAAAGCTATGGTGTTTGAACACTTCCTAGTTTTCAAAGCTTATGTTGAAAAACAGTTTTCTTTCCAAGTTGAAGCTTTGAGATGTGATGGAGGAGGTGAATACATCTCCAACAAGTTCTATGATTATTGTGAGGTTGAAGAGATTAAGAGAGAGTTTTCTTGTGCTTATTCCCCATCTCAAAATGGGGTTGTTGAAAGAAAAAATTGATTTCTATGTGAATGTGCTAAAGCAATCCGAGTTGAAGCTTCTTTGCCTATTGAATATTGGGGAGAAGCAATTAATTGTGCAAATTATTTGTGCAATAGATCACCTCACAATACACTTGCAGGAAGATCACCATATGAAGTCTTATACAAGAAGAAACCTAAGGTTGATCACCTAGAGTTTTTGAATGTGCTTACAGAATTTGTGTTCCCTCTACCTCAATTACAATTGAGAGTAGAGATGTTATTTTTGATGAGAATAAAAATAACACCTTTGATGAGGCCGAGATCAAAGATTCTCAAAAGGATTCTCCTATCATCACCCTTGAAGATTATCATGGAGAGATGGGGCCGAGAATTGAGGAGGAGTCACCTCGAGTCTTCTCACCAAGGAGACCACAAAGAGAAAGATCTAAGCCTAAGAGGCTCTCATATGGAGATAAAGGCAAACACATGGAACTCAACTCCACTAATTATGCATATTTTGTTTCACATGAAGAGCCAAAGGATGTACGTGAAGCACTCAACCAAAAAGAATGGTTTCTAGCCATGAAGGAGGAATATGATGCATTGATTGCCAGCAAGACATGGGATCTTGTGGATCTTCCATCCAACAAGCACATTATTAGTTGCAAATGGGTTTTTTGAGTCAAATATAATCAAGATGGCACAATCAACAAATATAAGACAAGACTTTGTGCAAAGGACTTTGCTCAAGTTTATGGACTTGATTATGACAAGACTTTTGCTCCAGTTGCAAAGACAATATCAATTAGAATCATCATTTCTATTGCTTGTTTTTTCAAATGGCAAGTTTTTCAACTAGATGCCTCAAATGCTTTTTTAAATGGATATCTAGAAGAAGAAATTTATATGGAACAACCCCTTGGGTTCATCCAAGACGAGACAAAAGTTTGCTTGCTCTTCAAAAGTCTCTATGGACCAAAGCAAGCACCAAGATCATGGTATTCTCGACTTAACACTTTTCTTATCTCACTAGGATTCAATCTTAATAACTATGATCCTTCCTTGTATGTCAAGTTCTATGATAGTGATATTGTCATTCTTCTAATTTATGTTGATGATATTATCCTAACAAGAGGTTGTATCAATTTAGTTGAAGAAACCAAAATTGCACTTGGAAAAGAATTCAAGATGCAAGATCTTGGAAAAATTCATTACATCTTAGAATTAGAGATTGACTTCCACAATGAGAAAGCTTTTGTTTGTCAATCCAAGTATGCTCTTTCAATGTTGAAAAAGTTTATTATGCTAGATTGTAAGAGTATTGATACTCCTATGGAGAAAATTGTAAAAGACTAACAAAAGTGAGGAAAGATCCTTCGTGGACGTCACTCTTTTTAGGAGTCTTATAGGCTCCTTAATTTGGCTCACCATAACTAGGCTTGATGAAAGTTTGAGTGTTCATAAGTTGAGCCAAGCTATGCAAAATCCTACTATTCATCATTGGAAAATGACCAAACG
Organism: Diphasiastrum complanatum; assembly: GCA_029204225.1. NCBI lineage: Eukaryota > Viridiplantae > Streptophyta > Lycopodiopsida > Lycopodiales > Lycopodiaceae > Diphasiastrum > Diphasiastrum complanatum. The sequence continues at coordinate 90,429,637 of CM055092.1, read as the reverse complement.
GGTACTTAGTTACATATCTTCAACCTATGATTATGGTTTATTATACAAAAGTGAAGATCTTTCCATTGTTGGCTATTCCGACTCGAATTTTGCTAGAGATAAAATAGATCGGAAATCTACAAGTGCATATGTCATATACCTTGGAGGAAATTTAATATCTTGGCTTTCTAGAAAGCAAGATACCATATCACTCTCATCTTGTGAAGCTGAATATAAGGCACTTACTACTACAACAAAGAAGTGCTTTGGATCAAGAGGTTGCTTTTGGATCTAAAGAAGATGATCTACCATTAATCATGTGTCACAATATCGTCGTAGAATCGTGTGTGGGCGTGAGCGGCAGGGGAAGCTTGAGTATTGAGCATGGCGTGTAGGAATGGAAACGCAACAGCTAGCAATAGAATTATTCAAGTAGAAGAATTCATATAGAATATGCAAATGAACGACGTAGTAGTGAGCCAAAAATTGCACTATGATAAAATCAACAGTGAGTACAAGAGCTTGAAGTAATAACTTCAGCTTGCTGAGCGTGATAACACTGGCTACAAATAAAAATTCTGATTGAAAGAGAAATTCAAAATAACTCAATTTTTAAAATTCACACTTACATAACTTGAATCAACTAATATATAGATTTACACGTGTCGAGGAACAAAATGTCTTACAAGTCTTTAATGCTATTTACGCTAGTCTTTCATATGTACAGAGTTGGTAACCGCTAACTGCATTTGGGATATTTAGTTGTCCAGCTATTTTAGGGTTGTTGATAAGTTGGTGACGTCGGTCAGCCAATGTAGGACATTTGCTTAATACTGTTGTAGTTAAGATGGCCAAGTTTGACATGTCACAGCATATCAGTTGATTCAGAAGTAGTTGTGTGAAGAGCTTGACTATTAGAAGAATATCAATGGCTGAGTTTGTAAAGATAGCCGATTCTTCTTCCGTAGGCTAGCACCTTCCAAGATTTGACAAGGATTGTGCAGCCATTTGTATCGAATTTGACCCTCCGACCTGAATAAGTGATTTAGCTAACTGAGAGCAGATTCTTGGTCAGATCTGGAATGTGGAGAACGTTGGACAACAACTTGACTTCACCTTTTTTGAACTCAACTCTAACTGTTCCTTCACCTTCGATTGAATGAAAGGAGTTGTCTCCAAGTTGCACAACTCGGGAGTGGGTGAATGACTTGTAGTTTTTGAACCAATCGCGATGGTGAGTCATTTGTTGAGTTGCTCCAGAGTCTAGATACCAGGAATCGATATATTGTTGTTCTCCGAATTTAGTCATGAAAGCTGCTTCATCTTCTTCTTCTTCTTGTCGCTGATTTGAGTGACTGGCTGTAGCACTACGTGCTTGTTGTTGAAACTGCTTCTTCTTTTTGTTGTTGTACTTCAAAGTTCGATAGTCCTTGATTTCGTGGCTAGTCCTGTTACAGTATCTGCACAAAAGTTTCTGCATTGGTTGGAATAATGAAGAGCTTGAATTTGATCTTGAACCAGAATTTGGTCCAGACTGCATGTTGCTCTTCTTGTTAGTAGAGCCTGATTTTATAGACCTCTTGGATCTAAACTTCTGATTTTTTGAATACAAAGCTTGAGGATCTGATCCTGAGTCTGAGGAGGATGTTGATCTTTTGATCTCCTCTTGTAGGAGCAGTGAGATTACTCTTGATAGAGTGAGGTGCTCCTGGGTAAAAATTGCCATTACCCAATTTTCGTAGGCTTCTAGTAGACTCGATAGTAGAGTCATGAGCGCATCAGAATATTCTATGATTGAGTTGGTTGCAGTCATCTACTCCATAAGATTTTTAAAAGTGATGAGGTGCTCTGAAATACTATCTGCATCAAACATTCTGAGGGTGAAGAATTTCTTCCTCAGATGAAGCTTGGATGTAACGTCTCGAATGTCGTAGAGAGTTGCTAGGATGTCCCATGCATCCTTAGCTATCTGAGCAGTACGTATGTAGTTGATCTGAGTGTCCTTGATGTTGAGGGTGGTCATGGCAAATTCTTTGCCAAAACTAAGTCTCCACTTGGTGATGACGGTTGCATCACCTTCTAGTTTGAGCTCTGTGCCATCAACGATGTCCCATAGTTCTTTGGCTAGAAGTATAACCTTCATCTTGAATTTCCAGAGATAGTAGTTATCTCCATTGAGTTTGTCAATGAGAGATGAATTGGATGATGGATCCATTCTGGCTGAATGAGTTCGTTGGTAGAAACAATGATTGTCGTAATACTGTTGGCTGCACATTTTCTAGAAAAACATCTTGATAGAAACAAGACTGATAATTCGTAGTAGAAATGCAGATTACTAAAATGCCTGCTCTGATACCATGTCATAAAATCGTGTGTGGGTGTGAGCGGCAACGGAAGCTCAAGTATCAAGCGTGGCATGTAGGAATGGAAACGCAACAATTAGCAGTAGAATTATTCAAGTAGAAGAATTCATACAGAATGTGCAATTGAACAATGTAGTAGTGAGACAAAAATTGCACTCTGATAAATATCAACAGTGAGTACAATAGCTTGAAATAATAACTTCAGCTTGCTGTGCGTGATAATGCTGGCTACAAATAAAAATTCTGATTGAAAGAAAAACTCAAAATAACTCAATTTTTAAAATTAACACTTACATAGCTTGAATCAGCTAGTATATAGATTTACAAGTGTCGAGGAACAAAATATCTTATAAGCCTTTAATGCTATTTATGCTAGTCTTTGCATATGTACAAAGTTGGTAACCGCCAATCGCCTTTGGGATATCTGGTTGTCCAGCTGTTTTAGGGTTGCTGATAAGTTGGCAACGTCGATCAGCCCAATGTAGCAAAAAGCAAAAAAGCCAAATCCCTTAGACTGAAGGTATGCAACTCTTGAAGATGCCCTTACACTAAAGGTATGTAAATCCTTAAGGCGTCCTTAGATTCAAGGTAGCGAAAAAGTCGAAAAAGCCAAAAAAAGTGCCTTACACTGAAGGCAGTGAAGAAGGCGAAGGTGCCTTAGATTTAAAGGTAGCAAAAAAGACGAAGATGCCTTTAAAAAATGATTTCTAAGACATTCTGGCCACTTGGCCAATGTGTCGCATTTTTTGCTAAGGAACAAAAAAGACGAAGGTGCCTAAAAAATTGTTTTAAGGTAAAAGAAAAAAAAATGTGGAGGTCCAAAAATATGAAGTCAGCCTTCGGATTTTCAGGATGCTCATTACTTGAATGATTTGTTTAAGGCTGAACATAAAACATCTAACACTGTGGATCCTGAAAAACTTTGAACTTCAGATTTAACATATCGTTGAATCTGAGATGTTGCTCCTTTGATAGAGCCTTTGTAAAGTATTATGCTGCCATGTAATTTGTTCTGCAGAATATCAATTCTACTTCCTTACTGTGTACTTTCTCTCTAAGGTAATGATACCTGATTTCAATATGTTTGCCTTGAGAGTGAAATCTCGGATTGAGAGATAGCACTATTGTACTTTGATTGTCACAATAGATTGTTGTAGGAAGTGTTTGTGTAAGATTGAGGTTTGCAAACAGTTTCCTGAGCCAGATCGTCTCTTTGGTTGCATTTGTGACAGCTATGTATTTGGATTCCATTGATGACAGTGCAACTGAGGTATGCTTCTAGCTGCTCCATGACATTGGGCCTTGGTTGTATAAAAATACAAATCTAGAGGTTGATTTTTTGGTGTCGACACCTGTCCAATTTGCATCTGTCTTCAAGGATGTTGACAGTTTGGTTGCCTCTGTAGTAGATGCTGAGAGTTGTCGTTGCTTAGATGTACTTCATGACCTTTGTTGGCGCTTTCCAATGAGCTACGCTTGAATTTGATAGGAACTGGCTAAGTGTACTGACTGAATATGCAAGGTCTGGTCCTATGCAGATCATTGCATACATCAGTGAGCCGATGATGGATTGAAATGGATAGCGCTTCATCTCCTCCTTTTCTACCTCAGGTTGAGGAGACTGTTCCTTTGATAGCTTTAGTCTAGGATTGAGTGAAAAGAGACTGGGTTTGCAGTTGGCCATTCTATACTTTTTTAGCACGTTGTTGAGATATCATTGATGACTTATAAAGATCATTCTACTGGGTCAATCTCGTTGAATTTGAATTTTGAGACAATAGTGGGCTGGACCCATTCAGTCATCTTGTATTCTTGGGCCAACATGCATTTTGTATCCTTCATTAGATTCAGATTATTACTGAATAAGAGTGTATCATCTACGTAGAGAGTGATAATGATGAAGTAATCTGATATAGACTTGAAATAGACATTCAAGTCTACTGAGTTTGGAATGAAACCATTCTCTATCATAAATGTGTTGATCTTCTAGAACCAGGCTTGGGGTGACTGTTTCAATCCATAGAGCGCCTTGTGGATTTTGCATACAAGGTGTTGTTGCTTGTCATTGAGTTCATAGCCCTCTGGCTGCGTCATGTAGATCTCCTCTTTGATGGTTCCATTGAGGAAAGCGGACTGGACATTCATCTGGTGGACTTCAAGGTCTGTCGCGACTGCAAAGGAGAGGAGTAGGCGGATCGAAGCATGATTGACGACTGGGCTGAAGATTTTTAAGTAATCTAGATCTGGAATCTGGGAAAAGCCCTTGGCGACTAGCCTGGACTTGTAACGATTTAGCTTGCCTTCAGTGTCATACTTTGCCTTGAATATCCATTTGCATGGAATTGGTTTCTGGTCCTTTGGCAGCTCAGTTAGTGTCCATGTTTGATTCTCCATAAGAGAATTGAATTCAGTGTCCATCGTTGCTTTCCACTAGTCAACATCAGAAATAGACATCACCTCAACAACTGTGTTTGGTTCCTACACAAAGTAGCAAGCCGAATCATCCATAAATCTGGATGGAGGCTGTCTAGACATGTTCGACCTTCTAGGTTGAACTTTGGTCGTCTGATGTGGGTTGATCGTTGAGGTTCTGACTCATCGTTTGAGTCAGCGTCAAGATTTTGTAGTTGACTCTCTAGATTGAAATTGACTGGTTGCTCGATCTGTGAGTCAGAATTATCAGTAGCTTTTCCTTTGTGGTCGATGAATTGGTCTTCCACAAAAATGACATCTCTACTGGTGAATGCCTTCTTGGTATCCAAATTGTAGAGTTTGTATGCCTAGTGATTTTGGAAATAGCCGATGAAAATCGTTTTTCTGCTCTTGTCATCTAGCTTTCTTCTTAGATCCTCAAGGATCTGAACGAAAGCGATGCATCCAAACACTCAAATATGTTTGAGTGGTGGTTTTGATCATGTCCACACCTCATAAGGTGTCTTGCCATTCAAGGCTTTAGTGATGGATCGATTCTACAAGTAGGCGGTTGTAGTAACGGCTTTTGTCCAGAATTTCTTTGCAAGAGAGGCATGGGCCATCATGCTCTTGGCACTTTCGATAAGTTTCTGGTTCTTTCGTTCAGCTACACCATTGGACTGAGGTGAGTAGCTGGTTGTGTATTGTTGAAGTATCTCGTTGGCCTTGCAGAACTCCTTGAATTATGTGGAGATGTACTCTCTTCCTCCATCTGTGCGTAGAGCCTTGATCTTCCTCTGGGTCTGGTTTTCTGTAGACGCCTTGAATTTCTTGAAGAACTTGAATGCTTGCTATGTATTCCAAGCTTCCATAGTGAGAAGATAGAAAATTTTTGGAGCTCATTGGCAATCTCAAGCTAGTTCACTATGTACATTGAGTTTTTGTGATCCAAATGAAACCAAATCAATTTCCACTTGTTTCTCAGGTTGAAGGCCGTACTACAGCCTGTAGTAGACACGTATGGGCTTGGATTTCAATCTTTATCAATGCTTTTGATTGTTAATGCTTGTTGTTTGTCAAATTACCAATCTAGATCAACTTTTTTGTGTCTAGTTTTTTGATAGATTGTTAAGCAAGCATCCAATCACTCTTGTGGATCTTTTGTAGATCCATTTATGGTCCTAAAGTATAGTACTTTCACAGCTTTAGCCTGTGAATATTAGTAGAAAATATCTTCCTATGTCAAGTTTTGGGACCATGTCCATGATTATTTCCATTATAAACTATGCTGTACATAAAGGTATGTGAATTGAGCACATAACCTTCTAGAATAGGTCGATTTTGAGTTAGGTAGATTCAAATTTGGTGTCATGCAAAAGTTTAGATAGCATGCAATGTCATTCAGTGTGCATGCAAGCCACATGCAATCAGTGCATGCAACATACAAAGTGATTTATGTGATCTACACATGTCTAGGCAATTTTATGAGTTGACATGCAATACATGCAACATCCATGCATGCAGTTACACATGTGTATCCTTGTAGTTGATTTAACTGAGTTAAGTGGACTTTCCATGCAACTCCATTGTAGGAATTCGAGTCTCTTTGATGTAGGGAAATCTTGGCATGTTTTGCCACATTGTGAATAATGAGATTTTGGTGTTTTGGTCTCATTCTCTCTCTACCTGAGTATTCTAGTGTTAATTTTCTCTCTCTACCCAAGAGGAGCCTATTTTTCCCATACTGAGCACTTAGAATTATTTCTAACATTCATTCCTCATAGTGAGAAGTTAGTTTTTTTCACTTAGATTTTTCAAGTAATTTGTTCTCTGATCAATCTTGTGCAATCACAACACCTCAGTAAGATCCTGTAAGGTGTGTGGTGAAGTTCACACGTGTTAAAAACTTCACACAGCCCAGAAGCACTTCGGAAGTGTCGCATGTGATAACATGTACTTTGTCGATTCAACTAAGGTTTTGCTCTTTCTCTCAGCAAGACTATTTGACTGAGGCGAATAGGAAGTAATGTATTATTGTTCAATGCCGTTGTTAAGGCAATATTCCTTAAATTTGTTGGAGACGTTATCTGACCTCAATGCTTTGATTTATTTACCAGTTTGATTCTCAACATACTCTTTGATTTGTTTAAATTTGATGAAAGCCTCTGATATCTGTTTAATGAAATAAACGACTGTTTTTCTGGAGAACTCGTCAATAAAGGTAATAAAATACTTTGCATCTAACAATGAAGGAGTTTGCATAGGTCCACATATATCTGTATGAACAACATCTAACAGACCTTTTGTTTCATGCATATGGTTTGATCTAAAAGGAATCCTAGCCTGCTTTCCAAAGATGCAGCTATGACAAACAAGGAGATCGACCTTACCAGAAGGATAGTAGAGATCAAGAACCATGGATTGTCTAGACATGTTCAATATAGATGCATGATTTACATGTCCTAAGCGATGATGCCATAGTAATGCTTTATTGACTAGAACAGAGGTTTTCAAGGCTTGACTAGACTCAAAATAGAAATGTGCCAATCTATATAAGTAACTCTGTCTCTTGTTGAGTGCAAGGATCTTATTACTCCTATCAATGATTTTGCATTGATCAGATTCAAATTCTACCTTATGACCTAAATTTGTAATTCTACTCACTGATAACAGATTTGTAGAGAGTTTAGGAACATATAAGAACTTTGATAGTAATTTGAATTGATCATGTTGGAATGGCAATCTTACATCACCTTCAATAGTGTGAGTACTGTAGTCACCAAGATGAACAAATTTCTTCATGCTGTAAGGAGTGTAGGAGTTGAAGATCTCACATTGATTGGTCATATGTTGAGTTTCTCTAGAATCCAGAAACCATGAATCATCAAAAATGCGCTTTGATCTTTGCCCATGAATGTGCCTTCATCCACTTCAACCTAGGGAGATGATGAAACTGTGTTTGCTTGTTGATCAGGTTGTTTGGCTGCATTCTTCGCTTGGAGAATTCGGCAATCCTTGATCTCATGGTTATTGTGCTTGCAATGCCTGCAAAACATCTTCTTTTTTTATTGTGGATCTAATGATTGTGCTTGACTTTGATTCTGTTTTTGATTTTTTGCAGTCTTTTTGGAGCTTTTTTGCTTCTGTCACTTAGAGCCTTTGTTGACATATAGAGCCTGAGAGGAGGAAGTAGATGGAGTGTCTTGACTTATTCGATTATCTTCTTGCAGCAACATAGTGATAACTCTAGTAAGAGTTAAACCTATGTGTGTCGATATGATCATCACTCAATTCTCATATGTAGAGGGCAAGCTTGAAAGCAATGTTATAATTGCGTCTTGATCATCTATGATTGATCCGACAGCGGCCATTTGTTGCAAGAGATTCTTAAACTAATTAATGTGACTCTGAAGAGAATCACCAATAGATATTTTGAATGTGAAGAATTTCCTTCGTAGATGTAACTTAGTAGTTATGTCCCTCACATCATATAGTGAGCTCAAAATGTCCCAAATGTCTTTTGACGTTTTAGCTTCAACTATGTGTCCAATCTGTGTCTCTATTATTCAGGATAATAAGCTCAAAAGCTTTACCGTCCTTTGATTTTCACTTTGAGTCGTCATCTTCAAGTTTTAATTCTGTACCTGTAACAACATCCCATAAGTCGCTGGTGATTAGAAAGGTCTTCATCTTAAATTTTCACAAATGATAATTGGATCCATTCAGCTTGTCTGCGATAAGACCGACTTTACTTTGAGTATCCATCTGGAACTTAGTCTGTCTATTGTATCGATAATGCCAAGATGTGGTAATGCCAACAATAGGAAATCAATTCTCTGATACTGAAAGGTTGAAAAGAACTGAAGAGTATGATATCAATTTGATATTGCAAAAGATATCAAGTATTAGAGCTTTCACTCTAATATCATGTTAGAATCAGATAAAGAAGTAGTGAAATTGCTTTGATACCATGTCGGAAAGTGGTGTGCAGAAGATAGGTCTAGTTCGAAAAGAAACAAATGAAAATAATTCGTGTGTCTAGAAAGAAAACTTTTCATGCATGGCGGAATAAAGTATCTTCATCTTTCCAATGCATGACTATGCCTATCAATTTGAAACAAAACAATAGTAGTAGAAATCAGTTTGAACTTAAGTAACTAACTTTGAAATCGCCAGTATTATAGTGATTACGTAGCCAAACAATTAAGCATCGAAAATTATCAGACAAATAATTAGTCGTAAATTAGTCGCGAAGAAATACAAAAACACATACATTCTAAGACGAAAACTGAACACAACAAAGGATAGTATTGATTCAGTATGAAAACGTAACAAAAGTAAATGAGTACAATAAGTTGCGGATCGAAGCCGCGTACTCTATGCTATCTCTGAGTAGCTAAAATGAAAGTCTGAATTAAGTGCAATGCTGATAAGCAGTGGCGCAATAGCAATCTCTAAAACAACTCTAAAAAGTGAGCTAGAATGCTCGAGTGTTCAAGCTCGCAGGCTTGAGAGAGACAGAGCTAACTATTCAAAAACTTCTGATGATGATTCTGATGATAATAAAACTGTATGAATATGAACAACCATTTATACTAAGAAATTAGGTCATGAATTGCGATCGTCAGTTGGCTGGTGATCAGCTGGCATCCATCTGGTCCTTGTCATTGATTGTTGATAAGCGGTGAAATTTGACCTAAACATTTTGTCTGCATAAATGAACCAAAATTGTAGCTCTATAGAAATGAACTAAAACAGCCACAGGCGACACTGTCGGGTTTTTTACGAAAAATGCAAAAAATGAGAAGGTGCCCTTAAATCTCATTTAGGGTTGCTTCACACTTTGCCAGAGTCATTTCCTTAACATTTGAGACTCTTTGAAAAAAGCAAAAAATGTGACACTGTGATTTACACAAGATTTCTGTCATGCAAAAAATGCGAAAAAGGGGACACTGCTTTTTCAACGGAATTCTTGACAGACGAAAAAGGAGACATTGTCATAAACTCCGTGTAATTCTGTAGATTGTGTAAAATCACTTGTAATTCTACAAACTATGTAAACACAAGGGAAAATCCGCAGAACTGGATAAACAATGGATGAAGATTAAAACTAAGTAGTTGATTGGTAAGAAAGAGAATAATCCAACACGGACAATATGCATGTTTATAAGTCTTTCTCACTTTGACATTTTTTGCTAAGCCAGTTTATTTTTGAGAACTTAATACTATTGTTTTTGTGTCAAGTTGTAATAATCGGTCAATTTTATGAAACCGATCTGAGTGATTTCATAGGGAAGAACACACCTTCGGAGGATATCATCAGGTCCTCTTTAATATAATTGGCCTACAATCAGCTGATAAGGTTGAGCTTTCAACACTAGCTTCCATTGTTCTGCCTTAGGTAAGGATTTGTCTGGTTGGCCCTGCATAATTAATTATTCAACAACAATATCTGCGGCCCAATCTAGTACAATGTAGACATAAAATAAGACAACATCTGGTAACTCATCACCAAGTTGGATTGTGATCTCCTTCCCTTTGATTTATGACACGTGATCCACCATGTAATGTTGTTTCCCTTGCATGCAACGATCCTGAAATCAAACTTCAACATTAGGAACCGCAAGTGTTGCTTCTGGTGTTGTAGGTCTTGTTCACTAGATACAACACGGGTTGATAGTCTGTATAAAATGCAAAGTGGGTGGCCATCAAATAATATCTAAATTTCTTAACCACAAAAATCATTGCTAGTGCCTCCCGTTCCGTTGTTGAGTAGTTCAAGAAATCCCATGTTTCATGCTCACACCAAACACATTGAAACAAAATAGCTAATGTGTTGACTAAGCCTTTATCAAAGGCTAAGTTTGAATTTTTTTGAAATAGGATGAATGTTGTTGAAAACAAATTAGTCATTAAGGGAGAGTATTAGAGATAACAATGGCTACCTTATTTTATTAAGTGTACAGAGGCATGTACATAGAAGTTAGAATTTTATTACCTATAAAAAAAATCTCAAGATTCAAGGTACAAGGTAGAAAAGTTTTTGGGACCTAGGAAAACCTTTGCTCTCTCTCACTTGTGTATATCTCACTCATTTTTGTAATTTTAGAGTAACCATTTTGTATAGTGAAGATTGGTGTGATATTGTGAGTCTCTCTCTCTCTCTCTCTCTCTCTCTCTCTCTCTCTCTCTCTCTCTCTCTCTCTCTCTCTCTCTCTCTCTCTCTCTCTCTCTCTCTCTCTGCTTGAGCTTGATTGTCAATAGATAGATATTGTGTGTGTTTGTGTGTGTGTGTGTGTGTGTGTGTGTGTGTGTTTCCACTGACTACTGGTCCACGGTGATAAGATCCTAGTAACAATAAAATAAGCTAACATTGTAATTGGCAATATTGTTTTAATTATCCCTAGTAGCTAATGGTGCTACAAATTGGACTTAAACACGAAAGATGCCATACTTGGGCCTCCACCCAAAAATAGATATTAACTTGTAAAGTTACGCATTCCACTGAAATGCTCCTTGAGCTCAATATTTCAATGCCTATGTTGAAATTCACACATATGGGAGTGCCACAAAGTGTGTTATTGATCTCCTAAGACTTTGTGATTGCACATAGATCACACACAGATTGAAAACCAAGATCTATTCCATAAATCTAAGGCAAGAGCACATTACTACATGCATAAATCAACCATACAAGTACTTTCACACATGTGGAGACTTGTACTATAACAAACAAAGTATGAAAATGCCCTCCTCTCAATCCACTTGTTGCTTACTCCACATAAATCTCGAGAAAACGTCGAGATTCACCCCAACACCTTCAATGGCAAAAACCTGCCTAGAATGGCTCTGATACCAATATAAAGTCCTAGACACATGATACAAATCTAAGCATACCGAACAAAGCAACAACACAAGGGAACGTTTGGTGCCATGGTCTATGTTGTTCCAAAATTTTGACATTATTTGCTAGGCCTGTTTTTTGTTTTCTATACCGACCATCATGCTTTTCTTTATCTATTGAATAGACCATGCAAAACAAAACGAATTGCATGATGCTTGTTGATTCTTTTAGAATTCAACTTTCGAGTTGTTATTCGAAAGGGATCACAACATTTTTTGGCTGATCATCTTTCACGATTACCCAATGCTGAGGCATCTGATGAACCAATAAACGATGAGTTACCAGATGCGTGTCTATTTTATATAGATGTGACTCCGTTTCCACAAAACCCTCATCCACCACCTCCCCTGATGTCATTGTTTGCTGATTGGAATCATAATGTTTTTTTCAAAACTACTTCTAATACTGATCTCTCTCACTTGTCATTAACACTTGCTTAGAGCTAGAATCTACCAATGAAACATCCTATCACTTTTATTCAAATCAACCAAAGACACTTGCCACTCACAATAGATCCCTTTCCATCAAAAAATTTTCCACAATGAATGGAACATGGAAAGTAGGAATTACAATCTAATTCTTAAGCCTTTCAACATGATAACTTGGGCTTGTCACTTCGGCTACAGATAAGATCTACTCACTTATTGTGCTTCTTACAAAATTACTACTCACAAATTGCAGATCTATAATCACTTACTTACTCGATATAAAACTCTTGCTCACATTCACAATATATGTCATTCAATCATCAGTATGCTTCAAGAACCCAACACACAACATGAGCAGCGAAATAGTACATATAAATGATAAGAAGTATTCCAAGGATTCTCATTCCAATGACAATAACTTCTTACAAGACTCCATGCACAAGATCTGTGCTCCCTCATCAATTCTGGTAATCACTACACTGATCACCAGTACATCGAATCGACTATCCTTCCTGGATTGCTAGATTTCTGCCTTAGCCGATCCCACTTTCTTAGAATCTTCTTCTTTTTATTTTTCTTCTTCTTACCCGCCTTCGAGCTTCTTAATTGTCAATATCTATAACTGACTATTGTTGAACTCTCCACTACGGGGTTACATCCAATGAACTTTAATGTAACTAACTAGTTTTTTCTCAACTCATGGTCTTACACAACAAAATGCCATGGTTAGTAATGAGTTAGGAGATTATGTACAGCCTCATTGAGGAAGTGAGTGCCTCTATCACTTACTAACTCTATTGGACATCCGAAGTGGGTAATAATGTTTTCTTATAGAAATTTGGCTATAACTTTTGCGGTAGCTTGTTTCTTCGTTCTAGCCTCTACCCAATTTGTAGCATAGTCAGTGGCCACTAAAATGTATCTTGATTGGGTATCACGGGTGACTGGGCTGATTGGTCCTACAAAATCAATTCCCCACTTATGAAATGCTTCTCCTTCGATTATTGAAGTTAAAGGCATAAAATCAGCTCGTTGAGGAGTCTTGAATCTTTCACAAACATCATAGGTTCTGATTTGTGCATATGTGTAGTGGGCATTTCCTATCCTTCTCTCAAACCTAAATCCAAGCACACAAGCATCAAGGAGATGATGAGGATTAACTAGTTGTCACGTGGAGATTCGTTCCCATGAGAGCAATCGCATATTTCATAATCCAGCATGTGCATGTGATTCATTAACACTAAACCCATTAACACTAGATCCACAACAATGATAGAAACTTTCTCTCTCTCTCTCTCTCTCTCTCTCTCTCACACACACACACACACACACACACACACACACACACACACACACACACACACACACACAAAGCATAAGCATAATCAATCTCAATAAGCATCAAATCCAACAAATAGCAAATCCAAAGAAAACATGAGAGTTAGAAGAGGAAAGATGAAGAGCAAGGACATTCCTTATCCAAAAAAGTGGAGGGAACCCATTTAAAAATTGGAGGGAACCAATTTGAATTTGAATTTGAATTTTGGTGGGAATTATTTTATTGACCAACTTGACTTTTAGGCCCTACAACATTGAAAGTCTCGCAAAAAGGCCTAAAGTCCTTATATTAACTTCTAACTTATCAATTATCTATGTGATCATCGGATTGGACTTACACACGCAAGAGGGTGCCAAATCTCTCTCACTTATTTACTATGGTTATGGTTGCCTCGAGATCCGCAAACCCTCCAAAAATATCCCCCACCAAAACTGGTGGCAGTCCCACGACACCCTACGACACCTCGCAAGACTTATTATTTCAGGCTCTGGGTGAACCAGGTGGTATTGAACCTTTTCCATGAACTCTAGGCGCTCCGTATTGAAATCGATTTTGTGAGGAAAGAAGCACTTATTCACTCCAGAAATCCAATTCGATGTTGTCCATGCTATAAATATGGACTCCTAGGATCCACCTAACATCACGGCTCAATAGTACAATCTTGCTATAGGCAATTGATCTTGGACTTAGTCAGACGTCATAGGAACATTTGGATCGAAAGCCAATGCGGGTAAGCAATCATCCCATCTAGTTGAAACTGATGCCAACTTGGTCAAGTCGTCTGCAAAAATAGTTGATTGCCTAACTGTCAGATCTGGTGAAGACCTATACTCGTATCCATAAGCTTGGAGGGCTCAGTTGAAGTCTACTACAATCTACCAATTGTATTGTTGATAGATTATGGGCCAATTTGGGGTATGGATAGTGATTTTATCCAAAGGCACACCCAAATCTTTCCATTTATTTCTGCGTGACATTGGAACATAGTAAGGATCCACCCGGAGCTGGTGAGGGCTCACTACATAACTCCTTAATGAGTTTGGAGTTTTTTCAAAAACAATTCTGTGCCATGGATGTTGCTCACCCAATGCGGGTGGCTTATCCAATTCCTTGTTGGCTTCGATCTCTGAAGTCTTGAACATAAGCACCCAGCCACCCCTCAAGGATTCATATGGATGTTGATGTATGAATTTCTGCATTTGTTCCTCGATGGTGACCAGTTTGTGAAACAGTGGTGTGGCCCTTGATGAAGATGGCCCTACGTCTGTGGCTTGAGAAGTCGTGGTTGGTTCTTCTTCTGTCCCTTGATCCATTCATGTATTTATTTCTCCCTAATCTTGTTGTGGAGGCGAGAAAGGTGGCATGACTGGTACCGAAATTTGAGGGGTGGTTTCTAAGGTCTGAGCGACAGCATTTTCTTAAGCTTTTATGATCGACTTTGTCATTGCCAACTCAAAAAGATGTTTTGCCCTTGAAACGATCGAACCTGCCCTGGAATCCAACCAATGACTATATATAGGTTTCGACCTTTCAGAACAATTGTCGTATCTCTTTTGGCGAGACAAAATGGTCTGGCCCGTCTCCATAGAGCATATTATCTGTGGCTGTAGCATCTAGTAGATATACTTGGCATACTTCCAAATTCACTTTATAATAGACTATTACAAATCTAAAACTCAATTATTTTAGATCCATTTTCCATCTTTTTTTTAATATCATGCTGGCATTGTGTGCTGCTCATTTTCTCTCTCCTCTATTACCTATGTACCTACGTTGCTACCCTCTTGATCCATCCTACGATCCTTTGACCTACCAACCACTTGTATTTTCAACACTTGCAATATAGTCTTGTCATTGGACTTTTTTCACAATCTATTTCATTTTGATTGCATCATTACACCTAGATATGGGAGGTATTTTATTTTTATTTTTTCTTTCTATAGTTCCTTGGTTGTTTGTTTGGAGCTCATATAAAGTTTTTTTCCTTATGCTCCATTTGTTTATTGTTTATTTTATGGTTCTTTTCATAGTTTTGTTTTCTTACTTGATTCTCATTCACCTTTTATTTTGTTCATTTTTTCATTTATGATTCTTTTCTCATTAGAGCCTTTTTTGTTTTGATAGGTTAAAAAAAAAAAAGGACCTTCATAGCAATTGTGAGGAGTGATATCAAACATATGGCATCATCTGGTTGGCTAGGAAGAGGCAGATTCTGAGTCATAGCAGAGATTTTGAAATGTCTCTAATTTGCACCATAGATCTTGAATTTCTATGTCTGCTATTTGTGATCCAACGGTGGGCTATTGTTGTAGCCACCCTCACCGCTCCCAGCGGCACAAAGTGCTACAGCCCGTAGCCCATGTTTTCATTGATAAAAGATGCCAAAATCCATCGGAGTACAAAGAAATGCATGTGGCAAGTATAAAGGCCATAAGGCAATTGAGATATTGTACAATAATGATAGCAAAGCAAAAGTCCAACAAAGTAGCTATTGAAAACCTATTGCTTGATGCAAGTCACTTGCTAAGATAGTTGCAAGTTTGGGTAATGCAGGAAGTTGAGAAGCAACCGTTCTTGCAACCATGACATGTTTAAGCATTGCAAATACTTAAATGCATTGTAAAGTAGTAGAAACTTGTGGACGATAGTAGGATGTAATGATAGATAAAGGTATTGCACCATGTCTTTGGAGTTTCATTGCAATACACAAGTTGATAGAAAATCATTGAATTTCTTATCCAAGCATCCATAAGTTTCCAACACAAAAGGAATAAACTCTTCTCCAACCTCCATCTTGAGCTCTTTATCACGCTCTTTATCTTGAGCTACATGAGAAGTAGCAGCACATTGGGTAGTGGAGGCTCGACGAAGGAGGTCTGGCCGTGAAGGATAAACAACAACATCTCCAAGAGTGCAAACCCCCTCGCATGAGAGAACAAGGTCAACTCGGCAACGAGACAATTGTGAATCAGACACAGGCAAGATGTGAGTTTGCTCCCAAACAATATGAAAGCTACATTCATGTGCAATAGATGCAAGCATGTCATGAATGGAATTGTGAGTCACTGTGTGATCTCCACCAGAAGAATAGCGCATAAGATGAGAGCCAAAAGAATCAAGAGTGTGACCACATGAACACTTCGTCAAACCCACCAGCATCAGATGAGGAAACTCCAATTTGACTCAAAGAGTGGTGACAAACAACTCTAAAGAAAGGCGCAAGAGCAGAATAATAGGGCGTGCAAGAAAGAAGACGAGCCTGAGTATCGTTGGAAGGCGAATCACTAAGAAGCTGTGTGAAAGCATAAGAGTGAAATGGCTCCACAATATAGTTTTGAAAATGAGCACATTGATGACTAACCAAAGTCTCAAAGGAAGGTAGAGAAGCTCACACAGATGGAGGGATGAGGTTCCTAGCCGCACGAAGTTATGGACTTGGCTCATTACATTCACCGCGTCCTTTCTTTTATTCATGCATAAGCAGGCCTAAGGGCCCATTTTTATTCATATATTGGCCTTGGGACCTATTTGGTCATATTTCTAGGACTTGGTCACGTTGATTTGTAGTGGGGGTCCTCTTATTGGGAGGGCGCACTATTTTCCCTCCAAATCCTTTTTCCCTCACTTTTTTGAATCTTGTATTTGATTCAGAGAGAGGGTATAAGTAGGGAAGCATTGTATTCCTTTATTCAGTTTATGATGATTGCTCCTCTTTAGCCTCCTTGAGCATTCTCTCTTCCTACTTTCTAGCTAAGTCCTGCTTTCTAGCATAGCTAGTGAATCTTAGCATGTAACTTGGTATCAAAGCACTTTCCTACAGATTGGTGGAGGCTGTCCAGCACCCTACCACCCATTACTTTCATCGATTTTCTTTGTCATTTTTTGCAGATTGGTGGTGGCTGTCCAGTGCCCTACTGCCCATCACTTTTGACGATTTCTTCACCATTTTTTGTAGTTTTGGTGGAGGCTGTCCAACGCCCT
Organism: Diphasiastrum complanatum; assembly: GCA_029204225.1. NCBI lineage: Eukaryota > Viridiplantae > Streptophyta > Lycopodiopsida > Lycopodiales > Lycopodiaceae > Diphasiastrum > Diphasiastrum complanatum. The sequence goes on along the minus strand of CM055092.1, from coordinate 90,412,231 downwards.
ACTAACCCATCACTTTCGTCGATTTTTTTTTGCAGATTTTCATTTTTTTTGCAGATTTGGTAGTTGTTGTCCAGCGCCCTACTACCTCATCATTTTCGACGCTTTTCGTCATCGATTTGCTGTCCATTTTTTATATTGATTGGAGGTTGTCCAGCGCCCTACATCACCATTATTTTTCACTCTTTTTTTTCAGATTCGATAGCTGCTGCCCAACACCTTACTACCGTTCTATTTTCAGCGGTTCTCTTCACCGACTTGCTGTCCGTTTCGGCTATAGAGGCTATTTGGCGCCTTACTTCATCACCGTTTTTAGCCTATTCTTCATCATATTGTGGATCTTGGTAGTTGCTACCAGTGCCCTATTATCTTCAACTTTTACCTCTCTTTGTTGGCACTGTTGAGTGGATGACGAATCAGTACCCACCCAGGTATTGCTTGCGCCCTATTTTCACCTACTTACTGTCTTTCTGCTCACATACTGCTCTTTTTCAGCCCCCTATTCTTGTTCATAATTGTTGTCTCACACCCTCCTCTTTTCATTTTGTTAGAACCTCTCTGCTTCTTGGCCTTGCACATCTATTGTCCATTAATCTACTACGACAAATGTCTTCTCCCTCAGGTTTTTGTCTCTTCCTTAGTCCCTATGGCGCCTTCTTCATCAGAAGACCCTCTGCAGAGCTCTTCAGATGATTGTTTTACACATATTGATTCCCGCATGGATCATCTTGAGAGTTGTACTGATCGTTTTCTTTCTAGCCTTGAGACTATCCTACCACGAGGGGATACTACCCCCCCAGACATTCTTCGTCGTCCTGGTAAAGCACCTTTATTTTCTATTTTGAGTGCCCCTGCTCCTGCTCTGTCTCCATCTTCAGAGGTGCTTTTGGTAGTACGTTTGGTCTCCCTTCATATAGTGCTAGTCCTTATGGGTCTCCTTTTTGGGTCTTTTGTACCACCACCTGGATTTCCCTTCGCACCACCAAGATTTTCTTCTCCTACTTTTTTGGAAAATCCTGAGCCTCATTTTGCTCGTGATTTTCGTGATCGCATCCAGCTTACTACTTATTCTAGTTCATCTGATGGGAATATCTTGGAAAATTGGTTCTCTAAGTTAGAGACCTATTTTCTTATGTATCCTAAGACTGAAACCCAGAAAGTGCAATCGACTGCGTTACATTTAGATGGTTGAGCTCAGACTTGGTGGTGTGTCTATTGCTCTGAGCCTACTCATGAGAGATTACATTTTTATCATGATCTTCGTATGGCTATGATTGACCCACAATGGTTGGTTAACCAACGTGATCTGTTTCGTAGTCTTTTTACTTATATTGATCAGTTTACTGAGCTTTCCTACCTTTTTACTGATCTTCATTCGACAGAGCTTATTTCACGTTTTATTGTTGGTCTTAGAGGCTCCTTACAATATGATGTTTTCTCTTTTCGGCCTCCTACTCCTTGGCTACTACCCTGCAGCATAAGTATCTTGAGTTGTCCACTTCTTTTCGTTTTTCTCGTCCTCTTTCTACTACTTGTAGAAAAAATGATCAAACAGATCTTGATTCTTTCTAACAAAGCACACAATTTACTTGACAAAGGATTAGAAACAAATGTGAACTCAAAACATTTTTATTTGTGATCAAACTTGAAGGATTCGCGAACTTTATCTTGTAGTCAGCTCAAAAGATTCGCAAAATAGTTACCTGTAGAAGCTCGTGGCTTTCTTGTTGAAGCTCTAAAGATTCGCGAACAGAATCTTGTCACAAAAATATTATGTTTTCTGTTCAAACCTTAGATGTCGCGAAATTTGCCACGAACAATTCACGAAATGTTCTAGATTCTACTTCAAGCTCAAAGACTGTCAATTGTCGTGAATAATTCGTGAAACACGAAGTTGAGTAGAAGAGATAGACTGTCATGAAATATTCGTGAACAAAAATTATTCGACCTTGAAAAACGAAGCTTCTATTTGAATATCAACCGTCGTAAACAATTAGATCTACTGTTACAGAACTGAAAGGCCAAAAGACCTGTCTTGTAGCAATATAAATACATGTGCAATACTCGTTGTAACCAATTCATTCAATCAGAGATACTACAACAAGAAAAGAAAACAAGGGATGTGTACTTAATCAGATTCAGAATTTATAAATTCATTTTTGATCAACAGTTTCTAATTGTCTGAAATTGTCTTAAGTTGTCTCTTACTTCCACATATAATCTCCGCACACATATTCAATTAGAACTAATATTGTTTTGTTAGTAAATAGATCAAATACAATCCCAATTGAAGACACTGATATTAGCTTGATTTATTCAAACTTTAATCGTGTTCTCTGTGGAAGAATAATTACTATTTTTCCTACAGTGGTATCAGAGCATACAAAATTAAATCTGATACAGTGGTGTTAGAATATATAGGTTCAAAACTGATACAATGATATCATAACGAATCAGAGTCGATACAATGGTATCTTCGTACCCCTCTCAGCATTCTTCATACATCCATCAATAAGTGGAGTGATTCAGAATTAGAAGATGTCGTCGATCATCAATATTCAAGCTAAGATCATAACGATCTTGGATCCAGAAGGTTTAAACTACTTGATTTGGAAACTAAAGACTACACTCTTGTTGAAAGACGAAGGTCTATGGCAATGGGTAGAATCAATAGAGGAGAAGCCATTAGCTACTCCTGGCAAAGAACTTAGAGAATGGAGTTTGAAAAATGACAAAGATAAAGCAATTATTGATTAAGAGTTATCTATAGCCAGCATTATCGCACTCAGCATTATCACGCTCAACAAGCTGAAGTTAGTACTTCAAGCCATTTTACTCACTATTCATAATTTATCATAGTGCAATTTTTGTCTCACTACTACGTCGTTCATTTGACAATTTCTAGCTCAAGATTGATGAATAGTTTTCACTCAAATGGATCAAAATGCATGGTAACCTTAGGTAGGCTCTGATACCATGTTGATTTCACACATGTGGATTGTCGACAACATGTACTTGTGATCTCCTAAGGTGTGTAGATGCACCAAGATCAAGACTAGATTGAGATTCAAGATCAATCTTAGATCCTATGGCAAAAACACACTATTACATGCATTCAATCACTTCCGACTCTCACTCACACATGTGGGAAGTATTCAAAAAATATTCTAAGTAAAAACAAGTTGCTCTTCTGGGGTAGAGAGAGAAAAATCATCATGAGCTCTCGGGTAGAGAGAGAAAGCTAGAAATCCAATAACTCACAAAATCCATGAAATCACCAAATCAATTAGCTTCAAAATGAGGAGTACAATGATACTAGTAGGTCCACGAGCTATCACTATGCTTAACTATGATTGGACCATATTTTGTCACCTCTTGATCCTATTGGATCATTGATCCATGCACCTCTTAATTCTATTGGACCACTCATGGTTCCACCTCTAAGTTCTATTGGACCTCTTAAACTTCATCAAACAAAAGCATTACACTTGTCTACACTCTAATTGGCACGAGTTTGGCCTCCTACTCTATTTTGGCTCAATAGTGGCATTACAAGTGGAAATGGATAATTTGCCATCTATGCCAAATTTGACCCTATCAACATTCCTACACCTAAATGCTTGACTATGAAATTCTATGAGACCCCTATATCAAAAAAAATTTATTTACTTTACAATTTTCCACACGTGGGAACATCCTCCACACATGTGAGATTCACTTACAAACTTCTATCATAAAAAATACCAAGCTAGATTTTTGCCAATTTCTCACACTCCTCAAAAAATAGCTTGGAAAGGTACTAGATCACTTGAGAAGTTTGTAAGTCTTTTTGAGTGGATCCTTTGGTATGCATAAGAAGTGAAGATCAGCCAAGGGATCCATCATAGCATCACCCTCACCATATCCATGATAAGATCTCTTTGGTAGAGATCTCTTGCCAATGTCTTTGAAGAGTGCTCCACCAATATGCCACGATGATCATGGGCTTCCTCATGCTTGATGATGACCTTTGCTTTGAAAGTTCGACTTGCATGATGGATGCACCATAAATAGAGAAATCTGAGGCTTCCAAGCCTCGTAAGGATCATGGAGATCAAGATCATAAGATGTGAAACAATGATGATTATCAAGATTATGCTTTCTAGCTTGACTGGTCCACATACAATGAACTATATCCATGATGGATCTAATCTTGATATCAAAGACTACCTTGATCTTTTTTAGGCTAGTTACTCTCTCAATAATGTAAGTGTCCACTTTGGATGCTTCACTTAATCTCAAGAGGAGTTTACAGTTTGTCTCAAAACATGTGAAAGCATGATTTTCAAAAAAGTGAGTACCAAGCTCAATCTTATTCTTACCAGAACCAAGAGCATACTTTTGACAATACAATATCTTGCTTTAAAAAAGTATTGGAAACATATCTAAGTCAATAATGACAAGAAACATGTCCATACCATAAGCATCATACAAAACTAGTATAGCTTTTCTTGAACTTTGAGATCCAAAAAATTCAATGAAGCAAGATAGCATTTCAAGCAAAGGAAGAGAAGCATATATGAATGTGTTGTAGTAGAACCAACATGAGAGATGCCCCTCTTTGCCATGTAAGGTGAGCCATAAAGACTCAGCCATGCATCTTGAAGATCTTCTTGAAATCATATGAAGAAGAAACTCCTGCTCACACCTTGGCCCCATCATAACTTGAATACCTTTAAAAAAGATAACTTGTGATGCTTCTTGAGAAACCTTGATCTCGGCCACTTCCGAGATTGAATCTTCATGAAACATGACATCTCTATTCACAATCACTTTTGAAATAGAGAGTGTAAAGACACTAAAGGCCTCCTTGATGGATGAGTATCCAATCATGATCCATGAGCTTGGATAATCCTTCCTCCTTGTTTCCGAGGGAATATGTGCAAAGCAAGCACTACCAAGTTCATTAAGGTGATTAACCTTAGGCTTCATCTTGACTAAAACTTCATATGGTGCTATTCCTTCAAGAGCTCCAATACTCCTCAAAGCTTTGATCTTCAATGAGAATATCTTCTCAACATATGCTTTGAATAATAAGAAATAATCATACACCATAATACTTGAAGAGAGAAGATATGTGCATCTTGTGTGATCATCATCCTTTGAAATATTGGACATATAAGAAACATCAAGTGAGTTTGCACTCTCACTTGGATCCAATTTGTAGATGCCTTCAAATCTTGATCCATATGCAAGGATCTCACCATCCTTCTTGATCACACAATTGTCAATATTGAAATTGACATCAAAGCCACTATCAAGAAGTTGGCCAACACTTAAGTTGTTCTTTGTAAGCTTTGGGACAAAAAGAAAATTGTTGAGAAAGAGATCTTTGGAAGATGCAAGCTTCAAGGGAATAATTCCTACTCCTCCAATATTGCACTCATGCTTACTTGCAATGTATATGGTCTTCTTGACTCCATCATAAGACATAATAGATGAAAAAGAGTGCTTGGAGCCACACATATGTGAAGATGCTCCACTATCATATACCATGAGTCATCCCTGTTGAAGGTGGAAGAGGAGAAGCTTGATGCCATAAGGCAGCCTTCTCCATCACTTGCGATATAGTCTTCTTTCTCATTGGTGATGTTGGCTTGATTGAGTTGATTCTTCTTCTTGAAGCAATTGGTGGCATAATGGCCTTTCTTGCCACAATAAAAACACTTGATCTTCTTCTTCTTGAGATTTGAATTAGAAGCATGAGAGGTATCCTCCTCCTCTCCATCTCGGTCTTTAGCTTTGTTATTAGAGAAGTGACGGTGTTGCTTCTTACTCCTCTCTTTGTGCTTGGCAAATAGAACTTTGCCATTATCATGATTGAGTGATAGATTGTCCATCCTCAAGAGTTTGTACTCTTGTCTTGATTCTTCAGAAATAAGCACACTTTGAAGGGCATCCAAACTTGGTAGCTCCTCCTTAATGGCATAGGATTGGACAAGGTTGTCATATTTGTGGAAAAAGTACAAAAAGGACCAAGAGTGGATCCTAATCTGATCCTCAAGAGGGATTGGTTGTCAGATTACTTGATCTATCAATCTACTTGAGATTAAGATCAATCTAGATCAATTCTAGACACAAAATCCTAATAAGAACAATCATTAATTGAAGGTAGGTGTACTTTCTAGTTTCCCACGTGTGAAACCCTGTCTGAGTACGGACTCCAACCTGAAAATCAAGTACACATTGATAGCACCTCAAAACAATCAAAACAAAAATGTAGACAAATGGAGAGAATCACTCAAAATTGCTTTCAAAACCAAGATTGGTGTCTCACATTGATTATGGCCAAATGTGGCTCTATATATACAATAAGTGAGAGATCGTGGTACTGATCATCCCTCTGATCCCACGTGTGTGAAGGTGCTTTGTCATATGATGATTCATCATGCAAAACTGACACTTGGACAAAACCTTCTATTTTGAGCACTTTTGGTCCATTTTCCTTCTATATGGAGATCTACTTGGAAATTCTCTAGAAGTCCAAATTCGCCTATTTCAGCTTATTCCACACGTGTGAGCTGTCCTCTACACATGCTATGTGACACCTAACCAAAATATTTGGCTCATGCAATCAATAGATTGATGCCATGTGTCATATATCTAGAAAACTAGTTTTTGACCTTTTTAGCCACTAGAACTTGAATTAAATCATATGTACAACCTATATGATTATGGTACATGACAAGTACACTATTTTCACACGTGGGAACAGCCTCCACACATGTATGTTTATCTATATACAAGATTTTTGGCTTCTACCAAGCTTATTTTTGCATTTTTCACACTCCTCAAAAATCTAGCTTGGTAAATCTAGCTTGATGGAAAACATGAAGATCTTGAACTTGACTCCATGGGCTGAATTGGTCTTTGCTGGTTCAAAAGGTGTGAAGATCAGCCAATGAGCTTGATGTTGATCTGAAATCACCATATCCATGATAGTGCTTCTTTGATGTTGACATCTTTGATGAGCTTGAGAACTTTGCACCATCCTAGCATCTTCAAAATTGATTCCTTCCAAATTTCATGTAGATGCTTGACTTTGAGGCTTGCTCCTTCTTCATGTGTGTGCTCCTTCATGAGAAAATAAAGATTTCTTTTTGATTTATTAGGATCACAAAGATCTAACATCATGTTACCATGATCTAGAGAATTAGACTTATCCAAATTGGCAAGACTATGCATGCTATAATAACAAAGTGTTTGCATCATATCTTCATGCTTGTTTACCATGCTAATCTCAGATCCAATGAGGCTATATACTTCATTATGGAGATAAGTGTCTTTAGAAGATGATTCACTTACTCTCATAAAGAGTTTACAATTTGCCTCAATACAAATTTTCAAACGATGAGTGAACAATTCACTTTTGCTCTTACATGACTCAAGAGCATACATTTGATGAAATAACCATTTGCTTTGTAATTGATTTAAAATCAATTTCAACCTTTTAAGAACATCATCTATGTTCTCAAGAGAGACTTCATACTCAACTAGTATGGCTTTACTCCAATTTTGAGATGCAATGATCTCACTAAAGCAAATTGATTTATCAAATGACATAGGAGAAGTAAGTATGAGATGTATACCACATGAGGTATGCTCCTCTTTCCCTTGAAATGTGATCCACATGCACTCAACCATGTTTCTTGAGATTCTTTTTGGAATCACAACTTGAGAAGGTCTCTCCTCCTCAATCCTTGGCACACTTGAACCTTGAGAAGGATTCTCCTCCTCAACCCTTGGCACATTTGAACCTTGAGATGACTCCTTAAGATCCTCTTCATGGTGTTCCTTTTTGATGGAAATCCAAGACCTCCATGTCTCATAATGATCACAACAATCATGACCATTCAATATGCACTTCCTATGATTATCAAGATTACTTATGCTAGAAACATAAGTCCAAAAATCACCACAACTTGGCATGATTTTTCCAATATTAAAATCAAAAGGCATTTCCATTTCAATAAGGATAACTACTTGCTTATGGATATAAGTGTCCACTTTGGATGCTTCACTTATTCTCATAAGAAGTTTACAACTTGCCTTTAAGATTGAAAACTTACAATTTCCATCTTTATGAATGAACACGTCATTCATGATCTTATTGAAACCAAAAGATCCTACATTATGAAGATATTTCCATTTCCTTGACTTCATAACTAATGTAAGCTTACAAGGAAAACATATTTTGCTATCTTTTAAGGCATCACACTCAACTAGTATTGCCTTAATCCACCTTTGAGATACAAAAATCTCTTCAAAGCAAAATGGTTCTTCATAAGTTGACATGAGAGCATAAATCAAACTATTTTCATTTTGTGATTGCTCCTTATTCTTGATTGATTTCTCTTGGATAATAACAATAAGTTTGAACTTGTCCAAAGTTCCAAGCAAAATACTTTCCAAGGACATAAAATAAATCCAAGTTACTTTCATGAAAGTGACATCTAACTTTGCATCTTGAACCAAACAATGCACTTCCAAATGAAAAATCTCAAAAGATTTGACATGTGTTGTGATGGACTCTTGAAGACAAATCTTGCAAGTCCTTGTGAGACTCCAAGCCTCATTCACCTTTCCACAAAGGAAACACCTTCCCTTGGACTTGTCCTTCTTGTATTTGCATTTCAAACTTGAAACTCCATCCTTCACTTCGGCCCCCTTGCTTTGGTTCTCCTTGGATGGATTGGTCTTCTTTTTGTAGCATCTTGAGAAAATATATCTTCCCTTGCCACAAAGGTTGCACTTAGGATCCTTTCTTTCCTTCCATAGGATGCCACCTATTGATGCCATGTGAATAAAGACCTGTGATATGATTCTACAAATGTAATTTGTGACTTTCAAGAGACCATTTATGAACATCTTCAATAATCTAGAATGATCTACAAAAGATCTAGCTCACAAACCTAAGAATCAATCTTCACACTAATGACTAGTCACTTGGAAACTTTGCTTTGATCACTAAGACAAAAGCACACAATCTTTGAATCAAATCACAAAAGAAATCAGATCCAATCTCCTATTGGACTCATCAAATACCAATGACTCTTTCTTTTGAAAGTTGAAATGGATATGAAAAAGATTTGACACCTAGATTTTCCTTTTCACTTGACTAGTTCTCTCAACACTTGAGATTCTTGAACAAAAGATGGGTTTTGTTTCAAATACATGAAAATCAAACTTAATCACTTCTTTTGGACTCACTCTTGACCCAAATAATCTCACACTTGAGATTTAGAATGAATTTGATTTGATTTGAAAACAAACTATACCACCAACTTTTCACAAAGCTTAAAAATTTAGACAACTAGAGATTCACAAAGATCTCAACCATGCATGAATACTCAAATATGGACTCCTCCTCATTCTAGTCATCCAATGGGATCACAAATTGACCCTCACACTCTCACAAAGAAAGTTGAATAGAACTAATTTGAGTTTTATACATACTATGTCAACTTTTGCTCAACAAATTGAATTCAATCACTCCTATTGGATTCCACCAATTACTCTACCTTTTAAGACTTGGAATGAAATTCAAAATCAAAAGTTGTGATTTTTCTCACTAAGATATTTTGCTTCAAAGAGCTAATGCCACTTAAAAAGATTTGATCACCTAGGAGAAGACAAATTCTCCACCAATAACAACGCAAAATGAGCTTCTAGATCTTGCCCTCTACAAAGGAAGGAACTCTTAGAAAAGTGGATCTCTCTCTACACATTTGCCATAGACACCTTAATGACTCTTTTCAAACCTTACAATCACTCAAACAAATTGAGTAGGGCTGAACAATGTGACTTGGATCTCAATCTCTTTTCTAGAACTCTCAATTTAAGCCAATCTATGTCAAATTCTACATAAGATTTGCATAGATGCTTTATATGCACTAGAACCTCTCAAAGGTTTCACTTGGAGGACAGATCCAAGGATATTTTCTAGCAAATTTATGCTTCTAAACTTGACCCTATCACTCTTGAACAAATCTAGAGTGATGGTACAATGGATTTCAACCTCTCACCTTGCATATCACTCCTTAATCTATGATTTTTAGCACAATCTCTCTCAACTTCAACATACACTCAAAAAATTAGAGTAGATCAATTAATGCACCTCTTTCAAGCTTAAAATTTAATTTCTTGGCTGATCTAATCCAATAACTAATCAAGGGATTAGACTCTCTATAGAAAATGCTTGATTTTGCACCAAAAATCACTCAAATTGGGTATGTGAGTCAAATTCTACAAATTTTTGAAATTTCTCAGTCAAAACCGGAGATGTACGGCCTCACACGTGTGAAAAGAGTTCCTACAGCCCACAACAAGATTTGGACCAAAAATTTTGAGGATAGCTATCAAATCCGACTCGCTACACAAAATTTGACTAGTTTCCAAAAAACTGCTAATTTTGGCTTTGATTTGGATTAACCCTATCAATTTCAACAAAACCTCTTGTACTAGGCTCTGATACCATGTGAAAAAAGTACAAAAAGGACCAAGAGTGGATCCTAATCTGATCCTCAAGAGGGATTGGTTGTCAGATTACTTGATCTATCAATCTACTTGAGATTAAGATCAATCTAGATCAATTCTAAACACAAAATCCTAACAAGAACAATCATTAATTGAAGGTAGGTGTACTTTCTAGTTTCCCACGTGTGAAACCCTGTCTGAGTACAGACTCCAACCTGAAAATCAAGTACACATTGATAGCACCTCAAAACAATCAAAACAAATGTAGACAAATGGAGAGAATCACTCAAAATTGCTTCCAAAACCAAGATTGGTGTCTCTCATTCATTATGGCCAAATGTGGCTTTATGTATACAATAAGTGGGAGCTCGTGGTACTGATCATCCCTTTGATCCCACATGTGTGAAGGTGCTTTGTCATATGATGATTCATCATGCAAAACTGACACTTGGACAAAACCTTCAAATTTGAGCACTTTTGGTCCATTTTCCTTCGATATGGAGATCTACTTGGAAATCCTCTAGAAGTCCAAATTCGCTTATTTCAGCTTATTCCACACGTGTGAGCTGTCCTCTACACATGGGATGTGACACCTAACCAAAATATTTGGCTCATGCAATCAATAGATTGATGCCATGTGTCATATATCTAGAAAACTAGGTTTTGGCCTTTTTAGCCACTAGAACTTGAATTAAATCATATGTACAACCTATATGATTATGGTACATGACAAGTACACTATTTTCACACGTGGGAATAGCCTCCACACATGTATGTTTATCTATGTGAAAAATGCAAAAATAAGCTTGGTAGAGGCCAAAATTCTTGTATATAGATAAACACACATATGTGGAGCCTGTTCCCACGTGTGAGGATAATGTACTTGTCATGTACCATAATCATATAGGTTGTACATATGATTTAATTCAAGTTCTAGTGGCTAAAAAGGCCAAAAACTAGTTTTCTAGATATATGACACATGGCATCAATCTATTGATTGCATGAGCCAAATATTTTGGTTAGGTGTCACATAGCATGTGTAGAGGACAGCTCACACGTGTGGAATAAGCTGAAATAGGCGAATTTGGACTTCTAGAAGATTTCCAAGTAGATCTCCATATAGAAGGAAAATGGACCAAAAGTGCTCAAAATAGAAGGTTTTGTCCAAGTGTCAGTTTTGCATGATGAATCATCATATGACAAAGCACCTTCACACATGTGGGATCAGAGGGATGATCAGTACCACGAGCTCTCACTTATTGTATATATAGAGCCACATTTGGCCATAATCAATGTGAGACACCAATCTTGGTTTTGGAAGCAATTTTGAGTGATTCTCTCCATTTGTCTACATTTGTTTTGATTGTTTTGAGGTGCTATCAATGTGTACTTGATTTTCAGGTTGGAGTCCGTACTCAGACAGGGTTTCGCACGTGGGAAACCAAAAAGTACACCTACCTTCAATTAATGATTGTTCTTGTTAGGATTTTGTGTCTAGAATTGATCTAGATTGATCTTAATCTCAAGTAGATTGATAGATCAAGTAATCTGACAACCAATCACTCTTGAGGATCAGATTAGGATCCACTCTTGGTCCTTTTTGTACTTTTTTACACATGGTATCGGAGTCTAGTACAAGAGGTTTTGTTGAAATTGGTAGGGTTAATCCAAATCAAAACCAAAATTGGCAGTTTTTTGGAAACTAGTCAAATTTTGTGTAGCGAGTCGGATTTGATAGCTATCCTCAAATTTTTTTTTGTCCAAATCTTGTTGTGGGCTGTAGGAACCCTTTTCACACGTGTGAGGCCGTACATCTCCGGTTTTGACTGAGAAATTTCAAAAATTTGTAGAATTTGACTCACATACCCAATTTGAGTGATTTTTGGTGCAAAATCAAGCATTTTCTATAGAGAATCTAATCTCTTGATTAGTTCTTGGATTAGAGCAGCCAAGAAATTAAATTTGAAGCTTGTAAGAGGTGCATTAATTGATCTACTCTGATTTTTTGAGTGTATGTTGAAGTTGAGAGAGATTTTGCTAAAAATCATAGATTAAGGAGTGATATGCAAGGTGGGAGGTTGAAATCCATTGTACCATCACTCTAGATTTGTTCAAGAGTGATAGGATTGAGTCTATAAGCTTTCTAAATTGCTAGGAGACTTTAGGTTCAGATCTCTTAGAGAAACAATAAGAGTTTCTAGTGCTTTTTCACATTCAAAAATGGCATCAATGGGTGGTTTTTTGCTTGAAGCTAGTGAAAGACTTACATCCACTAATTATGCTACTTGGATAGTTCGAATGGAGTCTTTGCTTGTACTTCATGATCTTTATGACATAGTACTTGAGGTGGAAGTAGAACCTCAAGGAGGAGTTGAATTGGCTAAGTACAAAAAGAGATGTAGAGTTGCATTACACTGCATAAAAATGAATGTAAGTAATGAACTTTTGAAAGAAATCTCATCTTGTACCACATCCAACGAGGCATGAGATTCATTTAAAGCCATTTATGGATCCAAGAACACTTCAAGGATACTCATGCTTAGGAATCAAATCCTTCAAAGCATGAAAGGAAGTAGTGAAAGTGCCCAAAATTATGTCTTTAGGATCAAATCTTTGAATAAAGAGTTGTCTTCTATAGATGATAAAATCAAAGATGATGAATTAGTTCAAATCATTTTGAATGGATTAGGAGATGATTATTCAAATCTTGTTCAAACCTTTGTTATTCAAGATTCACTTCCTAGTATTGAAAAACTTCAAAGTGTGCTTGTTAGTGAGGAAAGTAGAATGCTTCATATCAAAAGTAGGATGAGTTCCTTTTCTTTGAATGATGGTGATGAAAAAGCTAACTTTTCTTTGAAAGGCAAGAAGAAGAAGTTTCCATCCAAGAAGACTCAAGACATGGAGATGGAGAACAAAGATGGAACGTCAAGTTCTAAAGGCAAGAGCAAGAAGGACAAGAAGAAGCTAAAGTGTTTCTTTTGTGGAAAAAAGGGACATTTTGCATCCGAGTGCTACAAGAAGAAGAATGCCCAAGAGAAGGACAATCAAGGCAATCTTGTGCTTGAGGAGGAGGAAGAAGGCAATCTATCTTTGATGGTATCCTCACCAGAAACATCTAATCAAGACACTTGGTGGATTGATAGTGGGGCAAGCTCTCACATGACTCACCAAAAAGACTACTTTTATTTTCTTACAATAGTTCTAAGAGATTTATCTTCACTGCAAGTGATCAAGAATGTGAGATTGTAGGTGTTGGATCCATTCCTTTATGTCTAGGATCATCTAAAAAAGTAGATCTAGACAATGTTCTTTATGTACCTTCAATTACAAAGAATTTGTTGAGTGTAGGACAACTTATGGATAATGGATTAGATGTACATTTCAAGCATGGAGCATGTTCTATCTTGAAAGATGAAAAATGTATTGCTAGTGGTTTCAAGCAAGGGAGGTTATTCAAATTGGATGCTAATGTGGTGGTTGGAAGTGTGAACATGGCAAGAGAGGAGCTCACTCAAGTGGAACTATGGCACAAAAGGTTAGGCCATCCTAATTACAAAGCTATGGAGACCATGGTGACAAAGGAGCTAGCAAGAGGACTTCCCAAAACCACATCCAAGTGTGGCAAGCTTTGTGAAGCTTGTGGACTCTCCAAATCTCATAAGCTTCCTTTCAAGAGATCTTTGATAAAATCTAACTCTCCTCTTAGCCTTATACACTCGGATGTTCATTCATTTTCACATGAATCAAATGGTGGAGCTCTAATGTATGTCACTTTTATTGATGATAAATCAAGATACTCTTGGGTTTATCTCTTGTCTAAGAAAAGTGAAGTTTTTGAGTCCTTTGTAAAGTTCAAAACTCTTGTGGAAAAGCAACTTAATACTAGCTTGAAAGTATTAAGAAGTGATAATGGAGGGGAGTACATCTCCAATAGGATGAAAGAGTTTTGTGAAACTAATGGCATAAAGAGAGAGTTTACTTGTACATATACTCCACAACAAAATGGAGTAGCTGAGAGAAAGAATAGGACACTATGTGAGTGTGCTAAAGCTATGAGATTAGATGCATCTCTTTCTATTTCATTTTGGGGAGAAGCTATTTTATGTGCAAATTTTCTTTGTAATAGAATGACTAATAGTGCCATTAAAGGACTTACACCTTATGAAGTATTGTTTGGCAAAAAGCCAAATCTTAGTGATTTGAAAGTTTTTGGATGTACTTGTTATGTACATATTCCTTTAGAAACAAGGAAAAAGGAAGATGCCACTTTTTTCAAAGGCATCTTTGTTGGTTATAGTGAAAGTAAGAAAGCCTATAGGATATATGATCCTATTACAAAAAAAGTTGTTGCTAGTAGAGACGTACTTTTTGATGAATCTCTCCAAGCCAAAGGAAAGGTGACTTCCAACAACACTCAACTTGTCAATGATCATGCTATGGCCAAGGAGGAGCTTCATGAAGATGAAGACCAAGTGGAACCTACTCCAAGTCCAAGGATGCCAAGAAGATCAACAAGGACAAGGATTGAGCCATCAAGGCTCACTTATAGTGACAAAGGGGAGCAAAGGGAAGATTCTCAACTACTCAACTCTTATACTTTCTTGACTACTATGCTTGAAGAACCAACTAGTTTTGAGGAAGCAAATAAGTCTCAATATTGGAGGAAAGCTATGCAAGTAGAGTTTGATGCATTAATGGAAAATCAAACTTGGAAACTTGTTGATTTACCTTATGGAAAGAAGCCTCTTACTTGTAAATGGATATATAGATTGAAATATAATCAAGATGGTTCCATTCATAAGTACAAAGCTAGACTTGTGGCGAAAGGTTTTTTTTCAAGTCAAAGGCATAGATTATGATGAAACCTTTGCACCTGTTGCAAAGCTTGTGACCATTAGATTAATCATATGTCTTGCAACTTCTTTCAAATGGGAGCTCTTCCAACTTGATGTGACAAATGCTTTCTTAAATGGATTCTTGGAAGAGGAAATCTACATGTGCCAACCCGAGGGCTTCATCAAAGATGGAGAAGAAGACAAGATGTGTCTCTTGAAGAAGAGTCTTTATGGACTCAAGCAAGCACCAAGAGCATGGTACTCTAGGTTGCATTCCTATCTTATTTCCATTGGATTTGTTGTAAGTTCTTATGAACCATCATTGTACTACAAATGTAATGATGGAAAGATCATTATCTTAGTTTTATATGTTGATGACATTATACTCACGGGAAATGATCTAGATGGCATTAAGAATGTAAAAGTTTCCTTGTCTAGTGAATTTAAGATGGTAGATCTAGGACTTCTTAAAGTTATACTTGGAATAGAAGTCACTAGAAGTAATGATTTTACCTTAATATGTCAATCTAAGTATGCTAGATCAATCTTAGCAAGATTTGGCATGATTGATTTTAAAGGAGTTGAAACTCCTATGGAACTAAGTGTAAAAGGTTCTAAGAAAAGTGATGAAGCATCCTTTGAGGACATCACTACCTATAGAATGCTTATTGGTTCCTTGATATACTTAACTATCACTAGACCAGATCTTAGTTTTTGTGTTGGCAAGTTAAGTCAATACATGCAAAGTCCATTAATGTGTCATTGGAAAGGAGCAAAAAGGGTGTTAAGGTACATCTCGGCTACAAAAGACTTTGGCATAGTTTATAAAAGGACTAATATTTGTTTGAGAGCATATTCGGACTCAAGTTTTGCAGGTGACAAGATGGATAGAAGATCCATAAGTGCATTTTCTACATTCTTATGTGGAGGAGTTATATCTTGGCTTTCCAAAAAACAAGATTCCATCTCTCTTTCATCAACAGAATCTGAATATAAAGCTATGACAACAACAACAAAGGAGGTTCTTTGGCTTAAAAGGCTTTTGGAGGAGCTACATGTGATCAAGGATGAAGAAATTCCATGCATATATTGTGATGTACTTGTCATGTACCATAATCATATAGGTTGTACATATGATTTAATTCAAGTTCTAGTGGCTAAAAAGGCCAAAAACTAGTTTTCTAGATATATGACGCATGGCATCAATCTATTGATTGCATGAGCCAAATATTTTGTTTAGGTGTCACATACCATGTGTAGAGGACAGCTCACACATGTGGAATAAGCTGAAATAGGCGAATTTGGACTTCTAGAAGATTTCCAAGTAGATCTCCATATAGAAGGAAAATGAACCAAAAGTGCTCAAAATAGAAGGTTTTGTCCAAGTGTCAGTTTTGCATGATGAATCATCATATGACAAAGCACCTTCACACATGTGGGATCAGAGGGATGATCAGTACCACGAGCTCCCACTTATTGTATATATAGAGCCACATTTGGCCATAATCAATGTGAGAAACCAATCTTGGTTTTGGAAGCAATTTTGAGTGATTCTCTCCATTTGTCTACATTTGTTTTGATTGTTTTGAGGTGCTATCAATGTGTACTTGATTTTCAGGTTGGAGTCTGTACTCAGACAGGGTTTCACACGTGGGAAACCAGAAAGTACACCTACCTTCAACTAATGATTGTTCTTGTTAGGATTTTGTGTCTAGAATTGATCTAGATTGATCTTAATCTCAAGTAGATTGATAGATCAACCAATCCCTCTTGAAGATCAGATTAGGATCCACTCTTGGTTCTTTTTGTACTTTTTTCACAATCTATATACAAGATTTTTGGCTTCTACCAAGCTTATATTTGCATTTTTCACAATATTCATCTCTCAAGACATTGAGAATGACTTGGACTAGCTCACTTTGATTGATTGAGTCACCAATACATGCAAGCTCCCTACGAATTTCCTTGACTCTCAAAACATAATTAGATGCACTCTCATCACTCTTTTGACTACTTTGGAAGATTTGATTTCTAAGAGTGAGGAGCCTAGAGGTTGTCTTATCCTCATAGATGGACTTGAGACAATCCCAAGCTTCCTTGGATGTAGAACAATCACCAATCTCCCTCAATATCTCATTAGAGACATTCATCTTAATGTAGTGGAGAGCCATCCTAGCTCTCTTCTTGTATTTTTGTACTTCTTGAAGGACTTGAGGCTCCTCCTCAATCCCAAGTACAATGTCCATCACATCTTGGAGTATCAAGATGGACTCCATCCTCAACTTCCATATTGAATAATTGGAAGTAGACAATCTCTCACTTGGTTGCAACAAGTATGAACACATTGAAGTCATGTAAAGTGGAGATAAATAAAAGTGATGAACAAAAAATGTTGTTTCTCTCGCACTATAGGATCCAATAATGTTGTGCTACCAATCTCCTATGCAAGATCATGCAACAAACTGTGAGATGATTCTCACTAGCTATCTCAATCTCTCCAAAACTAGATCTACTTCATATCAAATGATGGAGTATGGGCAAAGTTAGGATCAAATACTCTTAGCACATGCAAAATACACTAAGAAACCAAATTTGACTCAAATACAATGATATTGCATGAAACAAAATGGCTAAGATCTCAAAATAGTGCCTAGATCACATATAGATGAGATTGGTAAGCATTCAACTGCGATTTGGATCAAACAAGCAATCTCTTGACCAAACCAAATGTGTCCACCCAGGTCTAGGTGCACTGCCTAACCCTCTTCAAAAGCTTATAACTTTTGATTGGCTCAACCAAATGGAATGAAACTGATTGCATCAGAAACTAGACAAAAACAGCTTCAAAACAAGCTATCTAGCAAGATTTTTGGATCAAACATGAAAGAGAACTCCCAAACTGAAATTGGATGTTCCTCACACGTGTCTGAGCACCTGATTCCGTACAGTACCAGGTCAGACCCAATCAATGCCCTATTGGTCTCTTTTGATCCAAAATTGGACAAGATAGCTAGGAAAATGGATCTTGACAATTTCTAGCTCAAGATTGATGAATAGTTTTCACTCAAATGGATCAAAATGCATGGTAACCTTAGGTAGGCTCTCATACCATGTTGATTTCACACGTGTGGATTGTCAACAACATGTACTTGTGATCTCCTAAGGTGTGTAGATGCACCAAGATCAAGACTAGATTGAGATTCAAGATCAATCTTAGATCCTATGGCAAAAACACGCTATTACATGCATTAAATCACTTCTTACTCTCACTCACACGTGTGGGAAGTATTCAAAAAGTATTCTAACTAAAAAAAAAACTGCTCTTCTGGGGTAGAGAGAGAAAAACCATCATGAGCTCTCGGATAGAGAGAGAAAGCTAGAAATTCAATGACACTCAAAATCCACACAATCACCAAATCAATTAGATCCAAAATGAGGAGTACAATGATACTAGTAGATCCACGAGCTACCACTATGCTTAACTATGATTGGACCACACTTTGCCACCTCTTAATCCTATTGGACCATTGATCCATGCACCTCTAAATTCTATTGGACCATTTTCAAGCAAACCTCAAATTCTATTGGACCACTCGTGGTTCCACCTCTAAATCCTATTTGACCTCTTAAAATTCATTAAACAAAAGCATTACACTTGTCTACACTCTAATCGGCACGAGTTTGGCCTCCTACTCTATTTTGGCTCAATAGTGGCATTACAAGTGGAAATGGATAATTTGCCATCTATGCCAAATTTGACCCTATCAACATCCTACACCTAAATGCTTGATTATGAGATTCTATGAGACCCCTATATCAAACATTTTTTATTTACTTTACAATTCTCCACATGTGGGAACATCCTCCACACATGTGAGATTCACTTACAAACTTCTATCATAAAAAACACCAAGCTAGATTTTTGCCAATTTCTCACAATTGGCGTATTTTTTTAGGCTTGTTACCAAACATGGTTGCTGAGAATTAAACAGCCACCATGAGATAATGATTATTCCCACACCAGCCAAGAACACAGAGATAAGGCCACCCCAGAATTCACTGATTTAACTTCTGATGCCTTCCACCACTTCCAATGGCCTCAACCCGAATGCAAATTCACAGACAAACACGCATGCTGGATCCGAATCCGCAAACAAAAGAAAAATCTCGACGCTACCATAGAAGTTGTTCTCCTTTTTGTACATGTGCATAGATCCGCCCTTTCCAAAAGAGAATCCATCCTAATATAATTTCTTCTCTTTCAGTCTTGTCATTTAACTACTCTGTTTGCTCCAACTTCTATAATCAGACAAAATATTCATTGATTTGTAGAAAATTGATCAAACAGATCTTGATTTTACTAACAAAACACGTAGTTTACTTGACAAACGATAAGAACTAAACACAAACTTGAAAGATTTTTATTCGTGATCAACCTCGAACAATTCACGAACTTTGTCTTGCAGTCAACTCGAAAGATTTGCGAACAGAATTTTGTCACGAAAATTTTTTGTTTCATGTTCAAATCTCAGATGTCGCGAAATTGTCACGAACAATTCGTGAAATGTTCTGAATTCTACTTCAAGCTCAAAAACTATCATCTGTCGCGAACAATTCGTGAAACACGAAAATGTCACAAAGAGACAATTGTCGTGAATAATTCGTGAAACACAAAGCTGAGTATAAGAGATAGAGTGTCGCAAAATATTTGCGAATAGAAATTATTTGACCTTAAAAATGAAGCGTCTATTTGAATATCAACCGTCGTAAATGGTTAGATCTACTATTACGGAATTGAATGGCCAAAGGACCTATAAATGAAAGGCCAAAAGACCTGCCCTGTAGCAATATAAATACATGTGCACTACTCGTTGTAACCAACTCATTCAATCAGAGAGACAATAGCGAGATAAGACAACAAGATATGTATACCGAATCAGATTCAAAATTATAAATTTGTTTTTTGATCAACAGTTTCTAATTGTCTAAAATTGTCTTAAGTTGTCTCTTACTTCCGCACATAATTTCCGCATGCATATTCAGTCAGAACTAATATTGTTCTATTAGTACATAGATTAGATACAATCCCGATTGAAGACACTAATATTAGTTTGATTTATTCGAACTTTAATCGTGTTCTCTATAAAAGAATAATTACTATTTTTCCTACAATGGTATCAGAGCATACAGAATTAGATATGATACAATGGTATCAGAACAAGCTGAATTAAATCTGATACAGTGGTGTCAGAATATACAGGTTCAAAACTGATACAGTGATATTAGAATGAATCAGAGTCGATACAGTGGTATCTTCATACCCCTCTCAGTATTCTTCATACATCCATCAGCAAGCCGCTATCTGGAAGTTATTCAAAATTAGAAGATGTTGTCGATCATCAACATTCAAGCTAAGATCACTATGATCTTGGATCGAGAAGGTTCAAACTAATTGATTTGGAAATTAAATACTTCAGTCTTGTTGAAGGGCGAAGGTCTATGGTAATGGGTAGAACCAATTGAGGAGAAGCCAATAACTACTCCTGGCAAAGAACTTCGAGAAAGGAGTTAAAAAAATGACAAAGCTATAGCAATTATTGCGTCTTCAGTACATGACAATATAATGCTAGATCTTACATCAATTTCTAACACAAAAGATTTATGAGAAAAATTGCAAACCAAGAATGAGACTCGATCTCGCAATTAGATCATGTTCTTGAAAGACCAATTAACTTACCTACAGTGGGACGACAAAGACCTGAACTGTTGAAAATTGTCACTTCTCACTTGACATTGGTTCATGTAAATATTGATCAAACATTAGAATATGTTGATGATATGATTTCACACGTGTGGAGCCTGTTCCCATGTGTGAAAGGATGTACTTTTCATGTTTGTATATATCCAAATTGATTTTGTATCATTCTAGTTAGTGTGAACATGAAATGACTAGTTTTTAGTCAAGTTGACTAGTCACCTACAAATTAGCTTTTCCTTGCATGTGCATGAGTAAATGCTCCCACATGGCAAGTGGATGTTCACACGTGTGTATAGAGTCCTAGAAGATAAGAGTTGACCGTTTTCCTTAGATCCTATTTTGTAGGGAATATTCCTATATTCTAGGAGACTAGCTTTTTGGATTTTAGTCATATTCTAGAAGGTCAACTATTGGATAAGGATCAAAGATGGATCAAATGGATAGATCTGAGTGATGTGGCAATATTCACACGTGTGAAGACCTGCTGGACTGTACCAGACTCATGGATGTACTTGATCCATAAAAGGATCATCATTTTGCTAAGAAAATTGATGAGACTTTTGCACTCTACACTTTTCTGAGATTTCTAGTCATTTGTCTTGTGATTTTTATGCATGATTGCTATCTAGTATCATTGTACTTGTTGTTTCAGGTGTAGGCCGTACAGTGGACAGTACTCCACACGTGTGAAGCCGCTCTCACTAAAGAAATGATGTGTTGATCCATTGCTCTTGCTTAAATCCAAGTGTAGTGAATCTAGATCAAGATCTAATGTGTAGAACTTGATAGATTCATTGATTAAGAAACCAATAACTCTCTATGATTGTAAAGTACAATCATTATTGTCCTAAAAACTGTAAAATTTATCATGGTATCAGAGCTAAGTAAGAGAGTGATCATTGAATCATAAATCTTGTAAAGATCATTGGCAAAATTTGTTTTTTGGCCAATACTAGTGAGGGCGAGTTCTTCTAGAGTGATAGCTTGTAATCATTTGGATCAAAACGACTTGGAGGCTGTGTGTGTACTTTTCACACGTGTGAAATCGTACATCAACTTTCAATTCAAGTTACTTTGTGTTTGTTGGTCCCAAAATCACAATACTAGTTCATTTTTGGTGCTTTTTGAAGCATAGTTTTGATCTAGATTCATTCTAACTAATGCCTATGAACAAATAGTGTTTTGGATCATTGAAGCATTTATTTTTAGAGTCTAAGATCAGATCTAAGAGGGTGATTTGTTCAGATCCTGAGTTGAAGTGAAATCTCTAAGAAAAGTGTAAAGCAATTTTTTTTGTGAGAGTCAAAGCTAGAAATTTTTGGTAAGATCTTTGAGTATCATTCAAGCTTGTGTGCTAGTTTGATAGAGACAAGCCTATAGGCATTCTAGTAAGCTTTAGGCCTTTTCATAGATCTTTTAAAATTCAAAAATCTTTGTGATTTTTAAAAGAGCATTCATTATAAAATGTCATCCATGGGTGGATATTTGATGGAATCAAGTGCTCTAGAGACTCACTTCCACAAATTATTCCATTTGGAAAGTGAGAATGGAATCACTCCTAGTGATCCATGACCTATATGACATAGTTCAAGGAGTAGAGAAAGAGCCTCAAACTCCCCAAGAACAAGCCAAATACAAGAAGAGAGCAAGATTAGCTCTACATTGCATAAAGTTAAATGTATGCAATGACCTCTTGAAAGAGGTGTCTTCTTGTACCCCATCCAAAGAGGCTTGGGATTCATTAAAGAGCATTTATGAATCCAACAATACTTCAAGAATCCTCATGCTAAGAAATCAAGTTTTCCAAAGCATGAAAGGAAGTGGAGAGAGTGGACAAGAGTATGTTCTTAGGATCAAATCTCTTAACAAGGAGTTAAGTGCAATAGGAGAGAAGATCCAAGATCAAGAACTAGTACAAATCATTTTGAATGGTCTAAGTGATGAGTTTACCAACTTAGTCCAATCATTTGCCATTCAATACTCTCTTCCATCCATTGAAAAGTTGCACAATGTTCGTGTGGCCGAGGAGAGTAGGCTTCTACACCTCAAGACAAGAATGGATAGCATGTCACTTAATGGAGGAGAGGAGAAAGCTAACTTTACATCTAAAGGCAAGAAAAAGCAAAATCCATTCAAGAAAAATCAAGGCAAGGAGGCCGAGATGAAGAATGGAGGATCTACCTCCAAAGGCAAAGTGAAGAACAAGGCAAAACTAAAGTGTTTCTTTTGTGGAAAGAAAGGACACTTTGCCTCAGAATGCTACTTGAAGAAGAATCAATAAGCCAAAGGAGATCAAGGGAACATTGCTCAAGAGGAAGAATATGAGGATGGATTCAGCACATCGTTAATGGTTGCATCTACACCAACTTCAAGTCAAGACACATGGTGGATAGATAGTGGGGCTAGTTCCCACATGTCCTTTAACAAGCATTATTTTTCTACTCTTCTATCTTGTAATGACTCTAAGAAGTCAATATACACTGCTAGTGATCAAGCATGCAAGATAGATGGCATAGGATCTATACCTCTTTGTTTAGACACATCTAAAAGGATAGATCTAGATAATGTTTTGTATGTTCCTACCATTTCAAGAAACTTGCTTAGTGTAGGACAATTAATGGACAATGGACTAGATGTACATTTCAAGAATGGAGTTTGTTCCATCTTGAAAAATGATAAGTGCATAGCTAGTGTCATTAAGCAAGGTAGACTTTTCAAGTTGGATGCTAATGTTGCAAGTGAAAGTGTGAACTTGGCTAGGGAGGAGCTAACTCAAGTGGAGCTTTGGCATAAGAGATTAGTCCATCCTAATCTTCAATCTATGGAGTCAATGGCAAGCAAGGAACTAGCTCTCGGCCTACCAAGAGCTTTCAAGAAGTGTGGAAAAATGTGTGAGGCATGTGGCCTTGCAAAGTCACACAAATCTTCTTACAAAAAATCTTCATCAAGATCTCTCTCTCCCTTGGATCTCATACATTCTGATGTACATAGTTTTTCACATGCAAGTAATGGAGGTGCCTTGATGTATGTAACTTTTATAGATGATTGTACTAGATTCACATGGATTGAGTTACTATCAAAGAAAAGTCTTGTTTATGAAGCTTTCATTAAGTTCAAGTCTCTAGTAGATAAACAACTTAGTACTTCTATCAAAGCACTAAGATGTGATAATGGAGGAGAGTACACCTCCAATAAAATGAAAGACTTTTGTGAGATCAATGGTATTAAGTTACAATACACTTTTTCCTACACCCCTCAACAAAATGGGGTGGCCGAGAGAAAAAATAGGAGTCTATGTGAGTGTGCAAATTCCTTGAGGCTTGATGCATCACTTCCCATCTCATTTTGGGGAGAAGCCATAACATGTGCTAATTATTTGTGTAATAGACTTCCTAGTAGTGCTATAGATGGGATCTCACCTTATCAAGCCTTGTTTGATAAGAAACCCAATGTAAAAGATTTTAAGATCTTTGGATGTACTTGTTATGTACACATTCATTTGGAGACTAGAAGGAAAGAAGATGCTACCTCCTTCAAAGGAATCTTTGTTGGCTATGGAGAAAATAACAAGGGATATAGGATATATGATCCTACATCCAAGAAAGTAAAGGTAAGCAAGGATGTACTTTTTGATGAGTCACAATTTGCTAAGAGCTTGTCAAATGGATCTAACCCATTGTGCATTGAAGATCTTGAAAAATCCGAGGAGGATCTTGACAAACCCAAGGAGGATCATGACAAACCCGAGGATGGAGATTTGGATCTGAGTCAAAAGGGGCCGAGAAGATCATCAAGGAGCAAGGCCGAGCCCTCAAGGCTTACCTATGTGGACAAGGGAAAGCAAAAGGAAGGCTCTACATCTAGAGTATGATGCATTAGAAGAGAATCATACTTGGAATCTTGTAAATCTTCCAAGAGGAAAGAAACCACTTGCATGTAAGTGGATTTATAGAATTAAGTACAATCAAGATGGATCTATAAGTAAATACAAAGCTAGGCTTGTTGCTAAGGGATTTCTTCAAATAAAAGGATTGGATTATGAAGAAACATTTGCACCTGTAGCTAAGCTTGTAACTATTAGATTAATCATTTGCATTGCTACTTTGTTCAAATGGGATCTCTACCAAATGGATGTGACAAATTCCTTCTTGAATGGCTTCTTAGAAGAGGAAATCTACATGATGCCACTCAAGGGCTTCATCAAGGTTGGTGAAAAGCAAAAGGTGTGCTACTTAAGGAAGAGCCTATATGGCTTGAAGCAAGCACCTAGAGCTTGGTACTCTAGGTTGCATGATTTTCTCTATTCCCTTGGCTTTGTACTAAGTGCTTATAAACCTTCTTTATATTTCAAATGTAATGAAGGAAAGATCATCATTTTGGTTCTTTATGTTGATGACATCATTATGACAGGAAATGATGATGATGGCATAGGCAAAGTAAAAGTTGACTTATCTAGTGAGTTCAAGATGGTAGATCTAGGCTTCCTAAAGTTTATACTTGGGATAGAAGTGTCTAGAAGTAGCAATTGTACTTTCATAAGTCAATCTAAGTATGCTACTTCCATTCTTGAAAGATTTAGTATGAAAGATTGTAAGGGGATTGACACCCCTATGGAGCATGTTGTGAAAGCAACTAATGAAGGTGATGAAGCATCCTTTGAGGACATCACCCTCTTTAGGAAGCTTATAGGCTCTCTAATCTATTTAACCATCACTAGACCTGACTTAAGTTTTTGTGTAAGCAAGTTGAGTCAAAGTATGCAAGCTCCTTTAGTTCATCATTGGAAAAGTGCCAAGAGAGTACTTAGATATGTTTCTAGTACTAGATTTTTTGGCATGCTTTGTGAAGGATCTAAGTTGCACTTGAGAGCCTACTCGGATTCAGATTTTGCAGGTGACAAGATGGATAGGAAGTCCATTAGTGCATTTGCAACATTTCTTTGTGGAGGAGTGATATCTTGGCTTTCCAAAAAGCAAGATACAATCTCACTATCTTCTTGTGAAGCCGAGTACAAGGCATTGACTTCAACAACCAAAGAGCTCCTATGGCTAAGAAGACTCTTGATGGAACTACATGTGCTAGAGGCCGAGGCCTTACATATTTTGTGACAATAAAGCTTCTCAACAAATTGCTTCAAATCCTATCTTCCATGCTAGAACAAAGCACAATGAGATAGCTCACCACTTTGTGAGGGAGAAGGTACAATCCAAGGAAGTGCAACTACATCATGTACCATCATCCGAATGCATAGCTGATATCTTAACCAAACCATTGTCCAAAGATCCATTTTTTAAGTTAAGATATGCTCTTGGAATTGTAGATAGATGTACACTAGATTTGCCAAGTTAGAAGTGAGGAGGAGTGTTGAAAATTGTCACTTCTCACTTGACATTGGTTCATGTAAATATTGATCAAGCATTAGAATATGTTGATGATATGATTTCACACGTGTGGAGCCTGTTCCCATGTGTGAAAAGATGTATTTTTCATGTTTTATATATCCAAATTGATTTTGTATCATTCTAGTTAGTGTGAACATGAAATGACTAGTTTTTAGTCAAGTTGACTAGTCACCTACAAATTAGCTTTTCCTTGCATGTGCATGAGTAAATGCTCCCACATGGCAAGTGGATGTTCACACGTGTGTATAGAGTACTAGAAGATAAGAGTTGACCATTTTCCTTAGATCCTATTTTGTAGGGAATATTCCTATATTCTAGGAGACTAGCTTTTTGGATTTTAGTCATATTATAGAAGGTCAACTATTGGATAAGGATCAAGGATGGATCAAATGGATAGATCTGAGTGATGTGGCAATCTTCACACGTGTGAAGACCTGTTGGACTGTACCAGACTCATGGATGTACTTGATCCATAAAAGGATCATCATTTTGCTAAGAAAATTGATGAGACTTTTGCACTCTACACTTTTGTGAGATTTCTAGTCATTTGTCTTGTGATTTTTATGCATGATTGCTATCTAGTATCATTGTACTTGTTGTTTCAGGTGCAGGCCATACAATGGACAGTACTCCACACGTGTGAAGCCGCTCTCACTAAAAAAATGATGTGTTGATCCATTGCTCTTGCTTAAATCCAAGTGTAGTGAATCTAGATCAAGATCTAATGTGTAGAACTTGATAGATTCATTGATTAAGCAACCAATAACTCTCTATGATTGTAAAGTACAATCATTATTGTCCTAAAAACTGTAAAATTTATCATGAACACATTCGTGCAAAAGATTAAAGATTTGTTTATTTCCTTGCAAAATTCTGGTGCAAAAAATACAATTTCAAAGAAAAAACAACTTAGCTATTTTCTTCAAGCCCTAACCAGGTCATTCCACACAACTCGAACCTTGTTAGCGAAAGATGCGACAATGACACTTCAAAAGGCGATAGACAAAGTTAAGGAGGAATTAGAAGCTTGTGAACGCTATGACGATAATGGTGATTCTAAAAATGCTCTATTTACTCAGAAGAATAAATCTTCTAAGAAGTCTAAGTTTAAGAGGGAGTCATCTAAAAAGATTGAGTCTAAGACAAATGAACAACAATCTGGAAAACAACCGAAGAATTCTGGTGATAAGAAGATCTACAACAGATGCAGAAGATCAGGTCACATAGAAGAAAAGTGTTGGTTAAATCCAAAGATTGAATGCATTCATTGTCATAAACGGGGTCATGCAGCAGTAGACTATTATCGGAATCCTAGAAACAAATGGGAGCAAAAACGAAGCAAACCTTTGGATTCAAACTATGTCGAAGACAAACAAGAATGCTCTAGAGCAGCAGAAGACAGGACAACAAGGAACTCAGCAACTTTTGTTAGTACTGATCTATGTTGTTCATCTAATTTAATAGAAGAAGTAGTATTTGACTTGGGAGCCGCCTCACATTTTGTTTTCTCAAAACAAATATTGTCCGAGTACAAGAAGATGAACTATTCAAGATTTATAATACTTGGAGATGGTTCTAAACACGTGGTTGATGGAACTGGTGTATTATGGCTGGACATGAATCAGGGTGACAAGAAACTAGAGGAAGTTCTCTATGTCCATACTCTTGATAAAGATCTTCTATCTGTAGCTAAAATAGTCAATACAGGCATGTTAGTAACCTTCACGAAGAACTCTTGTAAACTGTTCGAGAAATATTCTGATAACCTGGTTGCTAAAGGCAACAGAGAAGGAAATTTATATCACCTAAACATTCAAACAAAAATCGAACAAGTCAATCAAACTCATGAATAGATAGATGTACTGTGGCACAAGAGGCTATGTCACATGAATATGGAAGCCTTGTACCAAGCCAACAAAAGTCAAAGAATTCAAGGAGTCAAAATTAAAAGTAGAGATATTCAAAATACCTACGAATATTGTCTTAAAGACAAGATGTCTAGAACACCTTTCAGTACGGATGTTTATAAAGCAACTAAGGTACTAGAAATTGTGTATTCAGATATTTGTGGACCATTCAGAGTATTGTCATTGGGTAATGCAAAGTACTTCATTACATTTATTGATGACTTCAGCAAGTTCGCTGTGGTATACTTTATTCATACTAAATCTAAAGCTTTCGAGAAATTTGTTGAGTATACGAATTAAGCTGAGAAGCAGACATGGAATAAGCTGAATCAAATTTGCACAGATCGTGGAGGTGAGTACATTTCCAATGATTTCAAGGCTTACTGTACTGATCAAGGTATTATGCATACAAAGACTGCATCATACACACCTCAGCACAATAAAATAGCTGAACGCAAAAATCGTACACTGATGGAAGCTACAAGGTGTATGATGGCTCATTCGAGTTACATCTGTCATATTATTGTGTCTATGTAACCGAAATTGAAAAGATAGAAGTTGTTCGAGATGTCAAATTTGATGAGTCGAAATACATAGCAGACAGTGATCTAGTCGGCTATGAAATTCTCAAAAACTATTATGAGCTACCAACGACGAGAGATGAAAAACAAGCAGAAGATGAAAGAGAATTACCAGATTCAGAGGGAGGTCAAGATCGAGTGCATGATAGACTTGAATCACTAGTTCGAATTCCAGCATAAAAGCTCAAATCAAAATCAAACTCAAAACCAACTATGGGAAGATCTGGCAGACAATGTAAACCACTATAAAGGTATGGTCAAGATGTTTTTAATACAACAATCAAATTTTGTGGATTCTCTAGTGAACCTCAAACATTTGAGGAAGCTGTTGATGGACCAGATAAAGATCGATAGATTCAAGCAATGGAGGACGAAATGTCATCCATGGATAAGAAGAATGTATGGACACTTGCAACTATTACTGATGGAAGGAAACCAATCAAATGCAAGTGGATCTACAAGATTAAAATAGGTCCTGATAGAGAGAACATCAGATACAAAGCAAGGTTGGTTGCTAAAGGATTTTGATAGAAGTATGGAATCGACTACACTGATGAAAGAGAGAATGTCGTGATATGTTCTGATACCACTGATGAGAAAAACTCGTCGGATTGGCAAAACTTTCGTGAAGGCGAATCGTGTTCCTCTTCCAGGACTCTCTTCAGTTTGGATGGAATTCGGATGCAATTGTTGGGCACTACCAGCTGAATCACTCCTACAGTCCTCCAGAGTGTAGTCAGTCACTACTGATCTACGTTCACAAAATGTTTGTCAGATTGAGGGCTGAAAGCTAGCAAGGCTTTGTAATCAGAAACATTTTATTTCTTCAACTGATACTTTCTCACCGGTAGTCAAACATACATCTATTCACTTGTTATTTGCGTATGTTGTGGCTCATGAACTGAAAATCCATGTTGTGGATGAGAAGACTGTTTTTTTGCACATAGAATTGATCAACCACTTGGCTTTGTAAACCAAGAATATCCAAAATATGGATGTCACATGAATAAAAGCATTTATGGTTTGAAACAAGTTGTTAGACAATGGTATAGAAAGAAGGACAAAGCACTACGTTCCTTAGGCTTCGAACCTCTATTCGCTGAATCGAATGTCTATATCAAGCATTTCCAAAATGAAATAATCATTCTAGATGTCTATGTTGATGACACGCTTATCTTCTCAAGAAGAGATACGTTAATTTCAAATGTCAAAAGAGACATTTATGAAATATTTGAGATCGCTGACCTAGGAGAAGCTAAAAACTATCTAGGCTTGCAAATCGTGAGAGACTTTGAAGGTGGTAAGTTGTATTTTCACCAACAAAAATACACTCAAAAGATCATTGAAGACTTCAACATGCTCAAATGCAAAGGTGTGCATACTCCCATGATACTTGGAACAATACTAAACAAGGCAGATTGTCCGCAGACTCTTGAGGAAGAGGAACAAATGGCCAAAACACCCTATCGTAGGCTGATTGGATCATTGTTATATCTACAAGACAACACCAAACCTGATATAGCATTTGCAGTATACAGGCTGAGCCAATATAATCAGAACCCAGGATTGTTGCATTGGAAGTTGGCAAAGAGAGTACTACAAAATCTCCAGAAAACAAAAGACTATGGACTCTGTTATTTGAAGGAAGCTGGATTTCTCATCGAGTCTTATAGTGACGCAAGCTGGGCATCCATGAAGGATGATAGCAAAAGTATTTCAGGAGGTTGTACTCTAGCATCTGGCACACCCATACTCTGGATAAGCAAGAAATAAACAACAGTAGCTCAATCTTCCTGTGAAGCAGAATATGTAGTAGCAGCCAAGATGGCAAACGAACTAATCTGGATCAAATAGATATTAGAAGGATTTGATAAATCTATTTATGAACCTTATGTCTTGTTAGTGGATAACATCTCAACAATCTATCTTACGAAAGATCTTGTATTTCATTCGAAATCAAAGCACATAGCTATCAAGTATCATGTTATTCGAGACTCAGTCGAGAAGAAGATACTGAAGATAGTTTTCATACCCACAGAGGATATGACAGTTGAT
Organism: Diphasiastrum complanatum; assembly: GCA_029204225.1. NCBI lineage: Eukaryota > Viridiplantae > Streptophyta > Lycopodiopsida > Lycopodiales > Lycopodiaceae > Diphasiastrum > Diphasiastrum complanatum. The sequence continues at coordinate 90,381,178 of CM055092.1, read as the reverse complement.
ATCTTTACAAAGCCACTTAGTAAAGCTTTGTTCGAAAAGCAACAAAGAAGATTGGGGTTCATTCAACTGTCCACTTTGAGAGAGAGCTGTAGAACAACTGATCAAATAGATCTTGATTCTACAAACAAAGTGGGCAGTTTACCTAGTAAAGGATAAGAAACAAAATTGAACTAAAAACCTTTTTATTCATGATCAACCTCGAACGATTTGCGAACTTTGTCTTGTAGTCAACTTGAAGGATTCGCCAACAAAATCTTGTCGCAAAAATATTCTGTTTCCTGTTCAAACCTCAGATGTTGCAAAATTGTCATGAATAATTCGCAAAATGTTCTGAATTCTACTTCAAGCTCAAAAACTATCATTTGTCGTAAACAATTCACGAAACATGAAAATGTCATGAAGAGACAATTGTCACAAATAATTTGCGAAATACAAAGCTGAGTAGAAGAGATAGACTGTTGTGAAATATTCGCGAACAAAAATTATTCAGCCTTAAAAATGAAGCGTCTATTTAAATATCAACCGTCGTAAATGGTTAGATCTACTGTTACGGAATTGAAAGGCCAAAAGACCTATAAATGAAAGGCCAAAAGACCTGTCCTGTAGCAATATAAATACATGTTCACTACTCATTGTAACCAACCAACAAGAGATATATACTGAATCAGATTCAGAATTATAAATTCATTTTTTGATCAATAGTTTCTAATTGTCTAGAGTTGTCTTAAGTTGTCTCTTACTTTTGCACATAATTTTTGCATGCATATTCAATCAGAACTAATATTGTTCTATTGTAAATAGATCAGATACAATCTTGATTGAAGACACTAAAATTAGTTTGATTTATTTGAACTTTAATCTCTTTCTCTGTGGAAGAATAATTACTATTTTTCTACATAATTATCAAAGGTATCTGAATTTCTCCTAGTCAACGATCTTTCCTATTTATTTCATTTGGAAAGGTGGGTTGCTAGACGATCATTTGCTACATCTGCAGCATTGTAGCCCGCTTGCCTTTTTGCCTTGTTCTCTCTGGACTTTGATCACTGGCATTGACAATAGAAGATGAAATCACCTTGGACTGAAGTCACTTATCCTCCATTTAGTTGATTACTCTCTCTCTCTCTCTCTCTGCTTCCTCTCTCTCCTTCATTCGGTTGAGATTCCATCACTTTGATTTCGGTCAAGATTCCATCATTTTGGGTTTAGATCCCTCAAGCTCTCCCTCTCTCTCCGTCATTCGGTTGAGATTTCATCACTTTGAGTTCGGTCGAGATTCCATCATTTTGGGTTCAGTCGAGATTAGGTCCCTCAAGCTCGCTCTCTCTCCTTCATTCGGATGAGATTCCATCATTTTGCATTCGGTCAAGTGTCCACCTCATCATCATTCGGTCAAGATTTTGTCTGACTTGGTTGAGATTCGGTCACTTCCCAGTGCCCGAAATTATTAGTATTTTTTCTTTTCTGATTTCTTCAAAGTTTTTTATGGTTTTTCCAAAATCCTTCACAAGCACCCAAATGCACCATATTAGCAGCACCGTAAAAAAAAAAAAATTGCCATAAATTTTTTAGATTTTCACGGTTCCTTTTATTATTCTACAAGCACAAAAATGTTTCATTATTATTTTGTAATTATTATTTTCCATTTATAGTTTTTCTAAGATCCCTTCTTTCTCCCTCAATCAAATTTTCTTGTATATTATTTGCTTATTTTCAAACCCTCATATCGTCTCCGTTTGAGTTCGGAATTGAATAGTGTAAAAAGCAAAAGTGCTCAGTGTATATGAACTACAACTTTTTGCCATTCTCAATTTCACTCATCGTAGAATTCTGAGTTTTAAGTGGGTGGAGAAAAGAGCATTTCTTGCATGTAAACTTCAACTCACTATATCATATGTAAACCTCAGCTCACTATACCATACCCTACGGGTCTCTCAATTCTTTATATGGATGTGGATTTTGATTTTGAGTACATAGATGACAGTGACTCTGAATACGAAGATCAATCTAACTATGATTTTGAATATCAGTATTATGAGCACAACGATGATGAATCCAATCAGTGCGGCAAATCCAATCAATGTGAACAAGTATCATATGGAGAATATTTGGAACATAATGAAACACATTTTGATTATTATGATGATCAACAAGTTTACCAGATCAGTCAACATAACCCAAGTGGTGGTGTTTATAGTAGTGACAGTGACAATTAGCAGCTGAATTCACGTCAATCAGAACGTCATCATTACCAATATCCTCATATATGGTGGAAATAGTCTTTCACATGTTTGATGGTAGAAATACTCATATGGATGTCATAGTATGGTTGGACAACTTTCACAGGTATTTTCAATCACATCCAGGTAGTGACCATGACAAGATTCAATTTGCAAAGACATACCTTGATGGATCTGCAAAAATTTGGTGGCGATATTGGATGCAGTGTGAAGAACCTAATGTTACCAATGATAAATGGCCAACTTTTTTGTACAAAAGTGCATCGAAGTATTTGAATGTATAGATGGCCAAGTATGGCATTCTACCCAAAAGACGTATATTATGGAGAGCTATTTCAATGACTTTAATCAGATAATGGACAAATATGGTTATTTAGTGGAGGAATTCAATACAATGCATTTGAGTTTAGGCTTGAAGCCTCAGATAAGAGCTTGTTTATCTAAGGATATATATCAGGAGATTTGGATAATGTTATTATTTGATATAAAATCACATGCTCACACCATAGAATATGAACTGAAGAAGGGTCAATGTGAAGCTATGACAAAATACTTTACACCACTAGAGTGCACTTTGGAGATATGCTGGATATTAAATATCAACGAAATGATAGGGAAGTTACAAAAGCTGAAAGATCAGGAAAAAGCACCTAAGTTTCAATTGGAAAAAACTGTTAATCCAAGAATCCAAAAAAATGATGGGCCAAATGATTGTGGTGAATCGTCATCAACATCATCAGTGAGTGAATCTGAAGTAGAACATGATGAAGAAGTACAACTAAAACCTGTTTGAAACATCTTGTGAAAAGGGGATTTATAGACAAGGATAAAACTGATCTCTATGAATGTTTCACATTTAGTATAGAGTGCACAACAAAATGTGATGAAACTTGTATTGTACAAGTTGGAAATTGTCCTAACTATGAGATGGGACAAACAATCAAAGATCCATTATATCACAATTTCCAGTTTGTGGTTCAAAATATTGGAGATATCAATATTTTCAAACATGATGATGTAATCTACCAAAAACATTTTGTAGAGACTTTGAGTGAAAGAGATACCATCCCTCTTTGCAAGCATCTCATTCACTCGATATTCTTGAAAATGAATGTCCATTCTGAATATCATTTGTCATTTCCAGAAATGATCAATCAAAACGTATTGGTTCCTATATTGGGAATTGATCATGCCAACAATTCCTTCATGCAAGATTTTCACAATTCAGATGCAAGGCTTATGGTTATCATTGAAGCATTTGGATTGAACAACAAAGTGACTACCCAACAATATGACAAAATCTTCAAACCAACACAGCCAGATGCAATGCTAAAATATGATCCTAAGGAAATTGGATAGATCATCCAACTTATTACGATGTCGAAGAAACATACAAACGAGGATATTGCGATTTGATTGTCAAAAAGCAATATGGTGTTTCATCCATCTCTTCTTCGGCCATCTTTTCTCCTTCATGGGAACAAGGATTACAATTTGAAGCTAACAAAATGGATCCAATTTGATAGCTTTGGATCTGTAATGAGGCAATAATTTTGTGGACGACACATCCTCATCAATCCTGACTACTTAACCAAGGTGATCAACTGATCAGACAAGTGTCTTCACTTTTTAGGACAAAAATGTTTAAGTAGGGGGAGTGTCATGTACTTAGTCATTTCTACTTTATAGGACCTACACCTAAGTTTAAGGTGAAAATTTGACCAACTACCTACCTGCCAAGCATAACTCTAGGATCTAGGATACAGTTTCATTTTAGGGCAAGAAGAGTGAGTTAATTTTCTTATTACATGCTGGAAATCCACCTAACTTCAAGAAGGAACTCAAATTTGCTATGTATTACAAGCTCCCATAGTGAGAAGATAGAATAATTTTTGGAGCTCATTGGAAATCTCAAGCTAGTTCACTATGTATATTGAGTTTTTGTGATCCAAATGAAACCAAATCAATTTCTACTTGTTTCCCAAGTTGAAGGCCATACTAAAACCTGTAGTACACATGTGTGATCTCGGATTTCAATATTGATCAATTTTTTTGATTGTTAATGCTTGTTGTTTGTCAAATTGCCAATCTAGATCAACTTTTTTGTGTTTAGTATTTTGATAGATTGTTAAGCAAGCATCCAATCACTCTTCTGGATCTTTTGTCGATCCATTTATGGTCCTAAAGTATAGTACTTTTACATGGTATTGGAGCTAAGTACAAGAGCATAAGCCATTGATCTAATGCAAATCCATTTTTAGCAAGTTTTGGTGCTAAAAACTAGTATTGAGAGGGCAAGCTAGAATCTTGATTTCCCAAACTTGGTAGGGGTCCAAATCCATACTTCCACATGTTTGGGAACCTCTGAACCTGCATTTAATGCATGGTATTCATTTGATCCAAAGAAATTCAATTTGTGAGCTTTTGATGTATTTTTTGGTGGAAATCTTAGGATAAGCCTACCAAGATTGAGTGCCATTGATTAGATTTGACATAGGTTCATGAAATTTGATTAATCAAAGCTGAAATCAGGTCCTCCTAATTTTTTTTACAGGTCTTGAAAGGACATCAAAAAGTGTGAGAGAGATTTAGTCATGTTATTGTCCAAAAATAGTCAAAATTTGCAAGATTTGATTGTAAGTAAATTTCACATCATCTTACCTTCATTCCAACTTTGTGAGGGAGTGCTAGAACTGAGATTATAAGTCCATTTGTTGGATTAGAAATCTAATTTGAGTGAAACACTACAAGAGAGAGACCTTACTGAGTTTCTAGAGACCAAATCCATTTCTTGGCAAGATTTGTTTGAAAGTAGTTTTCACTTAATCTTATCTTCATTCCAGCTTTGTGATGGAGTGATAGGACTGTGATTATAAGTCCATTTGTTGGATTAGAAATCAAATTTGAGTGAAACACTACAAGTGTGAGACCTTTGTGAGTTTCAAGTCAATCAAGTCTATTTCTTATTTGTAAATGTCACTAGTAAGATGGGATCTGCTGGAGCATACCTTCTATAAGCTAGTGAGAGATTGAATTCTACCATTTGGAAGTTTAGGATGGAGTCACTTTTGGTGCTCCAAGACCTTTATGAGTTTTTGATTGAGGATGAAGATGAACCTCTAGTGCACAAGAATTAGTGAGATACAAAAAGAGATCTAGGCTAGCACTTCATTGTGTAAAAATGAATGTGAGCAATGATCTTTTGAGAGAAGTATCATCATGTGAAAGTGCTAAAGAGGCTTGGGAGTCTTTCAAATCAATCTATGAATCTAGTAATACTTCGAGGTTTCTCATGCTTAGAAATCAAAGTTTGCAAAGCATGAAAAGAAGTGAGGAGAGTGCACATGATTATGTACTCAGAATCAAGTCTCTAAATAGGGAGTTGGCTTCCATTGGAGAGAAGATTCATGATGGAGAGCTTGTACAAATTGTTCTTAACGGTCTAGGAGATGATTTTGCAAATTTGGTTCAAAGTTTTGCCATCCAAGACACTTTGCCAACTATAGAAAAACTTCACAGTGTATTAGTGATTGAAGAGTGTAGGATGCTCCATGCAAAATCTAGGATGAGTTCCTTGTCTTTGCAAAATGGTGATGAGAAATCCAATTTCTCATTCAAGGGCAAAAAAAAGACCAATGGAAAGAAGAAGCATCCAAATGAGGCCAAAGAAGATGATGATGCTTCAAGCTCAAAGGACAAGTCAAAGGAAAAATGCTTCTTTTGTGGAATGAAGGGGCATTATGCATCTGAATGCTACAAGAGGCTAAGAGCACAAGTGGAGGAGGACAAACAAGGAAACCTTGCAAAGGAGGAGGAGGAGGATGAAGTAGATGTATTCTTGATGGCATCTACATCCTCACCAACAAGCAATAGCAATTCAAGATTCAATTGGTGGATTGACAGTGGGGCTAGCTCTCACATGTCTTGTGAAAAGGACTTTTTCTCAATATTAAACTCTTTCGATGATGCTAAAAATCTTGTCTTTACTACAAATGATGAAAAGTGTAGGATAGATGGTGTTGGCACCATCTCTTTGTGTCTAGAATCCTCAAAATGCATGATCTAGAAAATGTCTTTTATGTACTATCAATCACCAAGAATATACTTAGTGTTGGTCTACTCTTAGAAAGTGGTTTGGATGTCCACTTTAAGCAAGGTGTTTGTTTCATCTTGAAGAATGATGTTTGCATTGCAGAGAGATTTAAACATGGAAGATTGTTTAAGTTGGAAGCTAGTGTTGTTTTTGAAAGAATGAGCTTGGCAAAGGAGGAGATCACTCAAGAGGAAATCTTGGCAAAGTGTGATCTTGCTTGCATTGAGGAGGAGTATCAAAAGGAGGAAGCTCTTGAGGATCAGCCTCAAAGCATGAGAGTTCCAAGGGAGTCCTCAATGACAATGGCCAAGTCATCAAATTGCATGCAAATTGTCCATTCAAGTGTGCATCTTGCAAGGATGGTGAGCATTGGAAAGTCTACTATCTTTGAATACTTTTTGGATAGTAATAGTAGACATGGAGTGACTTGTTACTTATCTTTAAGATCTATGATGTTTAGTACTTTGTAAGACAAGACAATAAAAATTGAAGCTTTCAAATCTCCATTCGTTGTTGATAAAACAATTTCATTGGATAATTATTTTTGTAATAGTTTGAATAGTGTCATAAAAGATTAAACATCATTTGTATTGGAAATATTTGGGTCCACATGCTTTGAGCATGATCATTCCAATGTAAGGACAAAAGATTATTCTATTTTAATGATAGAAATAATGGTAGTGTTTTGCTCTTCAAGTAGAGATTGTAGAATCGACTTGTTTTTTACCAAAGAATTTGTCAATGGTGGAAATGTGATCTTTCAAGAGTGGAAGCTTTGTAAACTTGAAGAAGCACGTTTGGATCAACACCTTATTCAATTCATTGATGGTTTGGATTCAAGTCAAGTGGAGGAGCAAGATCAAGACCCGAGGACTCCAAGAAGAACGATGAGTATCAAAATGGAGCCATCAAGGCTCAATCATGTGGATCAAGAAGGCAAGTTGTCTTTGGCAACATTGTGTATGCACTTAATTTTATTAATTGATGTATCTTCAAGTGCACAAAATGCCTTGGAATCCACGGCTTGACATGATGTTTAGTTTTGAAGTGTGCTGCATGTATATAGACAAATTTATAAAACATCTTGTATGGGATCCTTTAAGACGTGGTGAAAGATCCTTCATGGACATCATTCTCTATTGGAGTCTCAAAAGTTTTTGTTTGTAGCTGGCTTTTAAGATACTTCTAAAGCATTCATTCATTTGGCAAGAGAGATGTATACAGATCAAGCTAAATTTGAGGAGTGTGAAGAATTGCCAAAAATTGGCAAATGTAGCTTGATCAAAAACTATGAAGAATAGTGTAAATTTTGTACATAATTGGGTTCCACACATGTATGGCCAACATGCCACATGGAAACCCACTCCGAATGTAGATTAGGTCAAGTCAAGAGAGTTGGTCATGTCTATTTTGTGGTCATCCCTACTTTATAGGACCTACACCTAAGTTTAAGGTGAAAATTTGACCAACTAGCTATCTACCACTAGGATCTAGGCTAGGGTTTCATTTTAGGACAAGAAAAGTGAGTAAACTTCCTTATTACATGTTGGAAATCCACCTAACTTCAAGAAGGAAGTCAAATTTGCTATGTATTCCAAGCTCCCATAGTGAGAAGACAGAATATTTTTGGAGCCTATTGGCAATCTCAAGCTAGTAGTTCACTATGTACATTGAGTTTTTGTGATCTAAATGAAACCAAATCAATTTCTACTTGTTTCTCAGGTTGAAGGCCATACTAAAGCCTATAGTACACAGGTGTGGGCTCGGATTTTGATGTTGATCAATTCTTTTGATTGTTAATGCTTGTTGTTTGTCGAATTGCCAATCTAAATCAACTTTTTTGTGTCTAGTATTTTGATAAATTGTTAAGCAAGCATCCAATCACTCTTGTGGATCTTTTATAGATCCATTTATGGTCCTAAAGTATAGTACTTTCACATGAATTAGGGTTTTGGTGTGTTTGTGTTAGGCTTTAGACATTAATCATTAGGGTTAGGCTCTAGAAATTAATCATTAGGGTTAGGCTTTAGGCGTTAGGCATAAGACATTAGGCTTTAGGAATTAGGCATTAGGGTTAGGCTTTAGTATTTAGGCATTAGGATTATGCTTTAGGAATTAGGCATTAGGCTTTAGACATTATGCTTTAGGGTTAGTCTTTAGGCATGTGTTTGTGGGTGTGTGTTAGGCTTTAGACATAAATCATTAGGGTTAGGCTTTAGTCATTAGACATTGGGCTTTGGGCTTTAGGCCTTAAGCATTAGGAATTTGGATTAGGTTGTAACTTTAGGCTTTAGGCTTAGGCTGTGTGTGTGTGTGCACGTGTGCGCACATGTGTGCATTAGGGTTAGGCTTTAGGCATTAGGCGTTAGGCATAAGACATTAGGCTTTAGGCATTACACATTAGGGTTAGGATTTAGACATTAATCATTAGGGTTAGGCTTTAGGTATTAACCGTGTTCTTAAAATGTTATCCCCCTTGTACAACTTTACCCTCGTCTCACCTAAACATGTTTCTTGTATGTCCCCCCTCCCCATAAAACCAATAACTACAACCTCGTCTCTCACTGTAGCTCTCGATTACTCCTCAACTCTTCAGGATGTTGGTACAGACATCTATCCCATAACTTAGATTGGGTGAATATGATGGTGATTGATTATCATGCAATTTGGGAGCCAAACACAATTGGAACACACACAACTCTATTTCATCTAAAAGGCCCCATGTACACATACCAATCATGGAATACAACCTTATTATTGAATAGTGACCAGACATTTGTTGCTCATGTGGATATGGCCTCAATGGATGATGCTAATACAGAGGATCACATTGAGATTTCTCTTCCCAAGAGGAAGTCTAGATGAACATCTTCAACATCTTCCCTTGGCTCCCAATCTACCATTGTTTTACATCCATTTTCAACTGCCTAAGCCTCAACCCCAACCATAAGTAGTCCATGTCGTAATCCTCATGAGAACTATCCCTAATTTTAAGTTTCCATGTTTTCTCCCTAAAATGTCTTCATCCCCCCCATTCTCCCTTCTGTGAAAATTGTCAACTAATTTCGATATTTTATTTGGTATTTTTGGAGGCCAAAATGAAATCTCAACTTAGAGATAGTTTCATATTTCTCAATAAGAGCCTAAATAATGGATTAGTATTTTTGGCAAGTAGATAAGTGGATGAGGTCAATTTTGGACCCATTTTAATTGGCTAATATAATTACATTGCATTTGGACTAGTATTTCTAGGTTTTTGGTTAAGTACCTAGAAGTTGTTGACATCACGATGGCCTACCAGACCTTGGAAACCTTCATCTAGGATTTGGTAGCGGCCAAATCATCCTTGGACGGCCGCATAGTGGAATTGGCCACCAACAACACTAAATTACGAGTGGAACTCACTCAGTTCCAACAAGACCTGCAGGTACAACATGAGCAGACAGAAAAAGGATCAGATGTTGAAGCTGCAACAACATGAAGAAGGCCCCCAACATTACATTAAGAGCCTCTACAAGTCAACAATGGATGCATCCACAAGGGTCCAAGAAGTCCAGTAGAGCAGTGTCTCACCCTACTCCAGGACTAGCTACTCATCATTGAAACAGAGAATCAACGCCTAGGAGAGGAGGTCTAACACTTACACCAACCACAAGTGGTTTTGTAAGCCCATCCCATCCCCACCAACCATCCTCTCATGTTGGATTATTCTCCTTCTTACTAATCGACTAATCGGTTTTAATCTTCATCCATTGTTTATCCAATTTTGCGGATTTTTCCTTGTTCTTACACAGTTTGTAGATTTACAAGTGTTTTTACACAGTCTGTAGAAATACACGAAATTTGACAACAACTTTGCATTTTTAGCCTGTCAAGATTTATGAGTAAAAATACAGTGTCGCCTTTCTTGCATTTTAGCGACACTATCGCCTGTCAGAAATTACGAGTACATACGCAGAGTTGCATTTTTCACTTTCTCCAAAGTGCCTCAAATGTTAAAGAAATGACTCTGGCAAAAGTGTAGGACTACCCTAAACGGGATTTAAGGATATTGTCATCTTTTTTTCAAAATCTCGACATTGTCACCTTTTTCGCCTATGGTAGTTTTAGTTCATTTATGTAGAGTGACAGCTTCAGTTCATTTATGCAGACAGACTGTTTACGGCCAATTTTCACTGCTTATCAACAAGCACTGAAAAGGAACTGGATGGATGCCAGTGGACACTAGCCAACTGGCAATGACAATTGACGACCTAATTTTTCAATATAAATAGTTCTTCATATTCATACAGTTTTTAAGTTATGAAGAAGCATTTGAATAGTTAGCTCTCTCTCTCTCAAGTCTGTGAAGAATTGAAAAACATTATCTATGTTAGATAAAGGGGTCTTAATCTAGGTGTAGGATAGTAGATCTTGTTTTAGAGAGATTTGAGTAGCTAGTGAGAATCAATTCACAAATAGTTGCAAGATCTTTCATAGGAGGAGATAGCACATCATTATTGGATGCTATTGAGAGTGTGTAGCAATATTTGTTGTTCATCGTTTGAGTTTTTTTCACTTCAAATGGCTTCAATGAGTTCATGCTTGTTGGAATCAAGTGAGATTGTCCACTTGAAACTATTTAATTTGGAAGATGAGGATGGAGTCCATCTTGATCCTTCAAGATGTGATGGACATAGTTCTTGGCCTTGAAGAAGAACCACAAGTTCTTCAAGAGGTTCAAAAATACAAGAAGAGAGCTAGGATGGCTCTCCACTACATCAAGATGAATGTCTCTAATGAGATATTGAGCAAGATAGGTGTGGAAAAAACTACAAAAAGGACCAAGAGTGGATCCTAATCTGATCCTCAAGAGGGATTGGTTGTCAGATTACTTGATCTATCAATCTACTTGAGATTAAGATCAATCTAGATCAATTCTAGACACAAAATTCTAATAAGAACAATCATTAATTGAAGGTAGGTGTACTTTCTAGTTTTCCACGTGTGAAACCATGTCTGATTACGGACTCCAACCTGAAAATCAAGTACACATTGATAGCACCTCAAAACAATCAAAACAAAAATGTAGACAAATGGAGAGAATCACTCAAAATTGCTTCCAAAACCAAGATTGGTGTCTCTCATTGATTATGGCCAAATGTGGCTCTATATATACAATAAGTGGGAGCTCGTGGTACTGATCATCCCTCTGATCCCACATGTGTGAAGGTGCTTTGTCATATGATGATTCATCATGCAAAACTGACACTTGGACAAAACCTTCTATTTTGAGCACTTTTGGTCCATTTTCCTTCTATATGGAGATCTACTTGGAAATTCTCTAGAAGTCCAAATTCGCCTATTTCAGCTTATTCCACACGTGTGAGCTGTCCTCTACACATGGGATGTGACACCTAACCAAAATATTTGGCTCATGCAATCAATAGATTGATGCCATGTGTCATATATCTAGAAAACTAGTTTTTGACCTTTTTAGCCACTAGAACTTGAATTAAATCATATGTACAACCTATATGATTATGGTACATGACAAGTACACTATTTTCACACGTGGGAACAGCCTCCACACATGTATGTTTATCTATATACAAGATTTTTTGCTTCTACCAAGCTTATTTTTGCATTTTTCACACTCCTCAAAAATCTAGCTTGGTAAATCTAGCTTGATGGAAAACATGAAGATCTTGAACTTGACTCCATGGGCTGAATTGGTCTTTGCTGGTTCAAAAGGTGTGAAGATCAGCCAATGAACTTGATGTTGATCTGAAATCACCATATCCATGATAGGGCTTCTTTGATGTTGACATCTTTGATGAGCTTGAGAGCTTTGCACCATCCTAGAATCTTCAAAATTGATTCCTTCCAAATTTCATGTAGATGCTTGACTTTGAGGCTTGCTCCTTCTTCATGTGCGTGCTCCTTCATGAGAAAATAAAGATTTCTTTTTGATTTATTAGGATCACAAAGATCTAACATCATGTTACCATGATCTAGAGAATTAGACTTATCCAAATTGGCAAGACTATGCATGCTATAATAACAAAGTGTTTGCATCATATCTTCATGCTTGTTTACCATGCTAATCTCAGATCCAATGAGGATATATACTTCATTATGGAGATAAGTGTCTTTAGAAGATGATTCACTTACTCTCATAAAGAGTTTACAATTTGCCTCAATACAAATTTTCAAACTATGAGTGAACAATTCACTTTTGCTCTTACATGACTCAAGAGCATACATTTGATGAAATAACCATTTGCTTTCTAATTGATTTAAAATCAATTTCAACCTTTTAAGAACATCATCTATGTTCTCAAGAGAGACTTCATACTCAACTAGTATGGCTTTACTCCAATTTTGAGATGCAAATTGATTTATCAAATGACATAGGAGAAGTAAGTATGAGATGTATACCACATGAGGTATGCTCCTCTTTCCCTTGAAATGTGAGCCACATGCACTCAACCATGTTTCTTGAGATTCTTTTTGGAATCACAACTTGAGAAGGTCTCTCCTCCTCAATCCTTGGCACACTTGAACCTTGAGATGACTCCTTAAGATCCTCTTCATGGTGCTCCTTTTTGATGGAAATCCAAGACCTCCATGTCTCATAATGATCACAACAATCATGACCATTCAATATGCACTTCCTATGATTATCAAGATTACTTATGATAGAAACATAAGTCCAAAAATCACCACAACTTGGCATGATTTTTCCAATATTGAAATCAAAAGGCATTTCCATTTCAATAAGGCTAACTACTTGCTTATGGATATAAGTGTCCACTTTGGATGCTTCACTTATTCTCATAAGAAGTTTACAACTTGCCTTTAAGATTGAAAACTTACAATTTCCATCTTTATGAATGAACACATCATTCATGATCTTATTGAAACCAAAAGATCCTACATTATGAAGATATTTCCATTTCCTTGACTTCATAACTAATGTAAGCTTACAAGGAAAACATATTTTGCTATCTTTTAAGGCATCACAGTCAACTAGTATTGCCTTAATCCACCTTTGAGATACAAAAATCTCTTCAAAGCAAAATGGTTCTTCATAAGTTGACATGAGAGCATAAATCAAACTATTTTCATTTTGTGATTTCTCCTTATTCTTGATTGATTTCTCTTGGATAATAACAATAAGTTTGAACTTGTCCAAAGTTCCAAGCAAAATACTTTCCAAGGACATAAAATAAATCCAAGTTACTTTCATGAAAGTGACATCTAACTTTGCATCTTGAACCAAACAATGCACTTCCAAATGAAAAATCTCAAAAGATTTGACATGTGTTGTGATGGACTCTTGAAGACAAATCTTGCAAGTCCTTGTGAGACTCCAAGCCTCATTCACCTTTCCACAAAGGAAACACCTTCCCTTGGACTTGTCCTTCTTGTATTTGCATTTCAAACTTGAAGCTCCATCCTTCACCTCGGCCCCCTTGCTTTGGTTCTCCTTGGATGGATTGGTCTTCTTTTTGTAGCATCTTGAGAAAATATATCTTCCCTTGCCACAAAGGTTGCACTTAGGATCTTTTCTTTACTTCAATAGGATACCACCTATTGATGCCATGTGAATAAAAACCTGTGATATGATTCTACAAATGTAATTTGTGACTTTAAAGAGACTATATTTGAACATCTTCAAAAATCTAGAATGATCTACAAAAGATCTAGCTCACAAACCTAAGAATCAATCTTCAAACTAATGACTAGTCACTTGGAAACTTTGCTTTGATCACTAAGACAAAAGCACACAATCTTTGAATCAAATCACAAAACAAATCAGATCTAATCTCCTATTGGACTCATCAAATACCAATGACTCTTTCTTTTGAAAGTTGAAATGGATATGAAAAATATTTGACACCTAGATTTTCCTTTTCACTTGACTAGTTCTCTCAACACTTGAGATTCTTGAGCAAAAGATGGGTTTTGTTTCAAATACATGAAAATCAAACTTAATCACTTCTTTTGGACTCACTCTTGACCCAAATAATCTCACACTTGAGATTTAGAATGAATTTGATTTGATTTGAAAACAAACTATACCACCAATTTTTCACAAAGCTTAAAAATTTAGACAACTAGAGATTCACAAAGATCTCAACCATGCATGAATACTCAAATATGGACTCCTCCTCATTCTAGTCATCCAATGGGATCACAAATTGACCCTCACACTCTCACAAAGAAAGTTGAATAGAACTAATTTGAGTTTTATACATACTATGTCAACTTTTGCTCAACAAATTGAATTCAATCACTCCTATTGGATTCCACCAATTACTCTACCTTTTAAGACTTGGAATGAAATTCAAAGTCAAAAGTTGTGATTTTTCTCACTAAGATATTGTGCTTCAAAGAGCTAATGCCACTTAGAAATATTTGATCACATAGGAGAAGACAAATTCTTCACCAATAACAACACATAATGAGCTTCTAGATCTTGCCCTCTACAAAGGAAGGAACTCTTAGAAAATTGGATCTCTCTCTACACATTTGCCATAGACACCTTAATGACTCTTTTCAAACCTCACAAACACTCAAACAAATTGAGTAGGATTGAATAATGTGACTTGGATCTCAATCTCTTTTTTAGAACTCTCAATTTAAGCCAATCTATGTCAAATTCTACAAAAGATTTGCATAGATGCTTTATATGCACTAGAAGCTCTCAAAGGTTTCACTTGGAGGATAGATCCAAGGATGTTTTCTAGCAAATTTATGCTTCTAAACTTGACCCTATCACTCTTGAACAAATCTAGAGTGATGGTACAATGGATTTCAACCTCTCACCTTGCATATCACTCCTTAATCTATGATTTTTAGCAAAATCTCTCTCAAGTTCATCATGCACTCAAAAAATCAGAGATAATCAATTAATGCACCTAATTCAAGCTTCAAATTTAATTTATTGGCTGATCTAATCCATGAACTAATCAAGGGATTAGATTCTCTATAGAAAATACTTGATTTTGCACCAAAAATCACTCAAATTGGGTATGTGAGTCAAATTGTACAATTTTTTGAAATTTCTCAGTCAAAACTGGAGCAGTACGGCCTCACACGTGTGAAAAATGTTCCTACAGCCCACAACAATATTTGGACCAAAAATTTTAAGGATAGCTATCAAATCCAACTCGCTACACAAAATTTGACTAGTTTCCAAAAAACTGGTAATTTTGGTTTTGATTTGGATTAACCCTATCAATTTCAACAAAACCTCTTGTACTAGGCTCTGATACCATGTGGAAAAAAGTACAAAAAGGACCAAGAGTGGATCCTAATCTAATCCTCAAGAGTGATTGGTTGTCAGATTACTTGATCTATCAATCTACTTGAGATTAAGATCAATCTAGATCAATTCTAGACACAAAATCCTAACAAGAACAATCATTAATTGAAGGTAGGTGTACTTTCTGGTTTCCCACGTGTGAAACCCTGTCTGAGTACGGACTCCAACCTGAAAATCAAGTACACATTGATAGCACCTCAAAACAATCAAAACAAATGTAGACAAATGGAGAGAATCACTCAAAATTGCTTCCAAAACCAAGATTGGTGTCTGACATTGATTATGGCCAAATGTGGCTCTATATATACAATAAGTGAGAGCTCGCGGTACTGATCATCCCTCTGATCCCACATGTGTGAAGGTGCTTTGTCATATGATGATTCATCATGCAAAACTGACACTTGGACAACACCTTCTATTTTGAGCACTTTTGGTCCATTTTCCTTCTATATGGAGATCTACTTGAAAATCTTCTAGAAGTCCAAATTCGCCTATTTCAGCTTATTCCACACGTGTGATCTTGTCCTCTACACATGGGACGTGAAATCTAACCAAAATATTTGGCTCATGCAATCAATAGATTGATGCCATGTGTCATATATCTAGAAAACTAGATTTTGGCCTTTTTAGCCACTAGAACTTGAATTAAATCATATGTATAACCTATATGATTATGGTACATGACAAGTACACTATTTTCACACGTGGGAACAGCCTCCACACATGTATGTTTATCTATATACAAGATTTTTTGCCTCTACCAAGCTTATTTTTGCATTTTTCACAATAGGTACTTGCACAACAGCCAAAGAAGCTTGGGATTGTCTCAAGACTATCTACGAGGCTAAGAACACCTCTAGGCTCCTCTCTCTTAGAAATCAAATCTTTCAAAGTAGCCAAAAGAGTGATGAGAGTGCATCTAGTTATGTTTTGAGAGTGAAGGATATTCATAGAGAGCTTGGTTGTGTTGGTGATTCCATCAATCAAAGTGAGCTAGTCCAAGTTATTCTCAATGGCTTGAGAAGTGAATTTGATAATCTTGTCTAATCTTATGCCATTAAGGAGGGGCTACCAAGCTTGGAGGCCCTTCAAAGTGTGCTTATTGCTGAAGAATCAAGACAAGAGTACAAGCTCTTGAGGATGGACAAGCTTTCTCTCACTCATAATGATGGCAAAGCTCTCTTTGCCAAGGACAAGCACAAAGAGAGGAGCAAGAACCAATATCAACAATCCTCAATCAACAGATGGATTCTCAAAGTAAAGTTGGTCTTATTGTAGACAAGTTAAATGGATCCAATTATCATTTGTGGAAATTTAAGATTAAGACCTTGCTAATCGCCAGCGAATAATGGGATGTTGTTACGGGCAAAGAAGTAAATTTGAAGACGATAACACAAAGTGAAAATCGAAGGACGGTAAAGCTTTCACGCTTATTATCCTCAATATATCAGATACACGGATTGGACACATAGTTGAAGCCAAAATGTCAAAAGACATTTGGGACATCCTGAACTCACTATATGATGTGAGGGACGTAACTACTAAGTTACATCTATGAAAGAAATTCTTCACATTCAAGATGTCTACTAGTGATTCCCTTTAGAGTCACATTAACCAGTTTAAGAGTCTCTTGCAACAGATGGCCGCTATCGGATCAGTCATAGACGATCAAGACGCAATTATGACATTGCTTTCAAACTTGCCCTCTACATATGAGAACTGGGTGATGATTATATCAACACACTCATATTTAACTCTTACTAGAGTTATCACTATATTTTCGCAAGAAGACAATTGAAGAAGTCAAGACACTTTGTCTACTTCCTCCTCTCAGGCTTTATATATCAACACAGCCTCTAAGCGACATAAGCAGAAAACCTCCAAGAAGGCTACAACGAATCAGAAACAGACTCAAAGTCAAGCACAATCATTAGATCCACAATAAAAAAAAAAATGTTTTGTAGGTATTGCAAGCACAATAACCATGAGATCAAAGATTGCTGAATTCTCCAAGCGAAGAACGCAGCCAAGCAACTTGATCAACAAATGAACACAGTTTTATCATTTCCTCAGGTCGAAGTGGATGAAGGCGCATTCATGGTCAAAGATCAAAGCACATTTTTAGATGATTCATGCTTTTTGGATTTTGGAGCAACTCAACACATGACCAATCAATGTGAGATCTTCAACTCCTACACGTCTTACAACACAAAAAATTCGTTCATCTTGGTGACAATAGTACTCACACTATTGAAGGTGAAGGTACTGTAAGATTGCGATCTCAACATGATCAATTCAAATTACTATCAAAGGTCTTATATGTTCCTAAACTCTCTACAAATCTGTTATTAGTAAGTAGAATTACAGATTTAGGTCATAAGATAGAATTCAAATCTGATCAATGCAAAATTATTGATAGGAGTAATAGGATCCTTGTACTTGGCAAGAGACGACATCATCGCTTAGGACACTTGAATTATGCATGTGTTTTAAACATGTCTAGACAATTCATGGTTCTTGATCTCGACTATCCTTCTGGTAAGGTGGATCTCCCTATCTATCATAGCTACATCTTTGGAAAGCAGGCTAGGATTCCTTTTAGGTCAAACCATAGGCATGCAGCAAAATGTCTGTTAGATGTTGTTTATACAGATATATGTGGACATATGCAAACTCCTTCATTACTAAATACAAAGTATTTCATTACTTTTATTGGCAAATTTTTCAAAAAAAACAGTTATTTATTTTATTAAACAGAAATCAGAGGCTTTCATCAAATTCAAACAATTCAAAGAGCATGTTGAGAATCAAACTAGCAAACGAATCAAAGCACTGAGGTCAAATAATGGGGGAGAATATATCTCCACCGAATTCAAGGAGTATTGTCTTAACAACAACATTGAGCAACAATACATTACCTCCTATTCACCTCAGTCAAATGGTCTTGTTGAGAGAAAGAACAGAACCTTAGTCGAATCGACAAAGTGCATGTTATCACATTCAACTCTTCTGAAGTACTTTTAGGCTTAAGCTATTTCAACAGCAACCTATATTCAGAACAGATGTTCTACTAAAGGTTTGGTACCTATCAAAACTTCGAATGACACTCATGCAAGATCTGGGCCCTTATAGTGTCATTCTCCGGTACACACACCTTTCCTTTATGAAACAAAATCCTGTTTCGAATTAGGAAATCCATTTCAGTCTTTCCTTGATTTGAGAAATCTTGCAAACCTGAATTGGCCCCCAAAAGTACTTGTTGCCAATACTTTCCAAAAAAAGGATCGGACTCATATAGTCCTTGAAGAGACTGAAACAACTCCGGTTCTATAATAGTAAAGCACAACTGATTGATAACCGGTAATCGACTCAAAGCATCTGCTAGAGATTTTGACTTCCTTTACAATAACATATAGAAAAGTCAAAGATCTGCTTCAGCTCAGCCCATCTAGCTTGTCTCCCCTTTAGATTTGTAGCATCACAGAAATATCGAAGAGTCTAATGATCCATCAAAACTTCAAATCTGGCTCCATACAAATAATGTCGTCAAATTTTCAAGGAATGAACAATTGAAATAGTTCCTTCTCATAGTAGGTACAATACCTAGACTGAGCAGGATTGAGTTTCTTGCTTTCATAAGCCACATGATGTCCATTCTGCATCAAAACAGCTCCAATAGCATAATCACTAGCATCGGTCCTAACCACCAAAGCCTTATTAGGATCCCCAATGATTAGTATTGGTGCCGAAGTGACACTTTTCTTAAGCAACTCAAACAATTATTCATATCCTCTGTCCACACCACTAGTGGACTCTTAGCCCTCCGGTTTAGCTTCTTAATGCCTTTCAAGGCCTGGGTAAGGGGAAATGCCAGTCGAGCAAATTGGGGAATATGCCGATGAAAAAATCCTACAAATTTCAAGAAAGACTTGATTTCATGAACTGTGGTGAGAATAGGCCAATCAATAATCCTCTGGCTACGATTGGCCTCAACCTCCACTCCCCGTTTGGAAATCTTATGCCCCAAGTAGGACAATTCGTTAGCAAAAAAGCCACACTTAGACTCCTTGGCAAAGAGCTTTTCTCTTCTTAGGATGTCCAAGACAATCCTAAGATGCTCTTTATGTTCTGCCAAAGACTACCTGAACACTAAGATATCATCTAAGAATACCACTAAGAATCTTCCCAAATATGGCCTGAACAAATCATTCATCATCTGTTGGAAAGTTGCCGGTGCATTGGTCAAACCAAAAGACAACACCAAAAATTCGTGGTGACCAAAGCGAGTTCGAAACCCAGTTTTTGGTATATCTTCTATCTTAATGCATATCTGATGGTAGCTCGATCTTAGATCTATCTTGGTAAAGTACCCAGACCACCAAGATAGTATATTAGATCATCCATCCGCGCAGTGAATATCTATTCTTAATGGTTACCTTGTTCAATTTCTTATAGTCGACGCAAAACCTTATAGTCTCATCTTTCTTGGCCACTAGAACCATTGGTGATGCCCAAGGAGCCTTACTAGGTTGTACGCACCCCTTTTTCAGGTAATCATGTAATTGCCTATTTACCTCAGCCTCTTTCGATGCACTCATCCTATAAGGACGCTGTGCGATTGGAATTGCTCCAGGTATTAGGTCAATTTTATGATCAACTGTCCTTTCTGGTGGTAAACCTACAGGAAGGTCTAAAAAAACATCATTGATTTTTTGCCTAAGTTCATTATAGGCTTCAAATTCCGTAGTGTTCTCACTGGGTATATTCATGGCATTTATGTTAAGCTCATCATCATTGCAGCAAATGATATCATTATGAAAACATAAATAAACTTTAAAATCAAAATTTTTCATAATAGAATTAAGTTCTTGTTTAGAATAAGGGTTAACATTTTTAGTGTCAACACTTAAACTAGCCTTGATCTTAATTAAAGAATTCTCATGCATAAAAGATAAAGATTTTTCAACAAAATCAATTCTCAATGACTTGTTCTTATCAAAATGCCATTGTTGTCCAAGAACAATATCTACATTAGCAAATTGAACAGCATGGAATTCTAGTTTTTCATAATAATCCTAAATGTGCAATTCTACATTAGGAACAATAAAATCCATCAAACCGGAATTACTTCTCGATGCCATTGTCACATGGTATTTTTTCTCACTTTTTCTAGTAGGAAGGTTTTAGCGTCTGCACCAAATTTACATTTATAAACTTATGAGTGGATCCCATGTCAAAAAAAACATTAACAACTTGATCATTAACTTTACCTTTAATGCAAATAAGGTCATTAGGACCAAAAACTAAAGAACTAAAGAAACAAACATCCATCTCATTACTTCGAGATAGATTACATGAGGTTGAAGCTTGTTTTTTGATGCAATCATGTGCAAGGTGAGTTAGAAATAGTAAGCTCAACTGTGATTGTAGTTTACAGTTATGTATTGTTTTGGTTTGGTAGGCTTTAGTTAAAAAGCCAGTCCGGGGGCTTGTCCCGGGCCAATAACGGGAGTTTACCTGTAAATAGCCTAAAATGCCACGTAAAGGCCAATAGTGAATTTCATGCATTTATTAGGTCTATGCCACATGGCGTCTCCATGCAAAGGGTACCTTTACTTGTATATGTATCAGTCTCTTTGTAATAAAGATGCTTTTTCTTTGTGAGCTCTTTGCTTTATGTGAGCTCCTCCATCACTCTGTTACTTGTGGATGTTGTTCATGGTTTCGATGTTTGGCAGTTAGTTAGTGATTGCATCTCTAATCTACACTCTCCAGTAGATCAGAATTTTTGCATAGAATGTTAACTTGGTATCAGAGCCCTAAGGCTGTGGAGAAACATGTACGATCGAAGCTCTGGGAAGAGTGATTCCATTGACGGCAACATCGAAACCGAGCAACGGTAAGGACACCGTACGGGGGTACAAGATAGTTCGGGGTGATCGGAGATGCAAAGCCCTTTGATTTGGAATGATATGAAGCCGATTTGCTGAATCAAAGTAAAAATTTGCATAGCTGCGGAAGCTATGGGACAACTGATGGAAAAGTGCTCAAGAAAGTCAATGCTAAGTGAATTGATGTGTAGTTTGTTGCTAGAAGGAGCTAATAGAGATTGTTAAATAATCAGGGTGGTTAAGCAAATGGAAGATTACGAATCAGACGAAGAAAAATCTTTTGCGCTGTCAGCTGGCAGCTCAATGGGCTTCACGCTCAGCTGAAACGAGTAGCAACGACAAAGACACAAAAGCAAAATTGAAAATCAAATCTTTATGTAAACTTCAATTAACTATTCCAAGCTAATGTTTATATAAAGTTCCCATTCCGATTCCAATTCCAATTCCATTTGTCATTTCTAAAGCAACCAAAGTTTTCACATTTCTCACTATTCTAGATCTCCAAATCCATGAAAGTAGTGTCTAGAAATGGATAACTAATGAAGCTTTATGAAAACTTCAATTTTTAGATCTGATTTTTAGATTGACAGGTCTAAAAATCAGAAATTCATAATGACAAAAAACAGAACTTCAAAACTTGTTTTATGCACAAAGTTACACTACCATTCCCTTCCTACATTGCCATTTTCATGAAACTAGGAGATAGAAAGGTGTAACTAATGAATTTTAGATGAAAACTTCACTTTTCAAATCTAATTTTCAGGTTAACAAGTCTGAAAGACAGAACATCAAAATGAAAATCAGAACTTCAAACACTTCATTTATGCAAAAAAAACACTAGTTTTGATCAAAACACATAGCTAGAATCAATCTTTTTGCAAAAAGAAATTTGTGTATATAGAGGAAGACTTCCTCTAACCATCCCACAAATCTTTTTTCATAACTTTTAAAAACCCAGAGCCCACTTTAAAACTTCTCTAACATGAAAAATCAGCCCCTAAACAATTCTATAAGCATCACTACTCTCTTCCAAAGAGAACTAGATTCATTGGGTACTTCAACTACAAGCTTCCTACAACTAGAAAAGCCTATAATCTTCCCTAAACAAAATTTGGTTGCTTATCTTAATAGAACTTGAAGAAGGTTAAAAAGGTTACCATCCTTTGTCTAGCTCTGATACCACTTTTACAAGTAGAGGTGAGGAAGTCTTCCAAATCCAAGGTAGAGTCTCCAAATGTCCTCCAAGCAACCTGCAAGCTTCAAGATGCTCCCCAACTCCAAACTAGGATGCCTCCACCTGCAAGTAAGGATCTGCTAGCCTCCAAGGATCTCTCCTCCACCTGTGTCCCTACTCTTTAAACACAAAGATGGATAACAAGCTGGCCTCAAGTATTCACCACCCAAACATAGCTAGATCCAAGCTCCAAGCAAGACCTATCTAGCACCCCCTTGCTAACCATAAACAAATCACAAGCATACCACAACACTCCATAGCATTCTCAAGATCCATACCCTACTTATGTCTCATACTATAAGCAAGATCCAAACCTTAAGCATACTACCACAAGAAAGCACTTTTCACACTAGTAGCAACACTAGAGCATAAGCAAAACAAACAAGAGAGATCTCCCTCTCCCAATGGGCGCCCTACTACCCTCATATAGATGGCCC
The DNA here is from genome assembly GCA_029204225.1 of Diphasiastrum complanatum. Classification (NCBI taxonomy): domain Eukaryota; kingdom Viridiplantae; phylum Streptophyta; class Lycopodiopsida; order Lycopodiales; family Lycopodiaceae; genus Diphasiastrum; species Diphasiastrum complanatum. The sequence continues at coordinate 90,357,970 of CM055092.1, read as the reverse complement.
ATGGACCCCTCCAATGCACTATGGAGTTCCATGCTCATCCAATGAGAGAGAGAGAAGCCTCGGGGAGTTAAAGAATCTCCAAAAGCCTCCATAGGCTTATGGAATGTCAAGAGACTCCTTCCATAACCTATGACTCTTTGAATGCCTTTTTTGTGGGAGTTGGGAACTCAATGGACACTTTAGAAGAGCGCCCTCCTACTAGGTCCCATTGCCCAAGTTGTGCAAGTATACTTTGGTCATAGACCAATAAAGTGATATGGTTCAAGGTTGAGGCCCAAGGTTTAGAAAAATAGTCATCCAATGACTTTCTAACACCTCTCTAGGTCTTATACCTCCATCCAAGGCATAGACACCTACCTGCCCTTAACCAAGGACATTAGTACCTTAATCTAAGACACCTATCCTTTATATTAAGAGTACCCCTTATCCAAGGATCACGTGACTCCATTACATCCGACTAAGGTATAGTCACTTGCCTATCCTTATCCAAGGGCAAATACCCTTAATCCTAAGGGTACCTTGCCATTTACCCCCCAACACTAAATGAAAAATTTGGAAAATTCTTTTGGAGATCAGCCTCCTTTTCCCAAGTATCCACCTTTTTTGATTTGCCCTCCACCTGATTAAAAATTCTCGAAGCATGAAAATATACTCGGGGATATTGCACTTCTACGTGATGACTAGGACAAGAAGGGGAGGATTATGAAGTGTTCGCAGAGGAGCGATATGTACGGAAAGAATGTACGGTATATCAGACCTATGCGAGACAAATATTAGAGAGATCGTTGAATATAGAAGAGAGGCGCACAAGTCTGATATGAGGAGACACGTAGGCAGAAATATTGGACTTGTGCGCATGGAATGCAGTAGGCAGAATATCGATTACAAAGGTGGTGCACAAGTGCGATATGTGGTGGGGAAAAAAAAGTAAAAAAAATTCATCGGAGTTTGTGATTTTATATTGCGGTTCGCACGTGCAAAAGAACGTCTTGTTGCACGTGCGAGCTGTCTAGTCATCAACACATGGCGACAAGTCAGCGAATGATCATTCGACACATGTCAGGTTGTCATTTCACACATGTGAGATTGTACGGCCAAATGCAAGAGCGACACGTGTTGTCCATCTGACTAATGAACACAAGACACATGTCCTTGTGTCATTTCACATGTGTCCAGGTGTCACCTCACATGTGCCAGTGCTTGCGAACCAATCGGGAATGAACATGTGTCCGTTGACCGTTGACCACACGTGTGAAAATTTAGTATAAAAGGCACGAAACCCGATTAATATTTAACTTTTTTCTTTCTCAAAATTTACAACATATCGCTCTTGTGCGTGCACTTTGTTGTCCATTTTATTCATCGATCCCTACTTGCGCACAAGTGTGATATTCAGGTGCTACATGCCATACATATCCCTCTTGTGCGCGATCTTTATAATTAGTTTTGTTTCGTTTTTTCTCCCTCGCACATAGGTGCGATATCTACCGTAGTGCCATGGCCTCTTCCTCAAGATCTACACGAGATTCGGGCCTAAGTTCATTTTGTACTGAATTTGGGATTACTGAAAATCTAGACTACTTTCACAGCCTATTCAGGCCATATTTACATGTTTTTAAGATTGCACAACCCAATTCTAACGTATTTTATGAACATTATGTTAGATTCAGGGATATACTCAGTAAGCCTGTTATTTCCATAGGTTCACTATCGTACATGCATTATATTGATCTTGTTCATTTCTTCCCAGCTTTCAGACATAGACTAGATAGAATGTTCACCAAATTGTTTGATCTTTTTAAAAGCAATTCAATGTGTCCTTATTGCAACAAGAAATGTTGATTGGTTGAATACCAAAGTGGTTTTGTACTTTTCTTGTTAGTTCAAATCCCGGATGATGAGGAAGTTTCTGCTGCTGACCCTCCTATTGCATCATCCTCTGTTTAGTCATCTATTAAGGATATCAGTCACTTCCTAATCAACAACCCTAATAAGGATAGTGACTTTATTGATGTAAATACTGATGTGCTCCGAGATTCTGTTATTGGCCAAAATACATCTGTTGATAAATCGATCCCTATAGAGGAGTCTAAATGTGTTTTCAATTTGTCAGTATATTATATAATTGATGATGTATATTTCACTACAGCTGATTTATATCAGTTTTTTTACTATCGTGAAGATGAGGTGCTATGTTTATTATCCGCCGGCACAATTTCTGAATTCTTCGACATTGTAAATTTTGAAACAAATGACCTTGTTGTTGGAATTGATTATGATGACGAGGAGGGACTTATGGCCGATGAAGAATGCTTGACTAAGACTTTATCAAATATCGTTGAGAATGAACGAGGCAGACCCTCCGATGAAGAATTCATGACATTTCAATCCCAGATGGGCTTCCCTCGTCCATCATTAATGCATTTCACAAATGATTCCACTTCAGTAGGTGGTCATTATATTGATCATCATGATCTGGTTGCTACTGCTGATGAAGAATGTGTAAGTTTTTAAACTTTTTTGCATTAGAATGTTCTTAACTACTAAATGTATTTTTTCTAACATATTTCTTATTGCAGGATGCTCTCATAATTGATGACTTTGCTGCGAGATGAAGTGGTTACAGACAACATGCATTCTCATTCTAGAGGGATAGTGGACTTGGCCACTATCTTAGGCATTTTATGAAGAATGAGATCTGTATTGCTCATTCAAAGTTGAGCCCAGTTGGGGAGAGTCTGATAATGGTAGTTAAAGCTTTATCATTTTATCTAGGAGGACATAAATTTGTTAAAACAAATACAATCATTTTTGTCAAAAGATCTTATGTTTTGAACATTCTAGGTTTTACTGATGAAAATGTTCCTTTAAGAAGCTCCCATTATTCATTGTACTCTACTGATATTGAACTTAGTGGAAATAAGGATAAATGCACATTTATTAGATGCATACTCTAGCAGAGAATTTCTTCATGATAATACTGCCATAGAAGCTGACACAGAAGCTGATGATTAATAGTGGACACTTTGTATTTTGTGTACAAGATCAACCAAGTAGAGATGCCTATCAATGGTATCTTGATTCAGGTGTTTCACATCACATGACACCATGTAAGAATCTATTTTCTACTCTCACAACAACAGATTCAAAGTACATTTTCTTCGATGACTCAAGCTCCCACAAAGTCAAAGTCAAAGGCATTGTTCAACTACAGTTCCCTGATGGCATCACTAGATAGTAGAGCTTTGTTTACTGCTAGTCGATGTACTATTTTTGATGGGAATTCAAAAGAATAATACAATCAATACATTTACATTGAGTATTTCTTCTCTCTCTTGTTCCATGAATTTGCATGCAATTCTGAACATGTCACACATTTACATTGAGTATTTCTCCTCTCTTGTTTAATGAATTTGCAAGCAATTCTGAACATGTTATGATTTGATGACAATGATGATTGAATGTCTTTGTTATCTTATACTCAGCAATCATCTAATTTTCTCTTCCTGTATGAACTTGCATGCTTTTCTAAACTTGTTGTATTGTGTGGACTTTGTTATATGTCGAATCTCCATCCCTTGTGATGACCATATACTCAAGCTTCCATATGTATTTGCAAAAAATATTGTATGATCTCTTAGTATGTGCTGCATATGTCAAAACCATAATGTTAGTCTTATGTTTGGATCTAAATATATATGGAATATTGAAAGCATCTTGAAGAATTTATACGAACCATGTAATGAGTGATGTTGTCTTCTCCCCATGCTTTTGATACTGCAATTACAAACTCAACGCAAGTCCTTTGTACACCTTTCTTATCAATATCAAAGTATTTATCTTTTCTTAAAATAGCAATCATACTATCAAGCTTCTTCCATACATCAACTTTTAGTACTCTGGTTTTGCCGTCTTTCTCAAAGTCCTAAGTGGCAGCAATAATATCTATCCAGACTGAGTGTTGAATATTAGAAGCCTTACCAATATGATTTGATAGGAATCGACGTGTTTTTGCTCCTCCTATGCTTGGCTTAGTTGGCATGTTCCCATTCTTTCCTGAAAGCTTTTCATCTTTTTGAATTTTGACAAGTCCCTTATGAAGTCCTACTTTTGATAAAACATCTTCTAATCGAGAGATAGCTTTCTTTGCTGATGATGATGGCTTAGTATTCCAAGCAAAAACTATATAAAGATAAATGATCTTTTCTATTAATCTAACTTCTGCATGAAGAGTGCAAACATGCACATTTTTCAAGGGGATAGGCAGCATAGGCTTCCAGTTTAGATCTACATATTCTCTAGTGATTCCTATACTCCTAGTAACATCTTTTGTCATTTTCATGAAGTAGAAACAAGGGTGTTTTGATGTAGCACCATGAGAGACATTATACATACATTTCAATGTTTTCAAATCACCTGAATCTCTATTCTAACAATAAGAGGATATCCGAATTAATTCACCTTCTAAAAAGTGAACTTTATTCATATAAAGTTGTTTTCCATGGTTCTGCAATCTTTCACAATATCTTAGTAATCCACTATGCCCATTGCATATCCATGTAACTAAATGAGTGATTGAGGAGAATGTGGGATGTGTCAAAGTGCTTGGAACTTGTGGATATAATGTTCCATCTATCCACAAATCCAAGTTTTTCTTTTCTTCTGCCCTGTAACAAGAATGATCCTTAGCAGATATTTGAATTCCTTTGCCTCTTCTTTGCAAAGGTGCCAAATCAATAGAGATATCCACATGTAGATGATACAATGTCATCATCAGAAAAAACAATAGAGTTATCAGTTGCATCAAAGTACTATGACCAGATTCTATGAAGCAAAACATAATACTCATCTTTGATAATATTATATGCTTTGTACAATCAATCCAATCTATATGCTTGTATGTTTGATTCAAATTTGAAAATGCCGCTCATTTTTTCATTCCAATAGGTAGTTGGCGCTCATATTTCCATTCCAATGTGAAGATGGCGTTCATAATTGGAGATGGCACCCATATTTTCATTCTCGTGGAAGGAATGCATATGTAAACATTTTGCTATTTTTCCTGATTCGAATTTGGGGATGGCGGTCATATAACTAAGATCCAGTAAAAATATTGCCCTTTTTGTAGCCAATGGAGAGAATATTTTTGAATTTAGTCAAGTTATACTGCGAACTGTTTACAGTTCTTAACTGTGACTATAGACACTGTGGTTAGATCATTGGGGGTTGGGGAAGCCTCGGGGGTGGTGGGGGCAAGCAAATAAACAATATTGTTTTTTTTTATTTTGATATTTTTCTATATCGTACATGGCATTCCTTAAAGGATCTTTTTGATATTGAGAACTCCTCTAATGTTAGGCTATCCTCGATGGATGATGATAACATAGCTACTGCCTTGTCATTCTTCTCCCTCCATTCGCGTAGCTCCTTGCCTATAGTTTTAGGCATCTCCTCGGTGCCATCTACCCAGGGAAATAATCCTTCTCCCTTTAGTATAAGCGAGGTCTTAACCTTCCATGCTAGGAAGTTAGATCCTGATGAGTTGATGATTGTACTGATCTTTGATCGTATACTGCTTATTGAAGCCATTTTTGTGAATTGTGTTCTCACTTTTTAATGGTCCTTTGTCTTGAATGCTTAGCCTCTTGAATCTGATAGCTTTGCGGCTATGTTAGACTATGACAAGCTCTGATACCACTGATGAAAAAATTTGAATTGAAAAATAATTGTGCAAAGATCAATCAGGCTCTGTAACGAAACGAGACGAAATGAAACGAAACTAGATGAAACAAAACGAAACGAAGCAAAGCGAAACGAAACTAGAACAAGCTCTGATATTGATATTGCTGAAGCGAGGAACAAAATCAATTTGGATGGAGTTCAGATATGATTGCTGGTCACTGTCTGTTATATCATTTTTACAATCCTCCAGAATGTAGACAGACGCTGCTGATCTACATTATGAATTAATATAACATTCAACAAGATTGAATCAGTGTGCGAAATTGATTAAACAAGTAAATGAGATACACAAATAATAGCAGATAACAATTCATCCAAAATCTGACAAAATTTAGAATAATATGTGCATAATAACTACAATATTATCTATTGATCCTCTTGATTTCGAGCACTATGTGACAGATCCACACAGTGCATTGGCATGAGAAAAATAATGTTCTCCCACGAATAGTGTCTCGCTTACTCGCGGACTTCTTGGATCTGTTGATCCTCTTACAAAAATGTCTCACACACAAGATGATATGTATTCTGTATTTTTTGTCTAAAAAAAAAAAACTTATGCATCAAACAAAATATATATATATTTCGCGAGTTTTTTTTTTGTGTCACTTCGAGTAACATCCCTGATCAAACAGATTAAACATCTATAACTAATCATGGATTACAAAAGTGGTGGATTAGCCATGTAAGCTCTTCTGCTGATGTCACCATATCAGATCGAGGATTTGTACTTCATGGTACTTGGTTGATCTTCTTGGTTTCTTTGGAGCATGAAGGATTTTGTGTCATGAACATTTTTGCTTCATGTCTTTTTGTCAAATTGAGAGTTGAAAGCTAGCAAAGCTTTGGTAATAGAAACATTTTGGATCCAATGGGCCAATCCATACATGTCGCTCCCTTGCAAGTAGTTCGGAGAGTACCACAGATGGAAATACCAAAATACGATGGATCATCAGATCCCATCCGATTCCTCTAGATCTACGAGCAAGCTTGTGAAATCTATGGTGAACGGACACCGGCGGAGAAGTTGATGTTGTTCCCTCCATGTCTTTATTGGCAGTGGCTCAAGATTGGTTTTTCAACCTGTTAGAGGAAGAAAAATCCACCTGGGAACCGGTTAAAGTGGCACTCATTATGCGCTTTAAACCAAAAAAATTCTTGGAAGACCCGTTTCTCCTATTGAGCAAAGTCAAGATGGGAAAACGAGAAAGTGTCAGGGACTATATTGAGCGGGTCAAACACTTACGATCCGAGTGTAGTGCAGTCCTAACTCCCGATCACGCGGCAGTGATTATGTGATTCCTAGCCGGACTACCACGAAGCATTAGAAGAGAACTGAAACGACGGGAGCAGTATGCCACTCTGCAAGAAGCTATGGAAGATGCCATCAGGGAAGAGGATGAGGAATCTGACAATGAATATCCATCCACCCACACTCCAACTCCTTCGATCGCATCATCATCATCAAACGCATCCCATCTATCCATAGAATTGTTGTTGGAGCAAATGACAAAATTATATAAACAGCAGATGGAGCAACTTACGGTGTAGTTTGACAAAAACTGAAAGCCTTACAAGGAGCTGTAGTAGTAACGCCGCATCAACGGGAACCAAACCATCTGCAGTATCCTCAACGGGAGAATGTATGGTGTTCAATGTGCATGCAAAAGCATACAACGAACGAGTGATCAATCCTAAAGCAAAATCTAAAACTGACACATAGATTCTGACATTTGTGCAATGCAACATCGCACGATACGACATTTTGCCCATTTAACCCCCGGATTGTTCAACAGAAGAGAAGTCCTTATCAGACTTCTTATCCTTACCATCAAGGGGCACCCAACGTGACACCAAAGTAGGGCGCACCGAATCAACAACAGCGTATGGCCTTACCTGCACCACCAGGGCCAGCGAATCAACAAGTGGCCCATGTAAACCTGACAACAACGAAACCAGAGATTCTAATGTCACCTCAACTGAGCAGTAGCAATGGTATGGACCAGAGGAACCATTTATGGATCCTACCATAAATGAATATGTTGCAGTCTATGCAGCTCACACTCAGCATCAATGTGGAAGAAACTACGGTTGCTTTGAATGCGGAGAAGGACATAGAATTGTGGAATGTCCCTACAAGGGACAATATACATCCTTCTGCCAAGAATGCGGTTATGGACACTGTTTCAAGAATTGTCCATTTAAACCTGGAACCAGTGCACCTCTCAACTTCATTGCGATACAACAACCAGTAGTTCCAGCAAAGATGCCATCACAAGGGCGACAATTCCACGCTCCTGTGTTTGCTGTTACGCGAGCACATAAGAGAAAGGAAGTGGCTCTTGTGAAAATTGTCAACATTTCCTAGCTAGTTTGAGGCCTAAATTGGCTAAAATTGTAAATAGTTTTGGTTCTGGAGTTTCACACGTGTGAACCAGGCCACAATGTTTTTATTTACTGTATTTTTTCAGTATGATGAAGTGTCAAACTTCATACCCTTCAAAATGAGACCATTTTGATGTATTTTGGTCATATAAGCCATTTTTAGCTATTTTTCCTATATAGGGAATATCTAGGGTCAAGTACCTTCTAGAGAGAGGAGAGAGAGTCATCTTCCTCATCCATAAATAGTAGGGAAGTCGTGGAGAACAGGTTGGAGAAACCTTTTGTATGCTTCATTGAGATCAATAGATCATTGTCATTGTTTCTTCCTCCATTGAGAGCATTGTTGTGTGTATTGTCTTCAAGCTATTGTGTATGATCTTAGGTGCTTTCCAAAAGTGATAGGCTGATGTATTATGGACTGTATAATGCTATTTTGGGCCGCACTTGATGTTTATGGAAGTTTCCATTTGTGATAAATGCTTTTTGATCAAGTTCTTTGCATTCTAGGTAGCATAGAATGTGTTGCCAATTCCTAGCTTATGTAGTTTGGAGTGCAAGCATTCAAGCCAATGATCTTGGAGTTTAGATCCACTTAGGATCTGTATTTTTCATAGCTCTCTCACCACCACCATCGGTCACTGACGACCAACCCTCAACTTTAATGCCATATCCGAATGTGAGGGAAGAAAGAAGGCAATACCAGAAAATAAGACATCGGGTATAGAAAGCACAAGCAGAGGAAAAGAGCCAGAAAAGGACCATCCCACGAACCTCCAGTTGGCGTCGAACGGAAATTGCAAGCAGGCTCACCACTGCGCACTGATCAAAATGATCGGTTGAACCAACATGAACCACCTTTTCACATGGTGGAGTCTGAGGAACCATACACTAAAAGGCTCACACTTTTACTGTCAAGCCGTGTTAGTTTACCACTCGGAGAACTACTGCGGATTGCACCACAAGCGAAAAGCCTTCTAGTTGAATGGGACAAAGCGGATGAGGAGCCAGTAGCACCTGAGCCCATATATTGTACGGGCTATGAAGAAACAAGTAACGTCCTCCACATCAGAGCAGCATGGAAAAGTGAGGAACACAACATCACTTTGCCAATCAAATACAAGAGATACGAGGATGAGGCAGCAGTGGTAGATGGAGGATCGGGCTTCAATTTGATCTCCACTACTTTGTATGAAAAATGAGGTTTGCAAGGGTTGAAGCCGACAAGATTTGCCATCAAGCTAGCAGATCAATCTCGTGTGAAACCAAAAGGTGTAGTTGCTGATATCCCTATAAAGATAGCAGGCATGCAGTTTGTGATTACTTTTGTAGTCATGGATATACCTGAATCTCCATTCGCATATTGTGTTTTACTAGGAAGACCATGGTTGAGGACTGCGCAAGTACTTCACAACTAGTTCTTTCATTAAGGATTGCCACCACACAATGTCTTAATGAGTCCAAATCTCTACAACTACGCCACGAAGCTCTACATAAACTCTGTGAAACACGCTTACTAGTTGTGCATGCATTGGCAGCTGAAAAGGAAAGACGCAAAGCATGGCATGGTCGCAAGTTACAAAAGAAGGATCTTTGCTTTAGAAATCTGGTCCTAATGTATAAAACCAAGGCGATTAAGAGAAAGTTAAAATTCACAGGCAAAGGTCCTTATCGGATCAAGAAAATTCTCAATCATGGAGCCGTGAATTTGGAAAAGCTAGATGGGACACCATTCGATGCACCCATCAACGGTAGCTGATTGCACAAGTACTGGCCACCACAGTGAGATAGATCCAGATTGGTGATGGCACGTTACGAAAAGTTAATATACTAAACCATCACCACTAGATCTAGGAAGATTAAGCCAAATCAAGCTAGATCCATCAAGATTCGGCCAGATCTGGCAAGATTGGAAAAATCCATCAGAATCCAAGGGAGATCCAGATCTAGATGGGATCAAGAAGGAAGCAGATCATCATATTATGCCAATAAGCCCTCTAAATTTGTAGATCAGAGACCTTGATCTTAGTAACTATGGCAAATTAAGGACAAAATTCACCAAAAACTGATGGATCTGTTACCAATTATCCAGAACTACCAACAGTCAGATCCAACATGGATGAAACTGATTACCAGTTTACAAAAGTTAGAAATCAGCATGTTGTGCGCGAGATCACTTCCTGCGAGAGTGAAACCCTCGTAGACAGTCTGAACCCTCGCAAAACCTTTGCATCGCAGCCAAATCACCTTCTGAACTCTCGCAAATTTCCTTGAGGTCTTAGAATTTTGTAAGAAGGTGCCTGCCAAAATTTGGGTAAAACTGAACAAGAGAAAGTGGATTTCACCTAATATGAACTCTAAATTCCACTATAAAAGGGCTGAATTCGAGTCATTTGTCACCTTTGCTAGCGAAGCTCTATCAAAATTTACACTTAAATTACCAAGTTCTCTGTTGGCGACTAAACTTCCTACCAGCTATCATCTGCTCATACTGAACACCGATCTGCGCTCTGAACTATAGTTCTTGTCACCCAACACTTGTTATTCACAGTTTTCTGTCGTTTCCACACCTTTTTATCTTTTCCACCATTTTTTCTACTCTACATTTTTGACTTGTATATTTCATTATACTTAATTGGATTACAGTTCTGCTTGGTTCTGCGTTCAGATTTGTGTCAATACTCCAATGCTTTTCTATGTTCTATCTAGCTATCTAATTGCTTTGTCTGGCTGTCTGCTCTTCGCTTCTGCCACCATCGCGTATAAAAGGCTTTAGATTTATCATATTCTTATGTTCGCCTACTGAGTCACTAGTAGTGCACGCACCAAGAGAATTGAAGGGCTCGCTCTAATATTCTTCGACATGGTATCAGAGCCTAAGAGATCGATAGAGTAATTGTCTTCTTGTTCTGTAATTTAGCACCAGATTCTTATACTTAAGTCACTGATAGTTACTCCTATCACGTAAACTAATCTTCCACATGGATTTCCAAGAAAAAGCTAGTCCTATCATGGACAAGCTTGATGGAGCTAATTACCATATGTGAAAATTTAAGATGAGAACCGTGCTAACGGCTAAGGAGTTGTATGACATTGTTACAGGTGTAGAGGGGATACCCGAAGTTGATGACGCAACAATCTCCAGATGGAAGCTGAAGGATGACAAAGCATTTGCGTCTAGTTTTTATAGCATTCAAACATTTATCTACTTGAAAAGTTGTGTAGAGAGCAATCAAAGAGACGAGAAAAAGGGAGTGACGTTTGACCTTAGGAGATGAAGCTTGTAAGAGATGTGGATAGTGTTGTCAATCGTCTCCTTGTTGGTCGAATTTTTGATGACATAATTCAAGCTAAGAATGAGCTATTTGAAGTTTATTTGATTCCTATAAGAGATTTCATAATGGTTATTTACTATTTTTAATAAGTAAATTGGCATGGCATTAGCCATATTGCTATATTTAGACATGATGCCAGTTTTACTCTATAAAATTTAGAGATGATTTCTACAGTAATAATTGCCTTCAAATTGGCATAATTAACGTAAATTGTAGTTTTACGGTTTTACGGTTTGTCGGCATCACCGAGACTGTAATATGACGATGTACTCATTTTACTGATGTTAAGAAAAAAATGCCCATATAATTTCAGGCACTGCCTTAAAGTTCAAGGGGGTGTCCTAAGGTTAAGGGTTCGACGATGTTCAGTTGCGGTTTCCAATGAAGAGCAGTTTGTGATTTAAAACATCTTGTTACTGAAAGAAGCGAAATGGAAGCGGCAGTTAAAAAATTGTTGATGCAAAGTACAGTGTAGACTTACAAATCAAACTTGCTGGGTTGATGTTAGACAAGTTTTCAGAGTTCAAAATATTGGTATTTTGGTGATTTCCCTTGGTGGGGATGACGGTTGATTATACCGAGTGTCGGTTTGTACGCGATGCTGAGTTGCCAGTTTTATGATGGTTCGTGTTGAATACAAAGTCACGGGTAATACAGGCAAGAATGGAAGGAATGGTGATACCTATGAGACAGTTCGACATTCGGGAAAAAATCGGAGTTTCGAAAACCAAAAACCGAATGTGAATTTGGAGGCCAAAATGTTCAAGATAGGTCTTTATTGAAAAGTTAGTCATCAGGCCTCCTCATCTCTCTCACGTAAAGAGGACTGAGAGAGAGGAAAAAAGTGTAGTTCATTCTGTGTAGAAGGAAGAAGAGTGTACAGGTTGTGTATGCAAGAACTATGTGTCAGGAAAGTGATCACAGTGCATTCAACCCCTCTGATTTCTAGTATGAATGTTCACCGATGTGTGTATTGATAACTGTCAATGACACGAATACCCAATGACTCTTGTCTGAAATTCAAATGCAGTCTGGTAATGATCAAGAAACGCTGAAGCTCTGTTGCTAGAAGTAGTAGCAGCCCTGCATTTTTTTTGACAAATCGATCCACGGACAGGATCTTCAAGCGCAGAACAGTAGTCTAATTCTGGGTTTGTGCCTGAACATGTTGATGAGAGCTGTAAACAGACGTGAAGCAGCTGTGATCCAGGAAGGAAGACCATCGCTGATTCTGTGCAAGAGAGGAAGACCATCGCTGATTCTGTGGAAGAGAAGAAGACCCGTACAGTTCTGAGGAATCTGATTTTGAAGGCCATCGCTGCTGTCTGAAGCATTAATGTCTTCTCAAACTCTCTGCGATCTGATCTGTGAACTGATCCGCTACAGTATGAGGAAGATCTGACCAGTTCTGAAAAAGGTGTTTCTAAGGAGAGAGCGACCTACACTATCGCGATCTGTGTCCGAAGGGAGAGAGAAGCCCACGCATTCTTGAAGGCCAATTTCTGATTTTTGAAGAGTTGGGAGTGACGGGACCGTAAAAAATTGGTACCCATTCAATTCTGCAATTGTTTCTTGAAGCAGTGAAGTGACGGACCGGCATCAGTGATAATTGAAGAGTTGGCCCTGTCTGGGACGGACTGATTGGACCCTTAACCTCTGGACACACTTTTGGACTGAGAGGCAGTGCTGTGATTTTGTCTGAGGTAAGTGGTTACGAAATTTTGTGACTGAAACAAAAATAATGAACTGTTAATAATTTTACCAATTTTACCATAAATCTTTATTTTGGCTATATTTGAAACCGGTTTCTTGACTGTATGTAATTTACAGACTGAAGTTTGATTTACTTAAACGTTGAACCACAGTCATAACATCTGAATTGTGAAAACTTGAGAAACTGATAGCTTTATCTATGAAAACAACATTTACGGTTTTTCTAAAGCTTTATAACTTACAAGGGGCCTTACAAAATTTTATATAAAAAAAAATTGCAACCGAACTTAAAATTGTTATAACTTGTTTATTTTACATCGGAATTGACCAATCCGAAAAGCAAAAGTGAGCAAAATTTTGTGTAGAATCCATCTGCAGTGAGAAAACTGAACTTTGGCATACTGTTTGAAAATTAAGTGATCAATATTCTAATAAAGAACATGTCATAATTTGCAATATATGTAATAAGTCTATACTATATAAATATCAGTTTGTTGGAACACATACAGGCTGAATATTATCCCCAAAAGTGTTGGAACACACAATTTGGAATGTTACTATGAAGATAAAAAAGAGGTATCACTGTTGGAAAATACAGTGTTGATGCGATACTGATACTTGAACTTGAGTGGTTCTAAAGAACGAAAATTGAGTAAATATACTATGAACTAATATGGAGATACTGGGAAACAAGGATGGGATGTCTGCTACTATACATTGTTGGAACTTTCATCAAATCCCTGAACATGATCGTAGAAGTATACTCAATTTTCTATCAAAATTATACTATCAAGAATCAATTATCCATATATATATATTAACATTGAGTACACACTAGACGAAGAGTGTTGGGCTACTGTAGATAGTGAGATTAGTGAAACTATTACTGAAGTGTTACCTAAAGGTAGCTCTTCTATTTTAGCCCCGTTACATGTATGAAGAGTTTGGAACACTCTTTTATATAAAATACGGTGTATCCTATAAAGATTCAGGATTGACTGATAGAGAATCATCGATACTCGCGTAAAGTGAGATCTGATAATTGATTTCGTTGATTTACCCCTTTGAACATTTCTAGTTAGTTCAATCCCTTGCTAGAAAATAGTTTGACACTCCTTTACTACATTTGTAGATGTAGTGTAGAAATCAAACTCTAATGAAATGTCAAGACGTGGAGACCTGAGGCACCAAGACACAAAAAAAAAGTGTAAACTGTGAAAGATTTCAACTAGTTTAGTCAAGATTGGTCATAGTTTGATAAATTGCCAAATACACAATTGAGGCCAATTTTCATATTAGATTTATGGTTTGACTTTTCAAAGTTATATTAGTTTAAAAGCATTTGAATAAACACTTTTGGAAAGTGTGAAAAAGTGTAGTACACAAGTTTTAGTAGATTCAAATTTGAGTAGTAGAGACATTGAATCTAGTCACAAAAACAGGAGGGTTTTTCATTATAGAGGGGAACCAAAGTTTGAAATTAGGTTTGGACCTAATATAAAAGGATGTAACTCATGGGAAGAGAAACATTCTCTCTCTCTTATCTCACTTCATGCTTATACATGAGTTCTCTTGGGTTCATCTATCCATTGGTGCACTATATTGGTGATATCTTGCAATCTTGTGTGGAATGCTTATTTTATGCTATTTTTGGATCCACACGTGTGAAATACAGTAGCTTATTGTTTTTGTAAGGACAAATTTTTTTTCATATCTTATGTTTGATCATGTTCTGATTGAGTTTGCATCTCTTTCATAGAGTAGATGTTGGCTTTTCTGCATTGGTAGGATTGGTAGAGGTTATCTATTTCTAACCAAAGATCAGATTGTGAAATTAAAACTTAAATGATCTAAAATTCTTGACATGGTATCAGAGCTTGTGGTGCAAGTTTTAAAAGGATCAAGCACATCTATCAAGGATTTGGTAAAAATATCAATGCTAGAGCATGCTAGAGACAAGAGTCATTAGATTGAGGATAGATCATAGGTTGATCAAGATTTCTACATTCTACATTGATTTGCTAGATATAAGTGCTAGAAGAGAATTGAGAGGTTTCGTATCTTTGTGATTTTCTTTTGGAAACATTTGTTGTATTTCAAATGAGTGCTTTGTGCATTGGAACAGGTTGAAAGAGAAGGATCATGTCATTGCAACATGGCTTACAAGTGCTCATTGGGCTATGGGCTTATACATGCATGAAGCCACGGCCCTCGCATCTTATTTCTACTACTTTCGACAATCTTATTTATTTACACTGAATATCCAAAATAGGGCCTCCGACCTGAAGTAGTGCCAGTCCCTCAACACTATGGAATTTAGTAAGGACCCCATGTTTCTTATCTTCGTCGGATCATGTTACCGGTGACTTCGTCCATAAATTCTAATCATTTTGTGCTTTTTGCATCTTTGGAGGTGAGGAAGGACTTGTGGACGCTAGTGAGCCAAAATTGGTCGATCCACGTTTGAAAATTGTTGGGCCAAAGGATGGTCTAATAATGCCTCTCTATAGGACACTCTAGCCACTGGAAGTTGGTCTTCAATTTTTTCGGATGCCAGGGCTTTGTTAGGATAAAAAAAGATTGAGGGCAAGTGGTTGTTGTGAAAAATCCAAAATGTTCACATGTGTGGGGAACCATGTGAATGATCTTACCAAAGTTCTGTGTTAGCACCTAGACCACATGGAGAGTGAAATCCACAACCTGCCTTAAGAATCTAGGACTAAAGCACAGTCTAGAATTCTATTGATCAAAGCTTCAAAGATTCCACTGTGGAGAAAGTACATAAGCAATGAAACTATGAAAAATAGATCAAACTTGGGTTAGAGAGAGAGATACAAAACAAGCTTACAAATATGAGATCCAATTTTGACATTATGACACTCTCATCTTGATTCATTATCCATAATGGTGTGGAAACCCACAATACATATATAGAGGGAGCAATAGGTCATCGTACTACTAGCATGTAATCATAAATCTCCACCTCTGAATGTGTAATCTACCAAACTATTGACACCTAACAACTTGCATGCAGAGATTGCACCTAACTTCTACCTACTTTCTCCAAATGTCAAATTCTCACTACATATGTACAATTCTACTTGCTTGTGACTTCCCTAGATGAACTGGACATGTGTAGCTCATGTGTACTGACTTGCATGTTGCATGCAAGCACTCTAAATAACGTTGCATGTCATCTAATTTTATGCACCTAACTCAACCTATCCTACAAGGGAATGTGCTCAATTTACATACCTTTGATATGTACAATGGAATAAAGTGATTATAGTCCAAATATGACGTTGGTAGTCATTTAGCGTTTGTTGGTACAGCCCCACCTATTCCATTAGGAAGTCCATCTCGTGTTGGTTGAGATGTCGGAAAGAGGTGTGTAGAAGATAGGTCGAACTCGAAAAGAAACGAACGAACTCAAAAAATGAATGAAAAATAATTCGAGTGTCTAGCACAAGAAAGCACTCTACACACTAGTAGCAACACTAGAGCATAAGCAAAGCAAACAAAAGAGACCTCCCCCTCCCAATGGGCGCCCTAGTACCCTCATATAGATGGCCCATGGACCCCTCCAATGCATTATGGAGTTCCATGCTCATCCAATGAGAGAGAGAGAAGCCTAGGGGAGTTAAAGAATCTCCAAGAGCCTCCATAGGCTTATGGAATGTCAAGAGACTCCTTCCATAACCTATGACTCTTTGAATGCCTTTCTTGTGGGAGTTGGGAACTCAATGGACACTTTAGAAGGGCGCCCTCCTACTAGGTCCCATTGCCCAAGTTGTGCAAGTATACTTTGGTCCTAGACAAATAAAGTGATATGGTTCAAGGTTGAGAGGCCCAAGGTTTACAAAAATAGTCATCCAATGACTTTCTAACACCTCTCTAGGTTCCATACCTCCATCCAAGGGATAGACACCTACCGGTCCTTAACCAAGGACATTAGTACCTTAATCTAAGGCACCTACCCATAAGGGTACCCCTTATCCAAGGGGTCACGTGACTCCATTACCTCTGACTAAGGTATAGTCACTTGTCTGTCCTTATCCAAGGGAACATACCTTAATCCTAAGGGTACCTTGCCATTTAGCCCCCAACACTAAATGGACTAATAGGAGTCTGAAGTACTGCTAGTTACATAGGTATGTAACATTTCTTCCTCCTAAACTTAAATTTTTCCTTGTAGGGAAAAATTTGAAAAATTCTTCTGGAGATCAACATCCTTTTCCCAAGTATCCTCCTCGTCTAATTTGCCTCTCCACCTGACTAAAAATTCCCGAAGCACTCTACTCCGTAGAGTCCTTTGTCGGTTATTAACAATCACCTCGAGTTCAAGTGGTCCACTCACGGACTCATCACAAAGAACTTCCACTTGATCTTCCACAGGGACCAGGGTCTCCCCAACCCCCAACGAGGGTTTCAACTTACTAACGTGGAAAACAGGATGAATTCCAACGTTAGCTGGAAGGTCTAGTTTGTATGCGACCTTGTTTATCACTTGGATAACCTTAAAAGGACCGCAATACCTAGGCGAGAACTTTGCACATTTAATAGTTTTCAAGCCCCTAGAGTGACTAGGGACTCTCAAAAACACCCAGTCATTGACCATGAATACCTCCTTGCCCTGTCCTGGGCACTTCTTATGCTATCTTTAGCTAGTTGTAAGATTTCTTACATATCCGCAAGAAAATCAGCTACGGCTTGCACCCGCAGGTTTTTCATGCCAACACTAATTGGTGATCGAGGTTGAAAACCATACATAAGCATGAAAGGGCTGAATCCGGTCGCTGAATGTTTTGCACTGTTATATGCAAATTCCACCAGTGGAAGGTACCGTTCCCAATCAGACTGCCGATGGCCCACATATGCTCGAAGCATATCCTCCATCGTTTGATTGGTCCTTTCCATTTGACCGTCTGATTTTGGATGATCTGTAGAACTCATACTTAAAGTTATTTCCAACTTTTCAAATACTGCTTGTCAAAAATTCCCAGTGAATTTTGGATCATGGTCATTGACAATATCGCAAGGCAGCCCGTACAGTCGAAAAAGCTTCTCAACAAATAGTTGAGCTAGTTCTGAAGCTTTAACAATAGATTTCGTTGGGATAAAGTGAACAAACTTTGTAAGTGAGTCAACAATGACCCAAACCGAATCGTGGCCCCTCCCTGTACGTGGAAGGCCGACCACAAAATCCATAAATATACTTTCCCATTTTGTGGTATGCTTGTGATTTGTTTATGGTTAGCAAGGGAGTGCTAGATAGGTCTTGCTTGGAGCTTGGATCTAGCTATGGTTGGGTGGTGTATACTTGAGGCTAGTTTGTTATCCATCTTTGTGTTTAAAGAGTAGGGACACAGGTGGAGGAGAGATCCTTGGAGGCTAGCAGATGCTTACTTGCAGTGGAGGCATCCTAACTTGGAGTTGGGGAGCATCTTGAAGCTTGCAAGTTGCTTGGAGGACATTTGGAGGCTCTACCTTGGATTTGGAGGACTTCCTCACCTCTACTTGTAAAAGTGTATACAATATTTTATTTAACTGTACATACTATATTTCTATAACTATAACTAGTATAGTTAGCAGATTTCATTCTACTAATTAGCATAGTTAAGTAAATCTAACTTGAGGTATTGACATCAGGCAGATTAGCATGTGTGGGGCAGGAAGAAGAAACCAATGGGATAAGTTCCATGCTGCCCGGACACAAATTTAAAAGTTTTCTATATTGTATTTTTATTTCTCAGTTGATTTGAACTACATTACATAGATTTCAAATCTGTGCATTTTGATTGGGCTTGGTGACGGTCAAAACTAAAGAAAAAAAATAAAAGTATCTTTACAAAGGGTCTTTTTTAATTTTGGAACTTCTCTAATGCTCTTGACCTAGCTACCCTCTCTAAATCAAAAGAGATATGAGATACTTTACTCACTAGATTTCAGACGAAATCACGTAGTCAGATCATGCTATTTGAAGATCAGCTGACAAATCTACAATGGGATGGCAGAGACCTCACTTCCTTTATCAGGAAGATGAAAGATCTGTTCCTTTCATTACACAATTCTGGGACAGAAAATGCAATATCAGCAGAGAAGCAGGTTACCTACCTGTTAAGAGCTTTACCAAGATCCTTCCAGACACCCAGAACGTTGCTAGCAAAGGATCCTACTATGAGACTCAAAAAGATAGTTGTCGAGATTCGAGAAGAAGTCGAAGCTCGAGAGCACCTTGATCACAAAGATACTTCTAACCAAGCTCTCTACAGTGACAAAGAAAAGACAAAGAAGCAATTCAAGTCTAAGAGGGAGTCAGATCGAAGGCAAGATCGAGATCAGCAAGCAGAAGGAGCCAACAAAGGCAAATGGAGAAACAAAGAAAAGTCGAAACAGCAGAGTGGAGACAAGAAGACATGCGTGAGATGCAAATGCGAAGGACATATTGTCGATTCATGTTGGCTAAATCCAAAAATTGAGTGTATCCACTATCATAAGAAGGGTTATGCAGCCATGGACTACCGCTAGAACCCAAGAAACAAACAAGCTCAAAGCAGACAAGAGAACAATAATAGTTCGTCCTCCTATGTTGAGGAGCCAGAGAGCTCGAAGATGGTCAAAGAAAGATCGAATCACAAAAATTCGACCGCCTACATCTGTATAGACATGTGTGTCAGTATCAACACCTGACACACATGAGGTAATCCTTGATTCAGGAGCTACCTCACACTTTGTTACATCAAGACGGATCATGTTTGATTTTTGAAGTACAGATCCATCAAGATTTATCATTCTTGGAGATGGAACAAAGCATTAAGTGAATGGTATTGGTTCACTATGGCTCAACACAAACATCAGAGATAGTCAACTTGAAGATCTTCTATTCGTGCCTACTCTGCAGTAGGACTTGCTATCAGTGGCAAGAATAGTTGATGCCTGGATGCGTATAACGTTCTCAAACGAAGCATGCAACGTTGTTGATGCAAGCACCAGTACATTGATCACTCAAGGTAGAAGAAAAGACAATCTGTATCACTTGAAGGTACACCTACTTGTAGATCAAGTGTATCAAACCCATGATGATTCGTAGATATTCTATGGCACAGGAGACTATGCCATATGAATTCAATGGCACTATATCAAGCAAGCCATCATGGAACAATCACAGAGGTGAGCATCTCGAATGCAACCAGTTCGATGACCTATGATGCATGTATGAAGCGTAAGATGTCACGTACTCCTTTTGTCAAGGACTCCTATAGAACGACAAAGATTCTGGAGCTAGTACATTCAGACATCTATGGACCTTTCATCGTGATCTCAGTAGGAGGCTCAAAATATTATATCACCTTTATATATGATTACAATTTTCAGGCAGGAATAGACAATGAGTTCAATTCTAGTAAGTCTTTCTTAAATAGTCTGAAAGATTTAGAGTCGAGGTTAAAATCAAGTAGGGTTAGAGTTAGGGTTAGGAACATAGCACAATATTATGAGGTTCAACAGTCAACTTGGCCAACGACGGCATTGGTTTCGTCTGTTTTTATGTCTTCAAACTCAAAGACTTATATGTGGTCCTGGCAATTTAAGATCCTTGTTCCTAACAATTTCGCAAACTAGGCTTCACAAAATCCTGAGACAATATTCAGTCATAAATATTGCTTTGATAGTCAAATATCTCTAGCCACTCTAAAAATGTTTGACTCTTTTTATTTTTTTTCGAAGGAGTCAGCCTTCCAACGGACTACGATCTAATTTAACAAATACTCAACACGACATCTGCTCACTTTGGTTCGCAAGAGTCGACCTTCCAATAAGGGTATCGGCATAAGTCACATTTGCCCGTTCGTGTTTTTGAATTGCACTCTAGAACTCTCCTTTTGCATTTCCTTCGCTATCTATTGATCGTAGCTTACGCATGACCATCTTCTATGCCTAACATAGGTTGACGGAACTCCATTTTGCCTCTTTGCTACAAGGTAAATAATGTTTTTTAAAAGTTTTTATTTCTTGTTCATTTTTTTAACCTATTCCTTGGTAAAAACCTATGCTTAGCATAGGTGGATTGAGCGGGGGAAGACTTATTCACGACCCATGCTGAGCATAAGTCCCTGCAGGGACTTATGCTTAGCATGGGTCGTGAATAAGTCCTCCATGCTAAGCATAAGTCCCCACTCGTCAACATAGGTCGAGACAAGACTTATGCTGAGCATAAGTCCCCGCTAAACTTATGCTCTAGCGAGGACTCTCATGATGCTTCTCCTTCACTTGCATGTGAGTCTTTTATGATAAAATTGGCTTGATCTTCTTGAGTCTTCTTCTTGAAGATAGAAGAATGAGTTAAATCATCTTCTACTCCTCCTTTGTCTTTGTTCTTTGCTTTGTCCTTTGATTTGTCCTTGGTGAAGGCTTGAGAAAATTTGTTCTTGCTCCTCCCTCTTGACTTGATCTTGGCAAAGTGAACTTTGCCACAACCACCATCCTTCCTTGAAAGTGTGTTGATCTTCAACAACTTGTTCTTTTGCCTGCATTCTTCATCAATAAAAACATCATGCAGAGTCTCCATAGTTGGTATCTCTTCCATGATAGCATAAGTTTGCACAACATTTGCATACTCTTTTATAAGTCCATTAAGGACTACTTGAACAAGTTGACTATTCTCTAGAGTATCTCCTATGCATGCTATCTCTCTCTCTCTCAAGATCTTTAACTCTCGTTACAAAACTTAAAGCACTTTCATTAACTCTTTAAAAACTAGAAAAGCTTGATGGATTCACTTGATGGATTCTAATTTTTTCGCAGCATAAACCAGCATAAACCACCACGGGCTGTGGATTAGCAGGCACAAAGTCTGAGGCTATCATAGGATCATAGGTTTGCACAGAAGTTAATTGATTATTTCATCGTGCACCAACCCCACGACCAGCATCGGGATTTCGATGACACATTGTAACTCGGACAACGATGCGTCCATAATCCATTTTTTTTCTTGTACTGGGCTGAAGACCAGGTGACGGGCGTGATACAATTCCGTATGCAAGACCAAGCTCCAACTACACTTGACGCTGATTTCTGTACATAGTAGGCAGTCTATTTTCAGATAATCACGATTCCTTCATGTTTAAACTGTCCCTGACAATCGTTGCTTTCAAAAATCCACTTGGGAACAACATTTGGTGACGCTTGGAATCGACATCGTTCACGAGTGCGCTCGCACACGGTTCGTGACAGGACGTTGATCATTGCAGGAGCGTAGCAGGTAATTGCAGGCTTATTGTGACAGCCCCTTGGGCTTTTAGTACTATACTTGCAGCAGGAGTGCGCTTGCACACAATTCGTGTCAGATCGTTGCAGGAGCGCAGCAGGTTGCAGTCTTATTGTGACAAACAGCTGCATGTGAACAAGATACAACATAAGCTATTTTGGCATATGGGTTCTTTTGCATGGCGGTCTTTGATAAGTTTTTGCTATGAGGATTGCTGTAAGTTGAACAAACGTGATGCTTTGTCAACAAGTGTTTGAGCTGAAAGTAGCGATTGAACTTCTTGTATTTGCAACGATATTGCACAAATGGTCCGCTAGTTTTTTGGCAGTTGCAGTCCATTCCAGTTCTACTCCTCAGCAAAAGTGAGACATCAATTAGTGGACTATAGGCCCTCTAATAAGTGATTTTTGCAAATCTTGGGCTAAGCAGTTTTGTGCCCGGTCCCCAACAAAGATTTTAAAATTCTAGCAACTTTTTTTCAAACATGTAAATTTTTTGATGGGCCTCCACAATCAAAATCTCTCTCTCTCTCTCTCTCTCTCTCTCTCTCTCAACTTACATTATTGCTATTTTTCCTGTAAAACTTAAAAAAAAACCTTAAAAAACCTAAAAGAACCCTAAAAGATTAAAAAACATCGCCTCTCTCTTTCTCCTATGCACCCGTCTCCTTCTCTCTCTTGCCATTTTATACCTTTCTCTCTTTCTAAAAACTTCTCTTTCTATGAAGTTCTAAACTCACATGTTCTCTCTCTAAAAATTTCTAAAGTCACATGTCATTTTCAAGCCTTTCAAATGCACTTCAAATGCCTTTCAAATAAACTTTAGGGCAAACATGGCCCAATCAAAAGGCAAGAAACTCGTTTTCTCCATCACTGCTGACATTCTCTCTCTCTCTCTCTCTCTCTCTAAAAGCCATGACATGCTTTTAAAACATAAAAGATTGGCATTTCTAAAGAATTAGTTATTGTGTGCTTCAAATTAAAAGCCAATACAACTTAGATTTTTTAACATCAATCATCACCTATGGGTTAATTTTTGAAAAATTATTTTTTCTTGTTTCTCAAATCTATCTTCAACATTTTTTACTCATACATTTCAAAAAAAATATTAGTTGTAGTGGTGCACATAAAGTGGACTTGTAACATTTTTGGCTAGTTGTTGTTTTTAATGATTCCAAAAATATTTGCAATCCAAAATAACTATTTTTTGTTATTTTCATAAGCCAGATGTGGAATAAGCATTTCAACTTGAATACTATAAAAATCAATACATCACTTCATTCTGATAGCTTTTACAATTTGTCAATTTTTTTCGCAAGGCCAAATAAATATCGCCATATTCTTACCTTGCACAAATTATAAAAGGTGAGTAATTTTTAGAGTTTTTGAGGATTCAAGAGTCTTTTTTAGAGTTGACATTTTTGGCAAGGCTTAAAATACCAATTGCTCTCAGTTTTGTGCTACTCATGCTCTAGAGAAAAATAGTTACCTTTTTTTTTTCCTCTAGTGGCTTTCAGAATGGTCCCCGTGAAGTGCATCATTACTCGTGAAAAATTCACAAATACAAAGTGTATAATTGTTAAAATTAGCCAAAAAAAAGTTGTAACGTAGTTGTTGAAATTAACAAAACAAACTATAATTGGTGAGTATAGTTTTTTCTAACGTTTAAAAATAGATTTTTACGAGCTCTAGAATGCATGCTTGGTGCTCATTTTTTCGTAAATCCCTGCAAAGTAAGACATTATTCTCATAATCGCTCGAGCAACATTTCGGGGAGGGTGATTACAAATTGATTTACTTCATTTGGCCATGTCCTCTAGCCACCCTAAGATAGGTCCCTTAGGCCTCCGCATCGCTTAATGAGAATCGATTTTCTTTTTGCTATGCTGACGTTTGCGGGGAAAAAGACCCCTTTTTCAAGTTATTTTTGACGGTAAATCATCGCCACGCACTATTACACCAATGCGGAACTGCTTAAAACTGACGCGTAAATGGCTCAGTATGGCCGGTTGCACTTTTATTGAAACTCTGTCTATTTATTAATTTATGTTGGACTTAAATTTATTTAAGAGGCCTATGCCCCTAGTTCTCGGGTTTGTCGGGGCTAGGAGGTGGCAGTTCGTTTTAAAAACCAATTAAATGGCAGCTTTATTCACCGAAGGCCACTTTAGTGATTTAAAACCAAATTTGGGGCTCAGCCCTTAAGTTTGGGTCCAACTATCAAAAAGCCCCTATTGGTGCCCATTCATGAAGAAGTGCACCTCTTTGGGGGCCAGCCTTCCATAGCATTAGAGAGGGCTAGCCTCTACGTAGCATATTCATTCATCTTCTTGGAGAGAGAGAGAGAGAGAGAGAGCTTGTGGAGAAGAGGGAAGGAGTAGAAACATTGTGCTTGGTGCCTTCCACTTCAAACCTTGTCTATTTGTTGTATCTCATCTCCTCTACCCTCATCATGTTGTGTGATTCCATAGAGGCAAGGAGGAGGAAAGGAGAAGAGGCTGATCTGCCTGGTGCCTTCCACTCTAACTTTTTTGTTGGATCTTTGTTGCAAACTGCTTATATTTCATTGCTATTGATTCACTGCTTTGATCTCTAGCACTGTGTTATCACCATTTCTTTTGTTGGATCAGATTTGGTGTTGTCTCTTGTGACTTCTAACATTGTGGCTGCAGGCTGTGAAGCTTTGAAAGCCATTTGCTGCCTCTAACTATGTGGTTGCAGTTCTTGGAATTGTGTGAATTGTATTTTGCATATCTTTCCTATCTCTGACATTTGCTTGCAGGCTTTAAAGTGTGTAGGAAACTTTGTCGTCATTTCCTTTTTGCAGGGATATGAATGTGAAGGTTTCTTGTGTCTGGTTTAGGAGTCTATAATTCAGTCATTCTTGTTTAAAATTTGTTGATCAGGAACAATATTCTTGTCTGCCTATTGCCTTGATTCTTTGCATTTGCCACGTTTGTGTTTTAGAAGTTATTTTACTTCACTACAATTGCCAAGGAAATTTCTTGCAGTTCTATTTGTGATAGGTTGCAGGTTTGAATCTGTAGAATCTAAGAATTGGTCAAAATTGCTCCCTACTCGAAGAAAAGCCATAACATGGGTGTCTTATTTGATGTTGGAACAATGTTCTTGTGTTGCTTGAGGATTGTTTGTGTGTGGGGTTGCTCATCTACCTGATCAACCAGCGACCCTGCTGTTGATCTCCGTCTCTATCATCTATTTGCTCACGACCTACCCTGTCTCTTCCTTGCCAGAGACTGATCTCTGCCAACCCTGTGGCCTGGATCCAAGATTCTACCTTTCAACCATTCGCTGACCAAGAAGCCAACTGTGTGCAATTTTTTTTTGCTCAGAGATGAGTTTGTCTGGCTGCTCTTCCATCACATTTCAGAATAGTGATTTGAGGAAGACCATCGTTATTTGCTGGGAGGATGAAGAGTGCACTGTCAGTCATCTGGAGATCCATTTGCAACATGGAACCCCTACCCTGTGCATCGTAGGTCAGAAAACAGATCCGCAAGTTGTCTTGAAACATGTTGAGGGCCGTGTAATCTGAAAAAACCCTACCTGCGGTTTGTTTATTTGTTGTCTGTGGGTCTGCTGGCCATCGCTGCCATTTCTGTTGCCAACAACCTCTGTCTGCGGCCTCTTCTCCTTACCTGATCTCTCCACAATCCTTCTTTGACCTCTGCGGATCTGTCTGTGGGTGCATCCCAATCCTTGCCTATCCACGGCCTTCTCCACTTTCTTACTTGTAGATTCCTGCGGTTCTCTACCAGCGACCCCATCTGCACTGGTAACGTGCCTATTTCTACCCCTGACTGTCTGCGGGTTGCTCGTTGATTGTCTCTGGCCCGTTCCCTTGCCATTACTAACCTGTGGCCGTCTTTAGATTGTTTATTTTTAGTGCATGCGGATTTGCCTACTTACTAGGTTTATGGAAGAACCCTATTTTTTCCTATTGTTGTCGGCATTCCATCACTTATCTGCAACCCTTCCTTAGTTGACCATCGCTGCCCGGATTGTGGCTTATCAACTCTTGCCCTACGATGCTTGATAGAGGGTGTATCTCTTAGCTTTGAAGATTCTCATGACTCCAAACTTGTGAAGTTTTATACCATCTTTATGGTCCAATCACAGATCATACTACCATCAGTAACAAATATTTCTGAAGCCTATGCAAATGGTTTAGATGAAGATTAGGCACTCATTCAAAATCTAACCCTGTTTTACCTCACTCGTTAAGTGATTTTTAGCTCATACACGAGTCATGCTTGTACGTCCTATTGGTATCTCAAAAGCCAGAGCTTACATGCGTGATCTCTTGTCCATTTCAAAGTTCCCTAGGCTATCTGAAAATTGTCTATTGACCGTTTGAATTTGTCTAGCCGATTGCCATTGAAAGAGCTTGTGATCATGAATGCCTTATTTTCGACTCCATGCCCAATGGTGCTTGAGCTGTAATTGTGATATAGACCGACTTCTGTTAGCATTTCCTTAGATTGGTAGCCTATTTGAAAGTCGTTTTATAATCCTTCAGCTAAGAATAGCCAAAAAAAAATTGGACTATTTTTTACTATGGTCAGCATAGCAAAAGACTTTTGTATTTTTTTTTACTATGTTGAGCATAGCAAACTAGTCTTTTGATCTGTTTTTTTCTTTTGAAAAAACTATTTCCTTCAAAGTGATATTCACTTGTCAGGCACTTCAAGTTCAAAAAGTCATGAATGGTGAAAATCACATTGAAGGGCAAAGTTTCTTCAAACGGAAAAAAGGCAATTCAAAAGTTTGGAGACCTATGTTGCATAGGTCTCCAAACTTGTTCTATGCTCAGCATATAACAATTCAAGTTCAAAAAGTCATGAATGGTGAAAATCACGTTGAAGCTCGTATTACCAAGGTTATGGTTGTGTGAACGGAGCTCGTGAGCAGGGATCAGAAACAAGTGCCTCCCAACAAAGCTGACAGGGGCAAATTGTTGCATAACAGCAGCTTGCTCAACATGTGACAACTAAAAACAAAAAACTATTTACACATTCAACAAGGATGATGGTTTCTACATGATGCAGTGTATATGGACAAAAAAGTTGGTTCCTCTTAGTATTGAAGACAGAAAAATGTTGATCAATTCAACAGGATGATGATTTCCATGTTTTGAGTGCTGATTCTGGAGCATCAATAGAATTGTAAGGAGGTTTTGCAATCCCTTTCAACAACTGAAATATGGAGATGCGCATTGTCACATTCTCTTTATCTGTGGCTCCCACTTGGTGAGGATGTATCTTGTTTGTGGCTATTCAGATGTTTTATATGTTAGTTGTCAACGAGTACCATGATCACATTTAGCTTCGACAAGGGCTGGTTTTGTCACTTTATTGGTAATCATTTCAGTAGCACCATAGATGAGGCGAGGGTTGATCTCTCCAGCTTCTCAAGTCCTAGCCAGGAGAAGAAGTTGATCAGATTACAACATACTTTGCTACGACTATTCAAGGATATGGTTGTCAGGAAGGATTTGGTATTGAATGCCACCAAGAAAGGCCGCAACCTTTGGATGTTTTACCTATTCGCACTCTTACTTATTACCTTCATGACTATAAAAGTTTTATTTGTGGGGTGGCTCGGCTTGGAGTTGAAGCAGCCCGATCTCCTGAAGGTATAGTCTCTTCTAGAAACCACATGATGAAGCCAACATAATTTCATGCGGTGACAGTCTTGGATTCTTGGTGAGTTGAAGTTACAACGGTTTGAAGCTTTTCGGCTTGAACTATATTAATGAATGCATGATTTGCATGTTTGATTTGAAGCATGTGATTCCAGTGCAAGAGTGACTGCCCTGAGTCATCCTCTAACAGACAGGACATAAACTACAACACTTACCAGTCCCTTTCTGCCTAATTTGGGCTTTGAGTAAGAACGTTAACTTCAAGAAACTACCCAACGTAGCCTGGTAACAGGCAGAAACTGTTCTGAAACCAGAGAAGAAGCAAACAACAAGCCAACTGATTCTCTAGAGCAGGGAATCAGCAAACACTAGTAGAGCGCGACTATAGGATTTATCACTCCCTCCTCTTGCAAAAAGAACGAATTAGAGGCACGTTTGATTTTGGGCTCCAGGAACTTCGGCGAGCTACCATTTGGGTACGAACAATCTATTGGTAAAAAGTGGACCTCAGACATATCCATCAGATGGCGGCCATTTGAAGCCACTAGCAGGAGTGCAATTTGAGTTGTCCTCTTCCTGCTGAGCGAGCCCCTCTTCCCATTAAGCACGATTTTACAGCCAGTACTGAGATAACCTTCTAGTATTTTTGGTGTTATAATACTATGTGCCAAGATGTGTATCTGATTAAGTTTGGAATGATGGCGAGCACTAAACACAATCTTTGTAACATTCTTAGCTTATTAGTAGCATGTGATGTTTTTGTGCCGATTTTTTTTATGGACTAACGCTATGCCTATAAAGTTTAGTGTTTAGCATTTCATATCAACTTAAATCGTGATTTTGGAATGATGCTTAAATAGCACTTATGTGATGTGAATGCTTTGTGGTTAATGATTTTTTATGGTTATTTTACTCCAACCTCTTGGATATAGAGGGAGGGCTAATTGAGACCCAAATAGGCGAAATATCCTCTTGGGCCTAGGAATTAATGCTGAATCATTTGTTTTTGTTGTTACTCATTTAGAACACGACCCTTAGTGTGTCGTCGGAATATATGGTCACTATAGGATTTGCGGACCCCTGGAACCCAGGTCCACACATTAGCACAAGCACACTAGCCCACGGAAAACTTTTTGATAAAAAAAACAAAAAAGAAAAAGAAGAAAAGGGGAATCGTCTAAACCAAGATACAACATTGTTCCAATCTCTTTCTTGCACAAACTAGCCAATCCAACACACAGAATTGATGACACTTGGTCAACTGTTTGCAACTATTTGCAAATGTTTGGCCTTTTTCTCTATAGTTCCTCTTTCTACTAGCGCTTATTCTCTGATTGACAGATTTCAGCCAGCTATCAACCAATGGGGTTTGTCAGCTTCTAACTTCTATGATTTGTAGTATAATGGTAATGCAATGGAGATGTACCCACCTGTCAATTAGTACATCTACGACTTGATCTCGATCCTACTGATAATGGATGCTCAACTTCGATCTGGATCTATCAAAATTTGGATTTCTACATTCTACATTCTGTTTTAAATGTTTCTTGAGTTCTCATAGATTGTAGATTATTGCTACACCAATCTAAGTAAGAATAGGGAATGGATTTGAAACTAAATCTATTGAAAACACCATAATCAACAAAACTGAAATAACTAAGATCTGCAATCCTACAAAGTGCTTACTACAATTATCACTCAACAATTGTAACAAGAACTCTTCAAGGAGTCAAGCACAAAGCAACATCAAATTAGAATGGTATTGATTTACCACAAGGCCCTGCACATCTACCTGATCTTAATCACAAATCCAAACTTAAAAGAGGAAGAATCAACAACAAAACACATTCATACATCAGTACTCGAACTTAATGCATGAAAATGGAGCATAGATGAAAATGAAAATAGGAAGATCTTCAATTAACAATGCAATAGCATTTCAGTCAATATCTAGTGCTTGGAAACTCATGGAGGAGGCCTCTATGTATACCCATGAGCTGGTGGATCCAATTTTACAATACTTTGGATTCCACCTCTTACAACTGAGTGAATCCCAATCTATAAAGATTTGAGATCCATCTCTTACTTGATAATAGGAGGCCTCTTTATTAAAAATCATAACGTAAGTTGAGAGAGTCTAAGTTACTAGCTCCCACATGGTTCTCCATCTTTTGGAAACTACCATGGGACTCACAGAACACACATTTTCAGCCTAGCGCTAATGATTCTCGTGCTCTCAACTTCATCTCTACTTGAAGCCCTTTTGAGTGGAGAGGTTCTGCATCAACACCTCTAGGCATGGCATCAACTAATATTATCCTCCCCTATAGTGTTGCAAGTCCCACTGCATCGCTTCTTCTTTGACGTATGGTCCTTGGAAAGGCATGGATCCGCACTTGCCTACGTAAAACCAAGAACTTTATTGGCTTCGTTTCTTGGGTGCCTCGGAAAATCTTCAAGCTTCAATAGCTTTTTAGGACAACCCCACATAGCTGAAAGTCTCTTGCTTTTCCTTGTCAACTTTTCTTTTATCAAGAGATTTCTCGTAGCCGACCTTCCTTCAGATGGCTTCAAATGTAATGAACCTCGTCTTTGCACCCAACGGAATAGGTCCCAGATACGACTTCATACCAAGTATGAACTTATTTCCATACCACTTCTCGATCATCTACACGTATTGACTGGAAGTAAAGGCAGCTCAAAAATAAAGTATCGCCATTATTAGATGTGCATCTTCCATTTGTAAAGGCTGGTTGACATCCAACCTGATGGGAGGCAGGCCTTTATTCCAGTAGCACTCCAATGTCGCAAGCTTTCTTGGACTACGGTCTCCGCACTTCCCCTATAGGTATATCCTTTTAGGAGCGCGTCCTGATACTTTACAAAGGTTGAGCTAGGGTCAATCCTGGAATGATAGACCAATTGACCTGTCGCTCGACTAGCTTTGTTTTCTCCGAAGGATCCCTCCTTTTGATCGGCACATAGTAGGGATCAGTCCTTTTCCATCTCGGTGCTCTTAGTTATTCTTGTAGTTGCTCGTCGTTATTCAGCAGCATTACAATCCTCCAAGAGGGCTATGGTCATAGGGCATTCACAAGATTACTGAGCTTTGGATATTCTTCAACCGTTATTTTCTTTGCCGCCCCTCGCTCTCCCTTCTTGTAGGTCTTCTGAAATTCATCAAACTCCTTAGGATCGTCATAGCGTCTTTTGATCTTTTCTATAGATTTATCCGGCAGCTTCCTTGAGGGTCTTGCCAGATAGTCATCCAGTGCGGTGGCACTCTTCTATAAGGAACTTTTGAAGTAGAATCCTCAGGCTTTGATCCAGCTAAGATTTCGCTCTTACTCCTCGAAGGAGATAGAGAAAGTCCCATAGAAGGCTGCACCGTCTCATCAAGTAGATCTTGTTTAAAAGAATTGAAGTCAGGTGGTGAAGGAGGTGAGAATGGTTTATGAGAAGAGGGTGGTGGGTTAGTTATGAGGTTATATTGAGCTATTGGCAAAATAAATTTTTTAAAAAAATGGTCATCGGATTTCAGAGAGGATGTGGTGGGTATGGTGTCAGAAGTGAATGCGGAGGTGGTCGAATGAGTAAATGGAGAAAATGATGGTTGGTAAGATAAAAATGGATTGGAAAAATAAGAAGAGTAAGGTAACTGAGTGTAAGTAGAGGAATCTACGACTAGTTTGTAGAGAGAGCCAACAATGGATCCTTGATACGGCATGCCAAGACCAACACCTTGTTGGTTGATGGATCGGCTTTGCTCAGGTGCTCTGGCATCATCGTTATGGTCATCTTTTTTCTACACTGATAAGTCTACGTTGAGTTTACAAGATGTATTCCATATGAAGTCCATTTGTTGCTTTGATAGGAGAAGTTCCTCTTGGACTTTATTGATGCTTTCCCAGAGTGCTGACAATTTCTTCTAAGATCTGCTGGTTCCTCTTCAGGCTTCATGCTTTTGAATCAAGGAGACATACTTCTCCATTTTTATTGTCGCTCCTGAAGACGGAACTGGTACGTTGATATCCTCCGGCCTTATTGGTTGCTTAGCCGTCGTCATCGCATCAATTAGTCTCTTATTTTCGTGAGTCAAGAGATCTAACCAGCGCTCAAACTGGTCTTGCACTTCTTGAAGGGACTGGAGCTGATTTGCTCCTCCAGTATCTTGGTCCTTTCACTTTGGCATAAATGACGGCTTTTGAAATACTGTCATATAAACCATAATGAATGACTATTTTCTAAGCCGTCATTTATTCCATTTTTTGCATGAATTCATATTTAAGTCTGTGTTACATATATTTATCATAATAGACAATAATCCATCCATTCATGTGTAAATTTACCTACATGAAATATTATACCTATTGTTGTGTTCTACATTGTCGGATTCAAAACTAATACATATCATCGACACACTTATATCAATTTAAAGGCATGTTATACTATCAATCTATAAACAATATATGACACACTTATATCAATTTAAGGCATGTTATACTATCATATCCATCTTACTATTTTTATTTGCCAACTAATCTACTCATGATGCCATAAAACTTCAAAAAACATAATTTTTGGCATAAATGACGGCTTTCGAAGAACTGTCACATAAACCAGAATAAATGACAGTTTTTCCAGACCGTCATTTATTCCATTTTTTGCATGAATTGATATTTAAGTCTATGTATCACATATATTTATCATAATAGGCAATAATCCATGCATTCATGTGTAAATATACCTACTTGGGTAATACATGGGATATTATAGCTATTGACATATTCTATACTATCAGATTCAACACTAATACATATCATTGACGTTTATCAAACAAAATATGACACATTTAAAGCCATGTTATACTATCATATCCATCTAACTACTTTTGTTTGCCCACTTATCTACACATGAAGCCATAAAACATTTAAAAACTATATAATTTTTGGCATAAATAATAGCTTCTAAAAAACTGTCATATAAACCAAAATAAATGTAAGGCATGCCCGCTTGACTACTTTGTCTATCCAAGTATTCGTGGTATGCTTGAACCTGAAGACTTTCCTCAGTAGTCAATCTTACAAATTGAGGATAAGATATTGTCATTGTAGATGCTGGTTCTTGTTGTATAATTGGCCTTTTTGGGCTTGGATTCCCTGAATTTGGCCTTTGAAATATTGTTACACTCGGATTTGGTGTTGGTGTGGAGGTCTGTTGCATTGTGGGACTATCAGACTTTGGTTGAATCTTGCTCGTTGAAGGGCAATTATCAGTCTTAGCCTTTCCCCTGTCATTGTACTTCCCATCTGAAGACTGTGTGACTGCACTTTCCCTTGGATCTTGTGTTGAAATGTCTTCAAGTCACTCCGTTGACACAGGTTCTCTTTGTAATTCATCACTAAGAAATCTGTGCATTGATTGTGCCAAGAGTCTTGATAGAACCTGCCGGACTTCCCTGATTGCCAATTTCTTGACTTCCTTAGCTATCATTGGCTTGATAGATTCTACCAGCTCTGTCTTCTGTGATGGTGTTACTTGTTTGTCCGAGGGTGTCTCTACGTACTTTGAGACTTTCTCAGATTTTCTTCTTCCTCACTCATTTCATAACCCGGTGGCACTAGGATTTTTCATTTATAGTGCTAAAATTCACACGTGTGGGATGCCCTACACATGTACTTTTGATCTCCTAAGCCCAATAATATCATAAAGATCAAACTAGCATTGATTGACAATAGGAAAGCTGATCATACAAGAAATATTATTGTGTTACAAGCAAGATCTATCAACAAAATATGAAACTAAGTACAATAAATGTCTCAACTCGGCTAGAGAGAGAATATGAATGTACAATCTCGAGTAGAGAGAGAGGGCACAAAGAGCTTAGTCTCCAAATTTGCATTACACACAAAAATCATCATCTTCTCAATGAGAGTACATCACATATATATAGATCCATGGACTCTCCTCCTTCTTTGAGTTGAATTGGAGTTATGAATCCACCTCTCAAGCTATCTAGACTTATTCAAGCCACCTTAATATGTCTAATTGTGCCACCTAGTATTTTCATGCATTAAATGTGGCATGCAAAGTACAAATGGCAATTCCTATGGTAGCTCGAGTTTCTACTTCTACCTACCTTGAATATTTTATTCTAAGATGAGACTTTACTAAGCCAAAAGAGCTCAATTCATCTTTGGCATTTTTAGGACCCCTACTTACAACATTAGATAGATTTTTCCAATATTTCAACACTCCTCCTAAAAATGTATCTAATGTGGATCAAGCATCGATCTTGAGATAAGACCAAGATTATATCTATGCTTTGAGAAGGCACTTTTGCAAAGTGGATTTGTGAGAAGATCAACAATACATGAAGATGTGTTGACATGTTCCAAGTTGATTTCACCTCCAATGAGCTTTTCTCTTACAAAATGGTGTGCCACTTTTATATGCTTGCTTCTTGCATGAAAAATAGGATTGTTTGCAAGAGCTTGGGCCGATATGTTGTCACACTTGATCAAGGGAAGATCTTCCTCTTTGATGCACTTTAGCTCCATGATTAACCTCTTGATCCAAAGCACCTCTTTAGTTGTTGTAGTGAGTGCTTTGTACTCGGCCTCACAAGAAGATAGGGAGATGGTATCTTGCTTCTTTGAAAGCCAAGACACAAGATTGCCTCCAAGAAAGATAGTATATGCATTTATGGACTTTCGATCCATTTTATCACTTGCAAAATCGGAATCCAAATAGCCAACAATGGTTAGATCTTCATTCTTGTACAATAAACCATAATCTTGAATAGAAGATACATATCTTAGAACTCTCTGGCCATCTTCCAATGTTGGATCTTAGGATTTTGCATAAATTGACTCAATTTGTGCACACAATAGCTCAAATCGGGTCTAGTGATAGTAAGCCAAATTAAAGAGCCTATAAGACTCTTATAAAGTGTGATGTCCTTGAAGGATCTTTCATCATCTTTAATAGGGTCTTTTACATGTCGCTCCATGGGAGTATCTATGCCTTTACAATTTTGCATATTGAATTTTCTCCACATAGAAAAGACATATCTAGATTGACAAATAAAAGCATACTCTTCATGAAAATCAATCTCAAGGCCTAAAATGTATTGGATCTCTCCTAGATCTTGCATTTTAAATTCTCCTCCTAATGCATCCTTAGTTTCTTGAACTAGCATCAAACAACTTCCACTAAGAATAATGTCACCTACATAGATTAGAAGAATGACAATATTATTACCATCAAACTTTAAGTACATAGAAGGATCATAGTCACTAAGCACAAATCCTAATGAAAGTAGAAAGTTGTTGAGTCTTGAATACCATGATCTAGGTGCTTGCTTCAAGCCATAAAGACTTCTAAATAGCAAACACACCTTAGATTTATCCTTGATGAATCTTTGAGGTTGTTCCATGTATATCTCCTCCTCAAGATAGCCATTCAAAAAGGCGTTGGACACATCAAGTTGATACAATTTCCACTTAAAAAATAAGGCAAGAGAGATTATGATTCTTATTGTCACCATCTTTGCTACAGGAGCAAAAGTTTCTTCATAGTCAAGGCCATATATTTGTGCAAAGCCTTCAGCACATAATCTTGCCTTGTACTTGTTGATGGAGACATCATGATTGTACTTGATCTTGAACACCTACTTGCATCCAATGATGTGCATGTTAGGTGGTGGATCCACTAGCTCCCATGTGTGGTTGGTGATCAAGGCATCATATTCAATCTTCATGGCCTCATACCACTCCTTGGTATTGAGGGCTTCTTGGACACCTTTGGGCTCCTCATGAGAAAAAAAATAAGCATAAGTGGAATCAAGATCCACTTGTTTTCCTTTGTCATCATAAGTGAGCCTCTTAGGCTCGGATCTCTCCCTCATGGATCTTCTAGGAGTGAAAATCCGAGGACTTCCATCTTTAAATCTCGACCCCTCCATATGTTGATTGTCTTCAATAACAAAAGGTGATAGATTTTGAGGTTGCTTGATCTCGGCCCCTCCTAGATTGGACTTTTCTTCTTCATGAAAAACTACATCTCTACTTTCAATTACTTTAGAAGTAGAGAGCATGTAGATTCAATAGGCTTTCTTGTTGGATGAATATCCAACCATTACTCCTTGCACAAGGATCATCCTTCTTTCTCATTTCCAAGGGAATATGGACAAAGCATATGCATCCAAATACTCTAAGGTGATCAC
The DNA here is from genome assembly GCA_029204225.1 of Diphasiastrum complanatum. NCBI lineage: Eukaryota > Viridiplantae > Streptophyta > Lycopodiopsida > Lycopodiales > Lycopodiaceae > Diphasiastrum > Diphasiastrum complanatum. The sequence continues at coordinate 90,321,642 of CM055092.1, read as the reverse complement.
CCTTAGGTTTCTTCAAATAAAGTGCTTCTTTTGGTGACTTTCCTTCAAGTGCAACACGAGGGAGTCGATTGCAAAGATAGTTTGAACAATTGATGGCCTCACCCCAAAAGTCTTTTGGCAAGGATGCCTCACATTCACACAAGGTTCTATTCTTTCTTTCAACTACCCCATTTTGGGATGATGTATATGCACAAGAAAACTCCCTTTTAATGCCTTCAAGCTCACAACAATCATGAAATTTATTGAAAGTGTACTCACCACCTCCATCACTTCTAAGAATCTTGATTTTGTATGAAAATTGCTTTTCAACTAGAGCTTTGAACTTTAGGAAATAGTCAAACACCATAGACTTTGAAGCTAGAAGATATAACCAAGTAAATTTTGTGAAATCATCAATGAAAGTTACAAAGCAAGTAGCTCACATGTGTGGAATAAGCTGAAGTAGACAAATTTTGACTTCTAGAAGATTTTCAAGTAGATCTCCATATAGAAGGAAAATGGACCAAAAGTGCTCAAAATAGAAGGTTTTGTCCAAAGTGTCAGTTTTGCATGATGAATCATCATATGACAAAGCACCTTCACACATGTGGGATCAAAGGGATGATCAGTACCATGAGCTCCCACTTATTGTATATATAGAGCCACATTTGGCCATAATCATTGTGAGACACCAATCTTGGTTTTGGAAGCAATTTTGAGTGATTCTCTCCATTTGTCTACATTTGTTTTGATTGTTTTGAGGTGCTATCAATGTGTACTTGATTTTCAGGTTGGAGTCCGTACTCAAACAGGGTTTTGCACGTGGAAAACCAGAAAGTACACCTACCTTCAATTAATGATTGTTCTTGTTAGGATTTTGTGTCTAGAATTGATCTAGATTGATCTTAATCTCAAGTAGATTGATAGATCAAGTAATTTGACAACCAATTCCTCTTGAGGATCAGATTAGCATCCACTCTTGGTCCTTTTTGTACTTTTTGCACATGGTATCAGAGCCTAGTACAAGAGGTTTTGTTGAAATTGATAGGGTTAATCCAAATCAAAGCCAAAATTAGTAGTTTTTTGGAAACTAGTCAAATTTTGTGTAGCGAGTTGGATTTGATAGCTATCCTCAAAATTTTTGGTCCAGATCTTGTTGTGGGCTGTAGGAACCCTTTTCACACGTGTGAGGCCATACAGCTCCGGTTTTGACTGAGAAATTTCAAAAATTTGTAGAATTTGACTCACATACCCAATTTGAGTGATTTTTGGTGCAAAATCAAGCATTTTATATAGTAAATCTAATCCCTTGATTAGTTTTTGGATCAGATCAGACAAAAAATTAAAATTAAAGCTTGAATTAGGAATTGATCTTCTCTGATTTTTTGAGTGTATGTTGAGGTTGAAGAGAGAAATTGCTAAAAATCATAGATTAAGGAGTGATTTTGCAAGGTTGAGACTAGAATCTAAATTTCCATCATTCTAGATTGGTTCATGAGTGATAGGATTGAGTTTATAAGTTTCCTAAATTGCTAGAAGACTTTAGGTTCAAATCTCTTAGAGAAACCATAAGAGTTTCTAGTGCTCTTTCACATTCAAAAATGGCATCAATGGGTGGGTTTTTGCTTGAAGCTAGTGAAAGACTTACATCCACTAATTATGCTACTTGGATAGTTCGAATGGAGTCTTTGCTTGTACTTCATGATCTTTATGACATAGTACTTGAGGTGGAAGTAGAACCTCGAGGAGGAGTTGAATTGGCTAAGTACAAAAAGAGATGTAGAGTTGCATTACACTGCATAAAAATGAATGTAAGTAATGAACTTTTGAAAGAAATCTCATCTTGTACCACATCCAAAGAGGCATGAGATTCATTAAAAGCCATTTATGGATCCAAGAACACTTCAAGGATACTCATGCTTAGGAATCAAATCCTTCAAAGCATGAAAGGAAGTAGTGAAAGTGCCCAAAATTATGTCTTTAGGATCAAATCTTTGAATAAAGAGTTGTCTTCTATAGATGATAAAATCAAAGATGATGAATTAGTCCAAATCATTTTGAATGGATTAGGAGATGATTATTCCAATCTTGTTCAAACCTTTGCTATTCAAGATTCACTTCCTAGTATTGAAAAACTTCAAAGTGTGCTTGTTAGTGAGGAGAGTAGAATGTGAAAAATTGCCTACATTGGCAAATCTAGCCATGTAGAATATTGTACATTTTGTCAATATTGTTTGTTGGTTACTTGAATGGCCAAAGTGCCACTTGTACATACACACCTAAAGTAGGTTACCACAAGTCAAGAGGAGTGGTTGTGTCTATTTGGTAGTGATTCCTACTTTGTAGGATCTAGACCATGATTTATGATGAGATTTGTACCTACCATGCACCTACCAAGCATGACTCTTGGATCTAGGCTAGGGTTTTCACATTAGGGCAAGAAAGTGGAGTCTACTTCCTTATTATATGCTGGATTTTCACCTAACTTTGCAAAGGAAGTGTGTTTTACTATGTATTCCCATTCTCCATAGTGAGAAGATAGAAACTTTTTGGAGCCTCAAGGAGAAACTCGAGTTTCCTCTCATTGTATGGTGATTACTCTTGATTTTCAATGAAACCCAGCTTTGACACTTTGTAAACACTTTCTACAGGCCATACTACAGCCTTATTTCCACACGTGTGGAGTTGGATTATACTATTTGATCAATGCTTTGATTGTCTCTACTTGTTTCCTATCAAGCTGCTAAACTAGATCTTGTTTTCTGATGACTAGTTTCTGATAGATTGTTTAACAAGCATACAATCACCTTGTGGATCATTCAAAGATCCATTTATGGTCCTTAGTACTGTACTTTTCACATGGTATCAGAGCCAAGTACAAGGCCATTGATCTGTGTTTGAATCTAATCCAGTTTTAGCAGGTTCTGGTGCAAAAAGCTAGTATTGGAAGGGCGAGCTGGTATCCAGGTTTTGGTGAGGGGATTTGATCCCAAACTTTTTCAGGATAAAAATCCGTACTGTTCACACGTGTGGGCATCTCTGAACCAACATTTAATAACCCATATTCATTGGATCATAAAAAATGCATCTGGTGTCAGTTTGATGTAATTTCTAGTGCAAATCCTAGGATAAGCTACCAAGATCACTGCCCATTGATTAGTTTTGAATTTGTTTCATGAAAAATAATTAGTCTAGGCTGATTTTAGACCTTCTTAAAGTGAAAACCAGGTCTTCAAAGTACATCAAAGTGAATGAGAGAGATAGAGTCAGTTTTTGTCCAAGAATAGCCAAGATTGGCGAGATTTGCTTGAGTGTAGTTCTCATCTCATCTTATCTTCATTCCAGCTTTGTGAGGGAGTGATAGAACTGTGATTACAAATCCATCTGTTGGATTAGAAGTCAACATTTGAGTGAAACACGGCAAGTTAGAAACCTTTGTGAGTTTCAGGTCCAAACAAATCTATATCTTGTGTGTAGGTGGGATCAGTGGGAGCCTACCTTCTAGAAGCTAGTGAGAGGTTAAATTATACCAATTATGTTATTTGGAAAGTGAGGATGGAGTCACTAATGGTGCTCCAGGATCTTTATGAGTTTCTAATAGATGATGAAGATGAACCTCTAGGTGCACAAGAATTAGTGAGATACAAGAAGAGGTCTAGGCTTGCACTTCACTGTATAAAGATGAATGTAAGCAATGATCTTTTAAGGGAAGTATCATCATGTAAGAGTGCTAAAGAGGCTTGGGAATCTTTAAAATCCATCTATGAGTCTAGTAACACTTCGAGGGTTCTCATGCTTAGGAATCAGATTCTACAAAGCATGAAGAGGAGTGATGAGAGTGCACAAGATTATGTGCTAAGAATCAAGTCTCTCAATAGGGAGTTAGCTTCCATTGGAGAGAAGATTCAAGATAGTGAGCTTGTTCAGATTGTCCTCAATGGTCTAGGGAGTGGCTTTACAAATTTGGTCCAAAGCTTTGCAATCCAAGACACTTTGCCTACTATAGAAAATCTACACAGTGTATTAGTAGCTGAAGAGTGTAGGATGTTGTATACCAATGCAAGAATGAATGCTATTTCTTTGTAGGATGGTGATGAGAAAGCTAATTTCTCATTCAAAAGCAAGAAGAAGACCAATGGCAAGAAGAAGCACTTCAAGGAGACCAAGGAGGAGGATGAGGCTTCAAGCTCAAAGGGCAAGATCAAAGACAAGTCCAAGTACAAATGTTTTTTCTGTGGAAAGAAAGGACATTTTGCATCAGAATGTCTCAAGAAGAAGAAGGCACAAGAGAGCAAACAAAGCAACATTGCACATCAGGAGGAGGAGGAGGATGAAGAGTCATCCTTGATGGTTTCCAACAAATCACCATCATCCAAGAGCAACACCAATGATTCTTGGTGGATTGATAGTGGGGCTAGTTCCCACATGACATATCAAAAGGACATATTCTCCACCTTACTTTCTTACAATGACTTACATAGATCAATCTATACTGCAAGTAGTCAAGAATGTAAGATAAGTGGAATAGAAACAATTCCCTTGTATGTGGGATCATCCAAAAGGATGAATCTCCTAAGTTAACCAAGAATTTGCTTAGTGTTGGCCAGTTAATGGATAATGGCCTAGATGTACAATCTAAGCATGGAGTTTGTTCCATCCTTAGAAATGATGAATGTATAGCCAAAGGCTTAAAGCAAGGTAGATTGTTTAAGCTTGATGCTTATATTGCAGTGGAGAGTGTTAACTTGGCAAAGGTGGAGTTATCAAAGGTGGAACTGTGGCACAAAAGGTTGGGCCACCCCAACTACAAAGCCATGGAATCTATGGTTGCAAAGGAGCTTGCAGTTGGACTCCCCAAGCATTTGTCAAAGTGTGGGAAGAGATGTGAAGCATGCAGCCTCTCAAAGGCTCACAAACTACCCTTCTCAAGATCTACATCAAGATCAAAATCTCCTCTTGAACTCATCCATTCGGATGTTCATGGTTTTTCACATGAGTCTAATGGTGGTGCCAAGTACTATGTAATCTTCATTGATGACTATTCTAGATTTTGTTGGATGTACCTCTTGTCTAGCAAATCAATGATGTTTGATTCTTTTGTAAAGCTCAAGACTTTGGTAGAAAATCAACTTAGTACCAAGATTAAGGTATTAAGGAGTGATAATGGAGGTGAATATATCTCCAATAAGTTGATTGACTTTTGTAGTTCTAGTGGCATAAAGAGCGAGTTGTCATGTCCATACACCCCTCAACAAAATGGAGTGAGTGAGAGAAGAAATAGATCTCTTTGTGAGTGTGCTAAGGCCTTAAGGCTAGATGCTTCTCTATCCAAACTATTTTGGGGTGAAGCAATAACTTGTGCTAACTATTTGTGTAATAGATTGCCAAACCAAGCCATTGGAGGAATCACACCATTTGAAGCTCTATTTGGAGAGAAGCCCAATCTCAAGGATCTCAAAGTTTTTGGATCATGCATTATATCATCATCTTTGTGGTAAAAGTACAAAAAGGACCAAGAGTGGATCCTAATCTGATCCTCAAGAGGGATTGGTTGTCAGATTACTTGATCTATCAATCTACTTGAGATTAAGATCAATCTAGATCAATTCTAGACAAAAAATCCTAACAAGAACAATCATTAATTGAAGGTAGGTGTACTTTCTGGTTTCACATGTGTGAAACACTGTCTGAGTACGGGCTCTAACCTGAAAATCAAGTACACATTGATAGAACCTCAAAACAATCAAAACAAATGTAGACAAATGGAGATAATCACTCAAAATTGTTTCCAAAACCAAGATTGGTGTCTCACACTGATTATGGCCAAATCCCACATGTGTGAAGGTGCTTTGTCATATGATGATTCATCATGCAAAGCTGACACTTGGACAAAACCACAACTTGGCATGATTTTTCTAATATTGAAATCAAAAGGCATTTCCATATCAATAAGGCTAACTACTTGCTTATGGATATAAGTGTCCACCTTCTATTTTGAGCACTTTTGTTCCATTTTCCTTCTATATGGAGATCTACTTGAAAATCTTCTAGAAGTCAAAATTTGTCTACTTCAGCTTATTCCACACATGTGAGCTGTCCTCTACACATGGGATGTGACACCTAACCAAAGGATGTGGCTCATGCAAGCAATAGATTGATGCCATGTGTCATATGTCTAGAAAACTAGTACACATTGATAGAACCTCAAAACAATCAAAACAAATGTAGACAAATGGAGAGAATCACTCAAAATTGCTTCCAAAACCAACATTGGTGTCTCTCACTGATTATGGCCAAATGTGGCTCTATATATACAATAGGTGAGAGCTCGTGGTACTGATCATCCCTTTGATCCCACATGTGTGAAGGTGCTTTGTCATATGATGATTCATCATGCAAAACTGACACTTGGACAAAACCTTCTATTTTGAGCACTTTTGGTCCATTTTCCTTCTATATGGAGATCTACTTGAAAATCTTCTAGAAGTCAAAATTCGTCTACTTCAGCTTATTCCACACATGTGAGCTGTCCTCTACACATGGGATGTGACACCTAACCAAAGGATGTGGCTCATGCAAGCAATAGATTGATGCCATGTGTCATATGTCTAGAAAACTAGTTTTTGGCCTTTTTAGCCACTAGAACTTGAATTAAATCATATGTACAACCTATATGATTATGGTACATGACAAGTACACAATTTTCACACGTGGGAACAGGCTCCACACATGTGTGTTTATCTATATACAAAATTTTTGGCATCTACCAAGCTTATTTTTGCATTTTTCACACTTTTGTGATTAAGCAAGTACCATCTTCAAAGCCATGCAATCTATGGTCAAAGAAGGAAAAGTTGTTAGTCTACCAAAGACACTATCAAAGGATCTTCTACCTTGTGAAGCTTGTGTGCTGGCAAAGTCACACAGAAGACCTTTTCCTAGATCAAGTATCAAGACAAAGCAATCATTTGAACTTGTACACTCAGATGTTCATTTCTCATCAACTAAGAGCAAAGGAGGAGCTAACTGCTTTGTCTCTTTTGTAGATAATTATACAAGACATTCTTGGATCTATATGTTGTCTTCAAAAGCCATGGTTTATGATGTTTTTCTTACTTTTAAAGCTAATGTAGAGAAGTAGTTTCCTTTCAAGTTAAAAGCTTTAAGAAGTGATAGTGGAAGAGAATACACTTCCAATAAGTTTAAAGACTTTTGTGAGAGAGAGGGTATTCAAAGAGAGTTCTCTTGTTCATATACTCCTCAGCAAAATGGAGTTGCTAAGAGAAAAAATAGAACTTTGTGTGAATGTGCAAAAGCCATTAGGCTGGAAGCTTCTCTGCCTAAAGAATTTTGGGGAGAGGCAGTTGCATGTGCAAACTATGTTTGTAATAGGCTTCCAAATCTTGCAATAGGAGAAAAGACACCATTTGAGATGTTGTATAAGAAAAAGCCTAAGGTAGATCATCTTAGGATTTTTGGTTGTGTATGTTTTGTGCATGTGCCTCTAGAAACTAGGAAGAAGGAAGATCCTAGTGCAGTAAAAGGAATTTTTGTAGGTTATGCATCTACTAAAAAGGCATACAAGATTTATTTGCCCTCTACTGACAAAAATGTTGTTAGTAGAGATGTGATCTTTCATAAAGATCAAAAATTTAACTTGGATGATGCACAGATCAAGGAGACTCATGCAAGATCAATCATCAATCTTGATGCTGTTCAAGAAGAGGTGAGGCCGAGGCTTGAGGAGGAGCAGATTGAAGCTACCACACCAAGAAGATATACACGAGCAAGATCTGAGCCAAGGAGGCTCACATATGATGAAGAAGGAAGGCAAGTGGAAGGTGAAACTTCCCATCATGCACTTTTTATATCAGATGAAGAGCCTAAGGATGTCCAAGAAGCTTTTCAATCCAAGGAGTGGGTTGAAGCAATGACCCAAGAATTTGAAGCCTTGATGTCAAATAACACATGGGAGCATGTGGAGCCACCAAACAACATGCATGTGATCGGATGTAAGTGGGTATTCAGAATCAAGTATAATCATGATGGATCTATCAATAAGTATAAAGCAAGATTTTGTGCCAAAGGCTACTCACAGATTAAAGGTCTTGATTATGAAGATACCTTTGCACCAGTTGCAAAGATGGTAACAATTCGAATACTCATCTCTCTTGCATGTGTTCACAAATGGAGTGTATTCCAGTTTGATGTTTCTAATGCATTTCTCAATGGTTACCTTGAGGAGGAGATTTATATGGAGCAGCCTCCAGGTTTTGTGAAGGAAGGTGATGAATCAAAAGTTTGTCTTTTGTTCAAAAATCTGTATGGACTGAAACAGGCACCAAGGTCTTGGTATGCAAGGCTCAAATCCTATCTCATATCACTCGGATTTTGTCTAAGTGAATATGACCCTTCTCTGTATTATAAGTTTGTAGATAATTTTGTAATTATTCTTCTCATATATGTAGATGATATCATTCTTTGTGGAAATAGTGATGAGCTAGTTGAAGAAACTAAGCATGCACTTGGTACTGAGTTTAAGATGCAGGAGTTAAGAGTTCTTCAATATATTCTTGGCCTTGAAATAGATTTTTGGAAAGGTCATGCATTTATAAGCCAAAGCAGATATGCACTTTCCATGCCCAGGAAATTTCATATGGAGAACTGTAAAGGCATAGATACACCTATGGAGCACACTGTAAAATTTCCTAGTAAAGATGATGAAAAATCCTTTGAGGAGATCACTCTTTATAGGAGTCTTATTGGCTCACTTATTTGGTTAACAGTGACTAGGCCTGATCTAAGCTTTTGTGTTTATAAGCTAAGTCAACACATGCAGGATCCAAAGTTATATCATTGGAAGTTGGCTAAAAGAGTCTTGAGGTATATATCTTCTACCTTGGATTATGGACTATACTATGAAGGAGAAGATTTGACTTTGATTGCTTTTTCAGATTCAAATTTTGTAGGAGACAGGTTGGATAGGAAATCCACAATTGCATACACTATATTTCTTGGAGGAAATTTGGTTTCTTGGCTATCAAAGAAGCAGGCAACTATTTCCTTATCATCCTGTGAAGCTGAATACAAATCTCTTACAACCACAACAAAGGAGGTTTTATGGATCAAAAGGCTACTTTTGGAGCTAAAGTGTTATGCAGATGAAGATTTACCAATTATTAAGAATGATAACATTTTTGCTCAGGCTCTTGCAAATAATCCAGTCTTTCATGCAAGAAGCAAACATATTGAAGTGGCTCATCATTTTGTAAGAGAAAAAGTCATTGGAAGAGAGATCTCATTGGAGCATGTTTCATCTTCAGATTGTGTTGCAGATCTTCTCACCAAGCCTCTACTCAAGAATGTATTCATGAACATGAGGTCTAACCTTGGCCTAATTTCGAAATCGGACGGTTAATAGGAACATAAATTTTAAGGAGTGTGAAGATTATTAAAATATTATCTTCCTATCTCGAGTTTGGGGTCATGTCCATGATGATTTCCACTAGATTTCATGCTGTACATAAAAGGAGTGTGAATTGAGCACATATCCTTCTAGTGTAGTTCGGATTTGAGTTAGATAGGTTCAATTATGATGACATGCGGATGTTTAGATAGCATGCAAAGTCTTAATGTATGCATGCAAGCCACATGCAATCAGTGCATGCAACATGCAAAGTAGTTTCTGTGATCTACACATGTCTAGGCAGTTTTATGAGTTGACATGTAGTACATGCAACATCCATGCATGCAGTTACACATGTGGATCCCTGGTAGGTGAATTAGTTCAGTTAAGTGGACTTTCCAGTTAACTGTAGGAATTCGAGTCTCTCTCATGTAGGGAAAGCTGGGCATGTTTTGCCACATTGTGAAAATTGAGATTTTGGTGTTTTGGACTCATTCTCTCTCTACTCGAGTTTTCTATGTATGATTTTCTCTCTCTACCCAAGAGTAGCCTCTTTTTCCCATAATGAATACTTAGAATTATTTCTGACATTCATTTCTCATAGTGAAGAGTTAGATTTTTTCATTAGATGTATGCCATTGTGCTCTTGCCTTAGATTTTTCAAGCATACTGTTCTTTGATCAATCTTGTGCAATCACAACACCTCAGTAAGATCCTGTAGGGTGTGTGGTGAAGTTCAGACGTGCTAAAAACTTCACATGCAACTCATAGTTAAATTGGAGTGGCAGCCAAACATGACTTTTTCAATAAAATTTTTGAATTCGCAAGCAAGTACCTTATCTGATTTCTTGGATTTGGTCGCACAAGTTCATTTGGGCTTCTACGTATCGGCTGGATCTACCTCAGTTTCTATCTCTTTCGCATAGATGAAATCTTTTATATGAGTTGTAGTGACTCCAGTTCCCTCTTCAGTCGGTTGTTCTCGGCCACAACATTGCGAAATTCTTCATGGAATTCCACACCAAAGCAACTGAAAACTTGTAAACTGTCGAGAATATCTGAGTCCAACTGCTTTCCCTTTTTGTAGGTTGCAATCTCTGCCATCAAATTGTCAATATTTTTGAGGGCCTAAAAATGTTCTTCGTGTAAATTCACACCTAAACATGCAGTCTCTGACAGTTCCTTCAAATCAATCAATTCTTTTTCAAACCTGCTCTTCTCCTCATACAATGGTTGGAGGATCTCAGCCTTGAATATTTCTTGCAGAGATACCTGCACTTGTTTTCATTTGTAAACATCCACCTTGATGGTGCCTCCATCTGAAAAACATTGCAAGGTATTGTCGGGGCTGATTCTTGCCAACTTTTCTGCATCCAATTGCTACTGTAGGACTTCAACCTTCTTCTGGTAGAAGTCTACCTTATTTGATAGAGCAATGCACTCTGAATCAAATGAAGAAACAAATAATTCATCTTTTCTCTTGTCCAATTCGGACTGAAGAAACAAAAAGTAATCATTAGATTTTCTTAAAGTAATTTTAAGTTTTTTGTTGCTTTGCTCCATGGCGTTGAACTTTGACGGAGGTTCATCATCTTATTTTTCAAATCCTCATTCATCCCCTCGATCTTGGTGATTTTTAGCTCATACCCTCTCTGCACTGCATCAGTGTTGTGCAGGTATGTGATCATCTACCGAACCTCTGGATTTACATCAGCCAGCGAATCTGGAATATCTGGCTCTAGCATCTAATCTTTCTGCTCATCGGGTATGTCTTCTGTGTCGGTGATAGTAGTAGTAACTGTTGTAGTTGTATCAACAACAACATCAATGACATTATCCACAACTTCCTGGTTTGACACAACAGTATCCTTAGGCATTGAGTCCTGTGTAACTTGACTTGGGCCTACATCAACATCAATGATCTCAAATTATGGAGCTAAGATCCACTTGTTGTGGTGCTGCAAGTGTGGTCTTCCTCCTTTCAAGTAGGGCAAGCTCTCCTGTTGACAAAATACCAAAATACAAGCACAAATGTGAAATGTGTGCTGCATATGTCGCGTACTTACCATGTTTCATCGACCTGTGAAAGGCTTTGAAAGCAATGGCTACAAAATTGATCTTCTCCTCTTTTATGGCTGAGAGCAGGTAACCAATATTGGTTATTGCTACCATTGCATCTGCATCCGTCACAAACAAAACTTGACTGCAATATTTACAAAAAAATTTAAGTGCTGCATCTGTAACCATAGAGAGTAGTATAATCTTTACTTGACATGAAAAAATTTCTTTGAAATAAACTTGCCTCATCTACATCTTCCCTGGATAGAGTTGGAGGTATAGTTCCATCTAAAGGTAAGTGAAGAGCAGCAACAAAAACTGCTTCAATAACATCCATCCTCGCACCTCGGACTTGCGATGAGACTACAACGTCCGTGACCTCCGCAACATTAAGCTTCCGATAGTCTTGACAAACCTGGATCTTTCCGATCTTCTTTTTTGGGACGACCACTTTAGGCGAAACCTATTCACTGCTTAGTAATGGATAAATAATTCTAGACTTTAAATATTTATCAAGTTCATCTTTCACGAGCACTGAATACTTGGGATTAAGTCTATATTGGCGTTGACGTATTGGTATCGCTCCTTCTTTCAAGTCGATTCGGTGTTGACCAAATCTTTTGTTAAAGCCTTTTAAATCTTCCATAGTCCAGGCAAAAACATCATGATATTCAGTGAGCAGGTCCGTATACTGTTGTTTCTCCTTGTCAAATAAAACTTTGGAAACTATCAAAGATTTATCGGATATGACCTCGATAGAGATGATATCATTTGGGTCAATCATACTAACAGTAATATTCCTTGATGAATATCCTTATATTTCACATTGTGAAGGTTGTGCTTTGTCTGCATTGTCAAATACTTTAGCCTCTTCAATTTCGTAACAGTCCAGAAAATTTGTTTCAATATCTTCTTCTTCCGAGAAGATATGAATTGCGTAAGATAACTGTTCAGATGTAAAGCTTGTATCTTATTGAGTAGTTTCTCCTTCATATAGCTCACGTTGCTATGTAATAACATGCTCATGCAGATAAAGTTTGGAAGAAGAATATCTCGGATCTGTCGAAGCAAATGCAAGACTTAAAAGTACAAATATCTGAAGTATCGGATAAGCAGCAGAAGACACCTTCTTCAAACCTGAATATCTGGTGTACCAGATGTGGAGCTCCAGTCACTCTAACCATGAATGTAAAGTTAAACAAGTTTTTTATATTGAGAGTGCCGATGGAGAGGTTTTGTATGTGTATGAAAGAGATCCGAAGACGCAGTGCCATTATGTCCAAGGATCATCTACACCAGCGTTGCAACCCAAACCAAAATTTGGACCAAAGCGCTTTGTACCTGCTCAAACGGTGAACTCAAATCAAAAGACTGTTTATGCACCAGTCAATCTGCCACCGAAGAAGCTGGCGGCAATTGTTATAACTGTGGCGAACAAGGTCATTATTCACCCGATTGCCCGGAGCCTCGCCGACCAATCGGCTATGTACCTTTATGTTAAAATTATTTAGGAGAAAGATATTTAGCTGTAGACTGCCCAAAGTCTCAAAAGTCGAAAGTGTTGTACAAGTATGTCCAATCTCCAGCAGCCGAACCAAAGATTAAAAAGAAGCAAGATGATGCCATTGTACAGAGAATTGAATACTTTGACAAAGGCACTATGTTGTCCAATGATACTAATTGGGCAAGTAATTTGAAAAATGCTTGCAAAGTTTTTACTCGGAGCACTTCAAAATCACTCAAACCAACGAAAGAGAGTTTAGCTAAGACTCGAAAGAATAAAAGAAAGCATCTGACAAAGAAGTTGAAGAACAAGTCTCTTACTCAAAAAGACTTGAAGGACGACTCTGATTACGATAGAAATGCTACTAAGCTATTTAAGAAGGATGTTGTTGAGAAAGCAAAGACTCTTATCGAAGAAGAACTTAAATTCAAACCCTTTCAAAAGAAGGTCACTTTTGATGATGAGGATGAAGTTCCATTAAGTTCAAACTTATCAAATGTTGTAGTGGACTTCCGGTTGCAGACGAAGAAGCAATATGATATTGTTTCCGATATTGGCTCCTTAAGACCAAATATCACTTTCGAGCAGTTGCTATCAGACAACAACTATTATTGGAAGCAGTTAAAAAGTCTATTGTAGATAAGACGGAAGAAAAAAAATTTCTCTTCTTGTTGTTGACCTTGGAGACCTAGGAGCGCCAGAAATTGATATCTCTATCTCAAGATGTTTAATTGAAAAAGTACCAATTGACTCTGGGTCAAGCATCAATATTATGACGGAGGATACAACACATGCACTTGGACTTACTAACATCCAACCTACTGAATGGAAGATCAAATTGGCCGACTCAACAAGGAGTAAGCCTGTAGGTGAGTTGAAGGAAGTCATGGTGTATATCCAAGATATACCATTTATAATAAATTTTATCGTGATCCAACCAGTCGGAATGGGCAATTACATCATCCTTATCGGAAGACCCTAATTATATCAAGCGAATGTCATTGTAAGAAAAAGGAGTTGTGGTTTCGGACTGGTGAACATGATGAAGCCAAATTCGGGCTTCACTATTGGAAACGACAATGGATTCTAACTGGGAAATATGACTATCGACGTCGTCTGAAGAAGTTCCTTTAAAGTAATCATACTTGATTTTTGAACTGGAATTGAATCGGTTCTAAGCAGGATCTCTAGATCAAGATTAGGATCAGACTCAAGATTTGGATCAGGATCTGAATTTGAATCAGGATTATGAACTATCTCAGAAAGTTTAGATTCAAACTCAATTTTTGTTTTGGGTTTATCGAGTAAGTTGTTAAAATAAACTTCAGCTTCCTGATAAGTGGCAAAAGGTGATGTTCCGCGCTGAAAAGCTTGTTGAAGACCCTTAAAAATATTCTCACGAAGGCTTCTATATCTTTCCAAGCACTCTGCTCTATAACTGCTTGAACTGCTTCCTGTAGTTGGCATTTATGTTTAATTGACAAACATCTATATCCAACAGATTAGCAATCCCTGACAACGGCACCAAAAATGAGCATATGTCGTGTTATACTTATCTTAAATGTAAGGATATGTAGCATAAAAGATTGTAGTCCCAAAGAGACTGCTTTATGTTGTGATTTTAGATGTTTTTAACTCATTTTATTGTTCTTGGATTAAGAGCTGGTTGTCAACAAACATTCAAAAGTATTGGTGACCAGTATCACCGGTTAGTTGTGGTTCCAAACAATCAAAAGTAAAAGATTTTGATGCCAACAATCTCATATTGAACATGATGCATTTCTTATTAGTGTATCTGACTTATTGGCCAGTTTGATATATCGGTCTGTGATCCTAATAAAGTTTGTCAAACAAGTGAGGTCTATTGCATCAAATAAACCAAGGCAGAGAAAGATGCAAATGTCTCAATACATTCCAAATAAAGTCCGACAATCTGTCCTCAACAACAGAGAGAGCTCATTCATAAGAACGATTGACTACTATGTTGAAGTACATGAGTATCCATGTGCAAAGTTCAAATCATTGATTTACAACATGACAGAGCAAGCTTTGGAATGTGTAAGTTTGAATATACGTCAGAGAAATGTAACAGTTATTTCAAAAGTTAACATCACAATTAAGCTCCAAGCAATTGATTATTCAATCACACAGGCAATCAAATAACCAATGAGTTTTAAGACAATCTTAGTGGTGAATTTACGGTAGTTCTCATACGACAATATCAAGGCTAAAGAAGTGTCTGAACAGAGTTTCAATCACAAGCACATCCGACAAGGTGAGGCTTACCAACTGTCAGAAACAGAAGTACTCAGCAAATGGAAGGCTTATGAAAGCAGAGACAAGAGAGAACTCAAAAACTCAAACAATCTTTGTGATCTCCTGATAAACTCGGTGATTGTATTGAAGCATAAATAGAGTACATATAGAGAATGAGCGCGAGAGAACGCAGCTCTCTAGTAACCGGTATGTCGTCTCTTATTTAATTTAATCAACTAATTCCATTCAATGGGAAAATTACATGTGTACATTTTCTAAGTGGCATCCTTGTCATGCGGCTTTGCTCTAATGAGAAGCAAGCACGTGGAAGGTTACAATGTTTAATTTGAGGCGCGACCGATGGGGCTTCTGGAATGTTCCTTCCTTAGGGCTAGCCTTCTTATAAAGGTTTGTGTCGTTTCATATTTATCCTTCGGAATATAGTCCTTCCTTTACTTATATTTATTTAGGCCTCTTGTTTTCAATATATCTTTGTATAAGTTTTCATTGTCGGGTCCATTAGATATTTCTTCATATTCGGTGATTATCTTCATCACTTGAGTAGGTTAATTGGAATTTTGCATCATCAATTAGTACTTCAAGAAACATAGGCATATAATATGGAGAGAGAGAAAAAAAATGTACTTATCAAAAATATAATTTTGAATGTCTTAAACTACATTGTAGTCTAACAATATATATGACGAATTGAATATTATTGTATGTCTTGTATAGGGGCTCAAAGATTATAACACAAGGACTTGATTTGCCCCAACTTACTACAAGTGTCTAGTGCTAACTATATTTGTGTGTTTATCATAAATGGAATGTCATACACTATACAAAATTATAGGCATTCCTACGACATAAATACACCAAATAAAATATCACATGTAGCATGAGATAACAAACAATAAGTTGTGAAAATATTTCCAAAAATAATATAAAAAATCAAAAGCAAAGAGTGGAGAAAAAGATAAAGCAACGTGTCCAATTTGATTTTATATCACTAAAACTTAATAAACCATGCTTGCTTATGGAAATCCTAGGACTCTTTTTGGGGCCTTCTTATTCTTGGAATTGTTAAGTCATGATAGTAAATAGACCAATTACAATTAAAAGTTGTATATACATGCGTGATGACAAGTACTTGGCACTATAAGAAATGATGGTATTACATACAAAAAGTTACACTTCAGGTTATAAATAAGATGTAAAGTTCATCAACATAGTGTTTTTTGTTCCTTGCAATAAATTCATATTTAATCTTTAGAAATTAGATAAACATTGACACATCATTGACATAGAATTTCAAATTATTCTTTTATATATTTTATGACAAGATTCATATCAAGTATACTTCATCTCTAAGGGTTTGTTATAGTTTCTCATGTTTGATACAAAAGCGTACAAGCCTTTTGTATAAAGGGACCCAATTTTCCATCATACCCTTCACACCCTATGTAACCTTTCCCTCCCAAAGTGGACCCATTTTTTCATGATGATCTCATTGAGATACACTTATTGAGATACATCATTTCATTTCCTTTTCCTAACTACCGCATGAATCAGAGTATAAACACTCAATTGATTTGATATTGACATTAGTACCTCAAAAGTAGTTCTCCTTTTTGAATTTGAACTATGGTAGTTCTTTCTACATACTAAAGATCTTTCAAACAAGGAGCTAAGAAAGTACATGCATTAAATGATTATGGATAGCAAAAAGATAAAATAAATTCCATGGACATATATTGTAGAGTTTGAATTTATTTCATCTTGAAGCAATTCAAGTTCATTTTGAAGTTGTAATGGTCAAGTGAAATGTTAATTTCAAAAGAGATTTATTCCTCATAAGCAATGATACAAGTTGTTTGCTAGTATGCCTTGTTACTATATCACACTTTTGATCTTACCTTGTTACTTTATCACACTTTTATCCATGCTATCATTATGGCCAAGCATATTGTATTACTACTTCTTTATATGACATTGTGAAATATCAAAAGAAATGATTGTGTATGTGTACAATTGATTCAATATATAGAAATTATAGTATTTCATCATAGAAGTCATATTTTGTTGCCTGTGAGTTGTCGTACATTTCCAAATGTAAAGGGATTTATCAAAATTATAGATTAGGATTTTCTTTATCCTTGATCTTTTGTTGTAGTTGCAATTTGTTTGAAATATGTATGAAATTGGGTTGGGCTTTTATTGAAAATAAAAAGTCTGGATAATGTCATGATCAAAATTTATATGGATTTTTATTTAAAAAAAAATTCAGATACAAAAGTATTAGCACTACATTATAAATAATACACCTATAGACTTAAAAATATACATGGTGGTAGAAAGAATAGTTTTTGAAGGAAGTTGCAATGAAAGAATTGTGACAATAAGCAGGCTAATTTTAGGCACGATCAAAGAAAAAGAAGATGAATTGTCATCTTTGCGGTATCTATTGAGAACTTTATGGTGAAGAGCTCTTTTCCAAGACTACAAAACAATTCAAAAATCAGATAAATGATTAGGATTATATTATTAGCATCCTTTTGCAATTTTGTCTATTGCTTATTGTCATGCTCATTATCTTGTAATTTAGGTGCAAGTTGACCTAAGAGCACTTTCAAATTCATGGTGACTAGGTTTCTTTAGACCAACTACTCATTACCATAGTTTAGGTTGTGGTGATTCTTCTACAAGAAATTGATAGTTATGAAGTACATGCACATAAGACAAAAAAGATAAAAGATTATAAGCACATTTACTTTGTAGGGGGGATTATAAGCACATTTTCTTTGTAGGGGGATGTCAAATCTCAAATTTTCAAAACAAGACGTCAATATATCCTAGTAAAACACCTTTAAAAATACAAGAGACACTATTGAGTGACACTTAGAAGACCTACCACCCCTACCAACAAATTCTTTAAAAAAAGCCTTGATCAACAACATTCAAGATGAAGATAAGATGTATAACAAGGAAGCACATGATTTTCTTAGACATAGAACTATTGTTGTGTTAATAAACTCAAATATGAGATTATGTTGCCTCCCACCACAAGGTAGATCTTTCAAAAAAACCTTTTGTTTCATTTTTAGCTAACCAATATGATAAATACTAGTAGGAGAATGTACCATGAATAAGATAATTATCCAATACTACAAACTACAATGGGTCGCTACTCCCCCTATCTTGCATTCTCAAAGCGATTGACACTCCTAATTCAACAAGAGAAGAAGGGCTAGTAAGACAAAAAAGCAAGATCACCAAAAAACAACACAAGATTAGCTCACAACTTCAAAAAGACCACAACGTTTGATTATTGACTACTTGTAGTACGCCACCCCCTCCTTTCATTGTGAAACTTTCATTCATTACTCATTGGCATAGGTTTACACAAATGTAGTTCTAGGCAACACAACACATAATGGTATAGTAATTGTAGGCATTTACATTACATGCAAGAAAGTGCAATAGTACATGTCTAATTACAACAATCACGTTTGAAGTCACACACAATAAAAAACAAGAAACTAGTTTACATATAAAATGGCTAATCCTTTCAATTGCATCTACTTACCATGCTTCACTTCATCCATTTTGTATAAATTCAAACTTTTGTGCAAAATTCAAATAAATGAAAAAGATTAAGGTGACGCATCAATAAAAAAATTGCCACCATTTTTTGTAAGGTCTATCAATGTGTGAGGTGAATTTTCAAGGTTGAGTCGAACTAAGAAAATGTATCCAAATAGTTATTAAAAAAACCTTATAAGAAAAAGATTTCTAACTTTGACCAAAAATCTCAAAGATAGTAGATGTTATTAGTGATGAAGAGTATCACAAGTTATATCATATTTATAAACATATCTGGCTTTTTCTGAAAGAGGGAAATGAACCTAATGAGGATAATTGTAGCTTGGCATAACTTTTAGTCAATAAGGGAGAAAGGTTGAAGTCACTACCAAGTCCAATTTAGTCCCAACTGATGAGGGAAATGAAGAATGAGAAATATCTACAACTAGAATATTCCATACATAAACATGCATATGACTAAGAAATCTAACTTTTAATAAGATATAAAAATGCCTCCTCCTTGCTAGTGCAGTGCTAGGCGCTTAGTTTTTGGTTGTATTTTGAAGGCACATCCAAAAGCATAATTTTCATGTAAAATGACAAGTAGAACTATTCGTGAAACTTCTCTCCACAACTCTCATGGATAGTCAAAAAAAAAATTGACACAACACATAAAAATTTAGATGGAATGTGCATGTGGACCAATGATGAGTTGCCACATGACACATGCATGTGTCATGTGCCCGTCGTCATTCTCAGTGAAAGTACACATCGTGTCAGCTCCCATCACCTAGAATCACTGCTCTGTTATTCTTGAGTTCCCTGCAGTCGATCAAGATGCTTTTATTGTAGGTGATGTGTGAGGTTGCTCTTGAATCAATGATTACATCGTAGTCTTGTTCAGTGTAGCTTGTTGAAGCTTCATCGAATATCGTGAAAGCTTCATCACAAATTTGAAAAATAAATAAATCTGCCTTGTCGACATGCAAAGAAAAGAGTAATAAAAACTTGAAAAAAAACCACAAAGAAAAGGAAAAAACTAGCAAGGCTTTGGCCCCCTACAACATGTCTCCTCATGCGTGAAACCGTACATGGCTGCCCTCTATTGAAGACTCAAAAGGCTCTTCTCTTTACTTTCAACGAAGAACACGCAACCTTTCTCTCTCATCTTCCGAGCGTGCCATCGACCTTTTTTCGTTCGTGAAGTAATGGGCGACAAGAAATGCTCTTCCTGAATCAGCCACGTTTAACGTCAGGGGCTGATCAATGTGTCACCATCACACTACAAAGAAAACTTCTTACTTTTCTACAGCGGGGCCTTCTAGCAATGGATCTAGACACTCTGATCTCCAATAACACTTCACGCAAGCAATTGAACATAGCCAAAATAGCATGTGTGTCGTAGAGACAGCTTTTGGCTTAGCCCTTCATAACACTAGATCGCTGACATCGGCAATAACGACTGCATACCGCGATCTCTCTCACATTTCTCCTCACTCTCTATCAAACAAGAAATTTGATCTAGCGAAGATTCTTTCATGTTGAACCTCTCTCGCCGCAGCAGCAGCTGCAGACAATTACATTACAAAGGTCCCCTTAAAATTTAGTATTATTATGTATATTGAGATTACCTATAGTAAATGACCAAGATAACAAGTATTGTGATTAGTAATAGACAAGGCATATTACTACACTAATGCACTGAAGTAGTCATTTGAGTGCTTGCTAATGTGGCACACATATAGGCCGCTTGTGCCATGCGATGATGTTGGCTATTATTGAGATGAAGCTCACATTTTCAACACAAATTTGGCTGTGAAAGTTATAGGATCATGTTTTGAAAAGCATCAACTGAAGATTTGGGGTTATTGTTTGGGGCAACTCCCCACCTCTAATGTTTGGAGGCCTAAAACCCTATGATGGTGGATTGGTATGGAACTAGCACTGATAGTGGCTAATGTGGCCTAGTTAGGCTACTGAGGTGTCTTAGTTTCGACCTAGTCTAGGGAGGGTATTGGAGGGTAGAAGTATACCCATTGGCCTCCCTTTGGTGAGAGCTTGGATTACTGTGTGAAAATATGGCAAAATCTAGCTTTGTTATTTTAAATTTCTTGTATGAGAGTAAATCTCACACATGTGGAGCATGTTTCCACATGTGGAAAATAGTCAAAATCATGTTGATTTAGGGTGTTCAAAGTTTAGTAGAGACCATACACATGTTAATTGTTGATTAGGCCATTTTTGGCATTAGAGGCAATTTGTGCAAGTACACATGTCAAGTTATGATTAGGCCAAAAATCAAAAGTGATGTAGCTTGAGTGTGGTTAGGCTACTTACATGTGTCAATATTAGATTTGGTGTGTGACATGTCCCTATGTGTTGGCATGAGAGTTAGGGTCCAATCAAAAAGAGAGATATTCATCAATTTGGCCCAATCAAGTTTGAGGACACATAAGTCACTCAACCAATAGAATCTAGAGGAGGAAAGAAAGGGGTACAATTAGGTTTCACTCCCCTTCACCTTGGATTACTACTTATATGTGACTTGGTGACTTAGTTCATTTGTAATTAAGTTTTTGGAGTTATGAGATTCCTACACTATTTTGAGTCAAATTGGTTTCTCCCTCTAATTGAGTTTTCTTGATTGGATTCTCTCTCTACTTGAGAGGTGGGCATTTCCACACTTAGGTTTTAGTTGTACAATTCTCCACATGTGTGAATGTACTTGTCTTGATGATTTAAGTAGGGTAGAAAGTGCCCTTTGCCTTAGATTTATGGAATAGATATTGGTTTTCAATCTATGTGTGACCTATGTGCAATCACCACATCTTAGGAGATCAAAAGCACACTTTGTGGCATTCCCCCACTTGTGAAATTCAACATGGTATCAGAGCTATCCTAAGATATCAATGCATACATCAAGAGTGATGTGAAAATTTGCCTTGAAATCAAGATTTTTGAGTGTAGTTGCATCTCAATGGCTATCAAGGAGAATTTTAGGTTCTAAATGGATCAAAATCGCATTGTATTGATCCATGCTGGGTACTGTACGGAATGTACTACTCATGCACATGTGAGATCACCAAAATTTGAATGGTTGGTGTTTCTCCAAGGTAGATCCAAATCAAGTGCTTGATAGCTTGTTGGAAAGCTAGTAAAATGCGGTTTCTAGTGCAATTTATTTCAAGTCAATTGGATGTGTCTTAAGGAAGTTATAGGCTTTCAAAGTAAGGTAGGTAGGGCACCTAACCCGGTTGGACAGATCAATTTAGGCTCACTTCTTGCTTGTTTGATCCAAAAACTCAAGGAAAAGCTTGCCAATCCCATCTATTTGAGATCTAGTCAACTTCTTGAGGTCATACATTGTTTCACGCATAGTCACTGTGAATGTATCTGGGTGATTTGTGGATTCTTTGAGTGTTTCACACGTGCCAAAGAGATTTTGAAAAAGAAATCTAGAAATTCTAGTCTGGATGCAAGGTATCAAAAATGAACCTATCTCTAAGTTGAGATTTCATCTTGGCCTCAAATTTGCCAAATAAACAATCAAACTAGTTGACAATTTTTCACAATAATCGCATCTTTGACTGATAAGTTGATGACATTATGTGCTTTTCATTTTTTCTTGTCAAATGTCTGTTGATCTTATTCAATAAATGGCCTTGTCTCTTCACATGTCACAATCTCCCATAGCTCATTTTCCATCAAAATGTTCTTCAGTTTGAATTTCCAAACTGTATAGTTGTCGATTCCTTCAAATTTGCTTGACTCATTGAGGATGCTCTCGCTTAGAGTTGCCACACTACACTTAGATGAGTCCAGATCACAAAAATGACTACAAAAATGAAAAATTTGCTACAAAGTTGACAAATGACATCTGAAACCACTTTTCAATCTGAGCCATCGATAGAAAGTTATGCCTATTTGAAGTATTTGGCTTTAAATAGCGGTCTGAGAATCACCCTCTCCTCCTCG
The DNA here is from genome assembly GCA_029204225.1 of Diphasiastrum complanatum. NCBI lineage: Eukaryota > Viridiplantae > Streptophyta > Lycopodiopsida > Lycopodiales > Lycopodiaceae > Diphasiastrum > Diphasiastrum complanatum. The sequence continues at coordinate 90,298,882 of CM055092.1, read as the reverse complement.
GGTAGAAAGTGATGATTACCCAAGAGGAACTCGATAAAATAACTGAGAAATCTATAAATATTGTAACTACTTCTCTTTCTTCTCCTGTACATAATATTTTTTTCGATGAATTCCATACGATCCTGCGCAAGTTTATTTTGATTCTGACCATTAAATCTCTCAAGATATACTCAATTTTATCTCTAATATGCATGTATTGTTTTTTTAGTTTAAATCTATCATTATAGCATAAATAAATTTTGTCATAATATTACTAATTTTCGTTCAATATATGCAGTGTGAACAGAAAATGGACGCTTTCAGGTGCATGGTTCGTCCTGTATAATACAAAGCTCTTTTTTGAGTGGTATAGTTTACAAGTGGATGTAGATATTGAAAAGGTAATATTTTGTTTATTTGTAATTCCTTTCATTCTGATTCATATTTCTTTACTATCATTGTTTGTGATTTGTTGATTCACGTATTTTGTGATGACAGTTCACTCTTGAGCCATATACTCCTGACGATGTATATAGATTTCGGCAAGAGTTGATCAGAACCTCTGTACAGAAAGGTGTAAGCGTTGCACCTGAAATCGAGGACCCTCGAAAGCAAGTTACTCCTACCTTAACAGCCTTTTAGGTTGCTCAGGATGCATATATTATTATATATGATAAAAAAAGAATAGAAGTCCTTCTTAATATAGAGGAAGGCGATATTATAGCAGAGATGCCTCTTGTCTTTTAAGGCATAGAACTCCTTTTCGAAACAAAAGACGACGAGATTATAGAAGAGGGAGCTGTTCCTTTATCAGTTCCTAATACTGATACTGAAAATATAGAAAAATCTACTAAATAGAGATCCATTTGTAAATAGAGATACATCCAAAAAAAAAGAGATACAATCATTTTACATGTAAACAACCCGTTTATGAGGTTTTTACTGATATCAATATAGATTCTTACAATTAGGTTGTGTCCATAGTGTAATATTGGAATGCAATTTTTCGAATATTGATAAAAAGACATGATGATTGGCATGTATTTGTTGATAGTGAATCTTAGTGTTCCTCCATAAGTTGGATTGTTTCGCCAGTATCTTTGCATTTGATCTCGAGTTCATGTCTTTTACGTACCTGCATAAACCTAATACAAAGTGAGATACAATTAGTACAGAGATTGTATTAGAAAGTTTTGATTGAAACTATTCATAAAGAATCGAGTGTTTACAATTACTTATGAGTTTACCATTGAAAATGAATTTGATGTCTGAAAGTACATCATCTTGTAGGAGCAATAGTTCCCGCCTAATGTGATTTAGACTCCAATCTTCTTCCACCTCAACACATGTCAAAACGGCATCATTGTATATAATTTTAATATTTTTCCATTTTGAATGTCCACTGGCTTCCAAGTCTTGATCAAGTGGCACCCATTTACTTTTATTTTTTTCTATCTTTAATAATGGAAGCATAAGCTCAACATTTATTTTTCAATTTGATAACAGAAGTACATGGAAGTCATTTTAATTCTGTATTCTATTTCTCCATCTGATCTTTTGTCCCAGCCTTCATCCACAAGTTCAGATAATAAACTATCTGATTTATTTTTGCATACAAACATCGTTGGGGTTTTGTGTACATTGACACTTGAAAAGGAATCCACAATATATTCAAGGAAATAAACCAACTCAATCTAACTGTTTTTGATATCGTGCTTATCTTTAATGAATTTTTTACATCATTATATATCTTGCAACAAAATGATTCTAAAATTGTAGCATCTAGTGCAATCCATTCATCACTTTCAAAATTAGGTAATGGAATTGGGACTACTTGTCCAAAATCTCATGTTATATCAGGAATGTACATTGATTCATAAAAAAAGATCTCACTATCAACTAGATCTTTTGTAGTTCTATCTCGATATTGCAGCTATCCAATATTAGTGTGAATAACGTCCATACAGAACAGCCATGAAAGGGGGATACTCCACACGCCCTTCAACACGACTTCTGGCCGCCCACTGAAGCCATCCACAGCGCCCGGACAGCAGCCAGCAGTCGCTCTGAATTTCTTTGGATTTTCTCACAATAAACAGGATATGGGTTTGCAGGTTCAGGGCAGATTTCAAACAAAGAAAATACAGCCTCTATGCCAATGCTACAGCAGATACAACAATCAAGATGTTGTTTCATATCATATTTGAAACAACTATTTCCATTGCTTTTTTTACACATGCAATCTTCTATTTTGCAGCATATTGTCAAAATTTCTTGCATGCACATAAAGAAAGCAAAAACACTGTTATGGTAGATAGACATCTAAAAACTTGGGCAGATAAATCCATTCTTTATCATTGTTCTAGATTTCTTCTTGGTTTACTAATAGCTTTTGATTTGTAAGAACCAATACAAGGCAGAATCTCTCAAACCCTTAAATTTAGAGCCTACAGCCTACTCATGCTATGCATGAATCAAAATCGCAGTTCTTAACCACTCATCAAAGCACAGTTCACAAAACAGTTTGCAGCAACCCCATCTAACATCCCACCCGGGGAAGAAGACTCAGAAGCCCCATGCAACCACTATTCTGCTCACAAACCAAGAAACCGAAACACAAAAAGCACAAACTACCCTTCCAGGTTCACAATTGGAAAGCTGTCATTGAACACACAGTCCTAAAACCATTTTAAAACCAATTCAACCAAAATAGGGTAGAACACCTACTTGGAAGACCACCGATTTACCGAAATTTTCAAAATTTTGTGTCCGCACAATTCCACCACGCTTTGGTCCACACCAAGCCGCTCACCAGCTCCGGTTGGATGCTCTAATACCAATATAACGTCTCCCAAGACCTCCAATCAGGATTGAGCGTCAAGAACACAATAAGGGAGTGCAGTGGACGAAATTGTCCCAACCAAACCTAGACCGTCCGATCTAGCCCCCAAGCACTAGGGAGTATGGCAAATCACTATGATAGTAAGCGCTTACCAATCCGACAGCATAATGGCCGCAGACTCTCAATGAATCCTATGGACACAGGAGAGGGTATATATAGAGAGTAGCACCCACCTTGCCTGCCCATGCATAGAATCCACATGTAAGCGTGCTATCAACTCATGCCTAACTCCCATGCATGTCCACACTGTATGTAGGTACCCCTAACTCATAATAGCAAAGACCCATGCATAGATACAGTGCATGTACATCATATCCCATACTAGTATGCAACCCACATGCCTATACCACATGCAGGCATAGCCTAAGGTCCTACCTAGCTATTATCCGAATTAGGCGCGGCCCCTACGTCTAATACAGCCCCCCAATGGTATAAACCCCCATTAGGGCCATAACATTAGCCATAGGAGTTTCTTGGTTGTTGAAGTCAATGCCTTGTACTCAGTTTCACAAGAGGAAAGAGAGATTGCATCTTGCTTTTTGGAAAGCCAAGAAATCACTCCTCCACAAAGAAAAGTGGCAAATGCACTAATGGATCTTCTATCCATCTTGTCTTTTGCAAAATCTGAATCCGACTATCAAATGCAAGTTAGATCCTTGATAGAGAATGCCAAAAAATATAGTAGAATAGATATATCTAATCACTCTTTTAGTACTTTTCCAATGATGACTCAACTTGCTTACACTATAACTCAAATATGGTCTAGTGATTGTCAATTAGATTAAGGAGCCTATTAGCTTTCTAAAGAGTGTGATGTCCTCAAAGGATGCTTCATCACCATCATTAGAAGCTTTACAAACTTGCTCCATAGGGGTGTCAATCCCTTTACAATCTTTCATGCCAAACCTTTCAAGAATGGAAGTAGCATACTTTGATTGACTTATAAAAGTAAAATCACTACCTCTAGCAACTTCTATTCCAAGTACGAACTTAAGAAGTCCTAGATCTACCATCTAGAATTCACTAGACAAAGAAGCTTTACATTTCTTATGCCTTCACCATCATTTCATGTTAAATATGATATCATCAAAATAAAGAAATGATGATCTTTCCATCATTACTTTTGATATACAAGTAAGTCTCATAAGAGCTAAAGCCAATGGATTAGAGAAAATCATGCAACCTAGAGTACCAAGCCCTAGGTGCTTGCTTCAAGTCATATAGGCTCTTCCTTGAGTGGCAAACCTTGTCCTCCTCACCATCCTTGATGAAGCCCTCGGGTTGTAACATGTATATTTCCTCCTCCAAGAGGCCATTCAAAAATGCATTGATCACATCCATTTGATAGAGATTCCACTTGAACAAAGTAGCAATACAAATGACCAATCTAATAGCTATAAGCTTTCCTATAGGTGCAAATGTTTCTTCACAATCTGTGCCTTTAGTTTGAAGAAATCCCTTAGAAACCAATCTAGCTTTGTAATTACTTATAGATCCATCTTTATTGTACTTTAATCTATAGATCCACTTACATGCAAGTGGCTTCTTCCCATATGGAAGGTGTACAAGATTACAAGTTTGATTATCTATCAAGGCATCAAACTCTACTTGCATCTCTCCAAACTTGTGATCTACTTGCATCTTCATAACATGATGGCTCTTCAAGCATTGTGGTTAGAAAAGAGTAAGAGGTAGGAGTTGTGTCTTAGCTTTGCTTTCCTTTCTCAAAGTATGTGAGCCTTGAAGTCTTGGCCTTGCTCCTTGTGGATCTTCTTGGCCCATTTGGTTCTTGATATTGATCTTCCAAAAGATCATTTTCAAGAAGCTCCTCCTCGAGTTTTGCAAGATCTTCAACACATAAAAGATTATATGCATTTGGAGACATCTTGTAATTTTGAGATTCATTAAATAAGACATTCTTGCTAACTTTTACTTTGCTTGAAATAGGATCAAATATCCTATATCCTTTGTTATTTTCACTATAGCATACAAATATTCCTTTGAAGGAAGTTGCATCTTCTTTCCTTCTAGTTTCCAAAGGAATGCGGACATAACATATACATCCAAAAACTTTAAAGTCTTTTACATTGGGCTTATTGCCAAACAAAGCTTGAAATGGTGAGATCCCACCAATAGCACTATTAGGAAGCCTATTACATAGAAATGCACAAGTTATGGCCTCTCCCCAAAAGGAGATGGGTAGAGATGCATCAAGTCTCAAAGACTTTGCACATTCACAAAGGCTTCTATTTCTCCTCTCGGCCACCCCATTTTGTTAGAGGGTGTAGGAACAAGTAAGCTCTCTCTTAATGCCATTGATCTCACAAAAGTCTCTCATCTTGTTGGAGATATATTCTCCTCCATTATCACATCTTAGAACTTTAATTCAAGAACTAAGTTGTTTTTCCACTAGAGACTTAAACCTCACAAAAGCTACATATACAAGGCTTTTCTTAGACAATAATTCAATCCAAGTGAATCTAGTACAATCATCTACGAAAGTCACATAGATTAAGGCACCTCCATTACTTTCATGAGAAAAAGCATGTACATCTGAATGAATAAGACCCAAGGGTGAAGTAGATCTTGTCAAATATCTCTTGTAGGAAGTCTTGTGTGACTTTGCAAGGCCACATGCCACACACACTTTTCCACACTTCTTGAATGATTTTGGTAGGCCGAGGGCTAGCTCCTTTGATGCCATGGACTCCATTGATTGAAGACTAGGATGGCCTAATCGTTTGTGCCAAAGCTCCACTTGAGTCAACTCCTCTCTAACCATATTCACACTTTCAACGACCAATGAGCATCCAACTTAAAAAGCCTTTCTTGCTTAATGCCATTGGCTATGCACTTATCACTTTTCAAGATGGAACATACTCCATTTTTGAAATATACATCTAGTCCATTGTCCAACACAAGCAAATTTTTTGTAATGGATGGAATATACAAAACATTAGCAAGATCTATCCTCTTAGATGATCTTAAGCATAATGGAATAGATCTTATGCCATCTATCTTACATTCTTGATCACGAGCAATGTAGATTGACATCTTAAAATCATTACAAAAGTAAAGTAGAAAAATAATGCTTGTTGAATGACATGTGGGAGCTAGCCCCACTATCAATCCACCATGTCTCTTTGCTTGATTTTGGTGTAGATGCTACCATCAAGTATGGGTTGAAGCCATCCTCTTCCTTCTCCCCTCGTGCAAGATTCCCTTGATCTTCACTCCCTTGTGCATTCTTTTTCTTATAGCATTCGGAAGCAAAGTGTCTTTCCTTTTCACAAAAAAACACTTTAGCTTGGCTTTGTTCTTTTGCTTCCCTTTGGAGGTAGATCCTCCATCCTTGACCTCGGCCTCCTTGCCTTGATTCTTCTTGAATGGATGAGTCTTCTTCTTGCCCTTTGATGTGAAATTTGCTTTCTCATCACCACCATGTAGTGACATAGACCCCATTCTTGTCTTGAGGTGTAGAATCCTACTCTCCTCGGCCACAAGAACATATGCAACTTATCTATTGATGGAAGTTGGTCTTGAATAGCAAAATACTGAACTAGATTAGAGAACTCATCACCTAATCCATTCAATATCACTTCTACTAGTTCATTATCTTAGATCTTTTCTCCTATAGATCCCAATTCTTTGTTTAAAGACTTTATCCTTAGGAGCATTTTCTCCACTTCCCCTCATGCTTTGCAAGATCAAGTTTCTCAACATAAGCACTCTTGAAGTGTTGTTGGATTCATAAATGTTCTTTAGTGAATACCAATGCTCTTTTGATGAGGCACAAGAAGCTACCTCCTTCAGGAGGTCATTGCTTACATTCAACTTTAAGCAATGCAAGGCTAATCTAGCCCTCTTCTTGTATTTCAATTGTTATTGGTTAGCTTGAGGCTCTTCCTCAACTCCTAGAACAATATCAAAGAGGTCATGGATCACAAGTAGTGATTCCATCCTCACTTTTCATATGGAATAGTTTGTGGAAGTTAGTTTCTCACTAGATTCTAACAAATATCCACCCATGGATGACATTATGAATGAATGCCTATGAGATGCACAAAGATCTTTTGATAATGAATGATCTAAGATATATTTCTAGCTTTCTAAGAAGCTTCTAGTCTCAGCCCAATCAATCCTAGTTCAAACGTGGATGATGGTGTAATAGATCCACTCAAAAATCCTAGCAAATCACTCCTTCACAAAATTGATTCTAGCACTATTTTGTTTGATATTTCACACACACATAATCTGAACAAATCAACCACTAAGGATCTGATATAATGCTTCAAAATGAAGTGCTTCAATGACTCAAATCTCTATTTGATCATTAGCATTCAATGGATTGAACCTAAATCTAGACAATGCACCAAAAATCATGAATTTTGGACTACTATGCACATTTTTGGACCAAAAACACTATAAGAAGATGTTTTGAAGGTTTTTGTATGGTTTTACACGTGTGGAAAGTACACTTGCAGCCCATAAATTGATCTTGACCAAAACTATTGAAGGTACCACTCTCCTTGAGATCATCCACTCAAGTAAACTTCAAAAACAACACATTGTCAATGATTTTCACAAGATTTATTAATCATACAATCACTCTTATACTTAGCTCTGATACCATGTGGATTTTTTGATAAAAAGGACAATTATGATTGTACAAAACAATCATTAAGAGTTATTGATTGCTAAATCCAATGATCTATCAAGTTCTAAGTGTTAGATCTTGATCTAGATGCATTACACTATGATTTTAGCAAGAGCAATGGATCAAATGATTGAAAACTATGAAGAGTAGCCTCACACGTGTGGAAGATAGTACCAGTATAGACTATAAACAGAGAGTGAAGTACATTTACATACAAAAGCATTCCAATCATAAAAACTCAAGACAAATGTGAGAATTACAAGCAAAACTAGAAATTGCCAATGTCTCATCAACTTCTGATTGATTCGGTTGATCCCTTTATAGATCAAGTACATCCACAAGCTGAGTACTGTTCAACAAGCCTTCACATGTGTGAAGAGTGCCTACTCATTCAGATCCACCAATGGGAGCCATATATGCTCATTTTCCAAAGTTGACTATTCTCATTTGCTAGAAACAAAAAAGCTAGTTTTCCACAATTATAGGAATATTCTCTATAAAATAGGATCTAATGGAATCTCTCTATCTTTTCATCTACAATCTTATCCACATGTGTGAATAGCATCTTGACATGTGAGAGCATTTACTCATTCACATGGAAGTGCAATATCCACAGATGGCTTATTTGTCAGCGAGTTTGGATTCCTCTCCCAAATCCGAGTTCCTACAAGGAAAAGCACCGTTGTTCTGATGTATACACCCTCACCTCTTCAAAGTATGAAGCTCTGATACCATGTGACATTTTTAGCATGTGTGAACTTCACCACACACCTTACAGGATCTTACTGAGGTGTTGTGATTGCACAAGATTGATCAGAGAACAGATTACTTGAAAATCTATGGCAAGAGCACAATGGCATACATCATACTAAAAAAACTAACTTCTCACTATGAGGATTCAATGTCAGAAATAATTCTAAGTGTTCCATATGAGAAAAATAGGCTGCTCTCGAGTAGAGAGAGAAAATATACACTAGAAAACTCGGGTAGAGAGAGAATGAGTCCAAAATGCCAAAATCTCAATATTCACAATATGGCAAAACATGCCACAACTTCCCTACATCAAAGTGGCTCGAGTTCCTACAGTGGTTTTGCATGGAAAGTCCAGTTAACTCAACTACCAAGGATCCACATGTGTAACTGCATGCATGGATATTGCATGTACTGCATGTCAACTCATAAAATTGCCTAGACATGTATAGATCACAGAAACCACTTTGCATGTTGCATGCACTGATTGCATGTGGCTTGCATGCATACTGAATGACATTGCATGCCCTCTGAACTTTTGCATGACATCAAAATCTACCTAACTCAAACTCAACCTATTCTAGAAGGTTATGTGCTCAATTCACATACCGTTATGTACAAACATAGTCTACAATGGAAATATCTTGATTATGGTCCCAAAACTCGAGATATGAAGATATTTTTTACTAATCTTCACATCAATGCCGCGACGTAATAAATGGAAAGATTTGGGGATTCCAGTGGGACAAGTAAGCATCCATATCCCAAATTGGCCCCTCATCTACCAAAAGTACAACTGGAAAATCTCAGCTGATTTCAACCGTGCGCTTCAATTTTCGGTTGTTGAGTATAGAAATTCGCTAGATCCAATTGTTAAGCAATCTGTGCTCTTTGCAAATGACTTGACAGTTTTGGTGTCCATATCAACACAATGGGATGATTGCCTTCCAACGTTGGCTTTCGATCTCAATGCTCCGATGGCGTCCAACAAAATTCAGGATCAACTACGCCCTCTTATGGAATGGATTATGAATGTCCTTGCTCTCTATCTCTTTTCCTCCATCTCTCATGCTTTCTCTCTGTTTGCTAATTATTGGATTTGATCCCTATTGGGATTGCTATTTCTTATGCTTTTTGTGAGAGAAAAGGGGAGAGAGAGAGAAGGGTAAGTTTTTATCATTGAGGATTGTAGTGTTAATGGATATAGGGTTACTGTCTAGTGTTAGATGTGGATTATCTATACATGCTGGATTTTGATTTATGTTATCGCTCTCATGGGATCGTGTGAAGAATTGCCAAAAATTGGCAAATCTAGCTTAATCAAAAACCATGTAGTATAATGTAAATTTTGTACATAAGTGGATTCCACACATGTGAGGCCAAGATGCCACATGGCAACCCACTCCTAATTTAGGTTAGATCAAGTCCATAGGGTTGGTCATGTCATTTTGGTAGTGATTCCTAGTTTATAGGACCTAAATCCTAGATTTAAGGTGAAAATTTGACCAACTAGCTATCTACCAAGCATGACTCTAGGAAATAGACTAGGGTTTCATTTTAGGGCAAGAAGGGTGAGTTAACTTCCTTATTACATGCTGGAAATCCACCTAACTTCAAGAAGGAAGTCGAATTTGCTATGTATTCCAAGCTCCCATAGTGAGAAGATAGAAATTTTTTGGAGCTCATTGGCAATCTCAAGCTAGTTCATTATGTACATTGAGTTTTTGTGATCCAAATAAAACCAAATCAATTTTTACTTGTTTCTCAGGTTTAAGGCCATACTAAAACGTATAGTACACACGTGTGGGCTCGGATTTCAATGTTTATCAATGCTTTTGATTGTTAATGCTCGTTGTTTGTCAATTTGCCAATCTAGATCAACTTTTTTGTGTCTAGTTTTTTGATAGATTGTTAAGCAAGCATCCAATCACTCTTGTGGATCTTTTTTAGAACCAGTTATGGTCCTAAAGTACAGTACTTTCACATGGTATCAGAGCCAAGTACAAGAGCATAAGCCATTGATCATTTGCAATTCCATTCTTAGCAAGTTTTGGTGGTAAAAACTAGTATTGAGAGGGCAAGCTAGAATCTTGATTTTGGTGAGGAGATTTGATCCCAAACTTGGTAGGGGTCCCAATCCGTACTATCCACATGTGTGGGCACCTTTGAACCTGCATTTAATGCATGGTGTTCATTTGATCCAAAGAAATTCAATTTGTGAGCTTTTGATGTAATTTTTGGTGAAAATCTTAGCATAAACTACCAAGATTGAGTGCCATTGATCAGATTTGACTTAGGGTCATAGGCTGAAATCAGGTCCTCTAAACTTGTTTTACAGGTCTTGAAAGTACATCAAAAAGTGTGAAAGAGATTAAGTCATTTTTTTGTCCAAAAATAGCCAAAATTGGCAAGATTTGATTGTAAGTAGATTTCACATCATCTTATCTTCTTTCCAACTTTGTGAGGGAGTGCTCAAACTGAGATTATAAGTCCATTTGTTGGATTAGAAATCTAATTTGAGTGAAACACTACAAGAGAGAGACCTTAGTGAGTTTCTAGAGACAATCAAGTCCATTTCTTGGCAAGATTTGTTTGAAAATAGTTTTCACTTCATCTTATCTTCATTCCAACTTTGTGAGGGAGTGATAGAACTGTGATTATAAGTCCATTTGTTGGATTAGAAATCAAATTTCTTGTTTGTAGAAGTCACTAGTAAGATGGGATCTGCTGGAGCATACCTTCTAGAAGCTAGTGAGAGGTTGAATTCTAAAAATTATGCTATTTGGAAGGTTAGGATGGAGTCACTCTTGGTGCTCCAAGACCTTTATGAGTTCTTGATTGAAGATGAAGATGAACCTCTAGGTGCACATGAGTTAGCTAGATACAAGAAGAGATCTAGGCTTGCACTTCATTGTCTGAAGATAAATGTGAGCAATGATTTGTTGAGAGAAGTATCAATTTGTATTATTGCTAAAGAGGCTTGGGAGTCTTTAAAATCAATCTATGAGTCTAGCAACACTTCTAGAGTTCTTATGCTTAGAAATCAAATTTCGCAAAGCATGAGGAGAAGTGAGGAGAGTGCACAGGATTATGTACTTAGAATCAAGTCTCTAGATAGGGTGTTGGCTTTCATTGGAGAGAAGATTCATGATGGAGAGCTTGTACGAATTGTCCTTAATGGTATAGGAGATGACTTTGCAAATTTGGTCCAAATTTTTACCATCCAAGACACTTTGCCAACTATAGAAAAACTTCACAGTGTATTAGTGGCTGGAGTGTAGGATGCTCCATGCAAAATCTATGATGAGTTCCTTGTCTTTGCAGGATGGTGAGGAGAAAGCCAATTTCTCATTCAAGGGCAAAAAGAAGACCAATGGAAAGAAGAAGCATCCAAAGGAGGCCAAAGAAGAGGATGATGCATCAAGCTCAAAGGACAAGTCAAAGCAAAAATGCTTCTTTTGTGAAAAGAAGGGGCATTATGCATCTGAATGCTACAAGAGGCTAAGAGGACAAGTGGAGGAGGACAAACAAGGAAACCTTGCAAAGGAGGAGGAGGAGGATGAAGTAGATGTATTCTTGATGGCATCTACATCCTCACCAACAAGCAATAGCAATTCAAAAGACAATTGGTGGATCGATAGTGGGGCTAGCTCCCACATGTCTTGTGAAAAGGACTTTTTCTCAACCTTACACTCTTTCAATGATGCTAAAAAGTTTGTGTTTACTGCAAATGATGAAGAGTGTAAAATATAAGTGCTTACTACTGAAGATATATGACTATAGTATGGGATTACCTTATATACCATCCTTGAAAAATATAGAAACAATTCAGCCTATAGTTGCAACTAATCAAACTTTCTCTCAGAGTTGGCCTACTCCGACCACTATTCAAGAATTACAAGGCATTTTATCCTTAACAGAGAGATGGAGTAGATTTATACCATCTTACCTTGAAATAATAGAATCATTGAGTGAGTTGGGTAATAGCAAATACTTCTATTAGGGAGAACAAGAACAACATTCATTTAATAATCTTGTTTGATCTATGGATATTGCGGGAATATATTGATAGATATTTTCAATGATATCAATATAGATGATGGTTAAAGATCTCTAGGTTAGAGATTGCTTGTGATGAATGACTTCAACCCATAGACCATTACAACTTTACTTGAGAATATGCTTTCCTTTAGCAGAAATCTCTTTTTATTCTCAAGAGTTATTTAATATAAGAGCTAATTCTATGCACCTTGGTGATCCAAGAGAGTTTGATCTAAAACTTACCTTTTTCTTTGAAACATGAACTTTTCGCATAATAGCTCAAATATACATGTTCGGTACTTGGCATACTTCGGAATCTTAGGAATTTAATAGCTACAATCTATAAACATTAGTTAAGTCAATGAACAAAAAAGTTGGAATTTTTAAAATTGACTATACTATGATAAAAATGTTTTGATGATGTTGGACGAATGATATTAAGTGATAATATTGGTGAATTCTTGGAAGGAACTTTGTTATGATGATTGAGTAGAGTAGAATCTAGTAATCAGTGATGTTGATTAAGGTATAGTGCTGGACAGAGAGGTGTAGGTGTGAAGCCTGTGAAGAATTGAAAAAGATTATCTATGTTAGATATAGGGGTCTTATGTTTTTTACATCAAGCATCTAGGTGTAGGATGTTGATAGGAATAAATTTGGCATAGATGGCAAATTATGCATTTCCACTTGTAATGCCACTATTGAGCCAAAATAGAGTAAGAGGCTAAACACTTGCTAATTAGAGTGTAGACAAGTGCAAAGTTTTTGTTTGATGAATTCCAAGAGGTCCAATAGGATATAGAGGTGGAACCTTGTGAGGTCCAATAGGAAATTGAGGTGTGCTTGAATATAGTCCAATAGAATTAAGAGGTGCATAGATCAATGATCCAATAGGATCAAGAGGTGACAAAATGTGGTCCAATCATAGTTAAGCATAGTGGTAGCTCGTGGACCTACTAGTATCATTGTACTCCTCATTTTGAAATCAATTGATTTGGTGATTTCATGGATTTTGTGAGTTTTTGGATTTCTAGCTTTCTCTCTCTACCCGAGAGCTCTTGATGCATTTTCTCTCTCTACACAAGGAGAGCAGCTTGTTTTTACTTAGATTATTTTTTGAATACTTCCCACAGGTGTGAGTGAGAGTTGGAAGTGATTGAATGCATGTAGTAGTGTGTTTTTGCCATAGGATTCAAGATTGATCTTGAATCTCAATCTAGTCTTGATCTTGGTGCATCTACACACCTTAGGAGATCACAAGTACATGTAGTGGACAGTCCACACGTGTGAAATTCAACATGGTATCAGAGCCTACCTAAGGTTACCATGCATTTTGATCCATCTAAGTGAAAAATTTTCATCAATCTTGAGCTAGAAATTGTCAAGGCCCATTTTCCTAGCTATCTTGTTCAATCTTGGATCAAAAGAGATCAAAAGGACATTGATTGGGTCTGACCTGGTACTGTACGGAATCAGGTGCTCAGACACGTGTGAGGAACATCCAATTTCAGTTTGGAAGTTCTCTCTCATGTTTGATCCATTTATCTTGCTTGATAGCTTGTTTTGAAGCTATTTTTGTCTAGTTTCTGTTGCAATTAGTTTCATTCCATTTGGTTGAGCCAATCAAAAGTTATAAACTTTTGAAGAGGGTTAGGTAGGGCACCTAGACCTGGGTGGACACATTTGGTTTGGTCAAGAGATTGCTTGGTTGATCCAAAATCACAGTTGTATGCTTGCCAATCTCATCTATATGTGATCTAGGCACTGTTTTGAGATCTTAGCCATTTTGTTTCATGCAATATCATTGTATTTGAGTCAAATTTGATTTCTTAGTGTATTTCACACGTGCTAAGAGTGTTGGATCCTAACTTTGCCTATACTCCATCATTTAATGTGAAATAGATCTTGTTTTAGAGAGATTTGTGTAGCTAGTGAGAATCAATTCACAAATTGTTGTAAGATCTTTCATAGGAGGAGATAGTACTCAATTATTGGATCCTATTGAAAGTGTGTAACAACATTTATTGTTCATCATCTGAGTTTTCTTCACTTCAAATGTCTTCAATGGGTTCATCCTTGTTGGAACCAAGTGAAAGATTGACCACTTCAAATTATTCAATTTGGAAAATGAGGATGGAGTCCATCTTGATCCTTCAAGATGTGATGGACATAGTTCTTGGCCTTGAAGAAGAACCACAAGTTCTTCAAGAGGTTCAAAAATACAAAAAGAGAGCTAGGATGGCTCTCCACTACATTAAGATGAATGTCTCTAATGAGATATTGAGGGAGATAGGTACTTGTACAGCAGCCAAAGAAGCTTGGGATTGTCTCAAGACTATCTATGAGGCTAAGAATACCTCTAGGCTTCTCACTCTTAGGAATCAAATCTTTCAAAGTAGCCAAAAGAGTGATGAGAGTGCATCTAGTTATGTTTTGAGAGTAAAAGATATTCATAGAGAGCTTGCTTGTATTGGTGATTCCATCAATCAAAATGAGCTAGTTCAAGTCATTCTCAATGGCTTGAGAAGTGAATTTGATAATCTTGTCCAATCCTATGCCATTAAGGAGGAGCTACCAAGTTTGGAGGCTCTCCAAAGTGTGCTAATTTCAGAAGAATCAAGACAAGAGTATAAGCTCTTGAGGATGGACAAGCTTTCTCTCACTCATAATGATGGCAAAGCTCTTTTTGCCAAGGATAAGCACAAAGAGAGGAGCAAGAACCAACATCAACAATCCTCAAGCAAGGACAAAGTCAAATCCAAAGACAAAGATGAGGAGGAAGATGATTCCTCTAATGCTTCATCATCCAAGCTCAAGAAGAAGAAGAAGATCAAGTGCTTTTATTGTGGCAAGAAAGGTCATTATGTCACCAATTGCTTCAAAAAGAAGAATCAACTCAAGCAAGCCAATATTACCAATGAGAAGGAAGACACTATTGCAAGTGATGGAGAGGGATCTCTTATGGTCTCTAGTTTCTCATCTACTCCTTTCAAGAAGGACGGCCTATGGTATATTGATGGTGGAGCCTCTTCACATATGTGTAGCTCCAAGGACTCTTTCTCTTCTATTGCACCTTATGATGGAGTCAATAAATCAATATACACTACAAATGATTTTGAATGTCCTATTGAAGGCATAGGGAACATTCCCTTGAAGCTTGCATCCTCTAAAGTTCTTTATGTACCTAAGCTTACTAAGAATCTTATTAGTGTTGGCCAATTGCTTGATAATGGCCTTGATGTAAAATTCAATGTTGATACTTGCACTATCAAGAAGAATGATGAGATACTTGCATTAGGATCTAGATTTGGTGGCATCTATAAACTAGATCCAAATGAGTATGTGAATGCTTGTAATGTTGCTCTTGTGAATAAGCTCTCTATGGAGGAATTATGGCATAGGAGGTTGGGACATCCCAACTACAAATCCATGCTCTCTATGATCAAAGAATCCAAAGCTATTGGCTTGCCAAAGTCATTCTCCAAGAAGATCAAGCCTTGTGAGGCTTGTGCTATTGCTAAATCTCACAAAAAGCCATTTACAAGATCTTCTATCAAAAGCAAGCATCCTTTGGATTTAATCCACTCGGATGTGCATTTCTCATCAACTACAAGCAAGGGAGGAGCCACTTGTTTTGTTACTTTCATTGATGATTACACAAGATTCACTTGGATATATCTTCTTGCTTAAAAATCTATGGTGTTTGATCATTTCCTTATTTTCAAAGCTTATGTAGAGAAGCAATTCTCATTCAAGATTAAAGCTCTTAGAAGTGATGGAGGTGGTGAACATATCTCCAATAAATTTCAAGACTTTTGTGAGCTTGAAGGCATTAAAAGAGAGTTTTCTTGTGCCTACTCTCCATCTCAAAATGGAGTGGCCGAGAGAAAGAATAGATCTCTATGTGAATGTGCAAAATCTATGATAATTGAGGCATCTTTGCCCAAAGATTTTTGGGGAGAAGCCATTAATTGTGCAAATTATCTTTGCAATAGGCTCCCACATATAGCTCTTGGAGGAAAGTCACCATATGATATCTTATTTTTGAAGAAGCCTAAGGTTGATCACCTTAGAATTTTTGGATGCTTATGCTTTGTCCATATTCCCTTGGAAATAAGGAAGAAGGAAGATCCTAGTGCATGCAAAGGGATCATGGTTGGATACTCATCCACCAAGAAGGCCTATAGAGTCTTTATACTCTCTACTTCTCAAGTTATTGAAAGTAGAGATGTTGTCTTTCATGAAGATCAACACTCATCATTTGAAGAGGCCGAGATCAAGAAATCTATGGATGCGTCATCAATTATTGATTTTGAAGACAGTCATGATGCGATGGGGTCGAGATTTGAAGAAGACTCTCCTCGGATTTTTTCACCAAGAAGATCCATGAGAGATAGATCCGAGCCTAAGAGGCTCTCATATGTTGACAAAGGCAAACAAGTGGATCTTGATTCCACTAATTATGTTTTTTATGTCTCTCATGAAGAGCCAAAGAATGTACAAGAGGCACTCAATACCAAGGAGTGGTATGATGCCATGAAGCAAGAGTATGATGCATTGATCACCAACAATACTTGGGAGCTTGTGGATCCTCCTTCCAACAAGCATGTGATTGGTTGCAAGTGGGTATTTCGGATCAAGTTCAATCATGATGGCACCATCAACAAGCATAAAGCAATATTATGTGCCAAAGGATTTGCTCAAATCCATGGTCTTGATTATGAGGAGACCTTTGCACCCGTTGCAAAGATGGTGACAATAAGAATTCTTATTTCTCTTGCTTGTTTTTTCAAGTGGAAGGTGTTCCAATTAGATGTATCCAATGCTTTTCTAAATGGTTATCTTGAGGAGGAGATCTATATGGAACAACCTCAAGGATTCATCAAGGATGAGTCCAAAGTGTGCTTGCTCTTCAAAAGTCTTTATGGACTCAAGCAAGCACCAATATCATGGTATTCAAGACTTAACTCTTTCCTTATCTCACTAGGATTTACTCTTAGTGACTATGATCCTTCCATGTATCTAAAGTTTGTTGATAGCAATATTGTCATTCTTCTAATTTATGTTGATGACATTATTCTTTGTGGAAGTTGTATCAAGCTAGTTGATGAAACCAAGCTAGCACTTGGATGTGAGTTTAAAATGCAAGATCTAGGAGAGATACATTACATCCTAGGCCTAGAAATTGATTTTTATGAAAATCATGTCTTTATATGCCAATCTAGATATGCTCACTCTATGTTGAAAAAATTCCATATGGAAAACTCTAAGAGCATAGATACTCCAATGGAGCAAATTGTAAAAGATCCTAATAAAGGTGATGAAATATCCTTTGAGGACATCACACTTTTTAGGAGTCTTGTAGGCTCCTTGATTTGGCTTACCATTACTAGGCCCGATCTTAGTTTTTGTGTGCACAAATTGAGTCAATTTATGCAAGAACCTAAGATCCATCATTGGAAGATGGCCAAGAGGATTTTAAGATATGTATCTTCATCTTGTGATTATGGTCTACTCTATAAAAGTGAAGATCTATCCATTATTGGCTACTCGGATTCGGACTTTGCAAGTGACAAAATGGATCGAAAGTCTATTAGTGCATACACTATCTTTCTTGGAGGCAATCTAATATCTTGGCTTTCCAAAAAGCAAGATACTATATCTCTCTCTTCATGTGAGGCCGAGTACAAAGCACTCACTACAACTACCAAAGAAGTGCTTTGGATCAAGAGGTTATTAATGGAACTAAAGTGCATCAAGGAGGATGATCTACCAATGATCAAGTGTGATAACATCTCGGCCCAAGCTCTTGCCAATAATCCCATATTTCATGCAAGAAGCAAGCACATAGAAGTGGCACATCATTTTGTGAGAGAAAAGCTTATTGGAGGAGAAATCTATTTGGAGCATGTCAACTCGTCCTCTTGTATTGTCGATCTACTCACCAAGCCTTTGAGCAAAAGTGCTTTCATCAAGCATAGATCTAATCTTGGAGTTATATCAAGATCAATGCTCAAATCTTCATAGATAATTTTTTAGGAGGAGTGTGAAGAATTGAAAAAGATTATCTATGTTAGATATAGGGGTCTTATGTTTTTTACATCAAGCATCTAGGTGTAGGATGTTGATAGGAATAAGTTTGGCATAGATGGCAAATTATGCATTTCCACTTGTAATGCCACTATTGAGCCAAAATAGAGTAAGAGGCTAAACACTTGCCAATTAGAGTGTAGACAAGTGTAAAGTTTTTGTTTGATGAATTCCAAGAGGTCCAATAGGATTTAGAGGTGGAACCTTGTGAGGTCCAATAGGAAATTGAGGTGTGCTTGAATATAGTCCAATAGAATTAAGAGGTGCATGGATCAATGATCCAATAGGATCAAGAGGTGACAAAATATGGTCCAATCATAGTTAAGCATAGTGATAGCTCGTGGACCTACTAGTATCATTGTACTCCTCAATTTGAAGCTAATTGATTTGGTGATTTCATGGATTTTGTGAGTTATTGGATTTCTAGCTTTCTCTCTCTACCCGAGAGCTCATGATGCATTTTTCTCTCTCTACCCAAGGAGAGCAGCTTGTTTTTACTTAGATTATTTTTTGAATACTTCCCACAGGTGTGAGTGAGAGTTGGAAGTGATTGAATGCATGTAGTAGTGTGTTTTTGCCATAGGATTCAAGATTGATCTTGAATCTCAATCTAGTCTTGATCTTGGTGCATCTACACACCTTAGGAGATCACAAGTACATGTAGTGGACAGTCCACACGTGTGAAATTCAACAAAGCCTAGCCCCACCATCCTAACCTAAGAATGTAGATTTTAAATATATATATAAAATTTGTGGTGGAGAACATTTCCAAAAAAATTGTCCAAAAAATGTAAAACAAAAGAGAAAATTGGAAGCTTCTAGTACCAACTTAATTCAAGTAGAAGCTATTTCCAATCCTCAGGAGAATGACATTATGGTTGGAGCTATTACTAGAGCACAAGCTATTGCTAATCCTATATCTCCTATGATAAATGAGACCATGGGATTATCGACAATAGAACATAAGAAGAATGTAGATAAGCCACTTATATATGAAGCAATGTATCCTAGCAGAGATGCAGATAGAGAAGTTCATGAGGAAGCAATGAATGAGATGGAAAGAGAATCTCCCTTCATGGCATTTCAAAAGCCACCAAATCCAATAATAAATCACTCAAGAAACAAGGATAAAAAGATACTAGGTATATCAAAAGGAGTGGAATACTATGATATAATTAAAGATCTAGGCTCTATGATACCCAACATATCTTTTGCACAGTTAGTACAAATATCACCAGAATGCAAAAAAAGCTCTTTATAAATCTCTCACAAAGAAAATTCTTTATGAAATCCATTCTCATAATATTACTAAAGATCCCCTTAATCCTATGATAGATGCTGATGTGAACGATTATTATATTAAGGGAGTTTTCATAGATGGAGGATCTAGAGTAAATATTATGCCAGAGGAAATTCAAATGAAAGTTGGGATAGACAATCTGAAAAATGCGCCTTTTATTATACGAATGGCAGATCACAGAAAGGTAAAACCTCTAGGTATTGCAAAAAAAGTTGAAACTTGTATAGCAGGAGAGAAGTATGAAGTAGATTATGTGGTTATTAAAATGCATTCTATCAATACTCCATATCCACTTCTCCTAGGAAGGCCATGGTTGAAACAAGCTAAAGTATCTCATGACTGGGATAAAGATACTTTGATAATACGGACAAAAACAGGGAGAATTGTTAAAGTAAAAATGACCACTAGTTCTAGCTTAATTGGAAGACCTGGGCTAGAATATGATATTTCCTCTGAAAATGAAAATGACACTACAAACTGGACTTCATCTATAACTACTAGTGATTACCAAACTAGTGATCCTCAAGTTGGCTTTATATTACAAAAAACAAAAGTTAATCAAAACAAAGCAATAAAGGAAGAAACACCCATAGAAATTGATTCATACGTATTAAATTCATCATTAAAAAATGATGAAGGAGTATGCGAGGAAATAGAGAGTGATATGGAATTAATTGATTGGCTAATATCTAGTACAAATTACATTATTGATGTACAATGTAATATGGTGATGTGTAATGAACTAGATATTGAAGATAAGGAAAGAAGAGCTAAACAGAGAAATGATAACATCTAGAAAGAGAAATATCTCAATATCCACCTTTCTTTCAAAAGTATGCAGTAGAGGATGTAGAGATAGCTACAAGACCTGCCCATGTTGGAAGTTATATTCAAAATCCTATGGATCCTCTAGAAGGACAATACTCCCGAGCTCCAAGTACTATTAAAGTTAATTTAGGAAAAGAAGGGGAGGAAGAATTTGTCTCCATTGGTGCTCAATTGTCCTACAATCATAGAATTCAATTACAAGATTTATTACGGCAATACAGTGACATATTTGCTTGGAATTATAAAG
The DNA here is from genome assembly GCA_029204225.1 of Diphasiastrum complanatum. Classification (NCBI taxonomy): domain Eukaryota; kingdom Viridiplantae; phylum Streptophyta; class Lycopodiopsida; order Lycopodiales; family Lycopodiaceae; genus Diphasiastrum; species Diphasiastrum complanatum. Next base: position 90,278,088 of record CM055092.1, on the reverse strand, counting down.
ATTTAAAAGGAATACCCCCAAGCATATGTACACATAAAATAGAATTACTACCCGACACGCAACCGATAAGGCAAAGACCTTACAAGCTTAATCCAAAATATTCATTATTAGTAAAAGAAGAAATACAAAAGCTGTTAGATGTGGGTTTCATATATGAAGTACCCACTAGTGAGTGGGTATCCCCTATAGTCATTGTACCCAAGAAGAATGGTAAATTAAGGATATGTGTTGACTATAGAGAAATCAATGCATCCACAAAGAAAGATTATTTTCCACTACCATTTATTGATCGTGTGTTAGATGCAGTTGGTGGAAACCAATTGTACTCTTTCATGGACAGTTTTAATGGCTATAATCAAGTATCAATACAAGAAAAAGATCAGCCAAAAACTGCTTTTACTACTGATTGGGGGGTATATGCTTATAAAGTCATGTCTTTTGGATTATGTAATGCTCCAGCTACGTTTCAAAGGGTGGTTACACCTTTAAAGAATATCTAAGAGATTTCGTGGAAATTTTCTTAGATGATTTTAGTGTATTTAGTGGTAATGAACCCCATGTGATTCCACTTAGAAAATGTTTTGAGAAATGTAGAACATATGTTATAGCTCTAAATCCTAAAAAATGTGTTTTTGGAGTAAAACATGAAATCTTACTGGGTCAGATAGTCTCTAGAAATGGGATTATGACTGAATCACAAAAAGTAAAAGTTATAGCTGAATTACCTCCACCAAAGAATATCAGTCAAGTAAGAGGATTTCTTGGACACTGTGGTTATTACAAATGTTTCATAGAAAAATATGATATATTAGCACTTCCACTCACTAAGCTTCTAAAAAAAGATACAGATTTTGTTTGGAAGGCTGAGTGTCAAAAAGGATTTGATCTTTTGAAGCAAAAACTTATTGAAGCACCTATATTAATTGCACCAGACTGGGACAAGGAGTTTCACGTACATATTGATGCTTTAGGATATGCAGTAGGAGTTATGTTAGCTCAAGTTGATGAGAATAAAATAGATCATCCTATTTATTATGCCAGCAAACAACTAATACAAGCTGAAATGAATTATAGTACTACTGAAAGGGAAGGATTAGCAATGATATTTGCAGTTCAAAAATTTAGACATTATTTATTGGCTAATCCCTTTGTATTTTATGTGGATCATCATGCATTATTATATCTAGTTAATAAACCTAATGTGACAAGGAGATTAGCTAGATGGTTACTCTTACTACAAGAATATATATTTAAGATAATTCTTAAACCAGGAAGGGTTCATTTGCTAGTTGATCATTTATCTAGGATTACTAACAAAACAAATAAAGAGGACGAAGATGCACTTGTGGGCATTTGTGATGAAACACCAGATGCCTTTCTCTTCCAAGTAGATGCAGTTCCTCCATGGTTCTTTGAAATCTCTGAATTCCTATCACTAGGTTATTTTCCACCGGGAGTACCCCTTAAAGAAAAAAGATGAATAGTAAACCAATCAGCAAGATTTACTCTTATAGGAAGACAACAATATAAAATGGGTTCTGATAAAATATTAAGAAGGTGTGTACTACCTCATGAAATACCTATAATACTTAGAGAAGCACATGAAGGAGTGCCAGGAGGGCATTTCAATGGAGATACAACTTCTAGAAAATTTTTTCAAGCAGGTCTGTGGTGGCATACTCTTCATAAAGATTTTCAAGAATACGTTAAGTCATGTGACGCATGCCAAAGAGTCGGGAAACCTAATGATTTATTTGCCATGCCTTTAAATCCTTTTCTACCATTAGCTCCTTTCGAGAAATGGGGTATAGATTTTGTTGGACCAATAAGTCCAGCAACAAAAGCAACACAATGTCACTATATCTTAGCTGCTACAGATTATGCTACAAAATGGGTGGAGGCTAGAGCTTTTACAACTAATACCCAAAAAGTAGTTGCCCAATTTCTGTATGAAAATATAATATGCAGATTTGGATGTCCTCTTGAACTTATTAGCGACAGGGGAAAACACTTCCTAAATGATACTATAGAAGTATTGACTAGAGACTACATGATTGTGCATAAAAAATCTTCACCCTACTACCCTAGAGGAAATGGACAAGCTGAAGCCACAAATAAAACTATATGCAATATACTCACGAAAGTTTGTGAGAAACATCGTACAAATTGGGATAAAAAGTTGAATATTGCATTATGGTCATATAGAACAACTTATAAGGTTACTACTCAACATACTCCTTTTAATCTAGTATATGGATTAGAAGTAGTAGTGCCATTAGAATATCAAGTTCCGAGTTTAAGAATAGCCATAGAAGAAAGATTGGGAGATGTAGATTCATTACAAGAAAGGCTTAATCGACTTAACTAATTAGAGAAACAAAGAACTAGAGCACTTTTTACCCAAGTGGTTCAAAATAGAAGAAAAGCATGGCATGATAGACATATAAAAAAAAGAGTCCTCGAAGAAAATGATTATGTACTGTTATACGATAGTAAATATCAAAAACATCCTGGTAAGTTGAGAATGAGATGGTTAGGACCATTTAAGGTTTTGGATGTTTATCCTAATGGAACAGTCGGATTGGAAAACCTACAAGGAGGAAAATTACCTGTTAGAATAAATGGTATGAGATTAAAAAAATACTACAAAAGATGATATCACATTATATAGGTTTTAGTGAGATTTACAGGTATTTTATTTCTTGTTGAGAACATTTTTTTTATGTTCGAATTTTATTCAAACTAATGTAGTAATTTCGGTTGTTGTGTGTTTTGATTTTTTTTTCTTATTCATGATTGAAAACCGATACTACCTCTTTTAGGGCATCTAATGGATTCCAAGAATAATGACCATGTGTATCGTTCACCTATGGGAATAAGTTTTGCATCTATTCAAGATCAAGAGATAGATCTTGAAACTGAGAAATTGCCTTGTGATGTAAATAACCATCCAATGAATTCAAATGGAATAGAAAAGGTTGATAATATTCAAGATACATCTATACCAAAACAACCTATTCCAATGAATAGAGAACCAGAAATAATACCAATTGCAGATGATGAAAATCGTACTACTATTCCTCTTAAAGAAAATCCTCAAGATATGAGAAAGGATAAGAAGATAGAATTTTTGCTAAGTGATAGAAAAAAAAAAAAGAAATGAGCTAAAGAATGAGATCAGAAAAATTAAAAATATTATAATACAAAATATAATGAAATCAGTAGTCTTGCCCTAGAATGTGATGAAGAAAAAAGAGCACATAGGTCATTAGAATCAGAAATGAAAACCCAATCATCCATATATGAAGAAAAATTGAGAACTACTAATTTGATCAACTTTCAACAAACTAAAGAAATATTAATACTGAGACAAAAATGTGCCTCATTTTCTATAGTCTTAAAAAAATTAAACAAAAAGAAGGAAAAAAAATTTGCAAGAAGAAAAAACAAAAAATTAATAACAAATCAAAGCAGTTTTCCTATCACCCCGGTGTACGGACAAAATCGATAGAAATTGTTATGAACATTTCGATAATTATGTTATATACATTCCTCTTCCTAAATTTCCTATAGTGCATCAAGAGTTAGAGTTAAGGGCATCTACCAGTGAGTCTAAGAATTTGCTTTTCAGATGGCCTATAATTCCGAGATCATTCGAATCCTATACTGATGCGTGTGCTAGTTTAAGAATGTTTCATTCATGGTCAAGATTTAATAGCAGTTTATCAGTAAGATTGGCAGGACATTATGCCAACTATTTATATTTATGGTTGGAAAGACCATGAGGTTATAAATGTAAACCGAAAAAGCTTAAGTTGGAACGTTGGTGGTGTAATCCCAATGTATCCATGGAAAAGAATTTTGATTTAATGTTATATATTCGAATCAGAGATGAACAAGTAATAGAGAGAAAAATATTGAACGAAATGTTCCAACACAAATTCTTAGAAGGGGCAAATCCAATTTTCATTGATAATAATGGAATAAAAGTACAAAGCCCTTCTGAAAGTTTTACGCCTCGAACTGATGAGTGCAGAACGGTTCTTGAGTAAAATAAATATTTATATGTGTATATATGTGAATACATTTAATAAGTGCATAACACCCACAATTAACACTTGCATCAATTAGACACAGTGGTGTATGCATCCACTTGATGAAAAATCTGAGACCTTGCATTTCATGTCTACTTGCATTATGCATTGATTTGAAGATGGGATGCAATGTTTTAATGCCTTGGATGGGCATTTTTGTTGAATAGTGTCATGAGGGTGGTATTGAGAGGAAATATGAAGATTTGGAATGGATAAAACATTATCAGTGGGGAGGTGAGTGAAGAAAAAAAAAAAAAACACCTACTGATGATTATGGATCTATGTCGAGGACATTTGTTGCTGCTGAAGACCATCTTGGATCTTTTATTGAGAGTATTTGTGAGATCTTTTGAGTGATGAGTGGAAAAATGAGTGGAGAGAATATGGTGAGTGTTTTCTATTTTGTTGTTCATAAGGTCTGGAGAATTATAATTGGATCATAGATTTTCTTTGGTAAGAAAAGAAAATATCAGATCTCATTCAAAATCTATCTATGAGAGTAGAAATGTGAGGTATAGCATGAACATTCGCTTTAAAGAAAAAAAATTCTATCTATTATTTAAGAAGTGAATAGATTTTTATGAGAGTGAGAGATATTCACAATGTGAATGACGAAGATCCAACTTTTAGAATAGGTTGCATTGCACGCACTACATTATATGAAGACCTAGACACAAAGTTGAGAAACTGTATTCATATCTTGTTATGACAATGAAGATTGCATCAACATTTCCCAACAATACATGGTTTTGATGATGGGCATTACATTATGATTTGATGGCAGTGGGAGCATATTTTCTTCAGACACGGGTTGGATATAATGCAGGATTTTTATTCTGGATAAAGACAATGTTGCTGAAAGATCTAAAGGTTGAATCAATGGCCTTTGGATTCATGTTGTTGAATAATAATGGTTAGCATCACACTATATTGTGTGCTGAGCCCATTGATTGATGAAGAAAACCTTGAGATGCTGAAAAGATGAAAAGATCGTAAAGCTCAATCAATGGCTTTATGATACAAAATCAAATGTCAAAGACTATTCCCTCTGTTCGCGGGGATGCTTCACATTTAAGTGGGGGGGGAACATGTAGTGCATTTTTCTGGTCAAAATTTCAAAATTTTAGCAACTACAATCATTGATGCTGATTTTCTAGAAGAAAATGTGCTAGATGTATCTCATATGTGCAAAATCTGCGATTATGCCACTTTTTACTGATATACGAATGTGGCTATGTTAAAGAGTAGCTATGAAATTCTATGGCATATTCAAATGTCATAATCAATTTTCAAATGACAGTTATATCAGACAAATTAGAGCTATTTTTACTACGTTATTATTTTTAGTAAGTTTGTTAAATAGCAATAAGCTATTTTTAGCAACACTCATAAGTGACTTTGATGGATGATAATATCGACAATTGCTAAGTAGTTTTATTAAATGGCAATTTTTTGCCATATTGTAATGATGAAATGTACTTTATATCATGATTAATAAAAGATGCCGAGTACCTTTAAGGCACTGACTTAAGTTTCAAGGAAAGGTCCAAAGGCTAAGGGTCCTGCAAACAACGACAATCAAAGTTCAGTTCAAGACAAAAAAAACAAACCAGAGAAAATACGACAATTAAATCAATGGTTGTGACAAGTAATACCCTTTTCAGGGTTAAGAATGTCCTTTATGAATTGGGACCATGACCTGATGATAAAGGTCCAGAAGAATACTGCAAAGTAAAATATAGTGACTAAGTTTGGTATCATCTGACTAGTAGCTAACAACAATTTCTAAAAAGATTATCGAAGACAATTGGAAACTTCAAGCTGCAGCCAAGTAATGAAGTAACACTACTTTACAGTTTAATAAGTGCTTGGAAAAAAATCGAAGAATATGGATCGATCAACTATTGATAGAGTTAAAGCTATGCTTCCAAAATGGCAGTTGGTCTCGTAAGTCAATGAAGTGTGTGTCTCTATGGAAAATGAAGGACTAACACATCACAAATGTTGCAATCATAATTGGGTGAATTGGTCCAAATACCAATGATTAAAAATTTTGAAGACATTGACCTAGGAAGGCCAAAATGGTATAGAACGGCCTTTATATCAATATGAAAATTAGGAAACTTTATTGAAGGCATTTTTTCCTTCAATGAAGTTCAGTTTTAAAGAAAATACACTTCTAAAAGTCGTTGGAAGATGTCCTACCATGGACTCTTTGATAATTCAGAGCCCACATATCCTTAATCGACACTTGTCAAATGGACCTGAAACTTTTTATCATAATGAGCAAAGTCAAATTCCATGAAATGGATTCAATGGAGAATGAAAGATGTTGGTGTTTTCAAGTGGAATGGAAATGAACCGTTTTCTCTCAACGAGGAGAAGAAGAAGGAAGGATCAGAGAGGAAGCAATTCATTCGTTACAATGTAGAAAAGAAGCATTCATTCAATCTCTGATTTTTTTTCATTCCTACATTCTGTGAGCAAGGAATGCGTTCACTTTGTGAGCAGAGATTCGTTCCTTGACATCCTTGCATTCAATGAGCAGATGCAATGAGCAGAGCAGATCAATGGTATTATTCAAAGAGATGCTGGATTTCTTTTGTGAATCATAAAACATTGATTGGAGCAGCAAAGCGCACATTAGCAACATTGATCCACACACTCTCTCTCTCTCCAAACTGCTCTATCTCTCTCCCTCAAAATCGATGCCCTCCATCTGTCTCCCTCACAACACTCCCAATCTCTTCCTATCTAATCACCCTCTCTCAATCACAACCCTCCCCACTCTCTCTCAGTCGCTATACTTTCCCTCTCTCAGCGCAGTCAGCTCTCTATATCTCTCTCCCTCTCTATTTGCTTTATGTCTCTCTCCCTACAGCCACAGATCTCTCTCTCACTGCCTGCGCTCTTCATCCCTCTACGCCCTGCTCCCATTTTACATCCCTGTGCATCTCTTTTCCTCTTCCTCGTAGTCAGCCGCTCCCTATCACTCCCTTTCCGATCTCTATCAAGAGTTCTCTCTCTCTCTCACCTGATCTCTCTTTGCCACTCTGTCTGTATCTTTCTCTCCTTCAGCGATCCCCCCCCCCCTCTTTTTCTTCTTGCTTCAAAACTTTTTGGTAAAATGAAGAAGACAACCCGGTAAAGATATAGATGGAACCGGCATTCTGGCAAGGAATTATGTGGGCTACTGAAGAAAAATACAGAGTGACTCAAATGTGAAAGACATGACTTTATCTGAAGGACCCTCCTTGAAATTTAAGTCAAAGCATAAGGATCTAAGGTGAAATCATTTATCTTTTTACTGTATTTTTTGGTTTAATCATTTGGTTAAGCATGTAGACTGAGTTTTTCGGTTATTATAAATACCAAGTATTTGTTTTTTATGAATCTAAAAAAAAAATGGATTTATGTGCTCATATTGAATCTATAACCCATAGTATACAGTAAATGGTATGTTTTTACAGTCTAATGAATTACAGATTTACCTTCTGCTGTAAAAACTCCAGAAAATAAAGAACAATTAGATTCTATTTTTCATAATGGAATATTATATATGCTTTTCAAGAGTTAAACTTATTAAGGATTTTCAAATGGCTATAACTTCTAATTCGTAACTCAGATCCAAATGATTCAAAAAGGTAAATTGATCCTTGAAAGTCATATAATTCACTAAAATTTAGAAAAATGACTTTTAAAAGAATTTTATCACAAATTTCTCAGTTTGAGTGATGTGTAATGCTTAACAAATATACTTAGCATGATAAATCAGCTATTGCTAATCCATTGAAAAACATGGAGAAAGCTATTGCTCAAAGTGGTTGAAAAACACCATTAAAGCTATATATATTATATATTTCCAAAACCACATACATTATTATGATAAAACCATTGAAAAAGATGGTCAAGCTTTCGTAAATAAATCATGGCAATTGCATCAAATATTGAATAACATTAAGTTTGCTTGATTGGAGAGAATCCAAGAATTAGTAAATGAAAAACATTTATATCATTGAAAAGAATATTTGAGATGGATTACTTATGAGGTGAATGGGTTCAAACTTAAGTTACCTTCTAGTATAATCTTTGGCAATATCTGAACTAGAAACCTAATGATTGGCTTCATAAGCATACCAAAACCCCGCTATAGTGTTATGAACACTATTAAGCAACACACCAAACGTACAACAAGTAGATTTCACTTCATCTTATCTTCATTACAACTTTGTGAGGGAGTGCTAGAACTGAGATTATAAGTCCATTTGTTGGATTAAAAATCTAATTTGAGTGAAACACTACAATTGTGAGACCTTTGTGAGTTTCAAAGTCAATCAAATCTACTTCTTGTGTGTAGAATTCACTAGTAAGATGGAATCTATTGGAGCATACCTTCTAGAAGCTAGGGAGAGATTGAATTCTACAAACTATTCTATTTGGAAGGTTAGAATGGAGTCACTAATAGTGCTCCAAGACCTTTATGAGTTCTTGATTGATGATGAAGATGAACCTCTAGGTGCACAAGAGTTGATCAAATACAACAAGAGATCTAGGCTAGCACTTCATTGTGTGAAGGTGAATGTAAGCAATGATCTTTTGAGAGAAGTATCATCATGTACTAGTAGTAAAGAGGCTTGGGAGTCTTTAAAATCAATCTATGAATCAAGCAACACTCATGCTTATGCTTAGAAATCAAATTTTTCAAAGCATGAGGAGAAGTGAGGAGAGTGCACATGATTATGTGCTTAGAATCAAGTCTCTAAATAGGGAGTTGGCTTCCATTAGAGAAAATATTCATGAGGGAGAGCTTGTTCAAATTGTTCTTAATAGTCTAGGAGATGACTTTGAAAATCTGGTCCAAAGTTTTGCCATTCAAGACACTTTGCCAACTACAGAAGAACTTCTTAGTGTATTAGTGGCTAAAGAGTGTAGGATGCTCCACACCAAGGCAAGAATGAGTTCATTGTCTTTGCAGGATGGAGATGAGAAATCCAGTTTCTCATTCAAGGGCAAAAAGAAGACCAATGGAAAGAAGAAGCATCCCAAGGAGGCCAAAGAAGAGGATGATGCATCAAGCTCAAAGGACAAGTCAAAGCAAAATTGCTTCTTTTGTGGAAAGAAGAGAAGTTATGCATCCAAATGCTACAAGAGGCTAAGAGCACAAGTGGAGGAGGACAAACAAGGAAACCTTGCAAAGGAGGAGGAGGAGGATGAAGTAGATGTATTCTTGATGGCATCTACATCCTCACCAACAAGCAATAGCAATTCAAGATTCAATTGGTGGATCGACAGTGGGGCTAGCTCTCACATGTCTTGTAAAAATGACTTTTTCTCAATCTTAAACTCTTTCGATGATGCTAAAAAGCTTGTCTTTACTGCAAATGATAAAGAGTGTAGGATAGATGGTGTTGGCACCATCTCTTTGTGTCTAGAATCCTCAAAATGCATGGATCTAGAAAATGTCTTTTATGTACTATCAATCACCAAGAATATACTTAGTGTTGGTCTATTTTTAGAAAGTGGTTTGGATGTCCACTTTAAGCATGGTGTTTGTTTCATCTTGAAGAATGATGTTTGCATTGTAGAGAGATTTAAACATGGAAGATTATTTAAGTTGGAAGCTAGTGTTGCGTTTGAAAGTGTGAGCTTGGCAAAGGATGAGATCACTCAAGAGGAGATCTTGTCAAAGTGTGATCTTGACTGCATTGAGGAGGAGCATCAAAAGGAGGAAGATTTTGAGGATCAGCCTCAAAGCATGAGAGTTCCAAGGAGGTCCTCAATGACAAAGGCTGAGTCATCAAATTGCATGCAAATTTTCCATTTAAGTGTGCATCTTGCAAGAATGGTGAGCATTGGAGCTACTATCTTTGAATACTTTTTGGAAAGTATTAGTAGACATGGAGTGACTTGTTGTTTATCTTTAAGATCTATGATCTTAAGTACTTTGTATGACAAGACAATGAAAATGGACGCTTTCAAATCCACATTTCTTGTTGAGAAAGCAATTTCATTGGATAACTATTTTTGTAATAGTTTAATAAGAGTCATAAAAGATGAAACATCATTTGTTTTGGAAATTCTTGTGTCCACATGCTTTGTGCATGATCATTCCAATGTAAGGACCAATGATTATCCTATTTCAATAATAGGAATAATGGTAGTGTTTTGCTCTTCAAATAGAGATTGTAGAATCTACTTGTTTTCCACCAAAGAAGTTGCCAATGGTCGAAATGTGATCTTTCAAGAGTGGAAGATTTGTAAATTTGAAGAAGCACCTTTGGATCAACACCTTATTCAATTCATTGATGGTTTGGAGTCAAGTCAAGTGGAGCAGCAAGCTCAAGACCCAAGGACTCCAAGAAGAACCTTGAGTATCAAGATGAAGCATCAAGGCTCAATCATATGGATCAAGCAAGGCAAGTTGTCTCTGGCAACATTATGTATGCACTTAATAGTTTAATTGATGTATCTTCAATTGCACAAAATGACTTGGAATCCATGGCTTGGCATGATGTATAGTTTTTGAAGTGTGCTATATGTATATAGGCACATTTGTGGAACATCCTTTAAGAGGTGGTGAAATATCCTTCATGGACATCATTTTCTATTGGAGTCTCAAAAGTTCCTTGTTTGTAGCCAAAGTTTTTAGACACTTCTAAAAGCATTCATTCATCTACTAGCAAGATATTTGTAAATAGATCAAGATAAATTTGAGGAGTGTGAAGAATTGCCAAAACTTGGCAAATCTAGCTTGATCAGAAACCATGTAGAATCACGTAAAATATTATTTGGAAGAATTTTGACTAGGGATTGGTCCAGCCAAAACGCCTTCTCGTTTTGAGAGTTTTTCATGCTCTCAGAGATGTGACAAGCGAGAAATCGTTTTCATCTTAGTGTTCACACAAATCCAAGGGTGGCTAGTGTGTTGTTGATTTGTAATGAATAGACAACCTGTGCGATGTTCTCATATGTAAACAATGGTTAGGATGAGGAGTCCATGAGTGTTTATCTCAACGACAACACAAAAGACATAACAACAAATGCTATCATTAGTAATTTTAAGGAGAGGATTCATCGAAACTTTGAATGGGTCATCAACCTTTGTACCGTCCCTTCAACAAAACTGAGTCACACCTAGATGAATGGAATGTATATTTTCTAGAACTATCTTTGAGGGACCAATAGTGACAAATTGTAATCAGATCCATATTTACACCACAGGAATATCCAAGCAAGTGAGTGTTCAACCAAAGGGGTCTAGTAATGTCATCACAGGATTTATTGAGTGTAGAGAGGAATGGATTGGGGAGAGTGGAATGTTCTAAAAGTTCAATAAAATCAATGATAACTATGAGACTAAATTAGAACAAGACCCACACCTTCTAGAGTTGTTGAGAATCTTAAACTATTCACTCAAGCCGAGGGAGAATCTTTGCAGTGCCACTGAATAACACCACATAGTGAGAGCATGAATGATGAACGTCGACCATGATGATATTGTCCTATACTTCACTTCACCGGACTCTATGTGACCATAATAGGACTTGATACTACAATACATGGGCTTTGAATTGGAGACTTAGCACTAGAAGTGGACAACGAGGGATTTCGGATAAGGGCTAGACTATACATCAAACTAAATCAGCAATGGGTATTCGTAACTACATGGACCTTACAATTGCAATCTGTTGAGCAAGCATTGACCCCAATAGACTTTCCATGACAAGTACGGCATTATGTGACCTTTCTCTGCCAGGAAATTTTTGTTTGATAGTGCGACAAGGGGCAATCTATTACTACTTCTATAGCCCTTATGTCTAGCATTTTCTCATCCCAGACGATAGATTGTTTCGAGTCAGATATAGAGCTGGTAGTACTTTAAGCGTGCATGAGCTAGCCGAAAATCTAAACTTAATATGTGTAGGCCTAACAATTATCCGATATACGAAGTTAGTGATACCCTGTCGGCCTCCTCCGATAGCTTCTACTGATGAAGATTTGATTGCCATTCTTAGATGTATTACCCAACCTTCAGAAGATACAACCCCAACTACAAAAGGGCCAACCTCTTGATGTTAGCAAAAAGTCCCGACAATCATAGAATTACTCAAAGAAGCACGTTATGAACGGAGTACACTTTGGACCATGCAGATTCAGTTTGGTTTTACGTGTTTTAGGGCCCGCCAATATAAATATCATAGCTTTTGACACCACAGCTCGAGAGATTCATATTGGAGAATCAATAGCCATATATCTCTCGGAATTTAACCCCATCACAGTAGAAAGGTATTTTGAATATAGTTAGCCTAAGGTGAGCTTTAAAATATCAAGGGTCTTAGGATGGTAGTATATGTTGACACTCTGATAGTTGGTATACAACTCTTCCCACACATGATTATGGTATAATTTTCCCTTTGCTTGAGGAAAGTGCTTTTCTCAAAGAGTTCCTAATACCGTTAGCCCCTTTCAAGTAAACTCTAAAAAACAACCCTCCCATCAATGTTTTTTAAAATAGATATAGGTTGTGATCATTCTACCGTTTTCTCACTTTTCTCTCAAAGTCTCCCACTTTTATGAACTCGGGCTAAGGAAATTTGGTGCTCTTAGTTGACATAGTGATACACCAAGGATAATCTTATTCAACTATATATCGAAGGAAAGATATGCAACTAAATGAATCTAAAGGAATGATCATTAAACAATGGGAAGTTATGAAACGACACATAGCTTAAAGAGAAGGCTAATCCTAAAAGATAATATTTTTGATGATTTAGATTGTTCGCACCTCATGAAAACATTGCAACCTTCCACATGCTCATTTCTCATTAGAACAAAGCCGTGTGACAAATGCTTTGCCGTAACTATCGAGTTTTTAGGAGAATAGAGAGAGTCTTAAGTCCTTTGAGTTTTTCCTGCTCTTCGCCTTCATACACTACTTGCTTGCTGAGTGCTTCTGTCCTTAATAGTTGATTGTCTCGCTTGTCGGATTTGGCATGTGTTTGGTTACTCCAATCAAACAATACTTCTAGCCTTGATATTGTCATAAGTGTTCAACAGTAAATTTGAAGCTGAAATTTGTCTTTAAACTCATCGGCTGCTTAATTGCTTCTGTAATTGAACTATCAATTTTTTTGAACTTAACTGTGATCATGACATTCGAAATCATTATTTCATTTTTACGAGGTCTACTGTCAAAGATTGATAGGTATTGTTAACAAGGTCAATTGTAGGCAAGTTTCCCATGATGGCATAGCTTTGGAAAAGGTTAGTAAAATCACTACATAAGCCATTCAAAACTATTTTCACAAGCTCACTCTCTTTAATAGGTTCACCAACATAAGCAAGCTCTTTTTTCAAATATTTTACTCTCAAAACAAATTGATGTCCACTCTCACTCCTCCCTTGGAAGCATTGAAGAACTTGATTCTTGAGGGAAAATAACCTTGAGGTATTCTTGGACTCATAGATCTTTTGAAGAGTCTCCCAAGCCTCTTGGGCTGAGGTACATGCTCCTACTTCTTTGAGCAAATCGTTTGCAACATTCATCTTAATACAATGAAGTGCAAGCTTGCACCTTCTCTTGTATTTAGTTGCTGCTTGTGGATGGATTGGCTCATCTTTCTCTCCATTCACAATATCCATCAAATCTTGCATGATAAGGATGGATTCCATTCTTAACTTCCAAATTGAATAGTTTGAAGAGTTCAATCTATCACTAGAATCCAAAAGATAGGCACTTATGGATGCCATCTTCAATGATAGGAGATAGATTAAAAAAAACAAGATAGATTGTGATCACTACTAGTTATCCCACTCTTTGGGACCTGAGATGAATCACTCTCTAATTTCTCAACAAGATCTAAGTTGATCTTGAGCTCTATCTTCTAGATCCAAACTAGATACAAACTTACTATAGATTTGATCAAAACTAGTCTCCTCCTTGATCTCGACTCACAAGAAGGGTGAATCCACCTATACTGAACCAAAAGCACTTTATAACACAAAAATGTCTTACAAATAAAGCCTCTTAAATTCAGGTTGAATAACATTGACATATTCAATCACAAACCTATCCAAAATCGAGTAGAATGGAAACACAATTTTCACTAGTTTTGCATTTCCAGATGAAAAATCATCAAAACACTTGATCTGAATCTAAAAGGTGTATTTTAGGACTTTAAGAAGCCTAAGAACAACCTAATTAAGCTCTCAAATGGCTGATCCAAACTTCTAAACAGTGGTGGCAATCAAATCCTTATGAAAATCTCTACTAGGAGACATGTACTCCAAGATTCAGTTCATAAGAACTTTCTAATTTGGTTTGGTTGAATCGAAATGGGTCAGTCTCGGTTCTTGAAGCTATAAATCAGCAAAACAATTTCCCTTTGATCTATTATCCCTCAAATGAAACCAAATTTGAAGGTACAATCACTAGATTAGCAACTAGTAACAAGGACAAAGCCAATACTACTCAAATCTAGGATCTAAGCTTGAGAAAATCAAATCTAAAGCTCACTTTTGATTAGGCTCTGATACCATGAAAAAAATTTTACAGCAAAATTAATCTTAATCAATCCTAAAAATGATGGAGGAAGCACAAATCAAAGATTTAGATTCAAACTATGAGCTAGAATCAAGACTAGTTACCAAAACTAGCAAATTTGGCATTTAACTCCACATTAGGCACATAGATTTGATCAAATGAACCAAAGTAAAGTACAACAAGCTTCTCAGAACTATAAACAGGTTCATTACCTTCCAAAGCAAGAAATTAATGCATAATAACACTCACATCCAATAGCTAGAACTCGCCACCAAAAGACATTGATGATAGAAGTGGAAAAACTCAATTTTTCTTGATATTTGGATGGAAATCCCATCATACATTTATACTTTTCAAGCTCGGATCTGAGCATATTAGGGCACCTCCGAACTTATCATACCCTAACCCTAACATCTACCCTAGTAGGTCATTGGATCCACCCTAACTTGGGGTCAAGATCTCGAGATCCAAAAACAATGTAAAACATGTTATTTTTAGATCCTAGAATTTCTCTAGCCTATCCAAACACAGTTTTGCCTCATTTCAAAGATGCTATCACAATGTAATATGAGGAATGAACTTATTGGAAAGCATCCTATGTGATTTGGCATGTGTGGCATCTATTTACATGGCCATCTTGCCAATTACAATGCATGTGACCAAAATTGGTCAAGCTAGAATTGTGAGATTCAATATCGATAACATGTCCTTCAACAATATCCACATGAGATGTAGATTCCTCTTCATCCACGATAAGATCTACTAATGTCGTGCAAAAGTTCTTGACCAATGAAAAATCCATGACATTATTCTCATCCTTACCATCATGTCTTCCCCTAGCATAATAATGCAATACAACATTCCAATTCATTGCCATCGGGTCTTGGACATAAAACACTTGTTGCACATGCTCAGGCATAAGAAATGGCTGATTTTCCATGCTAGCTTGTCGGAGTGTTTTTGTTACATCTATCAAGCAAAAACCACTGTTGTCCATCCTCATGCTTGCATGCTTTCCGACTATTTGGTTTCACCCATTCACCGTAAAGAAGAATAACTGAATTGAAACCATATTCAATTTCCAAAATTTTGCAAATCCATCCAAAATCATGAAGATTGGTTGAAATAGGATTTCTATCTCTCACACTACTGTGGCTCCAAGTTCTAAAGCATGCTGTAATACCACTATCTTGAGTTACTTTACTCAAAATTTCATCCCTAGTACGAAAATGATAGCCATTCACCTAGAGTCCTGAATATGATGTTGCACGGTGCTTTGGTCCTGTTGCCAAATCAATCAACATGGAATCCAGCATCTTGCCTGCTTCATGGAGTTCATTTACCTAGAAAAGAGAAAGTAGTTAATTATATTTTCCATGACAGAGTGAAAATAAATGAAATGTTAGAACTTTGAAATATCATGTTGAGAACATAAAGTAGAAAAAACCTTTTTCAAGAGCCATTTCGAAAAATCATTTGCATTGTAATCGAAGTTGATGGCACCTTTAGTCCTTTTCTTTTGCAACATAGCCATATCTTTTACAAATTTTTTGTTAATATAACAAACATACTATATGTTGAATTTCACACGTGTGGACTATCCACTACATGTACTTGTGATCTCCTAAGGTGTGTAGATGCACCAAGATCAAGACTAGATTGAGATTCAAGATCAATTTTGAATCCTATGGCAAAAACACACTACTACATGCATTCAATCACTTCCAACTCTCACTCACACCTGTGGGAAGTATTCAAAAAATAATCTAAGTAAAAACAAGCTGCTCTCCTCGGGTAGAGAGAGAAAAATGCATCATGAGCTCTCGGGTAGAGAGAGAAAGCTAGAAATCCAATAACTCACAAAATCCATGAAATCACCAAATCAATTAGCTTCAAAATGAGGAGTACAATGATACTAGTAGGTCCACGAGCTATCACTATGCTTAACTATGATTGGACCATATTTTGTCACCTCTTGATCCTATTGGATCATTGATCCATGCACCTCTTAATTCTATTGGACTATATTCAAGCACATCTCAATTTCCTATTGGACCTCACAAGGTTCCACCTCTAAATCCTATTGGACCTCTTGGAATTCATCAAACAAAAATTTTACACTTGTCTACACTCTAATTGGCAAGTGTTTAGCCTCTTACTCTATTTTGGCTCAATAGTGGCATTACAAGTGGAAATGCATAATTTGCCATCTATGCCAAATTTATTCCTATCAACATCCTACACCTAGATGCTTGATGTAAAAAACATAAGACCCCTATATCTAACATAGATAATCTTTTTCAATTCTTCACACTCCTCCTAAAAAATTATCTATGAAGATTTGAGCATTGATCTTGATATAACTCCAAGATTAGATCTATGCTTGATGAAAGCACTTTTGCTCAAAGGCTTGGTGAGTAGATCGGCAATACAAGAGGACGAGTTGACATGCTCCAAATAGATTTCTCCTCCAATAAGCTTTTCTCTCACAAAATGGTGTGCCACTTCTATGTGCTTGCTTCTTGCATGAAATATGGGATTATTGGCAAGAGCTTGGGCCGAGATGTTATCACACTTGATCATTGGTAGATCATCCTCCTTGATGCACTTTAGTTCCATTAATAACCTCTTGATCCAAAGCACTTCTTTGGTAGTTGTAGTGAGTGCTTTGTACTCGGCCTCACATGAAGAGAGAGATATAGTATCTTGCTTTTTGGAAAGCCAAGATATTAGATTGCCTCCAAGAAAGATAGTGTATGCACTAATAGACTTTCGATCCATCTTGTCACTTGCAAAGTCCGAATCCGAGTAGCCAATAATGGATAGATCTTCACTTTTATAGAGTAGACCATAATCATAAGATGAAGATACATATCAGAATCCTCTTGGCCATCTTCCAATGATGGATCTAAGGATCTTGCATAAATTGACTCAATTTGTGCACACAAAAACTAAGATCGGGCCTAGTAATGGTAAGCCAAATCAAGGAGCCTACAAGACTCCTAAAAAGTGTGATGTCCTCAAAGGATCTTTCATCACCTTTATTAGGATCTTTTACAATTTGCTCCATTGGAGTATCTATGCTCTTAGAATTTTCCATATGGAATTTTTTCAACATAGAGTGAGCATATCTAGATTGGCATATAAAGACATGATTTTCATAAAAATCAATTTCTAGGCCTAGGATGTAATGTATCTCTCCTAGATCTTGCATTTTAAACTCACATCCAAGTGCTAGCTTGGTTTCATCAACTAGCTTGATACAACTTCCACAAAGAATAATGTCATCAACATAAATTAGAAGAATGACAATATTGCTATCAACAAACTTTAGATACATGGAAGGATCATAGTCACTAAGAGTAAATCCTAGTGAGATAAGAAAAGAGTTAAGTCTTGAATACCATGATCTTGGTGCTTGATTGAGTCCATAAAGACTTTTGAAGAGCAAGCACACTTTGGACTCATCCTTGATGAATCCTTGAGGTTGTTCCATATAGATCTCCTCCTCAAGATAACCATTTAGAAAAGCATTGGATACATCTAATTGGAACACCTTCCACTTGAAAAAGCAAGCAAGAGAAATAAGAATTCTTATTGTCACCATCTTTGCAACGGGTGCAAAGGTCTCCTCATAATCAAGACCATGGATTTGAGCAAATCCTTTGGCACATAATCTTGCTTTATGCTTGTTGATGGTGCCATCATGATTGAACTTGATCCGAAATACCCACTTGCAACCAATCACATGCTTGTTGGATGGAGGATCCACAAGCTCCCAAGTATTGTTGGTGATCAATGCATCATACTCTTGCTTCATGGCATCATACCACTCCTTGGTATTGAGTGCCTCTTGTACATTCTTTGGCTCTTCATGAGAGACATAAAAAACATAATTAGTGGAATCAAGATCCACTTGTTTGCCTTTGTCAACATATGAGAGCCTCTTAGGCTCGGATCTATCTCTCATGGATCTTCTTGGTGAAAAAATCTGAGGAGAGTCTTCTTCAAATCTCGACCCCATCACATTATGATTGTCTTCAAAATCAATAATTGATGATGCGTCCATAGATTTCTTGATCTCGGCCTCTTCAAATGATGAGTGTTGATCTTCATGAAAGACAACATCTCTACTTTCAATAACTTGAGAAGTAGAGAGTATAAAGACTCTATAGGCCTTCTTGGTGGATGAGTATCCAACCATGATCCCTTTGCATGCACTAGGATCTTCCTTCTTCCTTGTTTCCAAGGGAATATGGACAAAGCATAAGCATCCAAAAACTCTAAGGTGATCAACCTTAGGCTTCTTCAAAAATAAGATTTCATATGGTGACTTTCCTCCAAGAGCTATACGTGGGAGCCTATTGCAAAGATAATTTGCACATCTCCCCAAAAATCTTTGGGCAAAGATGCCTCAATTCTCATAGATTTTGCACATTCACATAGAGATCTATTCTTTCTCTCGGCCACTCCATTTTGAGATGGAGAGTAGGCACAAGAAAACTCTTTTTTAATGCCTTCAAGCTCACAAAAATCTTGAGATTTATTGGAGATATATTCACCACCTCCATCACTTCTAAGAGCTTTAATCTTGAATGAGAATTGCTTCTCTACATAAGCTTTGAAAATAAGGAAATGATCAAACACCATAGATTTTGAAGCAAGAAGATATATCCAAGTGAATCTTGTGTACTCATCAATGAAAGTAACAAAACAAGTGGCTCCTCCCTTGCTTGTAGTTGATGAGAAATGCACATCCGAGTGGATTAACTCCAAAGGATGCTTGCTTTTGATAGAAGATCTTGTAAATGGCTTTTTGTGAGATTTAGCAATAGCACAAGCCTCACAAGGCTTGATCTTCTTGGAGAATGACTTTGGCAAGCCAATAGCTTTGGATTCTTTGATCACAGAGAGCATGGATTTGTAGTTGGGATGTCCCAACCTCCTATGCCATAATTCCTCCATAGAGAGCTTGTTCACAAGAGCAACATTACAAGCATTCACATACTCATTTGGATCTAGTTTATAGATGCCACCAAATCTAGATCCTAATGCAAGTATCTCATCATTCTTCTTGATAGTGCAAGTATCAACATTGAATTTTACATCAAGGCCATTATCAAGCAATTGGCCAACACTAATAAGATTCTTGGTAAGCTTAGGTACATAAAGAACTCTAAAGAGAGAAAGAACTTTAGAGGATGCAAGCTTCAAGGGAATGTTCCCTATGCCTTCAATAGGACATTCAAAATCATTTGCAGTGTATATTGATTTCTTCACTCCATCATAAGGTGCAATAGAAGAGAAAGAGTCCTTGGAGCTACACATATGTGAAGAGGCTCCACTATCAATATACCATAGGCCGTCCTTCTTGAAAGGAGTAGATGAGAAACTAGAGATCATAAGAGATCCCTCTCCATCACTTGCAATAGTGTCTTCCTTCTCATTGGTAATATTGGCTTGCTTGAGTTGATTCTTCTTTTTGAAGCAATTGGTGGCATAATGACCTTTCTTGCCACAATAAAAGCACTTGATCTTCTTCTTCTTGAGCTTGGATGATGAAGCATTAGAGGAATCATCTTCCTCCTCATCTTTGTCTTTGGATTTGACTTTGTCCTTGCTTGAGGATTGTTGATGTTGGTTCTTGCTCCTCCCTTTGTGCTTATCCTTGGCAAAGAGAGCTTTGGCATCATTATGAGTGAGAGAAAGCTTGTCCATCCTAAAGAGCTTGTACTCTTGTCTTGATTCTTCTGAAATTAGCACACTTTGGAGAGCCTCCAAACTTGGTAGCTCCTACAGAAACTAGACAAAAATAGCTTCAAAACAAGCTATCAAGCAAGATAAATGGATCAAACATGAGAGAGAACTTCCAAACTGAAATTGGATGTTCCTCACACGTGTCTGAGCACCTGATTCCATACAGTACCAGGTCAGACCCAATCAATGTCCTTTTGATCTCTTTTGATCCAAGATTGAACAAGATAGCTAGGAAAATGGGCCTTGACAACTTCTAGATCAAGATTGATGAAAATTTTTTCACTTAGAAATGAGGAGTACAATGATACTAGTAGGTCCACGAGCTATCACTATGCTTAACTATGATTGGACCATATTTTGTCACCTCTTGATCCTATTGGATCATTGATCCAGGCACCTCTTATTCTATTGGACTATATTCAAGCACACCTCAATTTCCTATTGGACCTCACAAGGTTCCACCTCTAAATCCTATTGGACCTCTTGGAATTCATCAAACAAAAACTTTACACTTGTCTACACTCTAATTGGCAAGTGTTTAGCCTCTTACTCTATTTTGGCTCAATAGTGGCATTACAAGTGGAAATGCATAATTTGCCATCTATGCCAAATTTATTCCTATGAACATCCTACACCTAGATGCTTGATGTAAAAAACATAAGACCCCTATATCTAACATAGATAATCTTTTTCAATTCTTCACACTATATGATTTCTTTCAATGATTTCTAAAAAAGACAAGGTAAAGAATGAAAACTTATATTATTGCAAAATATGGTGGTCAATTAGCTAGTTGATTACCTCTTCCATTCTTTGATGACTATTGAGTTGTACAAGATACATACATGAGCTTGATGATGCATTATTGCATCAAGATAAAATATTGTGCCTTTTCCTTCAGGAACCACACTGTTCATTCGTGGATCTTCTTCTCCATCCCATACTCTACGAGAAGTACATAGGCTTGGATGTATTCTATATAAAAACCAAGTGCCTCTTCAATTGCATAAGTTGCCACCATACAACCCTCCAGCCTTGCTAAAATTTTCACATATTGTTTTAAAGGTTTCATGATTCTTTCGAATGGACACATCCATCGCAAACTAACAGGCCCACAAACTGGCCTAATTTTAAAAGTCTATGTTGGATAGGAACATATATTTTAAGCATGAGTGTGAAGATTAGTAAAATTATATCTTCCTATCGCGAGTTTTGGGGCCATGCCTATTTCCATTGTATATTTTATTGTACATAAAGGTATGTGAATTGAGCACATAACCTTCTAGAATAGGTCGAGTTTGAGTTAGGTAGGTTCAATCTTGATGTCATGCAAAAGTTTAAATTACATGCAAATTCGTTCAGAGTGCATGCAACATGCAAAGTAGTTTTCATGATCTACACATGTCTAGGCAATTTTGAAAGCTGACATGCAGTACATGCAATATCCATGCATGCAGTTTTACACTGGATCCTTGGTAGTTGAGTTAACTAAGTAAAGTGGAATTTCAATGCAACTCCACTGTAGGAATTCGAGCCTCTTTGATGTAGGGAAACTTTGGCATGTTTTGCCATATTGTGAATATTGAGATTTTGGTGTTTTGAGCTCATTCTCTCTCTTTTTGAGTTTTATATGTTGATTTTCTCTCTCTACCCAAGAGCAGGCTGTTTTCTCCATAGTGAGCACTTAGAATAATTTCTGATATCCATTCTCATAGTAAGAAGTTAGGTTTTTCAGTTTGATGTATGCCATTGTGCTCTTGCCTTAGATTTTTCAAGTAATCTGTTCATTGATCAACCTTGTGCAGTCACAACACCTCATAAAGATCTTGTAAGGTGTGTGGTGAAGTTCACACGTGCTAAAAACTTCACACATAAGAGCTAGACAAATATCAGTCACATTTTCATTCTCGTTGTTGCCTAGTATGTCAAAAGCATGTGTAACTAAAGGTTGATTGCAGTAAGAGCATGAATCAAGAAGACAAACATGGCTTTTAAATAGTTAATTTGATACAGTAATCATTGGAGCTTGGTAATAATTGAGATGACTTCTTTCATAGCGGTCCACATGCATTCAAAATGTGGACTGCGTTCCACAATCAAAAGGTTTTGTTCTTGTATTTGTTTATTTATTTTTTCATTTTTAACATTCTAAAATAAACAAATATGTATTCCCAATGGACATGTTTGTACATTATGTAAGGGTAAGTTTCGTTTACTTGAATTGCAGGCCAATAGAAAATGTACTGTGGCACAGTGCTCATCCAGAGAAAGAAAAACTGGCCAAGCTGACTTTTTAAATGCAATGTGCACTTATGAATTTCCTCTCCGTTTGATCTCCAGCAAAGTCCAAATCTGAAAATCCAAACAAGTTAGGTGATGATCCCTCATACAATATGCCAAAATCTTGAGTTTCCATGATGTATCTCAAAACTCTTTTTCCTACCTTCCAATGCTCCTCACTAGGATCTTGAATAAATTGGCTTAATCTACCAACACAATAGCTTAGATCTGGTCTTGTGATGGTTAGATATATAAGTGAGCAAACTAGCTTTCTATAGAGAGTAATGTTCTCAAAGGATCTTTCATTACCTCTTATAGTTAGCTTTACATTTGGCTCCATAGGTATATCACAAGGCTTTGCATCTACCATACTCTTGACAAATGAAAGTAGATTGAGAAGATCTAATCACTTCTATTCCTAAAATGTAATGCAATTGACCAAGATCATGCACCTCAAACTCCTTGAGAGCACTCTTGATATCATCAACATCTTGATTGTTTCTGCCACTCAGGATGATATCATCCACATAGACTAGCAAGATCGTAACATCATTTCCAACAAATCCAAGATATGATAAATGATCATACTCACTCATAACAAACCTCTGAGAGAGTAAAAATGTGTTAATCTTGGCATACCAACTCCTTGGTGCTTGCCTTAGACCATACAAACTCTTTTGTAGAAGACACACATGATTTGGCTTTGTCGATGAAATGTAGCTCTTGGGTTGCTCCATGTACACTTCCTCCTCAAGATCATCATTCAAGAATGCATTTGTAATGTCCATTTGGCATAGGTCCCATCCAAAAAGAGTAGCAAGAGAGATGATGTCTCGAATGCTTACCATCTTTGCCAAAAGTGCAAAGGTCTCATCATAGTCAATTCCATGTTCTTGTGCATATCCCTTGGCCACCAACCTTGCATTATGCTTATTGATAGATGCATCTTGGTTAGTCTTCTTCTTGAAGATCCATTTGCATCCAACAGTTTTCTTGTCCTTAGGTAACTCCACCAATCTCCCATGTATTGTCCTTCATGAGAGCTTGATACTCAAGATCCATTGTTTGGATCCACGCCTCTTTGTTCCTTGCTTCATCTACACATGTAGGTTCATCAAAAGAGGTTAGGAAAGCAAATTTTGTTCCAACAAGTACTTGCTTACATTTCTCATCATATGTGAGCCTTGAAGGTGTTTTCCTTTCCCTTGATGTTCTCCTTGGCTTTTAACTTGATGAAGGTCCTTCACAATCACCATCTAAAGTACGATCCATAACATCAACATCAAGATTGTTAGATCCATCCACACCATAATTACTTGAAGACACTTTTGGAATGTTCCCCTCATAAAAATTGACATCTCTACCAATAATCACCTTTATTAGTAGTAGGAATGTAAACCTTTTAGGCTTTCCTCACATCACTATATCCAACAAATATACTTGACACTCGGCCTCCTCTTGAATATCATTTCAAAAGGTTTCCTTCCATCCAATACCTATTGCATAGAAAGTTAGCACACAACAAGGCTTGATCCCAAAATGGTTTAGGAAGATTTGCACTTAACCTCAGAGCTTTGGCACCTCACATAAGGTCCTATTCTTCCTCTCGGCCACTCCATTTTGTTGAGGTGTCCTTGGAGCTGTGTGCTCCCTCTTGATCCCACGCTCATCACAAAAGGCTCTAAACTTCGTTGAGATATACTCACCACCATTGTCACTCCTCAAGCACTTGATCTTTGTGGAAAATTGGTTCTCCCTTGCAATTTTAAACTTCAAAAAGACATCATACACTTCATCTTTTCTCTTTAATAGATATACCCAACAATATTTACTAAAATCATCAATGAAAGCTACATACATCTTATCTCCACTAGTGCTAATTGTAGTAATTCCATGAATATCCAAATGTACAACTTGAAAAGGCTTTGTAGATCTAGATGTAGATCTAGTATAAGGTAGTTTTGTGACTTTTACAAAGCACAAGACTCACAAACATGATTGATGTTAGTTAAGAAACTTGTAAGGCCAATCACAAGTTGATTTCTAGCCATTACCTTCAATGCTTTGAAATTGAGATGCCCCATCCTCTTATGTCAAACCTCTTGCATGGATATTTGCTCACTTGCCACACATCCAACTTGGTTAGCAATAACACAAGCATCTAGTTTGAACAACTTCCCTTGTCTTTTACGTTTTGCAATCAAGACATCCTTTCTTTTGATCATACAAGAATCTCCATCAAACTCCACTTTAAGATCCTTGCTTAGCAATTGACTCACACGAAGTAGGTTCTTAGTAATGGATGGAATGAACAAAACATCCTTCAACTGAACATTTCTATATGTAGAGAGAGAAATAAGAATTGTGCCAATCTCTTTAATTGCACACTCGCCATCATTGGCCGTGTAGATCACCCTCTCGTCATCTCCATATGCCAACAAAGAAGTGAAATACTCCTTGTGAAAAGTCATGTGTGAGCTTGCTCCACTATCAATCCACCATGGATAAATATCTCCAACAATAGAACTAAAACATGAAGACATCACAAAAGCATCTTCATTTGTGTTTTGAACATCAACACCATCCTCATCAAGAGTTAGATTACCTTGCTTGTCTCCTTGATCTCTCCTCAAGTTTTTGTATAAATCACTAACAAAGTGACCTTTGATGCCACAATAGAAGCATTTCAATTTTGACCTATCTTTCTTCTTACCAAAAGAATAAGACCCACCATGATATTGTGCTTTAGACCGCTTGCCCTTACCTTTGCCCTTGAACTTGTCTTTGATGAACATTGCCTCCTCACCATCTTGAGATGTTGTTGTAGATCCACCTCTTGCTTGAAGCCTATATTCCTCATTGATCAAGATCTCTTGAAGATCCACCAAACTTGGCAAAATTTTTTGAATAGTAAGGCTTTGTACAATGTTAGCATGAGAACAAACCATTAAGCCTTAACTTGAACAAGCTCTCCTTCCTTAATGCTCTCCTCAAAGCAAGCTAACTCATCACTTAAAGCCTTCACTCTTAAAACAAAAGAATTAGGACTCTCTTCTTTCTTTTGTGTGCTTTGAAAGATTTGTCTTTGTAGAGTCAACACTCTAGAAGTAGATTTGGATTCATAAATCTTCTCCATAGCTTCCCAAGCCTCTCGAGATGAATTGCACTTACCAATCTCCTTGAGTAGCTCATTGGTAATATACATCTTGATCATGTGTGGAGCTTTCTTTGTTATCTTGTCATACCAAGGGTCTCCCTTCCAACACTACAACAATATCCATCAACTCATGCATTTCAAGAAGTAATTCCATTCTCACCTTCCATGTAGAGTAGTTGGATGAGGTAAGCTTATCATTGCCTTCCAACACAACTAGAAAAATACGTGTTTATCCACGTAGAGTATCCACACGACATGTGACACTTAGTCGATTTTCCGAAATTTTATTTGCGTGGAACATCCACACGTGGATTATCCATGCCAAAAAAATTTTGAACACGTCTCCGCCCAGTCCACCAGTGTTTTCCTAACACGGCATCGAAAAAATTATGCGCATGGATTATCCATGCGTGGATTATCCACGCCGAATTGAATTTTGAAAATTCTGGCAACTGTTTGGGAGGGAAGCTTGGCGGCGCCGGAAGGCAATTTTCGTGTGGATAATCTATGCGTGGATTATCCACACAAATTTTAATTTGTACAACAACTTCACCGGACCGGACCGGACGTTCGTGGCTTTTGCATGGATTATCCACGCAATTTTTTTTTTTTGGCATATTAATAATGACATGAAATTAGTTAAATAAAGATATTTTTAAAGTGAATTATATTATGATGAGGTTATATATATATATATATATATATATATATATATATATATATATATATATATATATATATATATTTATATATATTTCTAAAGTGAAAATATTATGATGAGGTTTTTTTTTTTTTTGCATGTTGATAATGAAATGGAATTAGTTAAATAAATATTTTTCTAAAGTAAATTATATCATAATGTTCCTAGATGATTGGGATTTTTGATGAGGTTGGCCACCTACTTTTGTAAGACAACTGACTCAAGCTACCAAGAGGGTAATTATGCATGATCTAAGGCTTTGATAGCCAGGGGTTTAGGGTCTACCTAATGGCACTCGACCTAATCTCATATCCGAGATCATTTGATATGGAGTGAGAGTCCAATTCGCCCTACAACAAAGAGTTCTCAGGTTCGATACATAATTGTAGCTATAGACTACCTCACCAAGTGGGTCGAAGCCAAGGCAGTAAGAGTAGCTGATGCTAGGACCACTACCAAGTTCCTTTATGAAAATATCATTGTGCACTTTGGATGCCCGATAGAGCTAGTCAACGATCGTGGAAGTCATTTCATCAATGAGACCATCAAGGTTCTGTTGGAGAAATTCTTCATGATCCACAAAACCAGTACGCCTTATTATCCTCGTGGTAATGGACAAGCAGAATGATCCAATAATATCCTATGTGGCGTGCTCACGAAAATAGTTGAAGCTAGTAGATTAGATTCGAAACACAAGTTGCATGCTGCATTGTGGGCATTTAGGACAGCATATAAAGGAAGCACTGATCAAACACCCTTATGGTCAGGACACTATGATGCCAGTAGAGTTTTTAGTTCCTTCATTAAGGATTGCCACCACGCAACGTCTTAATGAGTCCAAATCTCTATAACTACGCCACGAAGTTGTGCATAAACTTTGTGAGACACGCTTACTAGTTGTGCATGCACTGTCAGCTGAAAAGGAAATACGCAGTTGCACAAATATAGTAAGAGAGATCCAGGTTGGTGATGGCACATTACGAAAAGCTAATCTACTAAAAGTATCCATCAAAACTTCCAGAGAACTACCAACAGTCAAATCAAAGAAAAGTTAAAATCAGAAAATCTCGAGATCTCGTCAAATAACAAACTGAAAGAGCACTTTTTTCATGATTTTTTGAGATCCCCTAAGAGGTAGCTCTTGAAACTTGGATAGTCACTAGATCTGACCCAGATGCATCCATGAAAATCTCTGCAAGAGTTCTTGATGGAGTAATCACCATTTTTTAGTGTGTGCGAAGGTTCCCAGAAGCTGAATTTTCAGAACCCTCGCAGAGCATCAAGATTATCTTATCAACCCTCGCAAGGTGTCTAAATGGAATCAGAGCAGTGAAATTAGCCTTCCTACATGGTCTGATCTTGAAAATCCAATCATAGGAACAAGTTGTGTGAGATATCACTTCCTACGAGAGTTGAACCCTCGTAGACAGCCTGAACCCTAGCAAAACCTTCGCATAGTAGTCAAATCACCTTCTGAACTCTCGCAGACTTCTCTGAGGTCTTAGAATTTTGTGAGCAAGGTGCTTGCCAAAATTTGGATGGAACTGAGCAAGGGAAAGTGGATTTAACCTAATACGCACTCTAAATTCCACTATATAAGGGCTGAATTCGAGTCATTTGTCACCTTTGCTAGCGAAGCTCTGTCGAAATTTACACTGAAATTACCAAGTTCTCCGTTTGCGACCAAACTTCCTACCAGCTATCATCTGCTCATATTGAACACCAATCTATGCTCTGAACCACAATACTTGTCATCCAACACTCGTAATTCACAATTTTTGTCATTTCCACACCTTTTTATCTTTTGCACAGTTTTTCCTACTTTTTTGACCTCTAATCATCACTGCTAACATGGCCTCCTCATCCTCTAAAGACACTGGCACCAAACAGCTGATCCAGCGTGAAATCCCCAAGGCCACACAGATTTGGCCTTACCCTCTGATGCTTTGATTGAACCATGGCTGCAGACAGCCAACCCACTTCTAGAGGCAATGAGTTTTTACCCGGCGCTTTCCATTTTGAGATTAACATGGGCCTCACCCTTCACGCTTACGCCTCCTGGGACGAGGAAAAGGCTCGCTTCCACTTTTTGTACCAAGGTACCACGTACAAGGTCAGGATTAACGCAGACTCAATGGTCACCATTGGCATTATGTCTGGTGATCGTCAACCCATCTCCCATCGCCACACCAAAACTCTGATCAAACCGTTCGTCACCCAAACCGCACCAGAAATCCCAATCCAGACTAACAATGGTTACCTGATAGATGCTATCACGGAACCCGTCATTCAAGTGGTTGCACAACTGTTGAATAACTTTCTGGTTATTTCAACATTTCGCAAGGACAGAATTTAGTCTAAGCTGATGAGTCAGATAGTGAAGTCCTTTCTGGAATTCTCTGGCCTCTCAGTTGTGCCATACGACTGGCATATCTTCCTTATTAGTGAACTAACCAACTCCATCAAACCCAACAACCGTGAGCGTATCGCAGTAGGCCCCCTATTGTATAACTTTTTTGTGCACTTCTCAAGGCGAAAGTGCGTGGTTTCCAACGCTCATCCCTTTTGTCCACCCAAGTGCCACACACTAACCTTTATTTGCCATCCCAAACATCCACCTCCTCCCAACCTGTAGTTATTAACACAATGGCTAGCAAATGAATGTGTTTTACTGCCTCTACATCCTCATCTCCACCTGCTACCCGAAGACATGCCTCCACTACCGCACTAACCACCGTCACTTCTTCTTCCGTACAACCCCCTACTCTGATCTCTATTGTCTGTCGCAGCATACCAACAGCAAAATGATTGATATTTGTAGTATAAACGGGTATCGTTCCTACTAGAGAGCAATAAAAAGGCTAATACTATCATTATTAGTGCAAAACCAGAAATAACTAAGAATGAATGGAGTGGAGAGGAGAAGTGATTGCTGGTCATCAACAGATGTTTCCACAAGGGGCTGCAAGTACAACCGTATAAAGAAAACAAACACTTAGGAGAAAAATATTGAATACTTCATTATGGTTTTCATATTCAAATGGGAGTGAACTCAAGAAAGCAAATACTTCGGCAAAAGGGAAAGCCACACAATGTTTCCGTTATCTTGACGGTAGCTTATCATGAATCTAACTCCTATGATCTACGCAAATCACAAGATTGAAGGCTAGAGGCACTTCACTAATCAATTCCAGTCCAAGTCACTGTGTATAGGCACAAACAATACAGTGCTATAAACTTTCTATTACCAAAATGAATCACCATGAAAAGCACAGAAGGTATTCACAATAGAAATAAGTTGTGTGATTCAGAACACTCAGATTTACATTATCTATATTCACCATTTGCAGAGTACAAAGATATGTTCATTACAGTCTAGACACTGCAAAGAAGAGGGGTCGCTACACCTCTATACAAGAATCTGAGAACACAAAGGTTCTAAACTTGTAGATGAATAGCAAAAGCAGTAAATCTACATTAAAGCACCAACAGAACTTCTGAGCCTCTGTTCTACATTGTGTCTGAATGAATTACAATGGCATAAAAATTGGCATAATTTAGCTAGAGAGATCCGTGCTAGAGAGAAGAGGGCTCTGCAACTGCTTCAAGAATGAGAGCAAATCAGTATTTGACATCTGGAACAGGGCTTTCACAAGCCAATAGCATACTGCCATAGTAGGATCAACAGTTAGAAAGCAGGGTTGAGCAACCAAATCTGCCTCTGGAACTGCCGTGTAGAAGATGCGATGGCTTCCAAGAGGTCTACAAGCTGCCATTGGAGAGATGTAGAGACTGCCATAGGAAGTGCCATGGTGGCTTGCCGCCTTATGACCTGTGTGGAGAGATGAATGGAAGCATCTGGGTCACTAAAAATGCGTTGAAGGCTGCCGCTTAGAACACTGCCCTAATTGCAACTACTGCTTGCTGATGAAGAGTGATGGTGGGCTGGAAAATCGTCTTCAGATCTACATATGGGACAACGAAGCCCATCCTAGGAAATCCCGAATAGTGCAAAATGTGCGACAATTGCCTCAAAAAATGCGATGGTGGGAGGCTTTGGCTACGTGGAGGTGCTTCGAGGTAGGCACTAAAGAATGAACGAGGTTCCGAAAATCCCGAATAGAAATGTGCAACAATGGCCCTTCAAATTTGTAGTGCCTTGCCTTTGAAAATAGCAGTTTGCCCTTAGGAAATGCGAAGATGGTGGGTTATAGTCAGCCGCTAAAACTGCCATTGAAACTTGACTCTCACACAAAGCCGAATAATGCGAGAATGCCACTGGGCTTTAGAATATGACTATAACCTTAAGAACAGCTTGACAAAGGTTCGTGCCTTCTTAAACCAATGACTTTTATAACTTAAAAGAGCAACGACTAGGCACAGCCATATGCCAAATTCATAAGTAGTAAAAGGGCCGCCTTAATGCCACAAAACAAAACAAATTTAAGTCGTACCCCACTGAATGCAACTTATGATTAGGCTATACACAACGGCAAAGCAAAGGCTTAAGATTTAGCAATAAAAAGCCAAAATCATTAACAAATTGTTGAAACCAGGTCACCACATGATCCCCTCCTCAAGTGTGTAGCGGCTTGCAAACACTGAGAATAGGAACCAGTGTCGAAGCTTTGAAGAGAATCTGACTTGCCACAATCTGCAGCCTTGGACAAGCCAAAGCATTGATTGTACAGGTTTTAACAAATAAAACTTCAGCATATATTACTTCCAAAAGTCAACACCTTTCGACATGGTTATGAGTAGATGTAAATTGGAAAATCAGCTGTAAAAGCTTGGCTCTACATCATAAAAATTATGTGATTTCAGACAACAGCACCGACAAGTTGTTAAGTATGAACAGAGCATAGAAAGATCAGCATTTGTCAGCCACAGCCTTTAGACAACATTGGCACATCTGGACAGCATTAAATCCTTAAAATAGGCTTTTATTTTAGCTTGAAGATCTTGTAAAAAATTGAAACTAAGCAAAACAGAGAAAGAAAAATAAAAATCCGATCTGGAAAATCATAGATACAGGTTTGCTTACGGACAACCAGAATCTTATTGACATGACGAAGAATCTTCTGACTATAACATTACAAAAACTTAACACATTTTACAAACTGTAAATAATTTTAGGAACTCTACAGAAAATCCAAAATAGAAAATCGAAAGTGAAATGACGAGTCAAAGTGGGCGAAACTCAGATTTCACTATTCCTCTTCTGAAATGCTTGAAGAACCAGAACAGTAACCTGTGAATCTGAAAAATACAAACAAAAATCAGAATAATGATAGAATATCTTATTTGGCATTGCTCCCCGGCAACGATGCCAAAATTGGTATATGTAGCGACATACCAACAACAAAATGATTGATATTTGTAGTATAAACGGGTATCGTTCCTACTAGAGAGCAATAAAAGGCTAATACTATCATTATTAGTGCAAAACCAGAAATAACAAAGAATGAATGGAGTGGAGAGGAGAAGTGATTGCAAACTGGTCATCAACAGATGTTTCCACAAGGGGCTGCCAGTACAACCGTATAAAGAAAACAAACACCTAGGATAAAAATACTGAATACTTCATTATGGTTTTCAGATTCAAATGGGAGTGAACTCAAGAAAGCAAATACTTCGACAAAATGTTGCAAAACAATCCTCAAAAGTATGAACAACAATGTAGGGCCACTGCCGAGAAGCTCTTAAAACATGGCCAAAGTCACTTGGGATCGGGAGGAAGGGGCAATCTAGAGGCCCAATTTGTAAGTGCAATATTTTTTACTATGATTATATATCTGTAGTGAGATTGTTAATGTTTTTTTATTGCTAAACTATATTGTATTGCTAAACTATGTTTTTTTGTTGAATGTAGCTTAGTGATTTTGGAAGACACATGACCACCGTGGAGTACAAACAAGGTTGCAATCATAGATATGTCGGCCTTAAGGCTTTTATGGAATCTCATGGATTGTTTCCAATGTGAGAAATTGGCAAAAATCTAGCTTGGTATTTTTTATGATAGAAGTTTGTAAGTGAATCTCACATGTGTGGAGGATGTTCCCACGTGTGGAGAATTGTAAAGTAAATCAAAATGTTTGATATAGGGGTCTCATAGAATTTCATAGTCAAGCATTTAGGTGTAGGATGTTGATAGGGTCAAATTTGGCATAGATGGCAAATCATCCATTTCCACTTGTAATGCCAATATTGAGCCAAAATAGAGCCAAACTTGTGCCAATTAGAGTGTAGACAAGTGTCATGCTTTTGTTTGATGAAGCTTAAGAGGTCCAATAGGATTTAGAGGTGGAACCTTGTGAGGTCCAATAGAAAATTGAGGTGTGCTTGAATATAGTCCAATAGAATTTAGAGGTGCATGGATCAATGGTCCAATAGGATTAAGAGGTGGCAAAGTGTGATCCAATCATAGTTAAGCATAGTGGTAGCTCATGAATCTATTAGTATCATTGTACTCCTCCTTTTGGATCTAATTGATTTTGAGATTGAGTGGATTTTGAGTGTCATTGAATTTCTAGCTTTTTCTCTCTACCCGAGAGCTCTTGATGGTTTTTCTCTCTCTACCCGAGGAGAGCAGCTTGTTTTTACTTAGAATACTTTTGGAACACTTCCCACACGTGTGAGTGAGAGTTGGAAGTGATTGAATGCATGTAGTAGTGTGTTTTTGCCATAGAATCAAAGATAGATCTTGAATCTCAATCTAGTCTTGATCTTGGTGCATCTACACACCTTAGGAGATCACAAGTACATGTAGTGGACAATCCACACGTGTGAAATTCAACATCCAATCGTAGGCTCTTAACCTTTATTGTTTTGTGATTGTTTACTTTGTGGTTTACAAGCAACTTTAATCTCAATTTAATTTAATCTTTGATTCTATTTTGTAGAGAGGCTCCACAACTTCAAGCGTTCGTGATGTGAGAGAGAATGTGAAAAATTTTCAGGAGAAAAATGTGGAAGAGAACGTGAATGAGAGCGAACAGGAGTTTGAAGATGTGGACACCAACGTACACCTACAAGACGAAGGAGGCGAGGAGGGAGGAATTGATGATGAGTAGAGTTTTTAAATTAAATGTAAGGCCTTGTAGAAGGCAATGTAGAAAGGGAGAATTTATTCTCTCATCAATGTACTTTTTTTTAAATCAATCAATATAATGTTTTGGCACCACATCATTCTTGCAAAAAATTTGAATGCATATATTTTTAATTCATGAATGCAAATGTATAGTCTATTGAATGCACATCTATTGAATGCAAATGTATCTATTGATGTATTCAATGCAATGTATAGTCTATTTAATGCACATCTATGGAATGCAAATGTATCTATTGATGAATTCAATGCAATGTATCTATTTTAGCACATGATTTGCATGCTAGAATGCACAATAGAAAGTAATGGAAAGCACAATGGAAAGTAATGGAAACCACAATATAATGCATCAATAGATAACACATTAAGTTATCAACTAAATATCAAATGAATTAAAATAAATGTGAATTTAGTTTTATTATTGTATCTCCATTGTTTTGCAATCTTTGCTTTTCCTTTTGCATGCACTTCATCTTTCAATCCTTTGCAATGAAAACTCTTTTTCCATTTTTCATATCCAAGCCTACATCACAAACAAAAAAGATCTTAAAACTTATGATCACAAAACACATACTATTAACATCCATCAATGAACTAAAAACCCTAAACACTATCAATCTTCTCACTCACATTCATTCCCATCTCATCCTCACTCCCATCTATACTCTCTTTTTCTCTCTCTCACACAACAGAAAAAGGGAAGTCGACCACATTTTGGTTTAGGAGCGAACCACATTTTGGTTCACGCCAAATGTTTTTTTTTTCATCAAAAAAAATTGCGTGGATAATCCACGTGAAATCCAGAGACTCAATCGCGTGGATATAAAAAAAAATTTATCCACGTGGTATCCACAGCCCCATCTCTCTGGATTTTGCGTGGATAAAATTTGTTGCATGGATAATCCATGCATAGATAATTTGACACACGATATCCACACAAAAGCTGAGCCTTTTTTAGAAAATTCTTATTATGGCGTGGATTATCCATGTGTGGATTATCCACGAGAAAATAAAATTCTCATTTTCGGCTCCGAGTGTCGGCGGACATTTGCCCGGCTGCCGGTTGTCGAAGTTGGAGTGGATAATCCATGCAGTTTGAATTTCATGACATATGGCCAATCTGCTGCCGAAAATGACACTTGCGTGGAACATCCACTGCTATATCCAGACGAAATTTTTTTTTGCCCGCGTGTCCTCCTTTGTATTGTGCGTGGATATTTGCTACATGTGTTCTTGTGCAATATGAATGCACTTGATGTAGCCATGTTGCAATGACCTGATCTTTCTCTTTCAACATGTTCCAATGCACAAAGCAATCTTTTGAAGAACAACAAATGTTTCTTTAAAAAAGAAACACAAAGACATGAAACTTCTCAATTATCTTCTAGCACTTATAAACTAGCAAATCAACACATAGAATGAAGAATCTTGATCGACCTATGATCTACCAACAATCTAATGAATCTTGCCACTTCCTAGGATTGAAAAAACTCTATTGAAGTCCATCAACCTCAAAAAATAGAGATCCAATCAAAAATAGAGTTTTGACAAAATCACAAAAATTGAATCTTCAAATCCCTACATGCAATTGCAACAAACTTGATATAGAAGCTTGTAGCCTCTAATAAAGCTTTTCTAATGCATCAAAATTGGCAAATCTAGTAAGCCACTTGTGAAATCAGAATTCTTCACGATCATAAATCTAAATTGAGCTTTTATCTACAAAAGATCAATTTTACATATGCAAAATGCTTGATTTTTGAGTAGAAATCAATCTAGCCAGATTGCAAGATATCATCAATATACTGCACCAATGGATAGATGAACCCAAGAGAACTCATGTATAAGCATGAAACAAGATGAGAGAGAGAAGAATCTTTCTCTACCATGACTTTACATCTATTTATAATAGGTCCATGCATCATTAATGATCTTGGTTTCCCTCCATAACAAAAACCCTACTATTAATGTGGACTAGATTCAATGAACAAGATATTCAAATTTGAATAATCCAAAATTGACCTCTTACTTTTCTCTCACTTTCTAAAAGTGGTAATTCAAATGCTTTTAGACTAATATAACTTTGAAAAGTCAAACTCTAAGTCTAATATGAAAATTGGCCTCAATTGCCAAAGAAACAAATATGACCAAAATATCAAACTAGTTGACAATTTTTCACATCTGTCACCATAATTGGTAAGTCAAACACCGTTGGTGTACCACATGTAAGCAAGAAGGACATCATCATACGGAGTGTAAGAATAGACCGCATGTTTCTTATATTGAGGAAGCCGAAAAAGAAACTTCGGATAATGAGTTGGTAGATCCTATGGAGGTTGAAACAAATGAGCCTGTGTATGAAATTCAAGTACAAAACCCAAAGAATGCTAATCAACTAGGAACAAATTCTAATCCAAGAAACAAACAAACGAAGTTTGCTCCAGTCCAAAAGTTTGTGACATCCCAATTTGTTCCATCTCAACCCAAGCCTGCTAATTCTAGGGGTAGAAACAACTCTACCTGTAATAATTGTGGAGCACCAGGGCATTATTCAACAGAATGTCCTGAACCTAAAAGACAAATTGGTTATGTATCACTATGTGAAAATTGTCAAGGAGAAGGCCATATTACTTCTGAATGTCCTAAACCATCAATCAAAAAAATGATGGTGAAGTATGTTGAACCTGATACCAACAAGGAAGGCCAGACTAAAGATGAAGTGGTGCAAAGAATCAGATTATGTGTAGAAGATTCTGCTTGCCCTAGTGACTTGGATTTTCAAGTTAACAAGGTATCTACGAGAAGTGAGACAAAATCAAATACGGCCCATTTCAGAATCTAAAAAGAAGACGAGAAAATATAAACAATCATCTATTAAAGAAAGGTTCATAAATCTCTTATTCAAGATGATATAAAAGATGATCATGTTTATGATCAAACAGATAAGAAATACTTTGCCCCGGATACATCTCAGCAGATCGAGACACTGCTTTTAAAAGAATAAAGTCAGTTGAAAAAAAAAAATTATTTGAGGAACCTATAGCAAGTAAAATTCTTTCTAAAGCTAAGGTGGATAAACCTATTGTTCCTCGAACTGGCTATGATATTACTGAGGATCTCGAGAAATTGCAACTAACTATTACT
Organism: Diphasiastrum complanatum; assembly: GCA_029204225.1. NCBI lineage: Eukaryota > Viridiplantae > Streptophyta > Lycopodiopsida > Lycopodiales > Lycopodiaceae > Diphasiastrum > Diphasiastrum complanatum. The sequence continues at coordinate 90,241,305 of CM055092.1, read as the reverse complement.
TTTAAGAAATTGCTCGAAGATAATGTGTTTTATCATAAGCAACTTAAAGAACTATTGGTAAAAAAAAAAAGATCAAAATCGAGACTACCCAGTAGTTAATGTAAATCGAATCAAGGTTGATGATAAAGGAGCTTCAGAAATCGAGGCTCAAATTAAAGGATGTATTATTTCAAATGTACCTATCGATTCGGGCTCTGGAGTAAATATCATTACTGAAAAAATGGCTTATGACTTGTGTTGATTATCCTTCTTACTAATCGTCTTTAATCTTCATCCAACAGTTTATTTTTGGCAACAGTGTCGGGTTTTTGCTCTTTAGAATTTTTCGACACTATTGACTTTTTCGCTTCACTAAAAAGCTCAGTTACCTGAGTTCTCTCAGTTTTTGCAACCTTCAAGAATTTTCTCTCTCTTCGGTTTTTTCGCAAAAAATCAAAGGTCCTCAAATATAAAGGGCATGACTTGGCAGGAGTTTGGGGCCATCCCAGATATGAAAAGTGACTTTGCAACATCTTCGTATTTTTTTGCCTATGTAGAATCTCATATGAAAATGCAGTGTCAGATTTTTGCATGACAGTCTCGTTCATTTATGTAGACAAACTGTTTTACAGCCAAGTTACCACTACTTATCAACAATAATTTCTATGCAAGGACTGGATGGATGCCAACAGATTTCAGCCAAGTGGCAACTGCATTTGAAGACCTAATTCTTTAACATAAATAGTTGTTCATACATTTACACAAAAATAAGATTGTTTTTTATTATGACCAGAAGGATTGTTAGCTTTCTATCAAGCTTTCAAGCTTGAGACTCTTGAGCATTCTAGCTTAGCCATTTAGAGTTTATTTTAGAGTTGCTATTTCGAACTTATTCTCAGTTACCCAGAGATAGCTTTGAGTGCACAGTTTCGATCTGCTATTTCTTTGCGCTCATTACCATCTAAATTGTTTTCATACTAAATCAATCAAACTTCTTATTGCATCAAGATATGTCAAAATGCATGCATCTCTATAATGCTTTGTAACAAGTAGAAGTTGTCTGATAATTCAATGCTTTATGTCGAACATGTGGATCCAAAAATAACAATTATAGATCATTCTACACATAAAATTGCATGCATCACAAGTATAGTGCACCAATGGATAGTAGAACCCAAGAGAACCATGTATAAGCATGAAATGAGATAGAGATCTCTTCACGAGTTACATCCTTTTATAACAAGTCCAAACCCTATTTTCCACTTGGCTTTCTCTCCAAAATGCTAACCCTACTATTTTTGGGTCTAGATTCAAAGTACCCAACATTCAAATTTGAATCTACTCTAACTCGCCTTTAAACTTTCCCACACTTTCAAAAAGTGTTTATTCAAATGACATTTAGACTAATGAACTTTGAAAAGTCAATCTCTAAGTCTAAAAACAAAGTTGGCCTCAATATGCCAAATATGAAAATATAGCAAATATGATTAAACTAGTTGAATCCTTCACATCCCTCTTCAACTAGTTTTAGCATGGACTTTGATAGCACTCCAAGTGATGTCCTATGATTCATGAAAAAGTCCTTTCCCAATGATTTGGTGAAGTTATCAGCTATACATTCCTTGAAGACACATGTTGAATCTCCACCTCCTGTGCAATGACTTGCTCTCTCACAAAATGATATTGCACCTCAATATGCTTGCTCCTTACATATAATGCTCAAAATAGAAACAACCATAATTGATATAGAGAATAGTGTCCACTTGGGATGTTTCACTATTTCTTACATCAATTTTACATGTAAAAATGTGACTAGAACATGAAGAATCAAATAGAATGTAAATGAAAATGATTTCACCATGCTTCCGACTCTGAACTCTCTAGAAAAATACATCAAACAACCAATAAATATGGGTGATCAACATTTGCTTGCATGCCTCCTCCTTCTTTGTCCTTTGTTGCCATGTATCCACCATGATACTCCATGAATGAGCTTCCATCTCCATCTAGCCATAAGATGCCATCAAGCCTTGATGACTTGGCCATGAATGAGTAACATAATGACCCTCCAATAGCTTCATTTCCATCAGCAAAACTAGCCAAGAGTGCTAGTACAAATCCAACATCAAAACAATGCTCACCAATGTAGCTAGTTTGACCATATCTTGACAATTTGCACACATCCACATGAAAATGCTCAATCATGAGATAGAACAAGTAAAGTAAACTTGAAAAAAACTTCCTTGCTACTCCTTTGACCTTACTTGAGTCTTCAATAAGCTACAAAAATAGATCCATAACATCTTTGCCAATTACCTCTCCTTTGATGCTCTTGACTAGCTCCAAATTGCCACCTTCTCTTTTGACTAGTTGAAGAGCTTTGAGATCAAACTCTTGATCATCAACTTGACCATCAAAGTCATTGAAAAAACTTTGATTTCCAGATCCCTTACTTGAATTAACAGCAAGATAACATCCATCCACTTGCATAGCTCCAAAAGATGTTTCACTCTTCCTAAGAGCTTGATACTCAAGATCCATTGCTTGGATCCACTCCTCTTCTTTCCTTGCTTGATCTACACTTGTAGGCTCATCCAAAGAGGTCAGGAAAGCAACATAATTTCTAGAAACTACTTGCTTACCCTTTTGATCATATGTGAGCTTTGAAGATGCTCGTCTTTCCCTTGATGTTCTCCTTGGCTTTTGACTTGATGAAGGTGCATCATCATCACCATCCAAAGTAGGATCCTTTTCATGAACATCAAGAATGTTAGATCCATCCACACTACCATCAATCATGCTTGAAGACACTTTTGGAATTTTCCCCTCATGATGTGCAAGAAGTACAAAAAGTACCAAGAGTGGATCCTAATCTGATCCTCAAGAGGGATTGGTTGTCAGATTACTTGATCTATAAATCTACTTGAGATTAAGATCAATCTAGATCAATTCTAGACACAAAATCCTAACAAGAACAATCTTAATTGAAGGTAGGTGTAATTTCTGGTTCCACATGTGTGAAACACTATATGAGTACGGAATCCAACCTAAAAATCAAGTACACATTGATAGAACCTCAAAACAATCAAAACAAATGTAGACAAATGGAGAGAATCACTCAAAATTGCTTCCAAAACCAAGATTGGTGTCTCACAATGATTATGACCAAATGTGGCTCTATATATGCAATAAGTGAGAGCTTGTGGTACTGATCATACCTCTGATCCCACATGTGTGAAGGTGCTTTGTCATATGATGATTCATCATGCACACTGACACTTGGACAAAACCTTCTATTTTGAGCATTGTTGGTCCATTTTCCTTCTATATGGAGATCTATTTGGAAATCTTCTAGAAGTCAAAATTTGCCTACTTCAACTTGTTCCACACGTGTGATATGTCCTCTACACATGGGATGTGACACCTAACCAAAGTATGTGGCTCATGCAATCAATAGATTGATGCCATGTGTCATATGTCTAGAAAACTAGTTTTTGGCCATTTTAGCCACTAGAACTTGAATTAAATCATATTTACAACATATATGATTATGGTACATGACAAGTACACTAGTTTCACATGTGGGAACAGGCTCCACATGTGTGTGTTTATCTATATACAAGATTTTTGGCCTCTAACAAGCTTATTTTTGTATTTTTCACACATCAAAGATAACATCTCTACCAACAATCACTTTGTTAGTAGAAGGAATGTAAACCTTGTAGGCTTTACTCACCTCACTATATCCAACAAAAATACCTCTTCTTGAAGATGAATCCTCCTTGGTCCTATCATCAAGAGTAATGTTGACATAGCATGTGCATCCAAAGGTTCTTATAAAGTTAACACTCGGCCTCCTCTTGAATAGAATCTCAAAAGGTTTCCTTCCATCCAAAATAGCACTCAGCCATGCACAAGAAATTGGCACACAACAAAGCTTGATCCCAAAATGGTTTGTCAAGATTAGCACTTAGCCTCATAGCTTTAGCACTTTCACATAAAGTCATGTTCTTCCTTTCAGCCACTCCATTGTTTTTTGGGGTCCTTGATGTTGTATACTCCCTCTTGATCCCATGCTCATCACAAAAGGCCTTGAACTTGGTAGATATGTACTCACAACCATTGTCACTCCTTAAGCACTTGATCCTTGTAGAAAATTGATTCTCCCTTGCATTCTTGGACTTGAAAAAGACATCATACACTTCATCCTTGCTCTTTAGTAGATAGATCCAACAAAATCCACTAAAATCATCAATGAATGCTACATACATCTTAGCTCCACTATTGCTAATTGTAGTAAATCCATGAATATCCGAAATGTACAAGCTAAAAAGACTTTGTAGATCTAGATATAGATCTAGTATAAGGTGGTCTACGTGACTTATACAAAGCACAAGACTCACAAACATATTTGATGCTACTTAAGGAACTTGGAAGACCTATCACAATCTTCTTCCTAGCCATTACCTCCAATGACTTCAAGTTGAGGCGTCTCATCCTTCTATGCCAAACCTCTTGAATAGGTATTTGCTCCCTTGCAACACATCCAACTTGGTTAGCAATAACACAAGCATCTAGTTTGAATAGCTTCCCTTGCCTTTTACCTTTTCCAATCAAGACATCCTTCTTTTTTATCATATTACAAGCATCTCCATCAAACTCCACCTTGAGGCTTTTACTTAGCATTTGACTCACACTAAGCGAATTCTTGGTAAACAAGACATCCTCCAAATGAACATTCCTACTTGTAGAGAAAGAAATAGGAATTGTGCCAATCCCTTTGATTGCACACTCACCATCATTGGCCATGTAGATCACCCTTTTGTCATCTCCATATGCCAACAAAGAAGTGAAGTACTCTTTGTGATAGGTCATGTGTGAACTTGCTCCACTATCAATCCACCAAGGATCTAGATCTCCATCATTAGCAAGCATGCATGAAGACATCACAAAAGCATCATCATTTGCATCTTGAACATTCAAACCATCCTCATCAAGAGTAAGATTACCATGTTTGTCTCATTGATCTCTCTTCTTCTTGTAGCACTCACTTGCAAAGTGTCCTTTGATGCCACAATAGAAGCACTGGAGCTTTGATCTGTCCTTCATTATTCCACTTGATCTTTCCCTTTAGACCACTTACTTTTGGTTTTGCCCTTGAATTTGCCCTTTGTGAACATAGCATCCTCTTGAAGTGTCGATGTAGATCCACTTCTTGCTTGAAGCCTATATTCCTCATTGATCAAGATCTCTTGAAGATCCATCAAACTTGGAAAAGTCTTTTGAATAGCAATACTTTGAACAATGTTAGCATTGTGAAGTTTTTAGCACGTGTGAACTTCACCACACACCCTACAGGATCTTATTGAGGTGTTGTGATTGCACAAGATTGATCAAAGAACAGTATGCTTGAAAAATCCAAGGCAAGAGCACAATGGCATACATCTGATGAAAAAATCTAACTCTTTACTATGAGAAATGAATGTCAGAAATAATTCTAAGTGTTCAGTATGGGAAAAAGAGGCTGCTCTCGGGTAGAGAGAGAAAATCATACATAGAAAACTTGGCTAGAGAGAGAATGAGTCCAAGGCACCAAAATCTCAATATTCACAATATGGCAAAACATGCCTAGCTTTTCCTACATGAGAGAGACTTGAATTCCTACAGTGGAATTGCATGGAAAGTCCACTTAACTGAACTAATTCACCTACCAGAGATCCACATGTGTAATTGCATGCATGTATGGTGCATGTACTGCATGTCAACTCATAAAATTGCCTAGACATGTGTAGATCACAGAAACTACTTTGCATGTTGCATGCACTGATTGCATGTGGCTTGCATGCATACAGTAAGACTTTGCATGCTATCAAAACATCTGCATGTCATTACAATTGAACCTATATTACTCAAATCCGAGTTACACTAGAAAAATATGTGCTCAATTCACACTCCTTATATGTACAACATGAAATCTAGTGGAAATTATCATGGACATGACCCCAAACTCGAGATAGGAAGATAATATTTTAATAATCTTCACACTCCTCCTTAGAATTTATGTTCATATCAACATAGATTTTGAAATTAGGCCAAGGTTAGACCTCATCTTCATAAAGACATTCTTGAGTAGAGGCTTGGTGAGAAGTTCCGCAACACAATTTGAAGATGAAACATGCTCCAATGATATCTCTCCTCCAATGACTTTTTCTCTTACAAAATGATGAGCCACTTCAATATGCTTGCTCCTTGCATGAAAGACTGGATTATTTGCAAGAGCCTGAGCAGAAATGTTATCATTCTTGATAAATGGTAAATCTTCATCTGCATAACACTTAAGCTCCAAAAGTAGCCTTTTGATCCATAAAACTTCCTTTGTTGTGGTTGTAAGAGATTTGCATTCAGCTTCACAGGATGATAAAGAAATAGTTGTCTGCTTCTTTGACAACCAAGAAACCAAATTTCTTCCAAGAAATATAGTGTAAGCACTTGTGGATTTCCTATCCAACCTGTCTCTTGCAAAATCTGAATCTGAAAAAGCAATCAAAGTCAGATCTTCTCCTTCATAGTATAGTACCTAATCCAAGGTAGAAGATATATACCTCAAGACTCTTTTAGCCAACTTCCAATGATATAACTTTGGATCATGCATGTGTTGACTTAGATTATGAACACAAAAGCTTAGATCAGGCCTAGTCACTATTAACCAAATAAGTGAGCCAATAAGACTCCTATAAAGAGTGATGTCCTCAAAGGCTTTTTCATCATCTTTACTAGGAACTTTTACAGTGCTCCATAGGTGTATCTATGCCTTTACAGTTCTCCATATGAAATTTTCTGAGCATGGAAAGTGCATATCTACTTTGGCTTATAAATGCATGACCTTTCCAAAAATCTATTTCAAGGCCAAGAATATAGTGAAGAATTTCTAAGTCCTGCATTTTAAACTCAGTACCAAGTGCATGCTTAGTTTCTTCAACTAACTTCTCACTGTTTCCACAAAGAATGATATCATCTACATAGATGAGAAGAATAATTACAAAGTTATCTACAAACTTATAATACAAAGAAGGGTCATATTCACTTAGACAAAATCCGAGTGATATGAGATAAGAATTGAGCCTTGCATACCAAGACCTTGGTGCCTATTTCAGTCCATACAGACTTTTGAACAAAAGACAAACTTTTGATTCATCACCTTCCTTCACAAAACCTGGAGGTTGCTTCATATAAATTTTCTCCTCAAGGTAACCATTGAGAAATGCATTAGAAACATCAAACTGGAACATACTCCATTTGTGAAAACATGCAAGAGAGATGAGTATTCAAATTGTTACCATCTTTGCGACTAATGCAAAGGTATCTTCATAATCAAGACCTTTAATTTGAGAGTAGCCTTTAGCACAAAGTCTTGCTTTATACTTATTGATAGATCCATCATGATTATACTTGATTCTGAATACCCACTTACATCCGATTACATGCATGGTGGCTCCACAAGATCCCATGTGTTATTTGACATCAAGGCTTCAAATTCTTGGGTCATTGCTTCAACCCACTTCTTGGATTGAAAAGCTTCCTGGAAATCCTTAGGCTCTTCATCTAATATAAAACGTGCATGATAGGAAGTTTCACCTTCCACTTGCCTTCCTTCTTCATCATATGTGAGCCTCCTTGGCTCAGATCTTGCTCGTGTAGATCTTCTTGGTGTGATAGCTTCAATCTACTCCTCCTCAAGCCTCGGCCTCACCTCTTCTTGAACAACATCAAGGTTGATGATTGATCTTGCATGAGTCTCTTTGATCTTAACATCATCCAAGTTAAATTTCTGATCTTCATGGAAGACCACATCTCTACTAACAACATTTTTGTCAGTAGAGGGCAAATAAATCTTGTATGCTTTTTTAGTAGATGCATAACCTACAAAAATTCCTTTCACTACACTAGGATCTTCCTTCTTCCTAGTTTCTACAGGTACATGCACAAAGCATACACAACCAAAAATCCTAAGATGATCTACCTTAGGTTTTTTCTTATACATCTCAAATGGTGTCTTTCCTCCTATTTCAAGATTTGGAAGCCTATTACAAAGATAGTTTGCGCTTGCAACTACCTCTCCCCAAAATTCTTTAGGCATAGAAGATTCCAGCCTAATGGCTTTTGCACATTCACACAAAGTTCTATTTTTTCTCTCAACAACTCCATTTTGCTGAGGAGTATATGAACAAGAAAACTCTCTTTGAATACCCTCTCTCTCACAAAAGTCTTTAAACTTATTGGAAGTGTATTCCCCTTCACTATCACTTCTTAAAGCTTTTATCTTGAAAGGAAACTGCTTCTATATATAAGCTTTAAAAGTAAGAAAAACATCATAAACCATGGCTTTTGAAGACAGCATATAGATCCAAGAATGTCTTGTATAATCATCTACAAAATGGTGTCTTTCCTCCTATTGCAAGATTTGGAAGCCTATTACAAAGATAATTTGTGCATGCAACTACCTCTCCCCAAAATTCTTTAGGCGGAGAAGCTTCCAGCCTAATGGCTTTTGCACATTCACACAAAGTTCTATTTTTTCTCTCAGCAACTCCATTTTGCTGAGGAGTATATGAACAAGAAAACTCTCTTTGAATACCCTCTCTCTCACAAAAGTCTTTAAACTTATTGGAAGTGTATTCCCCTCCACTATCACTTCTTAAAGCTTTTATCTTGAAAGGAAACTGCTTCTATATATAAGCTTTAAAAGTAAGAAAAACATCATAAACCGTGGCTTTTGAAGATAGCATATACATCCAAGAATGTCTTGTATAATCATCTACAAAAGAGACAAAGCAGTTGGCTCCTCATTTGCTCTTAGTTGATGAGAAATGAACATCTAAGTGTACAAGTTCAAATGGTTGCTTTGTCTTGATACTTGATCTAGGAAAAGGCCTTCTGTGTGACTTTGCCATCATCACACAAGCTTCACAAGGTAGAAGCTCCTTTGACAGTGTCTTTGGTAGACCAACAACTTTTCCTTCTTTGACCATAGATTGCATGGCTTTGAAATTGGGATGACCCAATCTCTTATGCCACAGATCCTCCTATAGAACCTTGGTCTAATAAGCAATATCTGAAATGTTAGCACTCTCCCTAGAATCTAGTTTGTATAGCTTACCAATTCTAGATCCTCTAGCGATAACTTGATTTTCTCTTGAGATTATACACTCGTCAACTTGAAACTTGACATCCAATCCAGTATCAAACAATTGTCCTACAATCTTTGATAGCTTCTTCTTGCCACTGGATGTTGCACCTTGTGAGGACTGATCCTCACCACCTTCTTTGGCTTTGTCCTTCTTGAAGTGTTGTTGTCCTTTCCCCTTGCCTCTTGACTTGTATCTGATGAAGAGTGCTTTGTCATCTCCACCATCTTTCAATGAAAGTCTATTGATCCTCAACATCTTGTTCTCTTGCCTGCTTTCTTCAGCAATGAAAACACCTTGCAGTGTTTTCAAGGATGGAAGATCCTCTCTGACAATATAAGTCTGCACAATATTGTCATACTCATCTCTAAGTCCATTTAGGACTACTTGAACAAGTTCAGTGTTCTTAAGAGCATCACTAATAGCAGCTAACTCTTGATGAAGATCCTTAACTCTCATGACATATGAAGCACTCTCATCTACTTTCCGATAACTTAGAAATATTTGGTTTCTAGCTGTACGCAATCTAGAAGTATTTTTGATTTCATAAAAATTTTTTAGAGTATCTCAAACTTCCTTGGTAGTGGTGCATGTACTGATCTCTCTTAACACTTCATTGGTAACATTCATTTTTATAAAATGAAGGCAATTCTGGTTCTTTTGTGGAATGCTGCATCTTTATTAGGTGTAGCAGGTTCTTCTTCAACTCCACTCACAATATCCATTACATCTTGTAGAATCAACAATGATTCCATTCTGATTTTTCACATTGCATAATTGGAAGATGTTAATCTCTCACTGTGCTCGAAGAAATGTGAACCAGATGAAGACATCTTCTTGGTGAGAAATTCTAGTAATGATAAAGAATGGAGTTGAAAGGATGTTGCTTGCTATCTCAATCTAGGATCTAACACAGATGTTGATCCACCCTATGAAATTCAGCAGTAGATGTGAGAACAAATTCTCAATATAGAAAATCAATCTATCTTGAATTTGGATCTTGCTTCAGTCACAAAAGAAGAAGCACATGTAAGCAAGATGTCTATCTCTCCCATGAGTTTCAATGTACTGAAAAAATCTCTAGGAACTTACTTTCAACCCAAACACAGTAATATGTGTGAAATGAAAAGTCTAAGACCTCAGAACACTCACTTCTATCCAATCCTACTTGATTGACAGTGAAAATTGATGAAAAATGGTGAAAAAGACGAAAGTGTGCTCACTTTGGCATATCCCACGAGTTGAGTATGTGAAAAATTGTCAACTAGTAGTATTTTCCTAACTTGAGATTTTGTAGGCCTATGGCCAAATAAAAGTTAGAGATAGGTTCATACATGTATGTAGAGGCCCAAAGTATGTGTACACTACTTTTGAGGTCACATTAATTAGAGGAGGTCGAGTGTGGAGCTCTTCTATTGGCTCATAATTTGGTGCATTCCTATTTGACCAAATTTCTAGGTATATGGGTGAATCCTATTGGACCCCAATTTTAGCCTATCATAAGACAAGTGGCCAAGAGGCACTATGGCTGCTATAAATAGCCATCTCCACGAGTATGTACACATCTCATTTTCATTCTATTGAATGAATGTTATGCTCTTTGAAGGTCCATCTTCTTCTCTCTCACTTTTTTGTTCATATCTTGCATTCTAGCCACTAGAATTGTGATTTCTTTGTTGCTATGGCTTCACACGTGTGAAATGCAGGTTGTAGGCTCTGAAGTACGGACAGGGACAGCAAGTTTCTGTTTGTGGAAGCTTATGATCAGATTTTGATGTTTAGTTGATGTTTAGTATGCTTAACATCACAATTTCTATCATTTTTTCAATCTAGATGTGCATAACTTCCATGGCCAAGATCTTTATGAAACTTTAGCATCTTTTGGATCTGAGTTTTTCACATGGTATCAGAGCATTAGGCGGCCAAATGTGCAGGTTTTGCCAGATTTAGAAGAGATTTGTGGGCGAGTTTGCTTTTGTAGCATTCCAATCAAGTTTCTAGCTAAAAATCTTGTTGATTTATGTGTAGAAATTGGATCTTTGTGATCAAAACATCATTTGTATGCATTTCAATTGAAGTAGGGCGAATTCCCTCTGTACTTATCAGAATAAGGAGACAAAAATTGTTTTGGAAAGAGGGAGATGCAAGATCCAACAAGATCCTATTAGTTTTCCATTCTAGCATATAGTTTTTTGATTCAATTTCTTGCTTCTTCATGTCAAAAACTTCAAAATTGATGTAACCCTCTGATTTTCAGTTTGCTGAATGATTCAAGAGTGTATTTCAATCTTAGGAGTGAGGGAAAAGCAAGTATATTGAGGTTTGGTCTTGGTTTGATCAAGAAATCATAAAACTAGTGGCTAAAATTAAGGAAAAAGTGAGGAAAAGAGAGAAAAAGTAAGGTTTTAGGTTCCAAATCTTTGTGATTTCTTCTTGTGTTTCATTTGTTGATTCAAGAGAGTGCTTAGTGCATTGGAACAAGTCAAAGATCAGAGATCAATCATTGCAACATGGCTACAAATGGAGGCTACATGTTGGAAAGCAATGATAGGCTTACCTCCCTCAACTATTCTACTTGGAAAGTAAGGATGGAGTCTTTGCTTGAGATGAATGAGTTGATGGATATTGTTGTAGGTGTGGAGGAGAGACCTTTGGCACCTCAAGAACAATTGAGGTATGACAAGAGGGCAAAGAAAGCCCTTCACATGATCAAGATGAATGTGACAAATGAGCTTATCAAAGAGGTTGGTAAGTGCACATCATCTAGTGAAGCTTGGGAAGCCTTGAAGAAGGTTTATGAATCCAAGTCTACTTCTAGAGTGTTGACTTTAAGAAGGCAAATCTTTTCTTGTATGCAAAAGAAGAGTGAGAATGGACATGCTTTTGTTTTGAGAGTTAAAGCATTGAATGATGAGTTAGCATGCATTAATGATGGCATAAATAATGAGGAGCTTGTTCAAGTGATTCTCAATGGCTTGTTGGATGATCATGCTAATCTTGTTCAAAGTTATGCTATCCAAAAATGTTTACCAAGTGTTGGAGACTTGCAAGAGGTCTTGTTGGCTGAAGAATTCAGGTTGCAAGCAAGAGTGGGAGCATCTTCTACATCTCAAGGAGGAGAAGAGGAGGCAATGTTCTCTAAAGGCAAGTTCAAGGGCAAAGGTAAAAGCAATTGGTCTAAAGGGCAAGACCAAGGTGAGCACTCTACTTTTGGCAAAAAGAAGGATAGATCTAAGCTAAAATGTTTCTATTGTGGAGTCAAAGGGCATTTTGCTAGTGATTGTTTTAAGAAAAAGAGGGATCAAGGGGAAAAGCAAACCAATCTAACTATTGATGAGGGTGGGGATGAGCTTCTTTCAAATGATGCTTTTGTTATGTCATCTTGCTTGTTGGCTAATCATGGAGACATTGATCCTTGGTGGATTGATAGTGGAGCCACTTCTCATATGACATATCATAAAGAGTATTTTTCATCTTTAATGGCATTTTATGGTGATAGGAAGGTAATCTATACCGCAAATGATGGTGAGTGTGCAATCAAGGGGATTGGCACAATTCCTATTTCACTTTCTACAAATAGGAATATAGAATTGAAAGATGTTTTGCTCATTCCATCCATTACCAAGAACTTACTTAGTGTAAGCCAAATGCTTGACAAAGGATTCAAAGTTGAGTTTGATGGTGATGCTTGCTTGATCAAAAAGGGGTGTAGTATCATTGCAAAAGGGAAAAGGCAAGGGAAATTGTTCAAGCTTGATGCATGTGTTGTTGCTAACCAAGTTGGATGCATGGCAAATGAACAAATGTCAATTCAAGAGGTATGGCATAAAAGGATGGGACATCTCAACTACAAGGCCTTGGAGGTAATAGCCAAAAAGGAGGTAGTAAGGGGACTTCCCAAGTCTCTTACTTGCTTGAATCATGTTTGTGAAGAATGTGCTTTGTCTAAATCACATAGATTGCCATATACTAGATCTATATCTAGATCTAAGATGCCTTTTTCTCTCTTGCATTCGGATATTCATGGTGTTACTACAATTAGCAATGGAGGTGCTAAGATGTATGTAACTTTCATTGATGATTTTAGTAGATTTTGTTGGGTTTATCTACTAAAGAGCAAGGATGAGGTGTTTGATGTGTTTGTCAAGTTCAAAGTTGCTATTGAGACTCAATTTACAACCAAAATCAAATGCTTGAGGAGCGACAATGGTGGTGAATACATTTCTAACAAATTCAAAGCCTTTTGCGATGAGCATGGGATCAAGAGGGAGTACACATGTCCAAGAACACCACAACAAAATGGAGTGGCCGAGAGGAAGAATAGAACCTTGTGTGAGAGTGCAAAGGCAATGAGATTGAATGCTAATCTTCCTAAACCTTTTTGGAGTGATGCTTTGTTGTGTGCAAATTTCCTATGCAATAGATGGCCAAGTGTTGTATTGGAAGGAAAAACCCCTTTTGAAGCTTTGTTTGGTACGAAGCCTAATGTCAAGTTTCTAAGAACTTTTGGATGCATTTGCTACTTCAACATTACTCTTGATGATAGAACTAAGGAGGATCCATCTTCAAGAAAGGGCATTTTTGTTGGTTATAGTGAAGTAAGCAAAGCATATAGGATTTATGTTCCTTCAATCAAGAAAGTGTTCACAAGTAGGGATGTCATTTTTGATGAAAGTAACATTCCAAAAGTTGTTTCAAGTGATGATGGTGTTGTTGCAACTAATGTGCTTGATGACAATGGAGTTGATGACACATTGGATGTGGATGTTGAAGAAGCCTCTTCAAGTCAAATTCCAAGGAGAACTCCAAGGCATAAAGTGAAACCCTCAAGGCTCACTTATGATGGGAAAGGTAAGCAAGTGGTGGATGGATCCAACTATGCTTTTCTAACTTCTTTTGATGTACCTTCATGTGTAGATGAAGCAAGGCAAAAAGAGGAATGGATCCAAGCAATGGATCTTGAGTTTGAAGCACTTATGAAGAACAACACATGGAGATTGGTGGAGCTTCCAAAGGGCAAAAGTGCAATTGGATGCAAATGGATCTTCAAGGTAAAGACAAATCAAGATGGATCTATCAACAAGTTGAAGGCAAGGTTGGTGGCTAAAGGTTATGCTCAAGAGCATGGCATTGACTATGAGGAAACCTTTGCACCCGTGGCAAAGATGGTGAGCATAAGAGTAATCATTTCCCTTGCAACTCTTTATGGATGGGATCTTTGGCAATTAGACATTTCTAATGCTTTCTTGAATGGTGATCTTGAAGAGGAAGTCTACATGGAGCAACCCGAGAGCTATGTTTCTCATAGCAAGCCTAATCATGTGTGTTTTCTACAAAAAAGTTTGTATGGTCTTAAGCAAGCACCAAGGAGTTGGTATGCTAGGCTTAACTCTTTTCTACTTTCTCAAAACTTCACTATGAGTGAGTATGATCATTCACTTTACTTTAGAATTAGTGCTAATGATGTTACAATCCTTCTAATTTATGTGGATGACATTATTTTAAGTGGAGGGAACAAGGAAGATATAGAAGATATCAAGAAAGCACTAAAAAAGGAATTTGAATTGCATGATCTTGGTCTTTTGAGCTATATCTTAGGAATAGAAGTAATTAGAACTTCTCAAATCACTTTTATTTCACAAGAGAAGTATGCTATTTCTATTCTCAATAGATTTCATATGGTAGATGCAAATCCTATTGATACACCTATGGAATCACATGTAAAGCTAACTATAAGAGGTAATGAAAGATCCTTCGAGGACATTACTCTCTATAGGAAGCTAATAGGTTCTCTTATATATCTAACCATCACAAGACCTGATTTATCTTATTGTGTTGGTAGATTAAGCCAATTCATGGAAGATCCTAGCATAGAACATTGGAAACTAGGAAAGAGGATCTTGAGATACATCTCGGGAACAAAAGATTTTGGCATTGTTTATAGAGGCTCATCACCTAACTTATTTGGTTTTTCAGATTCAGATTTTGCAGGAGACCTTATGGATAGAAAATCCATAAATGCACATGCTATTTTCATAGGTGATGGAGCTATCTCATGGATGTCGAAGAAACAAGCAACTATATCACTTTCTTCTAGTGAGGCCGAGTACAAAGCTTTGACATCATGCACAAAGGAGATGGTGTGGATCAAGAGGATGATTATGGAGCTTCATTTGCTGGATTTTTCAGAGAGTCCAATCATCTTTTGTGACAACCTTTCAGCCCAAAGTCTAGCAAGCAATCCGGTTTTCCATGCAAGGAGCAAACATATCGAGGTGGCTTACCATTTTGTGAGAGAACAAGTGTTGGCAAAAGAGATCAAGCTTGAACATGTCCCATCAAAGGAATGTGTGGCTGATATCTTTACCAAAGCATTGGGAAAGGACTTATTTTTCAAGCATAGAACAAGTCTTGGTGTACTTTCTAAATCTATGCTAAAACTAGTTGAAGAGGGAGTGTGAAAAATTGTCAACTAGTAGTATTTTCCTAACTTGAGATTTTGTAGGCCTATGGCCAAATAAAAGTTAGAGATAGGTTCATACATGTATGTAGAGGCCCAAAGTATGTGTACACTACTTTTGAGGTCACATTAATTAGAGGAGGTCGAGTGTGGAGCTCTTCTATTGGCTCATAATTTGGTGCATTCCTATTTGACCAAATTTCTAGGTATATGGGTGAATCCTATTGGACCCCAATTTTAGCCTATCATAAGACAAGTGGCCAAGAGGCACTATGGCTGCTATAAATAGCCATCTCCACGAGTATGTACACATCTCATTTTCATTCTATTGAATGAATGTTATGCTCTTTGAAGGTCCATCTTCTTCTCTCTCACTTTTTTGTTCATATCTTGCATTCTAGCCACTAGAATTGTGATTTCTTTGTTGCTATGGCTTCACACGTGTGAAATGCAGGTTGTAGGCTCTGAAGTACGGACAGGGACAGCAAGTTTCTGTTTGTGGAAGCTTATGATCAGATTTTGATGTTTAGTTGATGTTTAGTATGCTTAACATCACAATTTCTATCATTTTTTCAATCTAGATGTGCATAACTTCCATGGCCAAGATCTTTATGAAACTTTAGCATCTTTTGGATCTGAGTTTTTCACAGAGTACCCTCTTAAATTCTTTGATTGCCTAAAACTCTTCTAAAAACAAATCAAATTGATTTAGAAACAAGAGCAACACATTGCATGTACTGCATGTCAACTCATAAAATTGCCTAGACATGTGTAGATCACATAAACTACTTTGCATGTTGCATGCACTGATTGCATGTGGCTTGCATGCATATAGTAAGACTTTGCATGCTATCAAAACATCTGCATGTCATTACAATTGAACCTATCTAACTCAAATCTGAGCTACACTAGAAGGATATGTGCTCAATTCAAACTCCTTATATGTACAACATGAAATCTAGTGGAAATTATCATGGACATGACCCCAAACTCGAGATAGGAAGATAATATTTTAATAATCTTCACAAGATGAGCATCCAACAAGCCATTAAGAATTACTTGAATAATCTCTCCTTCCTTAATGCAAGTTCATCAATGCAAGCCAACTCACCATTCAATGCATTCATCCTCAAAACAAAAGTACTTGGACTTTCTTCATTCCTTTGCAAACAAGAAATGATTTGCCTTCTTAGAGTCAACACTGTAGAAGTAGACTTGGATTCATAAAGCTTCTTCAATGAATCCCAAGCTTCCAAAGATGATGTGCACTTACCAACTTCCTTGAGAAGCTCATTGGTAGCATTCATCTTTATCATGTGGATGTGAAGAATTGAAAAAGATTATCTATGTTAGATATAGGGGTCTTATGTTTTTTACATCAAGCATCTAGGTGTAGGATGTTGATAGGAACAAATTTGGCATAGATGGCAAATTATGCATTTCCACTTGTAATGCCACTATTGAGCCAAAATAGAGTAAGAGGTTAAACTCGTGTCGATTAGAGTGTAGACAAGTGTAATGCTTTTATTTGATGAATTCTAAGAGGTCCAATAGGATTTAGAGGTGGAACCATGTGAGGTCCAATAGGAATTTGAAGTGTGCTTGAATATAGTCCAATAGGATTAAGAGGTGACAAAGTGTGGTCCAATCATAGTTAAGCATAGTGGTAGCTCGTGGATCTACTAGTATCATTGTACTCCTCATTTTGAAGCTAATTGATTTGGTGATTATGTGGATTTTGAGTGTTATTGGATTTCTAGCTTTCTCTCTCTACCCGAGAGCTCATGATGGTTTTTCTCTCTCTACCCAAGGAGAGCAGCTTGTTTTTACTTAGAATATCTTTTGAATACTTCCCACACGTGTGAGTGAGAGTTGTGTTGAAAATTGTCACTTCTCACTTGACATTGGTTCATGTAAATATTGATCAAACATTAGAATATGTTGATGATCTGATTTGACACGTGTGGAGCCTGTTCCCACATTTGGAAGGATGTACTTTTCATGTTTGTATATATCCAAATTGATTTTGTATCATTCTAGTTAGTGTGGACATGAAATGACTAGTTTTTAGTCAAGTTGACTAGTCACCTACAAATTAGCTTTTTCTTGCATGTGCATGAGTAAATGCTCCCACATGGCAAGTGGATGTTCACATGTGTGTATAGAGTAGTAGAAGATAAGAGTTGACCATTTTCCTTAGATCCTATTTTGTAGGGAATATTCCTATATTCTAGGAGACTAGCTTTTTGGATTTTAGTCATATTCTAGAAGGTCAACTATTGGATAAGGATCAAGGATGGATCAAATGGATAGATCTGAGTGATGTGGCACTCTTCACACGTGTGAAGGCCTGCTGGTCTGTACCAGACTCATGGATGTACTTGTTCCATAAAAGGATCATCATTTTGCTAAGAAGATTGATGAGACTTTTGCACTCTACACTTTTGTGAGGTTTCTAGTCATTTGTCTTGTGCTTTTTATGTATGATTGCTATCTAGTATCATTGTACTTGTTGTTTCAGGTGCAAGCCATATAGTGGACAGTACTCCACACGTGTGAGGCCGCTCTCACTAAAAAATGATGTGTTGATCCATTGCTCTTGCTTAAATCCAAGTGTAGTGAATCAAGATCAAGATCTAATGTGTAGAACTTGATAGATTCATTGATTAAGCAACCAATAACTCTCTATGATTGTAAATTACAATCATTATTGTCCTAAAAAAAGTAAAATTTATCATGATATCAGAGCTAAGTAAGAGAGTGATCATTGAATCATAAATCTTGTAAAGATCATTGGCAAAATTTGTTTTTGGCCAATACTAGTGAGGGCGAGTTCTTCTAGAGTGATAGCTTGTAATCATTTGGATCAAAATGACTTGGAGGCTGTATGTACTTTTCACACGTGTGAAACCGTACAACAACTTTCAATTCAAGTTACTTTGTGTTTGTTGGTCCCAAAATCACAATACTGGTTCATTTTTGGTGCTTTTTGAAGCATAGTATTGATCTAGATTCATTCTAGCTAATGCCTATGACCAAATAGTGTTTTGGATCATTGAAGCATTTCTTTTTAGAGTCTAAGATTAGATCTTAGAGGCTGATTTGTTCAGATCCTTAGTTGAAGTGAAATCACTAAGAAAAGTGTAAAGCAATATTTTTTTGTGAGAGTGAAAGCTAGGAATTTTTTGGTAAGATCTTTGAGTATCATTCAAGCTTGTGTGCTAGTTTGATAGAGACAAGCCTATAGGCATTCTAATAAGCTTTAGGCCTTTTCATAGATCTTTTAAAATTCAAAAATCTTTGTAATTTTTAAAAGAGCATTCATTCTAAAATGTCATCCATGGGTGGATATTTGATGGAATCAAGTGCATATTGGTGCAATTACTCTCTATGTTTATAATTATTTGAGTTCTTGTGATTCCTAATGATTATAGGATTGAATGTAGGTCTGGTGTATAGTACTCAGATTGTGGGAGGCCATACTTTCACATGTGTGAAGGCTTCTTCAAGGATTTGGGCCATTTTGTGAGGTTCAAGCATAGATTCTTGATGGATTTTGATGGTTCAACTTGTGCTAACCATATGAGATCATAATCTATTGTTTTCCTCATCATTTCAAGTGTTTTAGGATCCTTATTTGCTATAATTTTTACATGGTATCAGAGCCTAAAGGTTGAAATGAGCTAAATCCTTGTTTTTCATTCAATTTGCTCACAATTTTTTATCTAAATCTTGTGTAGATTGGATATTAGCATCTAGCATTGATTCTAGAAATCAAAGTGAGTCAAATCCATTGGAGATTGGTGTTGTGTGACTTCATTTGCAGGTGTTAAGGTGTCTAAAACCAAAGGAAAAGTTGAATTCAATCCACATTACCAAGATAGCAAGTTTTGCTTGCTCCAAGCATTGATTTCTAAGCGAGTTTTGGAGGTGATTTCATAGAGGAGGCTTTCTAGCATTCAAGGAGAGGGAAGGTCAGAGATTTGGGGACTCTTCAAGGCTGTTCTAAGGTGTAGAGGACACCTCCTAAAGTGATTTAGGTTCAGTCCAACCATTGCTTGACTTATGCATCACTTTAGATCAAATTTTCATCAATTTTGATCAATTTTTGCTTGTGATTGGATAGTAGATTATGTTGCATCCTCATTAAGTTCCATTTAGATCTTTTGCAAGTGATTTTGGAAGGATATTAGGTTGTTTAAATTAACTCTTGATCACATCATGTGGAAGCTTTTATGTTCTTTGTAGAAAGAGGGGCAATTCTACTAGTATTATCTACTTCAATCAAGCAAGTGCATTGTTTCTAGTATTCTATGATTTGATTTTGTTAAAAATCATTCTTAGATCTTTATAGAAAGTCTATTACTGATATTTTCAGGTCCCTAAGACGTGGGATAAGGTAGATCTTCAATCAAATCAATAGAAGTAACCTTCATTTGTGTCAAGTCCTTGATTAGGAGAATAGATGGCATCTTTAAATGCATATCTTTTGGATACTAATGAGAGGCTCAACAAAACTAACTATTCCATATGGAAAGTTAGAATGGAATCCATCATGATCATTCATCTCATGGAGATTGTAAATGGTAAGGATAATGAACCTATTCATCCTCAAGAAAAAGCCAAATACAACAAGAGGTGCAATATTGCACTACATTGTATAAAAATGAATGTTGCAAATGAACTCTTAAGAGAGGTAGGAGATTGCACTTTGGTTCAAGAGGCTTGGGAAACTTTTAAAAAGGTCTATGAATCCAAGAACCAAACTAGGATATTAGCTTTGAAGGATCAAATCTATAGAAGCTATCAAAAGAAAGGAAAAAGTGAACATAATTTTGTCTTAAGAGTGAAGGAATTGAACAAAGAGGTGATCCTATCAAGGATGAAGAGCTTGTTCAACTCATATTGAATGGACTAAGCTTTGAATTTGACAAATTGGTTCATGGATATGCAATTATGGGTAAGCTACCCATACTTGAAGAGCTCCAAGGCACACTCATGGCCGAGGAGTCAAGAAGGAGCCAAATGCAAGAGAGGATGGATAGACTTTCCATCCAAGGTGGAGATGACCAAGATCTCTTCACTAAAGAGAAAGGGAAGTCCAAAGGCAAAGAATCAACATTCAAGAAGTCTTCAAAGCTTGAGGATCAAGAAGGACCCTCAAAGGCATCTCCATCAACCACCAAAGTCAAGAAGGACAAATCCAAGGTGAAGTGCTACTATTGTAGCAAGATGGGGCATTATGCCTCGGAATGCTTCAAGAGGAAGCAAGATCAAAGCCAAGCCAACATGAGAAAAGAGGAGGAGGAGGAGAGTTCACATGAGGACTCTCTCATGATGTCCATATTTGCTTCAGCAAGCTTCAAAGGAGAAGATCCTTGGTGGATTATTGACTCAGGTGCTAGTTCACACATGACTAGCAAAAGGGAGTTTTTCTCTCTTATCTTATGATGGACCTATAAAGTCTATCTATACAACAAATGATGAAGCTTGTAATATTGAAGGAGTTGGTAGCATTCCCCTTTGCTTAGAATAAAAGATCAACATAGAAGGTGTTTTGTACATTCCTACAATAACAAAGAATCTACTAAGTGTTGGCCAAATGGTAGACAATGGTATCAATATGATTTTGACCTCCCTATGTAGTGTGCTCTTTTGTTAGACAAGTTGTAAATTGCAATACCACCGATAATAAAATGATTATTGAAAAATTGATACTTTTGTATCCTCATATTCTAAACATATATTTCTAATTCTTCGTATAAAACTCATCATCATAAAAGAAAACTGAAGGAGTGATAACAAATTGAAATAATAGACACTAGTAAAAACATGTTTTCAGCTAGACATACAAAGTATCCAAAAATTAAAAGTTGAAACTGGTAAATTGAAGGCCCCTCATAAACCTTTCATGATATTTTTATAATAATGGCATGTCCACTTCAACTAGACTTTCATAAAGTATTTATCTTCCACTCCAACTACCTTCTTTTCTCGAGTTTCCATCAATTCTCTGGTTGAAGCAATGATTACCACAATTTCTCTTCAAATTGCTTCTATGTTTGCTAGTCCCAAATTTGCTACACATTACAACCATCACAAAGTTTTTCAATTGAAACACTTAGAACTCATAGCTCTTACTACAAGAAATAGTTTGTAAACCATGTAAGACATAAAAATTTGTTAGTTAAAAAAAATTTATACGAGAAATTGTCATGTGAATAACCTTACAATCTTTGATAAAAAAAAATGTTGAATAATATTTCCTAGGTATCATTCTGATGGTCAACAATATTAACAAATGCTTAGAGAGGGCTTGATGTACTTTGTGAGTCCATAGCATTCTCCAACCTTGACCAATAATTTTGCAATGTCATATGGACCATTGGGTTCTACTTGGCAAAGTTCTATCTGTAATATCGATCATGCTAGCACTTACTAAGTGCCTATCAAAGAGGCCAATTTTGGTCTCAAAGGGGAGTAACAATCATTCTTTTCAATAACTTGAGATTAACTTGTACTAAGGTTGCATTTTGAGCATTTTGCTTGATACTTTTCTTTTGTGAATTGTTATTTATTGCTATGTTGCTGAATAATGTTATGTTGTAGATACAACAAACAAATATAAGGCAGGTCTCATACATCAACGAGATTTTACAGTGAATGTATTATTCAAAAGTGTGTGGCTCCTAATACATTATGTTATGTAAACCTCATTGTATAATTTTGTAAATTCTCAGCTATAATCATATTATTATGATTTGTGTGAATGCCATGGCATCCCAACTATAGGAGTGACCTTGGAAATTTCAATTAGAAAAAAAAAAAAAAACTTTTAGTGTCATAGTTTTTATAGAGTTTCAAGGCAAATATGTGAGGAGTTACTGCTCCTAAATTTAATGGTTGACATCTACATGGAATATTGTTGTCATGGGCTTCTCCATGGGGGTTATTAGGATTATGATCATTACAAATAGCACTACTATGGAGACATATAAGAAGTTTTTTGTCTCAACTTTGAGAAAAGTTTGCAACACCAATGACTTGTATAAGAGACAAGTGCTCTTGTTTGTAAAGAACAATATAGACCTATAGTAAAGTTTCATTCAAAAAATAGATTAGTAGAACAATTTCTTGTACTACTAGACCTATGATAAAGCTACATTTAGAAGGTAGATTATTGAAACTATCTCTTGTACTATGGACTAGCAAATAAAACCGCAAAATTTTAAAGCTAGTTTTAACACTCACAAAATTGGCCTTTGTGATTGAGCACAAGCTATATTTTATAAATGAAGTGCATTTAGTATAATGATTGAAGCCTAAAAGACATCATTGCAACATCTACACCAATAAAAGATCACTCTAGTGTCAAACTTGAGAATTTGCCACCAATCGACCATAGTGGAGAAGTGGCAACCATTTGGTCGAAGGTAGGCCAGAACACATCATCATCATCAAGCCAAATCCACACCCATGAGTAAGAACAAATGACAATGAGGTTGAAGGTGAACATTATAGCCAAGTGTATATACACAAAATTTTATGGTTCAAAGGGCTAAAAGCCTTTAAAAAATTGTACTTTTGAAAGAGAAAACAATGCACTAATTTATCGATTGGATGTTGAATGGGAAATTTGGAAGGACTATTCAAATTCTTTTAAAAAATATGAGATGTATGTAGCTACAAATATTATATTCACTTCTTATTCCTTTAAAGCTCCAATAATATATAGCTGATTGCTTTGCTCACTAAATTAAGAGTAGAATAATAAGTGTGCATTTTTCTTTCAGTGGTTGATGAAGTTAGTCTCAAAGTTTTTTTATGGTATTTTGCAACCCAAGACACTATATTTTAATTGGAGGCCAACTTTATGGTTAGCTAGAATAGGATTTGAATTATAAGTGGCTTAGGTTTTCTATATGTTCCACAATAATGATAGTCGATCTTGAAAATTTAACTTGTTGCTCAACTAATATTTATGGCCAAATGCAACATTTTGCAAGAAATAAACTCCAAAACATATACCAAAAATATACTACTTTATGACATTTCTCCTCAATGTGACATATGCTAAGATAACTCATACTTGGACAACAATTTGAGACATTCTATCAATTTTTAGTTTCAATAGAGGAATATGCAATGAAATGAACATATTCTTTCACTTATAAGTGATTGAATATGGATGCAAAAAATGCAAAATTTCATAAATGGTTCTCTTAAACTAATAATAGAAGTTCAATAAAATATACTTTATAAAATAATGCCAATATGTTCTTGAAAAGCCAGAACTATCAACTAAACTTCTATTAACTTGAGGTATAGCCAATTGAAAAAAAATTGACAATGTAAAATACCATGTCCACCCACTACAGAAAATTTATCATTCTCACCTCCAACTGCCAACATAAAAAATAAAAAATTATCTTCACCCTCATGATGGCCCAGACTATATAACCTTCTGTGAAGAATTGCCAAAAATTGGCAAATCTAGCTTGATCAAAAACCATGTAGAATAGTGTAAATTGTGTACACAAGTGGGTCCCACACATGTGAGGCCATGATGCCACATGGGAAACCCATCCTAATGTAGGTTAGGTCAAGTCAAGAGAGTTGGTCATGTCTATTTGGTGGTCATCCCTACTTTATAGGACCTACACCTAAGTTTAAGGTGAAAATTTGACCAACTAGCTACCTACCAAGCATAACTCTAGGAAATAGACTAGGGTTTCATTTTAGGTCAAGGAGAGTGAGTTAACTTCCCTATTACATGCTGGAAATCCACCTAACTTCAAGAAGGAGGTCGAATTTGCTATGTATTCCCTCTCTCCATAGTGAGAAGATAGAAAATTTTTGGAGCTCATTGGCAATCTCAAGCTAGTTCACTATGTACATTGAGTTTTTGTGATCCAAATGAAACCAAATCAATTTCTACTTGTTTCTCAGGTTGAAGGCCGTACTACAGCCTGTATTACACACGTGTGGGCTTGGATTTCAATGTTTATCAATGCTTTTGATTGTTAATGCTTGTTGTTTGTCAAATTGCCAATCTAGATCAACTTTTTTGTGTCTAGTTTTTTGATAGATTGTTAAGCAAGCATCCAATCACTCTTGTGAAGGAAGATCTTGAGGATCAGCCTCAAAGCATGAGAGTTCCAAGGGAGTCCTCAATGACAATGTCCGAGTCATCAAATTGCATGCAAATTGTCCATTCAAGTGTGCATCTTGCAAGGGTGGTGAGCATTGGAGAGTCTACTATCTTTGAATACTTTTTGGAAATTATTAGTAGACATGAGGTGACTTGTTTCTTACCTTTAAGATTCATGGTGTTTATTACTTTGTATGACAAGACAATGAAATGGGATGCTTTGAAATCTACATTTGTTGTTGATAAAGCAATTTCATTGGATAACTATTTTTGTAATAGCTTGAATAGAGTCATAAAAGATGAAACATCATTTGCTTTGGAAATCTTTGTGTCCACATGCTTTGTGCATGATCATTCCAATGTAAGGACCAAAGATTATCCTATTTCAATGATAGGAATAATGGTAGTGTTTTGCTCTTCAAGTAGAGATTGTAGAATCTACTTGTTTTCAACCAAAGAATTTGTCAATGGTGGAAATGTGATCTTTCAAGAGTGGAAGATTTGTAAACTTGAAGAAGCACCTTTGGATCAACACCTTATTCAATTCATTGATGTTTTGGAGTCAAGTCAAGTGGAGGATCAAGCTCAAGACCCGAGGACTCCAAGAAGAACCTTGAGTATCAAGATGGAGCCATCTAGGCTCAATCATATGGATCAAGCAAGACAAGTTGTCTTTGGCAACATTATTTATGCACTTAATATTTTAATTGATGTATCTTCAAGTGCACAAAATGCCTTGGAATCCATGGCTTGGCATGATGTTTAGTTTTGAAGTGTGCTACATGTATATAGACACATTTATGGAACATCTTGTAAGGGATCCTCTAAGAGGTGGTGAAAGATCCTTCATGGACATCATTCTCTATTGGAGTCTCAAAAGTTCCTTCTTTGTAGCTGGATTTTTTAGACACTTCTAAAAGCTTTCATTGATCTATCAAGAGATTTGTAAATAGATCAAGCTAAATTTGAGGAGGAGTGTGAAGAATTGCCAAAAATTGGCAAATCTAGCTTGATCAAAAACCATGTAGAATAGTGTAAATTGTGTACACAAGTGGGTCCCACACATGTGAGGCCATGATGCCACATGGGAAACCCATCCTAATGTAGGTTAGATCAAGTCAAGAGAGTTGGTCATGTCTATTTGGTGGTCATCCCTACTTTATAGGACCTACACCTAAGTTAAGGTGAAAATTTGACCAACTACCTACCTACCAAGCATAACTCTAGGAAATAGACTAGGGTTTCATTTTAGGTCAAGGAGAGTGAGTTAACTTCCTTATTACATGCTGGAAATCCACCTAACTTCAAGAAGGAGGTCGAATTTGCTATGTATTCCCTCTCTCCATAGTGAGAAGATAGAAAATTTTTGGAGCTCATTGGCAATCTCGAGCTAGTTCACTATGTACATTGAGTTTTTGTGATCCAAATGAAACCAAATCAATTTCTACTTGTTTCTCAGGTTGAAGGCCGTTCTACAGCCTGTAGTACACACGTGTGGGCTCGGATTTCAATGTTTATCAATGCTTTTGATTGTTAATGCTTGTTGTTTGTCAAATTGCCAATCTAGATCAACTTTTTTGTGTCTAGTTTTTTGATAGATTGTTAAGCAAGCATCCAATCACTCTTGTGGATCTTTTGTAGATCCATTTATGGTCCTAAAGTACAGTACTTTCACACCTTCGTGGAAAGGTAGGCCTGAGACTGTGGTGGATGATTTTAGTTGCTCTGATGCTCTTTCCCTCAGTAATTTCCTGCTCCTTCATACTTGGAACAATGGATGTCCCCCCCCCTTCTGTACCTCAGCTAGACTCGATAGATTTTACCTTTCTAACAAAGTGTATTGGGCCAGTCTCATCTCCTATAGCATCAACCCTAATTTTCTCCTCTCAAATCATCTCTCTGTTCTCCTCTGCTTCAACTTATTTCCTACCACCTCCGCCAAAAAGTGACACTTGACTTACATTATCCATAACTCTTTGATTTGGAAGAAAGATCTTTGTCAAGCTGTTGCTCTTAAACTTTCAGCTCTTTTGGATTTAGGAGACATCATTGTCTATTCATGCTCTTTCTTCAGACACCAGGGGAGGGCCACCGAATCCTTGTCCTCCTGCTTTGTCCTCCAACCAACTCAAAATTATTGATCAATCTAAAATATTCATTCTTCGTGTGAAAACTCACCTCACTTACCTACGTGAAACTAACTTTCCTTCAATCTTTTTCTTTAGAAAATTGAAATCTCAAAAAATAAAGGAAGATTCATGTGGCCTCATCATCAATGGTTCCCATCTCCCTTTCTCTGAAGCTATTTGCACCTCCTTTTCTAATCATTTCTCTCTTCTTTATAATTTGGTTATCCCACCTAAACTCCTCAACCTAGACATCTCCCTCTGTTGTTCTTTCCTCTCTTTGTTATCTTCTGATGACTCTTTCCCTCTCTCTCTCCTTAGATGAGTTTCACTCGACAATTAAAGCTATTAACAAAGATAAAACTCCTAGCCCAGATGGTATCACTCCTAACTTCTTCTTGGCTCATTAAAATATCTTCAATCTTGTCCTTCTCCTTGCTATGATCTCTGCTATCTCCTCGATCTCCTTCTCCCCCTCCTTTTCTCAAGGGCTCATTAAACTTGTTTCTAAAATTGATTCTCCCTTCAAAATGTCAGATTACCAACCTCTTACCATGCTCAACACTTCCTACAAGATTGTAGCTAAAGCTATTTCTAGAAAATTGTTCATTTTCTTCTCTCACACCTTTCTAAGAGTCAATATGGTTTTATTAAAGGCTGATATCTCTTTGATAATCTTCTAAACATTTGGTCTGCTATTGACTCTTCCCTTTGGTTTCACTATTCGGCCCTTGTGTTTTAGATAGATTTCGATATAGCATTTGATCGTATCAGTTGGAACTACCTCCTCACCTATTGCTCCTCCTTTGGCATATCATAATACATCATCAACCTCATTCATACCCTCATTTCTCCTATCTCATCTACCATTATTTTTCAAGGAGTTCTTTCAATCTCCTTCCATGTTTCTTGTGGCATTAGACACCACTGCACCCTTTACCCTTATCTCTTCATTATTGCCATTGAGCCGCTCATCTACCATATCTATAAGCTCACCTCCTCTCCTTACTTTTGTCCTTTCATCTTCTGTGATGTCTCTCTTGGCCCTCATCCCTTTGCAAATGATTTGGCTTGCATTATCGAGCTTCATCGTACTTCCACCTCTCTTCTTATCTTTGAGATAGCCTGTTTCTGTACCTTTTCATATTCTCTTAATAATTTTCAAAAATTTGACCTGCTTATTCTCTCTCGTGATGCCACGTCCCCGACTGGTGCTTAGAGTTAGGCCGCAATGTTCTCCCGCATGGTACTATTTTCAGATATCTAGGTTTTCATCTCAGAGCCTCCCTTTCTAACAGTGATCATTTTAGTTGGATTCTCGAGAGAATTAGTTCCAAAATTTTGTTCTGACCTCTCTTTTTTAGTGAGTCTCATTGTCCTAAAGCATGTGAGAAATTGTCAGCTAGTTTAGTCATGTTTAGTTCATTTGGCAATTTAGGCCAATATGCATCTTAAACTTAGAGGTAAACATTTTAGTCTAAGTTCATTTGAATGACCAATTTTGGAAAGTGTGGGAAATGTAGTAGTTCAATTTTGGACCCATTGAAAATGATCAATCTTGGTACATTGAATCTAGTCTATATCTAAGTTGGAATAGATCTAGAAGTTTCCTATTGTTGATAAGATTGGAGAAGTGTGAAAAGTACTTGTAAAATAAAATAATATTTAACTTAGAAATCCAAGTTTTGGGATTTGTCCAAACTTGAGGTAGACTAGGCAACTAGTCTTCTAATGAGAGTTAATTTACTTTTGTTTTCTTTAGTGATGTGTAGATCTAGAACCTAGCAAGAAGCATGGAAGCTACTTTTGTAGGTCTAAGATACACAAAAGAGAGATTCCCAATTCTTATTCACTCTCTTTTTGTCATCTAGTAGAGAGATAGAAGCATTTGGCACATAGAATACTCTCTCTCTAAATCAAGTTCTAGAAGGCCATCTTGTGTATAAATAAGGAGGCTTTGTACCTCACAAATGTACTCTTTCAAGTAAAGTCTCCATTTCTTCTATTTGATGTGTAATGTAATGTAGATTGTGATGAATGCTCTTGCCTTGATCTTAATGAGCTTGCCATGTTTTCCATCTCATTGTTTTTTTTATTAGAAGCTAGTTTCATGTGCAATCATTCATTCTTTTGATCATTTGTACTTGGTGCATGCAACTTCACATTTGTGAAAATTTTTCATGGTATCAGAGCTAGGATAAGATAATACACATCTAGTCATTACTTTGTGAAATGGAATGATCTCTCATCATTGTTGATGATATTTTGCCTCTTAGTAGCACTCGATTTGAAGCACATAGGTTCCACTCTTTTCATCATCTAATGATGTACTTTTGTCACTGATTTCAAAGCAGTACATCTTGTTGTAGCAGCACGTGTGAAGTGTCAAATCATTGAGAAGTGGTGGCTATGTTACAAACCTTTCTTTCCATCCATGTTATATATGTATGCAGAGCTAATCAAGGTAGATTGTGATGCAAGTGATCTCAAGTGGATTGTAGTTAAAGAACTTGAATAATGCCAAAATTGACGATTTCCAGTAGGTGCTCAAAAAACACTCTCAACTTTAACAAGCAAAAGTGGATGGGAAAAAATTTCAATTCACACGTGTGAAATAGCCTCAGAATGTCATATTTTACATTTTATAAGTTCCATCCATTCACATGATCAATGATCCAAACAATGCTTGATAGAGTGTAGAGAAATGAAAAGCTGTCAAAATTTTCTATTTTGACCCCTACAAAATAGGATCCAAGATGATGTAGCCCTTATGCATAAAAAAAACAGGTTTTTCCTTCAATATACCTTACTTTGAATGCTAATAACCCTCCATAGCTTTCTCTGTTTACGCCTTAAGCCAATTCTCTTCCAATCTTGGCATGGCACATTGGCAAATGGCAAAACGAATCCTATAATATCTGAAGGGTACCCATATATGGGATTAACCTACAGAGCAAAAAACGAAAGAAAAGGATTAGAGCTGCACCACTACAATGATGCAAGCTGGGCGAGCTGCAAAGATGACAGCAAGTCCGTGATTAGAGGATGTTCAATAGCGTGCGGAGCAGCAATCAGTTGGACATGCAAAAAGCAAACCTTAGTAGCTCAATCTTCTTGCGAAGCTGAATACGTCGCAGCTTCAAAGGTGGCGAACAAGGTAGTGTGGTTGCAGATGATGCTGGAGGCAATTGGGATACCACAAGGAGGACCATGTACGATGATGACAGATTCTCAAAGTGCCATTTATCTGTTTCAGGATTCTGTCTTCCATTCAAAGACAAAACACATACCTCTGAAGTACCATCACATTCGAGATCTGATCTCGAAAGGAGAGCTCCAGATCCAGTACATAAAGTCTGCAGACATGATTGCAGATCTGCTCACGAAGCCGCTCGACAAGCCACTCTTCGCAAAGCAAAGAAAGATGATTGGAATAAACGTGCAAAGTTGCAAGGTTCAAGAGGGAGTGTCAGAAATGGTGAACTCCTACAACTTTGCCACGATGCAAAGCGAAGGTCAAATGGAGAAAAATTCACGAAAGTCAACATACCTCAAAAACCCTAAGACATGAAGTGAAGCGAAACTCGAAGGTTGGATGATTCGCGAAAGTCAAACATGCCTCCAGGACCAAAAGGACATGAACACGACACGAAACGAAAAGAAACGAAAGAAAATCTTTTGTGCTGCCAACTAGCAACTCAACGGGCGTGGAGTCTTAAATTTCATGCCCAGCTGAAATAGCTAGCAATTATGGAGAGTAACTGATTAGTTGATTCTTGTAATTCTTTGTTTAGCTATCTTGTAAACTCCACACAGTGGAGATATAAACTATTTTTTGGATTAATAGAATACACAAAGAATGTTTGTGAGTAGAGCAGAAAAGAAAAAGAATAGAAATGAAATAGTTGTGCATGAAAGTCTGCCAACGAGCAGAACACAGTGAAAGAGTAGAGCGTCAGGCCACCAACCAGCGAGACACTGATCACCTCGCTTTGAAAATTAAACTGATAATACAATTGCTTTATCTCATGCATCTCCTTGTCTTCTGTTGTCTTGATTGCTAGAATGATATCTGTTTAGTGATCTGTAGTCGCGTGTCTAGGATTCTATAAGCTTCCGCATAAGAAAATTCAAAAGAAACAAACACGTTCGCGATACAATCTAAACCCATTCATGACAAATATTGTAGATAAGCTTTGATCT
Organism: Diphasiastrum complanatum; assembly: GCA_029204225.1. NCBI lineage: Eukaryota > Viridiplantae > Streptophyta > Lycopodiopsida > Lycopodiales > Lycopodiaceae > Diphasiastrum > Diphasiastrum complanatum. The sequence continues at coordinate 90,210,201 of CM055092.1, read as the reverse complement.
TCACACTTTGTCTTTTTTGTTTTTCTTAGCATTTCTTTGTTGGAAATAGCTCTTTAGTTCTTGATTTCTTGTATGTTTTAGGTTCTTGTTTGGTTGGTTTCGTGTTGGTTTCTTGATTGGTTTATGGGTTGAGAATCTTTATTGTAATCTTAAGGTTCGAGCTCGGTGGGAAAGGTGAGGCGAAAGAGAACTATATTACAACAGGATGGGACGAGTGATTGAGTGAAGAAAAGAAGGGAATCTGTCTTGCACAAAATCTACAAACATTGGCACCGTTGCTTGGCTTGCAAAATGTAACTCACAAACCTGTTATGAAAACACTTTCGAACCTGCACAAACAACAGAAAAACACTCAGATATAAACCTGCAAGAACTCAGTTCTAAGGCAACAATAAAAACACAAATTGCAAAGCATTCATATCTAAGAGTAGTCATTACGATCACTAGTAGATTCAGAGGAAGATTCATTCCTTGCACATTCCATTCGGCTTTCAGAAGCACAGTTTCGAAAAGGTCTGGACCTACATTCGGCTCATCCTCTTGATGCACGGTTGGGGTGTGCTTCTTTGTATAGCATAGATTAGTTTGTGTTTCTTGTGAAGGGTGTGGATTTCAACCCCACCTCCTTGCAAGTAGCCAATAGGAAGCAAGGGGCAAGGGCCACCCCAAAGATAAAAAGACACCTATCATACACCATTTTGAGTAGAGGAAACTCTACTCAACTTTGGTGTCTCTCCTCTCTCATGTCTCCTCCTCCCCTCTCCTCCATCTCTCTCTCCCTCTCTACTTTTTGGTTCTTGATATCTCTCTCTCTCCTCTTCTTGGAGAATCCAAGCTCTCTCTCTCTCTCTCTCTCTCTCTCTCTCTCTCTCTCTCTCTCTCTCTCTCTCTCTCTCTCTCTCTCTCTCTCTCTCTCTCTCTCTCTCTCTCTCTCTCTCTCTCTCTCTCTCTCTCTCTCTATGGTTAATGTAGATGGTTGATGATTTAGCATATATGTGGATGATGTTTTTGATGTCTTAAGGTAGTTACAGATTAAGATCTGTCTTTCATTTGCATTCTTGTTTGGAAGTGTAAATATTGTTAGAAATGGTGAACTCCAACAACTTTGCCATGACACGAAGCGAAGGTCAAATGGCGAACAATTCACGAAAGTCAACGTACCTCAAAAACCCTCAGACACGAAGCGAAGCGAAACTCGAAGGTCGAATGATTCGTGAAAGTCAAACATGCCTCCAAGACCAAACATACAGGACATGACACGAAAAGAAAAGAAATGAAAGAAAATCGTTCGTGCTGCCAATTGGTAGCTCAATGGATGTGGGGTCTTAAACTTCACGCCCAGCTGAAATAGCTAGCAAAAATGGACAGTAACTGATGAGTTAATTACCGTTAACTACTCTTGTAATTCTCTGTTTAGCTATCTTGTAAACTCCACACGGTGGAGATATAAACTATTTTTTGGATCAAAAGAATACACAAAGAATGTGTGTGAATAGAGTAGGAAAAAAAAAAGAATAGAAACAAAATAGTTGTGCATGAAAGTCTGCCAACGAGGAGAACACAGTGAAAGAGCAGAGCGTCAGGCCGCCAACGAGCAAGACACTGATGACCTCGCTTTAAAAATTAAACTGATAATATAGCTGCTGTATCTCGTGCATCTCCTTGTCTTCCATTGTCTTGATTGCTAGAATGATATCTGTTTAGTGTTTTGTAGTCGCATGTCTAGGATTCTGTAAGCTTCCTCATAAGAAAATTCAAAAGAAACAAATATGTTCGTGATACAAACTAAACCCGTTCGCGACAAATATTGTAGATAAGCTTTGATCTTCACACTTTGTCTTTTTTGTTTTTCTTAGCATTTCTTTGTTGGAAATAGCTCTTTAGTTCTTGATTTCTTGCATGTTTCTTGTTTGGTTGGTTTCGTGTTGGTTTCTTGATTGGTTTCTGGGTTGAGAATCTTTATTGTAAGCTTAAGGTTTGAGCTCAGTGGGAAAGGTGAAGGCGAAAGAGAACTATACTACAACAGGATGGGACGAGTGATTGAGTGAAGAGAAGAAGGGAATCTGTCTTGCACAAAATCTACAAACATTGGCGCCATTGTTTGGCTTGCAAAACATAACTCACAAACCTGTTATGAAAACACTTTTGAACCTACACAAACAACAAAAAAACACTCAGATATAAACCTGCAAGAACTTAGTTCTAAGGCAACAATAAAAACACAAATTGCAAAGCATTCATATCTAAGAGTAGTCATTACAATCACTAGTAGATTCAGAAGAAGATTCGTTTCTTGCACATTCCATTTGGCTTTCAAAAGCACAGTTTCGAAAAGGTCTGGACCTACATTCGGCTCATCCTCTTGATGCACGGTGGGGGTGTGCTTCTTGTACAGCATAGATTAGTTTGTGTTTCTTGTGAAGGGTGTGGATCTCAGTCCCACCTCCTTGCAAGTAGCCAATAGGAAGCAAGGGGCAAGGGCCACCCCAAAGATAAAAAGACACCTATCATACACCATTTTGAGTAGAGGAAACTCTACTCAACTTTGGTGCCTCTCCTCTCTCATGTCTCCTCCTCCCCTCTCCTCCATCTCTCTCTCTCTCTCTCTCTCTCTCTCTCTCTCTCTCTCTCTCTCTCTCTCTCTCTCTCTCTCTCTCTCTCTCTCTCTCATGTAGATGGTTGATGATTTAGCATAGATGTGGATGATGTTTTTGATGTTTTAAGATAGTTACAGATTAATATCCATCTTTCATTTGCATTCTTGTTTGGAAGTGTAAATATTGTAGATAAAATTTGATCTTCACGCTTTGTTTTTTTTTTTTTGCTTTTCTTAGCATTTCTTTGCTAGAAAGAGCTCTTTAGTTTTTGATTTCTTTGGGATGTCCCAACCTCCTATGCCATAGTTCCTCCATAGAGAGCTTGTTCACAAGAGCAACATTACAAGCATTCACATACTCATTTGGATCTAGTTTATAGATGCCTCCAAATCTATCCTAATGCAAGTATCTCATCATTCTTCTTGATAGTGCAAGTTTCAACATTGAATTTTACATCAAGGCCATTATCAAGCAATTGGCCAACACTAATAAGATTCTTAGTAAGCTTAGGTACATAAAGAACTTTAGAGGATGCAAGCTTCAAGGGAATGTTCCCTATGCCTTCAATAGGACATTCAAAATCATTTGTAGTGTATATTGATTTATTGACTCCATCATAAGGTGCAATAGAAGAGAAAGAGTCCTTGGAGCTACACATATGTGAAGAGGCTCCACTATCAATATACCATAGGCCGTCCTTCTTGAAAGGAGCAGATGAGAAACTAGAGACCATAAGAGATCCCTCTCCATCACTTCAATAGTGTCTTCCTTCTCATTGGTAATGTTGGCTTGCTTGAGTTGATTCTTCTTCTTGAAGCAATTGGTGGCATAATGGCCTTTCTTGCCACAATAAAAGCACTTGATCTTCTTCTTCTTGAGTTTGGATGATGAAGCATTAGAGGAATCATCTTCCTCCTCATCTTTGTCTCTGGATTTGACTTTGTCCTTGCTTGAGGATTGTTGATGTTGGTTCTTGCTCCTCCCTTTGTGCTTATCCTTGGCAAAGAGAGCTTTTGCCATCATTATGAGTGAGAGAGATCTTGTACTCTTGTCTTGATTCTTCTAAAATTAGCACACTTTGGAGAGCCTCCAAACTTGGTAGCTCCTCTTTAATGGCATAGGATTGAACAAGGTTATCAAATTCACTTCTCAAGCCATTGAGAATGACTTGAACTAGCTCATTTTGATTGATGGAATCACCAATACAAGCAAGTTCTCTATGAATATCTTTACTCTCAAAACATAACTAGATGCACTCTCCTCACTCTTTTGGCTACTTTGAAAGATTTGATTCCTAAGAGTGAGAAGCCTAGAGGTATTCTTAGCCTCATAGATAGTCTTGAGACAATCCCAAGCTTCTTTGGCTGTTGAACAAGTACCTATCTCCCTCAATATCTCATTAGAGACATTCATCTTAATGTAGTAGAGAGCCATCCTAGCTCTCTTTTTTGTATTTTTGAACCTCTTGAAGAACTTGTGGTTCTTCTTCAAGGCCAAGAACTATGTCCATCACATCTTGAAGGATTGAGATGGACTCTCCTCATTTTCCAAATTGAATAGTTTGAAGTGGACAATCTTTCACTTGGTTCCAACAAGGATGTACCCACTGAAGACATTTGAAGTGAATAAAACTCAAATGATTAACAATAAATGTTGCTACACACTCTCAATATGATCCAATAATAGAGTACTATCTCCTCCTATGAAAGATCTTGCAACTATTTGTGAATTGATTCTCACTAGCTACACAAATCTCTCTAAAACAAGATCTATTTCACATCAAATGATGGAGTATAGGCAAAGTTAGGATCAAACACTCTTAGCACGTGTGAAGTACACTAAGAAACCAAATTTTACTCAAATACAATGATATTGCATGAAACAAAATGGCTAAGATCTCAAAACAGTGCCTAGATCACATATAATTGAGATTGGTAAGCATACAACTGTGATTTTGGATCAACCAAGCAATCTCTTGACCAAACCAAATGTGTCCACCCAGTTCTAGGTGCCCTACCTAACCCTCTTCAAAATCTTATAGCTTCTTATTGTCTCAACCAAATGGAATGAAACTGATTGCATCAGAAACTAGACAAAAATAGCTTCAAAACAAGCTATCAAGAAAGATAAATGGATCAAGCATGAGAGAGAACTTCCAAACTGAAATTGGATGTTCCTCACACGTGTCTAAGCACCTGATTCCGTACAGTACTAGGTCAGACCCGATGAATGTCCTTTTGATCTCTTTTGATCCAAAATTGAACAACATAGCTAGGAAAATGGACCTTGACAATTTCTAGCTCAAGATTGATGAATAGTTTTCACTTAAATGGATCAAAATTCATGGTAACCTTAGGTAGGCTCTGATACCATGTTGATTTCACACGTGTGGATTGTCCACAACATGTACTTGTGATCTCCTAAGGTGTGTAGATGCACCAAGATCAAGACTAGATTGAGATTCAAGATCTATCTTTGATTCTATGGCAAAAACACACTACTACATGCATTCAATCACTTTCAACTCTCACTCACACATGTGGGAAGTATTCAAAAATTATTCCAAGTAAAAACAAGCTGCTCTCCTTGGTTAGAGAGAGAAAACCATCATGAGCTCTCGGGTAGAGAGAGAAAAAGCTAGAAATCCAATAACACTCAAAATCCACACAATCACCAAATCAATTAGATCCAAAATGAGGAGTACAATGATACTAGTAGATCCACGATCTACCACTATGCCTAACTATGATTGGACCGCACTTTTTCACCTCTTAATCCTATTGGACCATTGATCCATGCACCACTTAATTCTATTGGACTATATTCAAGCAAACCTCAAATTCCTATTGGACCTCACATGGATCCACCTCTAAATCCTATTGGACCTCTTAGAATTCATCAAACAAAAGCATTACACTTGTCTACACTCTAATTGGCACGAGTTTAGCCTCTTACTCTATCCTCAAGAGGGATTGGTTGTCAGATTACTTGATCTATCAATCTACTTCAGATTAAGATCAATCTAGATCAATTCTAGACACAAAATCCTAACAAGAACAATCATTAATTGAAGGTAAGTATACTTTATGGTTTCACACGTGTGAAACACTGAGTACGGACTCCAACCTGAAAATCAAGTACACATTGATAGAACCTCAAAACAATCAAAACAAATGTAGACAAATGGAGAGAATCACTCAAAATTGCTTCCAAAACCAAGATTGGTGTCTCACATTGATTATGGCCAAATGTGGCTCTATATATTCAATAAGTGGGAGCTCATGGTACTGATCATCCCTTTGGTCCCACATGTGTGAAGGTGTTGTGTCATATGATGATTCATCATGCAAAATTGACACTTGGACAAAACCTTCTATTTTGAGCACTTTTGGTCCATTTTCCTTCTATATGGAGATCTACTTGAAAATCTTCTAGAAGTCAAAATTCGTCTACTCCAGCTTATTCCACACATGTGAGCTATCCTCTACACATGGGATGTGACACCTAACCAAAGGATGTGGCTCATGCAAGCAATAGATTGATGTCATGTGTCATATGTCTAGAAAACTAGTTTTTGGCCTTTTTAGCCACTAGAATTTGAATTAAATCATATGTACAACCTATATGATTATGGTACATGACAAGTACACTATTTTCACACGTGGGAACAGGCTCCACACATGTGTGTTTATCTATATACAAGATTTTTGGCCTCTACCAAGCTTATTTTTGCATTTTTCACAGGAGCTAGTAACATTTCCTTGAATAGTTGTCGTTTAAATCGTTTGATATAGTCACGTACTTTTTCATCTTTTGTCATTTTGATATTACTTAGTTTGACAAAAGGACTTTCTATCAAGCGAAAAGGCTTGAACCGTTTGATAAATGCCTCTTTCAAGAGTGACCAGTCATGTTTATCTTCACAATCAAGGTTAAAAAACCACTCTCGTGCGCGATCGATCATGGTCATCGAGAAGAGCTGTACCATGGCCTCTGGTGCTGTCTCACCGTAGACATCACAGACATTCTCAAAGACTTGGAGAAATCATTGAGGATCAGTGTTACCATCGTACTTAGGTAAGTCTAGCTTTGGGGTCCTTTTTTCAGTACGTGGAACATTATTTGCGAGAGCTCCATTTAAGTGAGCTCTTGCATGGGATGATTCGGCAGCATGGAATTCTGGTCGTTCGTATATAACGCGTAGGTTCCCATCTGTCGAATGGGTTTGTGAATGGCTCTTGGACTTGGGATTTCATCCTGGAATACCTGTTAAATTGAGCCTTTTCAGTAGATGGGGAGACCATATCTAGTGGATAATCCTCTGTAGTATTCAGATCGTTAGGACGATCCATGATAGCTCGTAGAGTGTCGTAGGATGGTGGAAATAAACTTGTACACATTGGTTACGGTGGATACAGTTGTCAAAATGTGGTTGTTGTGGTCTGTTACGGGTTGATTTCGGTTTGGGATGGTCGATGGAGGTTGTTGGAGGCCGTAAATCATAATATTGCGGTCTACTACGGTTTGTGACAGTCAATGACGGATGTGCATCGGTCAGAACTTGAGCGAGACTCCGACTCCGGTTGAAATTTGATAGGGGTCCGGCTCCGGTTGAGATTGGAAGTAGGCCGTCGGTTGAGAGGTGACTGTGGCCTCCGGTTGAGATTCAAGAGCAGTGTTCAAGTTGAGATTTGAGCAGAGTGCTCCAGTTGAGATTTGAGAAGAGTGCTCCGGTCGAGATCTGAGGAGAGTTCTTTGGTTGAGATATGAGTGAAATGCTTCGGTCGAGATCTAAGCAGAGTGCTTCGGTCGAGATTGGACTGAACACTCCGGTTGAGATGTGATGGCAGTGCTCTGGTCGAGTTTTTTATTGAGCACTCCGGTTGAGATGTGATGGCAGTGCTCCAGTCGAGTTTTTTTTACTGAGCACTCCGGTTGAGATTCGAGCGAAATGCTCCGGTTGAGAATTGATGGCAGTGCTCCGGTCGAGTTTTTTACTGAGCACTCCGGTTGAAATTTGGGATAAGGGTCCGGTTGAGATGTGACGGTTTCCTTCGGTCGAGATGTCAAAGAGATGTTCGTTCTAAATGTTGAGTTCTGACTCCGTTCGAGTTTTGAACGATTAGCGGTAATTGAGGTGTAACTCAGGACATGTTAGCATCGTGAAGTTGTGGTTTGGTCGAGAGGTATGAGGTAGTGGTCCGGCCTAGACTTGAATTGTGGTGCTCGTTGTGGTGAGGATCGTGAGACTCCGGTTGAGAAACGAGCAAGACTTCGATCCAGACCGAAGTGATGAGCTCAGCAATGAATGTGTAGGAGCTCTCAGACGATGGTAATGCAACACAGGAGATTGAGATATGGCTTGGTTGAGCGTGTGTGTAGCCATGGAACGGCGCCAAATGTTCACATATTCACTGAATCTGTGAACAAATTTTTCTCTCTTTTTGTTGTTTATCTTTCTTGGATTACCTCTATTGTTATGGTTCTTTGTGATTATTCTTCTTATTAGAACGTTTACAGAGCAGAAGCAATATTCAGGGATGCATTACGTATTTCCCAGCCTGTCAGTGGGTAACTCAAATCTGATACTCAGCTACATGTATACACTAGCCATGCAACCATCTATAGCTCAAGCAGATCAGCACTCAACACAGAGAGCGATCCTACTACCAACTACTGAATCAAAGAACAATCAAGAACTAGAATGTCAAGACTATGCAAAATTTACACCACATTTCTATCCTCTATAGTTTACTTGAATGCTGATTTCTACAAGATTCCACCAGCAAGAATTGAAGCTAATCCACAACTAAGCAAGAACATCAGGTACAAGAGCAACCTACCGAGTCCATTCTCATCATTTGGTTCCTCGTTGGACTTCCCCGATGGATCAGACGTGAACTTTGTTCCAATGATGAATATACATCATTGAAACAAGCCATGTCTGATGCCATTCGAGAAGAAGACGAGGGCTCAGATGTTGAGAAACCACGAGAACGGAGAGCACATCGTGATGTCCAAGAAGCTTGATAAAACGATGACACACGAGAACAATTATAGAAAACACAGATGGAGTTGCTTAATCAGCAACACCAACAACAGATGGAGAAACTTAGAGTTTCAAAACACTCTTAAGTCTATCCAAAGTTCGATGCCAGGCCAGTTACCCATTGGCCAAATCCATCATAGACGAGAGAACATGTGGTGCCCTCATTGCCGAGGTACACACACTGGCAATGAGTGCCCTTTATACCAACCGGTCCGAGGTACCTCCTTGATCAAATGTGAAATCTGCGACTTTATGGGGCATACCTCCCTTTATTTCTATTATAACCCGAGGAATCAGCCTCACAACCAGTCAGGAGGACATTATCAACCTCCTCGACAACCATTTGTTTCACAGCAACAACACACGTCCTATCCACCATGAAACAACCAGATCCATATACAAGAGTTGCCTAGACAACCTAGACATCAACCTCAACAACAGTTGGCACTCTTAGGACCACCACCACGAGGACAACATGATCTAGGAGCACAAAAAAATAGACATCCTAGAGAGTCTGCACACACACACCTGGTAGAAAACTCCTACGATCAATCATATCATCCTGATACATCAATTCCATCATCTAGCCATCACCAGTATCAAACCGACAACTCATGCTCGTGCAAACAAGCTGAGTATTCCACACCACAAGAAAACCCAACTCAGTTAGCCATCCAAGATGGTTACGCTATCGCCACCAGACCCATGCACAACTGCTGCTTTATTTGTGGCGAAACAAGACATTTCATGGCTGACTGTAAAGCTAAAAACCCATACCATGCAGAATGTGCCGACTGTGTTCGCAAACACAGCTTCAAAGACTGTCCTAAACAACCTAATAGGATCCTTTCAACACGTCATATCCACATCCGAACCTGTTAGAGTTCTTACTAGAGCACAACGCCAACAACAAGAACAGCAGCAAAACCATGGACAATCAACTGACCCACATGGAAGCCATTTGACGGCCTCCACAGTACCAAAAGATTACCCAAACCCACAAGTGGAACAAAGAAAATACAACGAATTTCGGGATGAATTTTTGCGAGAGGAAAAACATACGAACAGTCCGTTATCAGCTTATATCCCCAAAAAGGAGCAATCCCTCCAGGGACTTGAAGTATTTTCTGACCTCCTGCAAGCTCAACTCACAATGCCATTCCATAGTGCTATCGAATCCTTCACCGAACTTCAACATTATATCCATCGTAATTTTCAGCTGCCTCCTATTCGTGATGAACAGCGAAAACCAGAAGCGCTACCTGAAATTCCTCAGATTTCTATGAATATGATGAATATAGGTGTTGTTAAGGGGAATAGCATCACACTACCCTTGTCCTATAAAGATTATCCCGCAGTATCTGCTATCCTCGATAGCGGATCAGGCATCAATATAATGGCTTTGTCATTGGCAAAGTCATGGGGCTTCAATACCCTCAATCAACCACGATATAAACTTCGTATGGCTTATCAACGAGTTACCGACCCCGAGGAAGACATATATTTCCTTCACTGTTGCAGGTAGGGGCATGTCCACGATAACCTTGATTTTTGACGGGTCGGTAGAAATACCGTCCTTTGATATTATATGCCCGAGTACAACCCCGTGGGTGACCCATATTTGGCATTTATCAGGGTTTAGTGAGATGCTGAACCTATGACAGCGAATGAAGATTTTTTCCAAGGCGTCTAGGTGTGTAGCAGCGAAAGAATGTACACCTAGATCGTCGAGATAACTCTCCACGACTCGATGTAACAGATCTTGAAAGGCCAGTTGCATGACCCGTTGGAATGTTGAGAGGGCGTTACTTAAGCCAAAAGGCATAACGTTATAAGCATAAACGCCACTCTCTGTGGCAAAAGCCATTTTATGTTTATCTTCAGGGGCTATTTGAACAAGGAAATAGCCGCTGAACCCATCCAAGAAGCTGAAAGCTTCAGCTCTTGCCATTTCCTCTAATATTTGGGTTGTTAGGGGCAAGGAAAAATGGTCTTTCTTCGTAACCGCATTAAGGTTCTTGAGGTCAACACAGATACAAAGCTTGCCGTTTTTCTTGGGTATAACCACAATGGGTGATATCCAATCAGTATGTTGGACTTCATAAATGAAGCCAACATCGAGCAATTTTTTAATATCTTCGTCGATCCTCTCACGATAGATTGGGTTACTGTGGTAAGGTTTAACCCTAACGGGCTTAGCATTGTCTTCTAGAGGAATTTGATATACTACTATTTCAAGGGGGATTCCTTTCATCTCGATATAATTCCATGCAAATACATCCCTGTATTTGCGTAATAAAGTCTCTAGATCAGACAATTGGGTTGATGACAAATGTGCACCAACATGAACTATTCGATCTATGTCCTCATCAAGATCTTTAAGGTTTAGTAGAATTGTCTTAGCAGGTCGTTCAAAGAAATTGGAACTTGGTGTAGGTTCCCGATGTGGCTGTGGTAACTGGATAACAATGTCATCCAGTGTAAAGTCTTTGAACTTCTGTGGAAGATCAAAAGGTGGGTCCACAAAATGTTCTGGGACTTTAGAAATCATTTGAGGTGATTCTTTATCAGATGTGGAAGCTTTGTCGGAGTGTTTGTTGTCTGTCCCCTCTGACAAGGGCTTGATTGGCTGTTTAAGCTTCACACGCATCTGTTTTTGTTGTTCGGTTAATTTTGTAGCAATAATGTTATTTTTTTGTAACCGAGGTTTTTGTGGTTTTTGAATGGGTGGTATTGTGGCCTCACTTACCATATCCTCGTCATTGTATCCCAGACTTCATTGGGATACATGTCCCAAGTATATACTTTGGTTCTGGGCCTATATGCTTTTGTGTTTGGTACTTTGGATGTTAGGTGGACATGAGCCAACGGTCCTGGTGACTTGATCTCCTTAGGAATGACTTTGGACATCTAGATAGAGGAGTACATGATCATCCATCATTTCGACATCATCCATGGAAAGAATACCTTCTTCTGAAACATGGGTAGTAGAGACACTAGGTTCTCCTGGGCACCAAGCTATAGGAATGGGGTCTATCATCATGAGGGGAATGATGGGTGTGTCAATGTCCGTAGAAGATGGAAGAATATCCACATCTTCTGCAGTTTCGATACGACATCGATTGGAATCCGCACAGTCCACGGTAGCTAGTGCATGACCCCAATTGATTATGTCTGTGGGTCGTGTATAGTGTCCTTTTGGTTGGATTGGGACACTATTTGATTCGTCATGTGTTGTAGATGACCAATCATCGTATACCTTGGCAGGCTTGACATGGCCATTTGAGTCAACCGTGACTCGTTTATCGTGGTTGCCAAAGGTAATTTTGTTGTTCTTCCAGTCTTGGACAACACCTGCCATCTGGAGCCAGGGTGTACCAAGAAGGAGTTTATATGTATTGGCATCTTCTGGTAAGTCTAAGATGACACAATCGATGATAAACTTGACACCTGCTATTCGAACTTATATATTTGATAAATGACCATCATATCAACTACTATCGCATCTTTATAATCGACTATGCCGGCAAGGCACGTCTCATTTATTTAGGTGTGGTAGATCCTCGCTGGACCAAAGAACGAATTAAGGCCTTTGAGGAGTTGAAGACAGCACTCACAACGGCTCCCATACTCCGCTCGCCAGATTACACGAAAGAATTCCATGTGCATACTGACACAAGTAAGTATGCCATTGGGGGTCTTCTTGCACAACCAGGCGAGTATGGCAAGGACTTTCCCATACGTTTCTTAAGCAGGCAACTGGTGCCTGCTGAAGTAAACTATAGCACTACCGAGAGAGAAGCATTGGCAATGGTCTATGTGGTACAACAACTACGACATTATTTATTAGGCCAGACTGTTGCTTTCTACATAGACCATCAAGCACTCCTATATATCGTTAATAAGTCTTGTAAGACGGGACGAATAGCTCGATGGCTACTAATTTTGGAGGAATTTAATTTCCGTATAGTCGTTCGGAAAGGGTCCCAACATTTTATGGCGGATCACCTTTCCAGACTACCAAGTGCTGAAAAAGCAACTACACTAGTCAACGATGATCTTCCTGATGCATGCCTTTTTCAGATCGATGCCACACCCCTATGGGCTGAGGAGATCACTCCGTTCCTCACAACAGGCCGACTAAAAGAAGGCCTGAGTACAACGAATTTTTTTTTTTTTTATAATAAAAGCAGCGCTCTTTCAGTTAATTGCGAGACAACTTTACAAAAGGGGCATTGACGACATTATTCGACGATTTGTCTATGAATCTGAGATACGACCGATATTATCCCAGGCTCATGAGGGCATTGGAGGTGGCCACTTTTCTGCTGAAGCCACAACGAAGATTATCCTTCGAGCAGGATTGTGGTGGCCATCTTTGTTTAAAGACACGTCTGTTGTCATTAAAGCATGTGATGTCTGTCAAAGAGCAAAGAAAAGTACCAAAACAGACTTCACACCATTGACTCCCATTATAGAAGACAAAGCCTTCCATAAGTGGGGGATTGACTTTGTTGGACCCATCAGTCCAGCAGCGAAACATACCCAAGCTCAATACATTCTCATAGCCACAGATTACGCCACTAAGTGGATAGAGGCCCGAGCAACGAAGGACGCCAATGCAAAAACAGTTGCACGTTTTCTTTACGAAAACATTATTACCCGTTTTGGCTGTCCCATTGAGCTTGTTAGTGATCGCGGCACACATTTCTTAAATGTTGTCGTTGATAATCTCCTACGCCCTTACCTTGTCGTTCACAAAAAAAGTACACCGTACTATCCTAGGTGTAATGGCCAGGCTGAATCAACTAACAAGATGATTTGTAAAATTCTAACCAAGATAGTTGAAACCAATCGCTCTGATTGGAAAACAAAACTTTTCTCAACTATTTGGGCTTACCGCACCACCCCGAAGAAATCCACTGGGTGGGTAACCCCTTTCCACTTAGTATACGGTCAAGAAGCGATAATGCCCGTAGAATTCTTAGTACCTTCGCTAAGAGTTACGGAGGATTTTTCAACAGATCTCTGTGAACAAGCTTCAATCGAACAACAAGTCAAAACCAGGCTATTTACGTTAGCCCAGTTATGCGAGACAAGACTAATATCTTATCACGCACAACTAGTAAACAAATGACGCCAAAAAGCCTGGCATGACCGTCACCTACGCAATAAAGATCTACATTTAGGTGACCAGGTACTTCTACATACATCAAAGAAGCACCCCGACAAGTTGAAGTTCAGAAGTGGGCCATACGTTATTAACAAAATATTTCTTAATGGTGCAGTCCAGTTACAAACACTTGACGGGACACTCCTAGACACTGTCGTAAACGGTGGTCATCTACGGCGGTACTACGAAGAGTTGTTCTTTGTTGACCCAATTTAGGATCTTTTCTCTTAAAAAAAAAACAAAACAAAAAGGGTTTATAATATTATTTTATTCCTTTCCTTGTACATCTCGTCTATTGTTCACCTCGTTCCTTGTTTATACTTCATATCACTACTTATGTACATTCTATGCATTTTTTTTTCCTTTTTTTCTTCTGTTCATACTCATGGGTCATGGGTGTTCTAGATCGACAACTGATAGGCTACACCTTAGGAAATCATTCTCACACTTCGGCCACCTCATCTTTGTCTCACTGGTATCTTAGGGTAACCAACATTTCTGCAGATACACCTCTGTTATAAGAACTTCTACTCTGAGCTACAGTCCTATTTTTCCTTGGAGTTCTTCAATTGCATCAAACAGATCCATTTATGCATCATGAGATTTTTCTCAAATCTCGACCGGAGCCTTCCTTCAGATCTCGACCGAAGCAATTCCTAGAGATCTCAACCGAAACAGTTCCTTCAGATCTCGACCGGAGCCTTCCTTCAGATCTCGACCGAAGCAGTTCCTTCAAATCTCGACCGGAACAGTTCTTTCAGATCTCGACGGGAGCCTTCCTTTAGATCTCGACTGAAGCGGTTCCTTCAGATCTTGATCGGAGCCTTCCTTCAGATCTCGACTGAAGCAATTCCTTGAGATCTCAACCAAAATAGTTCTTTCAGTTCTCAACTGGAGTAGTTCTTTCAGATCTCGACCGGAGCCTTTCTTTAGATCTCGATCGAAGCAGTTCCTTCAGATCTCGACCGGAGCCTTCCTTCAGATCTCGACCAAAGTAGTTCCTTGAGATCTCAACCAAAACAGTTCCTTCAGATCTCGACGGGAGCCTTCCTTCAGATCTCAATTGGAGCCTTCCTTCAGATCTCGACCAAAGCAGTTCTTTCAGATCTCGACCGGAGCCTTCCTTCAGATCTCGACCGAAGCAGTTCCTTGAGATCTCAACCAAAATGGGTCCTTCAGATCTCGATTGGAGCCTTCCTTCATATCTCGACCGAAGCAGTTCCTTCAGATCTCGACCGAAACAGTTCCTTCAGATCTCGACCGGAGCCTTCCTTCCGATCTCGACCGAAGCGGTTCAGTCCAATCTCGACCAGAGCCTTCCCTTGAATCTCGACCGGAGCAGTTCTGTGAGAGCTCAACCGGGGCAGTCATTTTGAATCTCGACCAGAGGACATACATTCGAATTTTATGAACCGGCACATCCCATCTCTCTTGCAACCAGACGACGGCGGCAATAAATGCCCTCTCACCAAAGCCATTCACACCTCAGCAAAGTGTGAAGCTAAAGCGTTTTTTGACGACGATCTGCGGTGATCTTCCTGCTCTTGACACCAATCCTGGCACTCGACTGTTCAATCCGTCCGTCATCATCTTCACACCATCTCACCATCGTTATCACTCCCTTATGAGCGCCATCACCGAAACCTTCAACACAAACATCGCTGGCAGAATACCTTATATCTCACGTTTCACATGCTAAGGGGTAGTGTCACACGAGCACTTATCACGCTTCTATCACACTATTGAACATCCTACAATCACAATCACAAACCATACACCTTCAACCTGCTTCATCCCTGAAAGATACACATCCATAACACTAAAACCATTGTCAAACACCTCCACTTCCTCATATTCCACTCTCCATCTTCTTAACTTGATCTCACTCTGTTCACCCACCTTTACTTCATCACCCACACTGCTCTACCCAACACAGCCATCTTCCACATAACTCCCTTTCCAAACTCGTTCATACATCCCTTCCCCCACACTTTCTGAACCATTCTGCACCGCCACTTCCCATCTCAACCGGAGCCCCCTCCTTCAACACTCGATCGAAGTCCTCCTTTCCCATCTCATTCGAAGCCACTCCATCAGATCTCAACCGGAGCCCAACCCTTCACATCTCAACCGAAGCCACTCCATCAGATCTCAACCAGAGCCCAACCCTTCACATCTCAACTGAAGCCACTCCATCAGATCCCAACCGGAGCCCAACCCTTCGCATCTCATTTGAAGCCACTCCATTAGATCTCAACCTGAGCCCAACCCTTCAGATCTCAACTGAAGCCACTCCATCATATTTCAACCGGAGCCCAACCCTTCACATCTCAACCAACGCCCTTTCCACTGTCTCAGCTCTCAACCGAAGCAGTTTTTCCAGAACCCTCCTTCTTCCATTTTCCAACCATGTCGTCCAACCCCAGTTCCAGTTCAGATGATCCCGAAGCAAGCAAGCTCGACATCCAGCTGTGCAAGCTTGACCTTACAGAGATGCAGACCTGGTACCAGCAGGCGGAGTCCTTCTTCAAGGAAATCAAATTTCAAATCCCCATCTTGACAGGTTATCAATGCCCCTATCTAGTACACATGGCATATGCCAATTATCATCCCATGGCAAGATTATGTCAGATCATAGTTCTCCCTATCAGGAATTATGTCTATAATGTATCCTTTGCGACAGCTGACTTGCAACCTTATGGTTTTCCATGAGGGCCAAACACTGTCACAAGGACACTCCGGAAGATAGAGCAAACGACATATTTCAAATATATTGATCCCTCTGTGATCAAGTGGAAGAACAAGGATGGGTACAGGTTGGAAGCCATCAATGACAAAGAACTTCAAGCAGCATGTGCATATCTTACCAGATGCACACAAAAGTCTCGTATGAAAGTGCTAAGGGTACCCATGTCCCTGTTTCACATGATGGCAGATTCACGACTGCATGCCCAGAACCTCTATGATTGGGCACAGTTTGCTTTGAATTGTCTTCATGAGTGCATTAAGCACAAGCAGCCTATCACGATATTAGGATATCTGATGACAAATATCACTCTACATCAAGTACAAAATGGGCCAAAGCTCCAACAACAACTGCAGCTTGTGAACAAGGCATGGGATATTCCCATTGAACACAAGAAGCCCAAGCGTGCAAGGACAACTTCACCATCGGGGTCCCAGGCCAAACGAGTCAACACCAATATCCTCCCTCTCGTACACAAGCCAAAAAGCCCAACCCAGAATCCACAAGCAGCTGCAACCTCCGGAGCTCAACATGCAGATACCTCAAGGGCTCAGTTGCCAGGTACACGGCAACAACGAAGACAAGAGAAGCTTCAAGCTGGGAGCACATCACCGGTGGGATTAGTTTCACATGGTTCCACATCAGATGGTGGCAGCTCGTCCACAGCATCACAACAACACTCGTCACCCTCACATGTCATCGATGGGGGTGATGGAGCAACTACATCCACACTGGCACCTGACACGACAGTATCTCAAGTCCCAAGTCAGCCAGATGAGGCCACCACCCCACCCACACTGATTACAATGCCAATGCCACCAACATCACCACTGGTACAAGTTTTTTTTTGGAGGTACTAGCTAGGAAGATAGTGATTAACTATGTGAGACTACATGGTGTATCCCAAAGAAGGAATGACCATGTAGGAGCTAGTAACATTTCCTTGAATAGTTGTAATAAATGTAGACCTCCCCTTAAAATAGTAAGAGTGAGCCACCTTTTGATGGTGACCTCTAGTGGAAGGGCAAATTCCACATGTAATTTCTTATATAACGGAATTTCCACATGGGCTCCACATGGGCAGCCTTCTTGCTTACTTAAGGGCCCCCCTCTCTTGTGAGGGAGCTTTTGATTGTATTTTCAAGTTCTCTTGAGCTAATAAAGAGGATCCTCCACGAGTTCTTGAAGATCACTAAGCTCCTTGTTCATGGCAATGATCTTGAGTGATATTTCTATGAGCATGCTTGATTCTTTACTTGTGGATTTACTAGATTCTTGTTTCTTGTTCTTGCTTAGTTGTGGATTAGCTTCAATTCTTGCTGGTGGAATCTTGTAGAAATCAGCTTTCAAGTAAACTATAGAGGCTAGAAATGTGGTGTAAATCTTGCATAGTCTTGACATTCTAGTTCTTGATTGTTCTTTGATTCAGTAGTTGGTAGTAGGATCGCTCTCTGTGCTGAATGCTGATATGCTTGAGCTGTAGATGGTTGCATGGCTAGTGTATGCATGTAGCTGAGTATCACATTTGAGCTACCCACTGACAGGCTGGGAAATACGTAATGCATCCCTGAATATTGCTTCTGCTCTGTAAACGTTCTAATAAGAAGAATAATCACAAAGAACCATAACAACAGAGGTAACCCAAGAAAGATAAGCAACAAAAAGAGAGAGAAACGTGTTCACAGATTTAGTGAATACGTGAACAGTTGAGGATCTTCATTGCAAGCTTAAGGTTCTAACTCACTGGGAAGGGTGAAGGAGGAAAAGAACTATACTACAACAGGCGAGTGGTTGAGTGAAGAGAAGAAGAGACTATGTCTTGCACAGAATCTGCAGACAATTGAAGATGACCTCGAAACCAAACATCAGAATACAAAATATTTTATGTTCTTCCAACTATTTTCTTGGTATTTGTTAATTGTGAAATCTAAAGCTTATTGGAATTGCTACTTCTTATATTTTGTGTGTGTGTGTGTGTGTGTGTGTGTGTGTGTGTGTGTGTGTGTGTGTGTGTGTGTGTGTGAGAGAGAGAGAGAGAGAGAGAGAGAGAGAGAGAGAGAGAGAGAGAGAGAGAGAGAGAGAGAGAGAGGAGTAAGCTATCATCATTGTGGATTTAGGATTAATGGTTGTAGTGTTAATGGATGTAGGGTTAATGCTTAGTGTTAATGGATCTTAGAGTTAATTGTGGATTATCTATGCATGCTGGATTTTGATTTATGCTATCGCTCTCATGGGATCGAACCTTTGCGTGGGTGACGACTAACTTCATCTCCTTGATGCTTGTGTGCTTGGATCTTGGGTTGAGGATAGGATAGAAAATAAAGCCACTACACTTCTTCTTGCCTTTGAATGAGAAAACTTTGAACTAAATTGGAGAACTCATCTCCTAAGCCATTCAGGATCACTTGTACAAGCTCATTATCTAGAATCTTCTCTCCAATAGAAATTAATTCTTTGTTGAGAGACTTGATCCTAAGCACATACTCTTGTGCACTTTCATCACTTCTCCTCATACTTTGTAAGATTTGGTTTCTTCACATAAGCACTCTTGAAGTTTTGTTGGACTCATATATAGCTTTGAAAGAATCCCAAGCTTCCTTGGTCGATGTACAATAGGCTACCTCCTTCAAGAGGTCATCACTAACATTCATTTTGATGCAATGAAGTGCTAGTGTTGCTTTCTTCTTGTATCTAATCCAAAATTTGCCTCACTAGCAAATCACTTGATGTTCACAAAGACACAAGTGGCAAGATCTTCTTGATCTTGATTCAAAAGAACATTCAAGAAGGATTCTACAAAACAATGCTCAAGAAAATTGGTTTTGATTTGAACCTAGAAACTCACAAAGATCCCTCTCTACTTGATTGTCTCAAATTTGGCTTCTAGACCTCTCAATGGACTTCTAGCCACGGTTCTAACACTCCCTCACAAGAATGAAATGTAGATGAGATGATATTATATCAAGCAACTATCAAATCAAGTCAATTTTGACTTTTTTGGACTAAAATCACTAAACACATGCTCCTTCTTCTTGATGGTTTTTCAAGACCCACCAATGTATGCATGTAATTGATTGGATTTGAACTTTTGTCATTGAATTTCATTGATTTAGGCTAGGATCAAGCACCAAAAAAAACTCATCAAGATCAATCACCATAAATTTTTATGGATCTAATGAAAAATGAAAATTATTTTTAGGTATAGACTTGTCTATGTGTGTGAATAGTATGGATTCTGACCGTAATCTAATTTGATCCACAAATTTCCACTCTTACATCCGATTTCTAGTAGGCCTTCCAATACTAGCTTTTTGTAACAAAAACTTGCTAATTTTGGATTTTACACAAGATTAATGATTGCCTCTTGTACCTTGCTCTGATACCATGTTAAAGTATAGTACTCTGGACCTTGAGTCTATTAATGGCTCACAAGAGTGACTGATTGATTGATCATAAAACAAATGCAAACTAGACACACAAAATTGAGATCTAGATTGATAATTTACATGCATCAAGGAAGAGCAATCCAAAGTCATTAGTCAAAAGTGATGTACACCCCACACACGTGTGGGTACAGTACTCAGTATGGCTTGTACACAACAAATGATGTTAACAACACTTAGTTTTTGCTTAGATCCAAAAGAGAAACAAGTACATAGTGTAGAAGGTTGAGTTTGCCAATGAGCTCTCAAAAATAATCTAAGTCATTACAATGGAGAGATGGTAATACATAAAAAGCCTCTTCGCCACCTCAAGTTAGGTGAAAATCCAGCATGTAATAAGGAAGATGATTGAGCTTTTTTGTCCTAATTTGCCATTTTAGCCTCATACTTGAGTCTTGCCATGTAGGTGGCTAGATTGATCAACCTACTCCATAAATCTAGGAATTTGGTCCTATAATGTAGGAACCACTACCAAACAAACTTGACCAACTTTATAGACATGATCTAACCTACTCTAATATAGCTTCCCATGTGGCA
This sequence comes from Diphasiastrum complanatum, assembly GCA_029204225.1. Classification (NCBI taxonomy): domain Eukaryota; kingdom Viridiplantae; phylum Streptophyta; class Lycopodiopsida; order Lycopodiales; family Lycopodiaceae; genus Diphasiastrum; species Diphasiastrum complanatum. The sequence goes on along the minus strand of CM055092.1, from coordinate 90,189,656 downwards.
CCATGGCCTCACACATGTGGGACCCACATGGAATTCCGACCCCACACGTGTGTGATACGGACTCCAATATAGCCTATTATCAGAAATTAAGTGGAATCAAGTTTAGATACCATAGCTTTCACAAAAACTCAAGACAAATGTGTAGAAACCTCAGGATTGCCAACGTGCTCCAAAAATTCTATCTCCTCACTATGGAATGATGGATTGTATGTACAAAACCTCTTCCCCACCTCAAGTTAGAAGAAAATCCAGCATGTAATAAGGAATATGATTGACCATTTTTGTCCTAATTTGTCAGTTTTACCAAACCCTAGAGTTTTGCCAACTTGGTGGCTAGATTGGTTATCCAACACCATGATTCAAGGAATTTGGTCATATAATTTATGAATTATGACCAAACAAGTCTAACTAACCCTACGACTGATATCTAACCTACCTAGGGTAGCCTACACATGGGCAACATGGACTCACATGTGTGGGACCCACCTATGTACAATTTACATGGCTTTATCAAGCTAGATTTGCCAATTTTTTGCAATTTCTCACATTTTACATCCAGCTAATGGTGCCACATGGATCGTACAAGTTATGGAGTTCAATGAATACCAACTTTGCGACCACATAAATTCTCACGAGCTATAGTCTCCAAGACACCACCATCAAAAGCACCTAGAGCAAAGAAGAACCAACAAAGGCAAAGATACAATCATGTGATTAAGTGGAGTGACTTACCAAAAGAGGCCATAGCCATAGTGGATACTGACATTCAAAACCATGAAGCGAATGCCAATCTCACCAAGAAACAAGCAAAGATGCAGCAACTACCCACAATGTACAATAAAAAGGATCCCATGCAACCTAATCATAAGTTATTGACCTCCTATTCTTGCATTATAGCAGTCAAACACCATGCAAGTGCTCCTATTTCCAATTATAGGTATGGGCCCTCATAAGATTATTTTACCAGTGCCCAAGCCCGAAATGATGAGACATAACTAATAATCTTATACATTGGAGTGACCAGCTATAACAACAACACCCGTCGCGATTTGTGACATGTTTTGCTACGTGAATCGCGAGTTTAATTTTTTTTTAATTCGTCATCGAAAAAACACGTCACTATAAGGTCGTCAGAATCTAATGACTTAAAAAAATGTCACATTATGACGGCCACAATGTGCCGGATTCTGAAAGTGTTTTCCTGATCATGCAAACCCGATTTGACATGGACGTCGCAATGCGACGTATGACATGGATGTCGCATTGCGACGTCCAACGTGTACGTCGCATTACGACGTCCAAAGGTGTCGCAAACCTCTGACGTGGACGTCGCAAACGCTGTGACGTGGATATCGCATTGCGACGTTTCCGAATTCAATCGAATTTCGATGTCTGTAAACACATAATGATGCCAAAATTTCATCGAGGATGTCCGATGTCCATCCAACGTATGCTGGGGCGTCGGATTCTGACGTCTTATAAAGTTGTCGGATTCCGACATCTGTTAACAGAATGATCAAAAAATATGTCCGACGTATTTGACGCGTTAGGACGTCGGATTTTGACATCCCAAATTAGATAAAAAAAAAACAAAAAATGCATAAAAAACAGCGCGCACATTTTTATCGAGCTGTTTTTGGAGTTGAGTTCTTGGAGAAGCGATGTTTGTGAATTGTTTTTACAACAATATTTTTGAGTTGCATTCAACATTTGGATCAAACAACAAACTAAGCATGAGGTACTTTTCATTCTTAAACTACTTTTCATTTTATATTTTATTGGATTAGTTCATGTTCATTATGAATGACAATACTTTATTGCATTCTTTGTGCACATCATAAATTTCATTTAGATTTTTTGATATAATATTAATTGTTGTTTTGAAATCTGACATTTCTTAGTTGATTATTACGTCAATCCACATCCCTAAATTTGACATTGCAATTTTTGAAAAAAAAACATTGCACATATAAAAGCAATGGCAATATAGCACGATCATTTGCAATAATATAATTTTTCATTTCATAAAATTTTATTGTATTACAAAATTGGTGCTTTAATGTCGCACGAGTCTTTCTAGATCTAACATCAACTAAAACTTATAAACCTAATCTACTCGTCGTCGTCGTGACATCCAGTCTGCATGAACACAAGCAAACAAACTACATTAAATTTAATGCTTGATCGTATTAAACTAAATAAAATTGACGTCGAAATGTAAACCACATTAGTATAAATACAAAAACTAGTACTTACATTTGGAGGATGACCCTCGCTCTTGAGTATGTCGACTAATGCGTCATACGATTCCCTGAAGGCAAATCTAGTTGGCAGACGTCCATAATCTACCAACTATCCATGCATTCGATTGAAGTTGAAATTAATTTAGGGCTACATTGAAGCAGCTAGTCATAATGCATATTAAAAAATAAAAGCATATAAAATCAAAGATAATCTATAAGAGTAGTGTAAGTTCACTTACCATGCTTGCTTGCAATCCCGTCTTTCCGCTCAAGCCCAACCTAGGATTGCCTATCCCATGCATCCTAGTGGCCGCAGCATCTTTCTGAATCTTGTATTTATCTGGTGTTCTTTCATCCGCTTTTACACGATTCCAATCATTTCTTGGACCCCAGGAAGAATTGGATTTCCCGTCCCTATAAGCTCGTCATGCCATATCACGACGATGCCTAATCCATCAGCTCATATGCTTATGAATTCCTTTCCTCGAATTTCTCTTCTTGTTGGTCACGAAGGGTACCAATAACCTGTCGTTTATCATCTACAGGTTGTTCGGACCATTTACTAAATAATCTGTCGCCAAAATGATGTTGGCATAAAGAATAGAGTCGGTCCAAAACCACCCTTCCTTTTCTAATGGCAATTATATTGCCTTGAGGATCCACATCATAATAAGGATTTGTGGATGACTCTTCGATGGGGGCGGGAGCCGCGGCCTCTTGTGAGGGACCACCCTCATTTTGTCTAAGCATATTTTGCAATTGTGTTCTTTGCTAAGGAGTTAATGATTCATATAAATTTTTTACAAAGTCCCACAAGCTTTCACCACTCCCTGACCCCGACATGATTACTACATTCATAAACATACGATACATTACAATAAACCCTAATATATTGAAATGAAGTAGAAAAGAAAATTGATCACAGAACTTTAATGCATATTGGAGTGGGACTTTCATACCTGTGTTAACAAAAGAAGAGAGATATGCGTGTAGAGCTCGAACCTACACCAAGATTGGCATAAGAATCATGTAAGCGACAATGTATAAGAATATGTATATCTAAAAATTAAAACATTAGAGTCATACAATAATTTTATGTTATTTGTGTTTTGTACTTGTGCATATCACAACGGGATGAATTACATTCAGATCAGTCTAGCGATGAAGACAGTACTCAAGTTAACAAGGTAAGTTATAAACATGCATGTGTTCTTGTTCATAAAATCTTTGTTATTATAAGTTAAAATATTGTGCTAAAGTGACATGTACTTGATTTTTGTTTCTCGTAGAAAAATTATTTTCAAAATAAAATATGGTGCACATGCCTCAAGTGTGATGAACAAAAGATGCATGAAAGACGCATTGTTGAAAATCATTTGTCGAAGTTTGGACGAAAAGAAGAAGGTCAACCATCGAATTTGGAAAACGTTGAGGTTGTTAATTTTATATGATTGTTTTTTATTATAATCTTCGTCAATCTATATATGTCACTTATGAAATTTGTTTCATGTGTGTAGCCAATACATCGAATGCCATTCCACGGAGTTGATCCATCCGTGTTTAGTTACAATCAACGTCAAGTTTTGATAGACATAAGAAAACAAAGAATGAAACAAATTGAAGAGGTAAACACAATTGGAAAAGAGAATAATCAACTTGATTCTAATGATTATGATGATGAGGTGCAACACGATGAAGCAATGCACAACATGTTTGAATCTTACTTTGAAACAAATGAGAATCATGATATGCATGCATCTTCTAATGAAAACGGAGATCACGAACAATTTGAGATGGATGAAGACGAGATTCTATTGCACAAGGAGGCATACACTTCTCTATATCCTAGAGCATCCATTTCGAGACTAGCTACATCAATTCTTATTCTAAACCAATATACAAATGGAGTGATCATAGCGTGACATCTTTATTCGGGTACTTAACGCATAACACAACTATTATACTTTACACTAAGTTAATTTTCTTTTCTTTTATAACAACTCACATTGCTCTTTTTTTAGGTTGTTACATCGAATACTTCCGAAAGAAAATGTGATACCTAAAACACAAAAAGAAGCACGAAAGATGATGACCGTACTTGGAATGGATTACGACACAATACATGCATGTCCAGAAGACCATGTTCTATATAGAGGTGAGCATTCAGAAAAGCTTCAATGTCCAGTGTGTAACGCTTCACGTTTTTGAGATGACGTACAAGGGGATAAAGTGCCACGAAAAGTGTTACGACATTTTCCAATTATCCCACGATTGCAACGTTTATTTCGATGTAAATCTTTGGCACAACTAATGGATTGGCATGTCAAAAATCGATCTACGGTGTGATGTGAGTACCAAGTGAATCACCTGCATGGAAACATATTGAAGACCAATGGCCTGAGTTTAAAAACGAACCTCGTAATTTGAGATTTGGCCTTGCTATGGATGGCGTAAATCCTTTTAGCGTTCAAGCGTCAACTTGGTCCACATGGCCAGTTGTGCTCGTTAATTACAACATACCTTCATGGTTGAGTATTAAAATGGGACACTTGTTATTGGCTTTATTGATTCCAGGAAAGTACAAGGCCAAGAACATGGATGTGTATCTTGCACCTTTGATCGATGAATTGTGCATTCTTTGGAATGGTATTCACGCTTACGACATCTCGAGACCTTTACAACAACGAAACTTCATTGTTCGTGGAATTCTAATGTGGACGATGCATGACTACCCTGATTTAAGCGAATGTTTAGGTATCTATATAATGAATCTAATCCGTTTTAGGGTTTAACGTTTGAGTATTTCTAACTAAGCTTATGTTTAACTTGGTTTATGAACTATGCAGGTTTAACCACATCGGGTTACAACGCATGTTATATTTGTGGACCACTTTTGGAGGGCCGACATAGCACAAATATGTCAAAAAAAGTGGTGTACGAAAATCATCACAAATACTTGCCGCCTGATAATCCTTTTCGAAGGTTGAATAGGCGGTTTTTTGGAGGGCGAGGAGATAATCCTCTAACTACACCACCACCCCCACGCATGGGAGTAGCGTTATGGGATGGTGAATGGCTTAAACATCACGACGTTAATTCTTCATGGAATGAATCCATTGATGGTATGAAACGGTTGTCTATTTTACATAAATTACCCTATTGGAGGAATTTTTCTCAAAAGAAATAAAAAATAGTGAATTGGATTCCATGAAAATTTAAATGATTGAAATGGTATGTTTGTTGGAAAGAGATTTTCCAACTTCCTTTTTGGATATACAAGTTCATCTTCTAGTGCATTTGGTCGAAGAAGTATCAATTGCAGGACCTGTGCACAGAGATGGATGTTCTACCTTGAGCACTTTATGAAAGTTTTGAAGGGCTTTGTGAGACAAAAGGCAAGGCCAGAATGTAGCATTGCAGAAAGTTGGCTTGTACAGGAATCTTTGTTTTATATCACCGACTCGAAGCTTCACTCGAAGCTTAAGTGAAAACGTGCAATTGCTCGCTCTTTAAATGCTTGCTCTCTCTTTTTTGAATATTTTTGTCACATGCACAAGCAATTAAAAAATAACACTATATTACACAATTGAACCATTATTATAAGCAAATTCAAACATACAATTACCATCAAACACTATCTAGTCATCTACTACTATAAATCTTAATCAAAACACACACACACACACACACACACACATACTCACTCTCTCTCTCTCTCTCTCTCTCTCTCTCTCTCTCTCTCTATATATATATATATATATATATATATATATATATATATATATATTATTCTTAGTCCAAATATAAATCTAACAATCTATTACTACCATAGACTATGTATTTATCTATAATCTTAAATTTTAAATCAATGCAAAATGTTAAACACACACACACACACACATCTTTTTTTTCTCTCTCTTTTTTTTTTCTCTCTCTCTCTCACACACATTATAAATTTAACAATCTATTACTACCCAACACTATCTATATCTATTTGTCTATTAACTTAAATTATAGATCAATACGAATTTCAAAACACATACACATCCTCTCAAACACACATACACTATCTTAAATAACTCTAACAATATATTAATAACAATATTTATAATTTTATATCATACACTATTTATTCTCTTAAATACCCTAAACTAATGCATAATACAAAACACACACACATTCTCTCTCTCTCTCTCTCTCTCTCTCTCTCTCTCTCTCTCTCTCTCTCTCTCTCTCTCTCTCTCTCTCTCTCTCTCTCTCTCTCTCTCTCTCTCTCTCTCTCTCTCTCTCTCTCTCTCTCTCTCTCTCTCTCTCTCTCTCTCTCTATATATATATATATATATATATATATATATATCACATCTTAAATCAATGCAAAATGTTGAACACAAACACACACACACACACACAATTTATTCATCTATTACCCTAAATCTTAATCAAATCACACACACACTCTCTCTCTTTCTTCATTATCTTAAATTCAAAATGCAAGACACAATACATACACACTTCTTCCCTTCTCTCTCTCTCTCTCTCTCTCTCTCTCTCTCTCTCTCTCTCTCTCTCTCTCTCTCTCTCTCTCTCTCTCTCTCTCTCTCTCTCTCTCTCTCTCTCTCTCTCTCTCTCTCTCTCTCTCTCTCTCTCTCTCTCTCTCTCTCTCTCTCTCTCTCTCATCTATCATTCTTAGTCCTAAATAAATAAAAATCTAACAATCTATTAATTACTACCATAGATCATGTATTTATCTATAATCTTAAATTCTACATCAATGGAAAATGTTAAGCATTATCTCAAATAATTCTAACAATCTATTATAAACACTATCAAAAATTAATCTATTATAAACACTATCACAATCTATCATAAATCTCTCTCTCTCTCTCTCTCTCTCTCTCTCTCTCTCTCTCTCTCTCTCTCTCTCTCTCTCTCTCTCTCTCTCTCTCTCTCTCTCTCTCTCTCTCTCTCTCTCTCTCTCTCTCTCTCTCTCTCTCTCTCTCTCTCTCTCTCTCTCTCTCTCTCTCTCTCTCTCTCTCTCTCTCTTAAAACTTTATTTTTTTTAAAAAGACTCCAAAATCTTTTAATATCTTCAACCATACATGTACACTTCACCTCTTCTCTCTTTCTCTCTCACAAATTACAAATCTAATAATCCTAAATCTACTATCCTAAATAATACTAATAATCTATTACAAGACCATTCAAAATCATTTTAAATCAATGCATTCCTCTCTCTCTCTCTCTCTCTCTCTCTCTCTCTCTCTCTCTCTCTCTCTCTCTCTCTCTCTCTCTCTCTCTCTCTCTCTCTCTCTCTCTCTCTCTCTCTCTCTCTCTCTCTCTCTCTCTCTCTCTCTCTCTCTCTCTCTCTCTCTCTCTCTCTCCATCTCTTTTTATCTTTCACACTCTCTATCTCCTCTAAAAACAAACAAACAAACATCAACCTCAAACAAACAAACAAAAAGCAAACACCAACCTCAAACAATGATCTTCAAGCACTGATCTTCAAGCCCTCAAGCACTGATCGCCCTCAATCGCTCCAAAGACGCTCAAATCTGCAAAAGACAAAGTGAAAGAGAAGGCGCTGGATCACTTGAATTGGAAGATTGAAACAGACGGCGGAATCTGACGGCCTTCAAACACGTCAAATCCGATGTCTGTGCCCATTCAGGGCCCGAACAAATGTGCCAGATGCCGTGGATAGGCTTTTTGGCTTGCCGACGTGGACGTCCGAATCCGATGCGCGTTGGATTCCGTCGTCCACGTCGGATTACACGTATTTTTTTTTTAAATCTGTGACAGGTCATATCCAGGTCTGCATGTCGGAATCCGACATGTCGGACTCCGACGTGCCTTTGAAAAATTGGTTGCTGCCCATATTTCCTGATCGCCGGACTCTAATATTCAGATTTTTTTACTGGGACGTTGGACCTCGACATGTCGGATTGCGATGGATTATGAAATTTTTGAGCATACGTCGGACGCAGACGTCGGAATTTGCTCGATATGTTATTGTGCTATCCATGTCAGAAATTATTTCAAATCCCTCATACAAGACATGGACATAACATCATGCCTCACAATTCACCAAACTACAAAAACTATTGATGGATTATAAAGACTACTTTACACAGTCTTACAAGGAATCTCTAAAAAAAATTTCCATCATATGTCATTCAGCATGCATACCTTTGGTTAAAGGAGCAAGCCATATGTGATCATGATACTATCACTGCAATCCGAACTACACCTAGTTGTTCAAGCAAGAGTTATAGATGTATGAAATTGAGTACACAGAATGGGTGTCACCCATAGTCATCGTCCCCAAAAAGAATGGCAAAATATAGATTTGTGTCAATCTAAAGGCACTCAGGTCTATGACATGGAAGGACCACTTTTTCTTATTATTCATAAAAAGTGTATTGGATCAAGTAGTTGGAGTAGATGCCTACAATTTTTTGGATGGCTTTAGCCGAAGATCAACACTTGAATTGCATTTGCTACTAAATGAGGTACATATGCCTACACAATTATGTCATTCTGTCTTTGTAATGCCCTAAGCACTTTTCAATGCATCATGCAAATGGCATTCAAAGAATGTTAATAGATATTCCTAGAGACCACCTTGGATAATCTTTGCTTCCATGGACTTAATGATGAATACTTATCTCATTTAGAGAAAATTCTTTCACGATGCCACAAATTTCAGATATCACTAAACCCTAAAAAATGTCAATTTTGGGTCACAACGATGCTAAACAAGTGTTTGAAAATATGCTCAATCAAGATGTCATTTCATGGAATGCATTGATTTCTGGCTATACTAAGCATGGTACATCTGAAAAGGCAATCAGAATGTTTTAGTGCATGCAAAAAGAAGGTGTAAAGCCCAATGAGTTCACCTTTGTTGGATTACTGAATGCATGTGTAAGCATTCTTGCTTTTGAAGATGGCAAGTAGACTCATTGTCAGCTTCTTCAGAGTGGTAAATTTCCATTTTCGCAAGAAAACTTGGCCATAATGGGAGACCTTCCATTTATCCTTGCATAAGATTGAATTATTAGACATGTTGTTATTGCTAATCCTTCTCGACATGACCTTTATTCATCACTTATTGGCCATTGCTTTTCACCAATTTAAGAGAAAGAGATTGTTGTGATCGTGCACTTGGTGAAGAATTCATCTTGTTTCCTTTGGAAACTCATAGATGCATTCATAAAAAGTACTTCAATAATTTTGGGACTTTGTGTGTGGAGCTTGTTCTTAGACAACATGTTTGTAGTGATACACCACTATCCAATGCCAATGTATTTTTGTCACTTTGCATCATTCTCAAGCACTTTCAATGTAGGAACAACTGCTTTAAAACTCCTACATTACCTATTAGTAGTACTATTATAGCTAGTGACTTACATAAGGCCATAGGTATTGAGTGACTATTTTGATGGTTTACTTTGCATTACATATAGAGGTTCAACTTACAATAGGGCAAGAAAAGAAAATATTTGGAATGCACAAAGAAAAATTCTTTGTCAAAGATATGAAAAATCACTTCAAGATAGTTGCCAGTATCATACTTCGATGCATCACTATGCAGATGAAACTCAATTTTCCAATTGGGAGGCTACAAGATCAATGTAGATATGAGTACATCCTTCAACTTTTGGAAAGCTTGCAAGGCCTCCTCTGTCTAGTGTTAGCTTGTAATAGGATGTGCTACATCTACAAATAAGAGAATGAAGATCTAATAGTAGTTGGCATGTCCCACAAATACATAAACTTCACAAATTCCAGGCAGTGGAAGATCCAAGATAGTACATATCATAGACACATTGGTCCGATCCCATGTCTAGATACTATGTGGCCTAGGATAATTTTGTTTTGCACTTAGAATATGGACTTATGAGAGCCCATGGGGCTATCAATTAGCATGGCCTACAAATGTGCTCATTAATATTACCACAAAAAAAAATACACAATGTATAAGTAAAAGGACCATCAATATGTGTTTATGAATCCAAGATATTGTGAGGTTGAGAACTAGCATTTTTCTCCATACCAATTTGTAAAAATTCTCAAAGATGTTGAACATGTAGGATCCATGAACCTCACTATAATAACTCTAAAACCTACAGACACGTTGTGAATTTTTTTAATCAAGAGATTCCATATGGTGGACAACACTTGTAGCTAATACAAGGCTTTACCATAAACTTATAGCATTAAGAGACATTGGAAACTCTAGAAATTTCTAGCTATGATAGTTAGATACTTATCCAATCAAGGTAGCTCAAAGTATTTGTTACTTTTATCAACATGCCAACGATCTATATATAAGATCAAAACTTAGTAGTTTAGGGATTTTAATTGACAAGGGTTTTGAGTTGGAGATTTCAAAGACATTTTGTTTTAGAAATCAAAAACTTTCAAAACAAAAAAGAGATTGGAGGGAAACTTAAATGATCTTCCAAACAATGCTTGCAAAAAATCAATAAAATCCTACTGACCAATTGTTGAATATGGCATTTCACCAATTAGTTTAGGAATTTGTAGGTTCTTTCACATGTAAAAAATCCACTAGTTTTAGTTTGAGTTTTTACATTTTAAAAATTCTAAAGTTTTCTTGATTTCATTGAAATATTGCAGGCCTCTAAATGTTTGAGCTGAACATATTTTACAAGCTGTGTTGTGAGATTACCCGATCCAAATTTATACCATCACACCACATTTAACTTGAAAGATCTATACCTAAAATTGATAAAGTTCAATTGCTAAAAATTCTTGAGCGTTTACATCAATGAGTAAAGGTAAGGGAGAACCTGAAATGGTAGTCCATAATGTAGTGCATGTAAAGATATTTCAAGCTAACCTTATAAGAAACTATAACTTTTTATGAAAGTGAAAATAATTGTTGCTACCTCTTATTGTACATTTGAGAAGAGTCTTAATTGTGCCAAGAGAGTGTTGCCTCATAAGGTTATGTTCCACTCACCTAATTTGGCATATTTTGGAAAGTGTTTATTTTTTAAAAGGATGTAAAGATTGAAAGTGTGCCCAAGATATTATGAGTTTATGAGCATAGTAAAGCTTCCAGAAAGATTGTAAGAAATTTGTAAAGGATGTTAGAGCTCATAAAAGAGGCAAAATGTGTAGCCCATAAAAAATATATCTATTTGCCATAACGAGGGATCGACCTTGCCATTATACATGGAAAAGGCTATTTTGGTAACATTTACACCTAGTTCAATGGCTTGCAATTATAGTCTCACCATTCCTTGTCATGATCATCCATTAGAGTTGGTTCAATTGGTTAGCTTGGTATCCAAAATGCTTTTTGTCCAAGGAACGAGCCCCCTTCGCAACCCTTTTATTGGGTGCAATGGTCACCACAAATACCTATATCCAACTCAATATAAAACTTATACTTTTGAGATCTATACCTCAAATTAATGAATTTTTCACAAAGCTAAAACAATCTAAAGACTTTGAATTTAGTAGGTGAAGTGCAGGCTTTCAAAGTTGGCTTGCATTGGAAACTTTATCCTCTTTTGTTAGAGCACACACTGGCTCAATGGCTACTCACTCAGGGCTATAAAAAAGTGAAACTCAAAAGTACAAATTTGGAAAGGCAGGATTGCAACATGGCCCACTCTAAGTTGGGGCAACAAAACATTCCCTATAAAAGTTTCAAAAATCCCCAACTTATGGAGAAGATCTAGATATAGAAACATACATAAAATATAGGATACATAGTACTGCTAGGACTTGGATATATGTGTATATTTTTATTTATATTATTCTCCATTGCTTTGCAAGGACAGTTTTAAGTGGTTATATTGTCCCTTTCAGAACAACCCTCCATCTTTTATATCTTCTCGTCCCCATTGGGGGCCACCCGGGGGTCGAAATAATTTACTACCCCCCCCCACTTGGATCTTTGCCACGTGTGTGTGGCTTCGGCCTGTCGATGGTGACCACGTGGCAGGATCTGGACGTTTGTGATTGAATCCAACGGTGGCGCGGCCGTGATCATGGCGTGCCGCCTCTTCTCGCTTTTGCTTTTTTTTTCTTCGTTCTCGTTGGTTTGTTTTTGTAGTTCTTGTGCTGCTGCTGTTGTCGCTGTTGTGGCAGGCGATGGCGATGGCGGATGGGCTCGTATCATCATTTGGACGGCCGCCCTCGGCCCGCCATCGCCATCGCCATTGCCCTCCCACCTCCAACGCAGCAGCGCAGGGGCGACGTGCGCCACTGCCTGCCAGAACTGTCTCCCCATCCGGCAAAAACAGCAGCATAAGCATAACAATTCTATACTATATACCATAGATGATAGTCTATAGTATATGGACTACTATATAGATGGTAGTCTATCTGTGAAGATAGAGCTGCAGCTGCTGCCATGGGTGAGCGAGCGCACGCAGCCTACAGAACCCACATTCCTGTTGCTGCTGCTTTCTCTTGTTGGCTGGGCTATGGCAATTGCGATGGGCCATGCCACATGGTAGGCTCTTGTGTTTGCTGGTGTTGCTTGGATACCACCCGTGATGCAATCTGCAGTAGGCCCACCCTTTACCTGCTCAGGACGCCTCCCCAGCAATTGTTTTGCACGCTGCTCCTGCTCCTGCTCCCCACCCCACTCGCTTTTCTTCTTGCCTACTACTACTATTACTTGCCACCGCTCGCTCATTTGTCTTTCACTTACTCACTCATCAACATTTTTTTATCTCTTGTCTCTCCAGTCTCACTCGCTCACTCATTCATATCAACACTTTTTTTTATCTTTCTGCGGTGTAGCATAATCTCAAATTTTGCACTCCATCGCCTGACGGTGCGTCCTCTGGAACGGGCACACGCAGGTTACTTTGTTGCTTGTAAGAAGGCAGTTCTGCATCTGATCAACTGGGTAAACCCATTATCTTACATTTTATGAAACAGTGCTTTGATTTTGAAATCTGGTTTTGTTCGTATTATCAAGGTTGGCAATGTATGTCTTCACTCCAATAACTCCTACTTTACTCTCTAGGCATAACTGATCATCATCCGTGTTTCGGTGTACTATCTGCCAAATCTCTCTCTCTCTCTCTCTCTCTCTCTCTCTCTCTCTCTCTCTCTCTCTCTCTCTCTCTCTCTCTCTCTCTCTCTCTCCACACTACACGCACTAAAAGGTTTTTGAAAACATTTTGGATCTTGCAGGAACGTAGAGATCATCCACTCGCACTGTTTAGGAACACGAGCAGCATAGTACATATATACACAGGAATGCAGCACTAGAAAAATTCTGACGATCCAAGCTATAATTGCTTGGATAATTGTGGGCCTCCTGAAGGGAACTGCACAGGTACAATAGCTTGTTCAATTCTTAGCTTTCCTTGCTCTATGGTTATGATCTTTCAATCCTTAGTAACCACATGGACAAACTTTTCTGCTGTTTGATTTTTACTTTCGAGGTAACTGCTTCTCTGGAGCCAGCGGTTTAAGTCTTCGTTTTGCATATTTTGTCTGTTCCAAAATTATAGTTGCTAACACCAGCACCTTCGTGCATGTAGTTTACAATGGCAGATCTAACTCTAACTTGCTCATGCTTATTTTTTCTTCTTAAATCCAGTTTTGTTTGCTTTCGAGACATCAGAATACATGAAAGGGAATTCTCTCAGAGGATATTCGTCATTTCGCTGTATTGTCTAAAAAGTTTTTGGCCAAGTTTTAGCAGCTAATTGATCATGATTGAGCATCCCATGCCGTGGTGTAAAGCGTCTTTGAGCGTTATAATTAGAAAAAAATCAGTTATAGATTTAGCTCTTTTGGATCATTCGGGATGACTTTTGAAAGATTACAAATACGTTATAGGCCAGGCAATTTCATGTAAAATTAAGTAGTTCCAGTCTCTTCTTGACAATTGTGTGCTCCTTTATGCAAATGCTAAGACAGGCAAAGGAAATTCAGATCAGGAGCTCCAAGCTACAATCAAACGAAGTTCATTCGTTCAACTGTGTTTTCGTATGTAATTTAACTAGTTTTTGCAATTCTGGGAATTGTAATTTGGAACTCTTTCCACTGAAGCTACCTTTCATCCCTAAGAGGGGTTGCTGTGTGCTGTAAGATGCGATGTAAGATAAAGGCTCGAATTGCGTGATTAAGACGCAGGCTCAATTTCAGTGCTTGCTTGTTGCTGCAGATCAAAAGGGATATCTAGGAGCCTCCTGCTCCAACTTGAAGGCATGTACAGCTTAAAACTTCTGCAATTTGAACCTATTGCTATCAAATACCGTTGCAAAAAAAAGAAAAAAAAATAGTTTAACTTCCAATCCCTCCGCCGAGCTAATTTTCACACTGGAACTCAGAAACTGTTGAATTTAGCAACGTCCATCCTCTAGCTCCCCGTCATCCTGAGGCCGAGATTGTGCCACCATCTCGTTGAATTTACAGATGCATTTACAAAAAATCTCAATCAAGAGCTAGAGCCGTGCCACACCAGCAATGAAGGTTCAAAAAACCTTTTCTAAATTATCTTGATCTAACGAAAACCACCAGAGCTACAAGATAACCCAGTCTACTTCATTTGGAATTTTTTCCATCTCTTCTGGAATTTGTTGGAAAATCTGCCATTTGGGTGAGATCTGACCTCACCCGCTAGAGATCTCTCTCTGTCAAAAACAAAAACAATAAAGATGGGTACCCCTTTAATCTCTGTAAACCTGTAATTGCTTCATTTGCTTATAGACATCAATGGGGTTGGCTCAATTGGTTAGCTTGACATCCAAAGTTCCTTTGGTCTCAGGTTCGAGCCTCCCCTTGGAAACCAAGAAACATTTGCTTATAGACCTTCTAACCAACACTTAACCCCGGAGACGTAGCGCGCACCTCGGTTAGTGCTGCCCAGGTGCACCTCCTCCCCCAGGCTGCCTAGGCGCATCTTCACTGAGGGGGAGGATACTGCACTGCCTAAAAAGAAATTCGTTAATAAGGCGTTTGGATCAAGGGCAATCAGCTATACTACCTCCATTGACGAGTAAAGTGTGATCTTGTAGAGTACTGGGACCTGGTAATTTTTTACTGAAACCATGATAACAACACAAGTAAGAACGTTGTTATAACCACCCGTTTCATAAAGTAAGTTCATGTTCTCCCCGTGGCGTGCCAGAACGCGACCTCTCTCTTTCTCTCTCTCTCTCTCTCTCTCTCTCTCTCTCTCTCTCTCTCTCTCTCCATCAATGAGAGTAGAGTAAGATATTATAATGACGAGTAGAGTAGTGAGATCTTGTAACATCTCCCGTGGAATCTAACTGGAAATCAACCCATTCATGAAGCTGTAAATCTATGCTCATCAAGGTGTGAGAACACTACCTCTCTGCGTGAGTACAGCAAGATCTAATTGTCAAGACGAGTAGAATAGTAAGATCTTGTAACATCTCCCATGGGATCTAACTCTTCACTTCTTACGTATGATATCCAATATCACATAACCCATGTCAATCCAAGGATGCTCACCACAAGTCCCTTGTGGTCTGCCACTTCCCTAGATATTATAGCCTCAACTCATCATCCATAAGATTTTACTGTTTTTCTTGTGAGTGCCACGCCTCTAGACTGTAAAACCTCAAGCCCATTAGGTACAATCGCTATAAAATTAGTTAATATCATACCAATAATGTCTTATTTAGATGTTTTCACTATAGCCAATGACAATTCTCTTTAATTATAGTCACAATGCAGTCATTAATCATCTAACCTCATCTAGATCATACCCCATACCTTGCCAAATGCACGAGCACCTGAACAAGACCTCCCAAAGGAGTGGATACCACCCCAAAAACAGGTAACTGACTCAGATTGATGCATTTTCTAATGGGCCTTATGACTCAACATGGGAGTTTGTAGCTACACCTCCAACGATATGCATTGTAGTTAGACTTCCAGCACTCCCCCTTTCATACACAGTTAAGGTTGTGTAAGGACACCTCTAGCACTCCTCCTCATCCAACAATTACAATAGTTACGTTTGAACCTCTATTTAGAAGGAACGTTCTTTCTAATATATGCTCCAATTGTTCTTCAGCAGCCTTTTGATCTGCTCTCGTGCTCGCGAGAAAGCTCTTTATGTGTAATCATTCTAAGTGATCCATTTTTGCTCATGAGAGGAATGAGTATTTTACTTCCACGGGACATGTGTGGCACGTGAACAACTTTTTTGCTTTTTTTTGTACGCTAGATTTTGTAGTATGTAAAAATTCTAATAGATTCTGGAGCTATTTGTTTGTTCCAAACTATGAGAAATTTAAGTGGCTGACCGGTGCTCTATCCATTTGAAGCTAGTATGTAATTTGAGATTTAGTGAGAAGATTGAATACATGTGATGTTTTACTCCGGCAACTTTCTTATAAAAGCTGCTATACTAATGATCAAGACCATACTAACTTTTCAGTATCAATAAGCAGTTGTTTGATAAAAGTTTCTACTTTTAGCTTTTGCTTCTCTGATCAACAGTACCTTCTACTCTAACTAGGAAGTTTTTCCTGAAAGCTATAGATGTTTTACATGGTGAACATTACTAATTAGTGCTAGTACTCTGTTCTGTCTGGGACTTGCTAATTTCATCATCTAGCATGTAGAATCATGGCTGCTGGAATCCATAGGTTTTGGGGGGGTATTTTCTGTCAGGAGTATTGATGAGGGCACTCACTGACATCATCGAGTCTTTCGGAGAGAATGACTAACTTTTAAAACCAAATGTGCAGGAATGTCTCTACCTTTAGATGGATACTCGGCCGTGCCTCCTGGTTTCAGATTCCATCCCACTGACGAGGAGCTAGTGGGGTATTATCTCCACAAGAAGGTCGCATGCAAGAAGATTGACTTGGACGTTATTCGAGAGATTGATCTTTACAAAATGGAGCCATGGGATCTACAAGGTGAGCCAAAGCTAAATTTCAATCGGTTACTTCTTTCTGCATTTTCAAATTGCTTGCGATAGACAGAGCACGAGTCAAGAGATATCTGCATATTTGTGTACTGTAGAGAAATGCAGAATCGGATCCGGGGAGCAAAACGACTGGTACTTCTTCAGTCACAAAGATAAAAAGTACCCGACAGGCACTCGAACAAACCGAGCTACTACTGCTGGCTTCTGGAAGGCTACAGGCAGAGACAAGGCTATTTTCACAAAGCGTAGAATAATTGGACTGAGAAAGACACTTGTGTTTTACAAAGGTCGAGCACCGAATGGTCAGAAGACGGATTGGATAATGCACGAGTATAGGCTGGAGGATGAAACTGGGCAAACTTCAAGCGTGAGTTGTTTGTGATGTTGCTACTCAGCTTTCAGCTGGATCATATCTTCAGTTGTATTTAATGATACAATAGTAGAAACTTTTGTAGTATAACATTTCATCATGTTTGCATTAACAGCACATTTGAGTTTTTCAACTGGTAGTTGCTTAGCCACAATTTAGGATCGGATTTACGGCTATGTGACATTAAGTGGAAGGTTAGGTTCATAATAAAGATGATTGAAGGGCTACACCAACTGACCACCCTACACTTGCTGCTTGGATTGCGCCGTATCGTTGGACAATGCTCAAGTACTTGACTTTTTGAGTATTCATTCTGTGGTAGTCATAAAGATATCAAGGTTCTCAGCTCTGAGACACTTTTCCGAGCTGTTCATTTATCATAGCGGCCTTTAGTCATCCTCATTCTACGTTCTTGAATGAAAGAGTGTCTGAGTCACCCTGGAAGAGCACATGTTCACAGGGTCTGGACTCTGTGTCGTTGATGTATCTTGTTTCTCAAGCCTTATATTCTTGTAGTGTCTGAGTCTTGTATTTGCAAGACGGTACATATGACAGATGCTGACGAATCACATATTTTTGAAGAAGTGGCTGTGCTTTTGACTTGCAGGAGGACGGTTGGGTGGTTTGCCGTGTATTCAAGAAGCGGAGTATACAGCGACAGCCAAATGATCACAATGCTTCCTGCAATTATGAGGAGCAAGCTAGCTTGACTCCTGAGTTTGAGTTACCTGAACCAATCATGAAGGGAAATTCTTACTATAGACATGCACTCGCTTGCAAGCAGGAGTTTGATTTTGAAACTTACGAACCGCATAGCTATCCCTTCTCAAAGCTTCCTCAGCTTGAAAGCCCAGAAAGCTGTTCTGACGCACCTTTCCTAGGCAGCATTGGACTTACGATTGTGGATAGCAGTAGAGAGTTGATTGATCTGCAGCCCATTGCTTTCGAACCAGCTGATATCGATTCATCAAAGCCCCTTTCGGCTGTGCTTCACCATCAACACTTTACTGTATTCCATGATGATGAGGTGACAGAATGGAGTGTCGTAGATAGGCTTCTAGCAGAACAGCTCAACCAGCAGCCCAATCAAAAGGAAAAACCCGAGTCAGCTGCAACAGACGAGGGTGACTTAGCCACCCTGGTGAGGCTGAGCAAAAGTCAACAACTCACAGACTATTCTTCTGTCTGTGATGGGGATCTTTGGAGCTTTGGCAAATAAATCCACAACAGATCACCTGACAGCTTCCTTCCAGAAATTTTTCTTCTGTAATTAAAAGCTACTGCTTGGACCAGTGCATACTGCTCTCTGCATTGAAGCGACATGCACAACTGATTGTGGAAAGAAGCTCAGAGACTTTACAGAAAGATTGAAGGGCTTGTAAAATGTGCTGTTACAGCAAGCTGAGATCAATGTGCAGTATTCACTATTGCCCTTGTGTTCTTATAACCTCTTAATAACATAACATAAGTTGCTGCCTTGTTATTGATCTGAAGACTGATTACAGGAAAAGCCCTCTAAGAAAGGGTTCTATACCTTTGTGAAGTTGAATAAATGTCACTCTAGAAAGATATATGCTGACATACTTACTATTAAATACAGCAGTGGAAACCATGGGTGGCTTTGTCAACCTTTGTTCCTATTGCTGAGAATAACCATTTCTATTGCAGAACTCAAATCTAGTTTTCCTTACTGTTTTGGAATACCATATTAATATTAATAATATTACTATACACTGTATTTGACTATATAAATCCTTTTATATGTCTTGTAAGTTGTAACTTTCATTCTTAATGCCAGGCAACTACTTTTTTTCGAGCTTGCATTAATACTAGAGAAAGTTTACACAACGGTTCATGTATATCCTGGGAACAGAATCTTATAATTATTACTGTCCAAATCCCAATCCATCAAAATTTAATGATTGTGTGAAAATCTTATTCATAAGTTTGCTACTGTTCACGAAAAAAACTCAGCCAAGTTCAGGAGAGTGATCCAAAGCTTCAAGTAGTCCGATAGAGAAAATTAACTCAGCACCAAGTGCTTATGCAATCTCATCATTCCAAATATCAATCTTCATATGCTTCAAAGGGAGACAAGTATGCATAGCATTAACATACACAAACATGCACTGCAACCAGATTTTGTACAAAGAAAAAATATTTGATCAGACATCCAAACCATGTGATTCAAGATTGTAGGATCTTGAAATACAACAACAATAACAACAACGAGCAATTCTAGCATCAACAAGTAAATTTTGTAGAAACTTCCTAGGCACCAGCCCAAGAAGATGATCAATCAACCTTTCTGGTAAAATATGAAGATAATCAAGATTATTATTCTTGGTATTTTTATTCTAGAGCTACTCAACATATGGCAAACCGTAAGGAATGGTCTCAACAGTACAAGCCCTTCTACAATACCAAGAAATTTGTGCATCTAGGGCATAATTACTTTCACCATGTCAATAGTGAAGTCAATGTTAGACTTCAATTTCAAGTGGTCTCTCAAATTAATTTTAGATGTTAAAAATGTGCCTAATTCACAAAAGAAATTACTTTTCATCAATGGGATAGCAAATATATAAATCACGAAGCTTAGTTAAATTCAAACTAGAAAGCATTTAAAAAGAGATAAGGTTACTTAGCTTTACAAGCTTAATCACTATCACATTAGGGAAATATGGGCTCAAAATGGGCCCTTCAATAAGTTTGACTTTAGAGGGAGAGTACATAGAGAGAGAGAGAGAGAGAATGTGAGCAGTGATGGAGAAAGCGCGTTTCATGCGTTTTCATTGGTCCACGTTTGCCCTAAATCATATTTGATGGGCATTTGAAATGCGTTGAAGTGAGATTGAAAGGCAGATTGATCACGTGCAATGGATCGAGAGAGAGAGAGAGAGAGAGAGAGAGAGAGAGAGAGAGAGAGAGAGAGAGAGAGAGAGAGAGAGAGAGAGAGAGAGAGAGAGAGAGAGAGAGAGAGAGAGAAAATCCTGGAAAGAATTTGAGAGAGAGAGAGAGAGAGAGAGAAACTTCTGGAAAGCATTTGAGAGAGAGAGAGAGAGAGATCTCGAGCAATGAATCTAGCTGCGAGAGAGATAATATGTGAGTTGAGAGAGAGAGAGAGAGAGAGAGAGAGAGAGAGAGAGGGAGGGAGAGAGAGATGTATTCACTACAAGGCGTCGGAGCAGCCTCTTCTGTGTGTGTGTGTGTGTGTGTGTGTGTGTGTGTGTGTGTGTGTGTGTGTGTGTGTGTGTGTGTGTGAGAGAGAGAGAGAGAGAGAGAGAGAGAGGAATGGATTATGATTTCAGGAAGGGGACGCAATTGAGACCGCTGTCAGGTTACGATCTACAAAGGTCCATGTATGTACAGCACACAGACAAACAAGCGAGAGCGCAAGGCAAAAGGCTTTCAAATTGTCTGTTCAGGAATGAATGCAAATTCAGGAGAAATCACATCTCGAGCTCCTTGCTCCCTTCTACACGCTCTCTCTCTCAGAAAGTATGCGGAATGCAGGTAGAGGAGCAATTGCAGGTAGGGGAGCGTCTACCTCATCACACGCAGTGAGATTTTGTTCGTCCAAGGGCGTAAGATGAACTCCGTGTTCAAACTATTTTTTGGTGCTTAGGGAGGAGCAAGGAGAGGGAGAAAGAGAGAGGGGGGGGAGAGAGTGAGAGAGGGCGCTGCTGGGAGGACGAGCAGTTGAGTGATAGGCGAGAGAGAGCGCAGGATGAGCAGATAGGGGGGAGAGAGTGTATCCGGAGAGGTTTTTTTTTTGGATTTAGGGTTTTTTTGGGGTTAGGATTTTTTTAGGGTTTCAAATTTGAAAAATAGCAATAATGTGAGTTGAGAGAGAGAGAGAGAGCGAGAGAGAGAGAGAGAGAGAGAGAGAGAGAGAGAGAGAGAGAGAGAGAGAGAGAGAGAGAGAGAGAGAGAGAGAGAGAGAGAGAGAGAGAGAGAGAGAGAGAGAGAGAGAGAGAGAGAGAGAGAGAGGAATGCATTATGATTTCAGAAAGGGGATGCAATTGAGACCGCTGTCAGGTTACGATCTACAAAGGTCCATGTATGTACAACACACACACAGACAAGTGAGAGCGCAAGGCAAAAGGCTTTCAAATTGTCTGTTCAGGAATGAATGCAAATTCAGGAAAAATCACATCTCAAGCTCCTTGCTCCCTTCTACACGGTCTCTCTCTCAGAAAGTATGTGGAATGCAGGTAGAGGAGCAATTGTAGGTAGGGGAGCGTTTGCCTCATCACACGTAGTGAGATTTCGTTTCATCATAAGTTGCCTCTCAATGTGTATGTTGAATGGAAAATGATAGATGCATGTATTGTGTGCTCTTGCTTTAGAATTTTCAAGCTAGATTGTCTGTATCTTTTGAGTGATAAATCTAAGTGCAATCACACACACCTTAGAAGATCAATCACATTGTTTGAGAAGTCCTCAGACATGTGAAAAGTACAAATATTGCATGAAAGATTATTATGACATAAATGTGAGACAATCAAATAATGCGACCTCACGAGATCTCGAAGATTCGAATTTAAAAAATATTCTATTGATTCCTCTGAAGAGGTCCACATTTGCACATTGCACGTGGAGGTACGAATGATAGAAAAATTGATATATCTTCATATTCTTTTTGCTTGGAATACTAAACAGCAATAACAAAATTGGAGGTGCTTTCAAGGGTAGAATTACATAAAGGTAACATTAAAATTTATCTATAAAAAGGATAGAGGTAAAGATGGTATCCTTTTTCCCCAACGAGGGTTTCAACTTACTAATGTGGAAAATAGGATGAATTCCAATGTTAGTTTGTATGCAACCTTGTTTATCACTTGGATAACCTTAAAAGGACCACAATACCTAGGCGCCAACTTTGCACACTTAATAGATTTCAAACCCCTAGAGTGACTAGGGACTCTCAAAACATCCATTCATTGACCATGAATACCTTGTGCTTCCGAGATAGATCAGCATAGTGCCTTGCCCTATCTTGGGCACTTCTTATGCTATCTTTAGCCAGCTATAACATTTCTTGCATATCCGCAAGGAAATCAACTGCAGCTTGCACCCGTAGGTTTTTAATGCCAACACTAATTGATGATCGAGGTTGGAAACCATACATAAGCATGAAAGGGCGGAATCCAGTCATTGAATCTTTTGCATTGTTATATTCAAATTCCACCAATGAAAGATACTATTCCCATCAAACTACCGATGGCCCACATATGCTCGAAGCATGTTCTCCATCATCTGATTGGTCCTTTCCGTTTGACCGGTCTGATTCCGGATGATCTGTAGAACTCATACTTGAAGTTGTTTCCAACTTTTCAAATATTGCTTGCCAAAAATTCCCAGTGAATTTTGGTTCATGGTCACTGACAATATCACAAGGCAGCCGTATAGTCGAAAAAGCTTCTCAACAAACAGTTGAGCTAGTTCTGAAGCTTTAATAGGAGTTTTTGTTGGGATAAATTGAGCAAACTTCGTAAGTCTGTCAACAATGACCCAAATCGAATCATGGTCCTTCCCTGTACGTGGAAGCCTGACCACAAAATCCATAGATACACTTTCTCACTTTTTGGTAGGAATATCTAAAGGATGTGATAGGCCACTAGCTTTTAGCCTCTCTGCTTTATTTAACTGGCACCTAGTACATTTAACTACATAGGCCTCTACCTGACTTTTCATCTTAGGCCACCAAAATTGCCTTCGAACTAAGTCAAGTGTTCTTTGTATACCCATATGTCCCACGCATGGACTACCATGACATTCATGTGAGATTTGGGCCCGTGTCATTTTCCGGTACACACACCTTTCCTTTACGAAACAAAATCCTGTTTCGAAATCTGTTTCAGTCTTTTCCTGATTCGAGGAATCTTGCAAAACCTGAATCGACCCCCGAAAGTACTTGTTGCCAATACTTTCCAAAAAAAGGATCGGACTCATATAGTCCTTGAAGAGACTGAAACAACTCCGGTTCTATAACAATAAAGCACAACTGATTAATAATCGATAACCGACTCAAAGCATCCGCTAGAGTATTTTGACTTCCTTTACAATAACGTATAGAAAAGTCAAAGATTTGCATCAGCTCAGCCCATCTAGCATGCCTCCCCTTTAAATATGTAGCATCATAGAAATATCGAAGAGTCTGATGATCCGTCAAAACTTTAAATCTGGTTCCATACAAATAATGTCACCAAATTTTCAAGGAATGAACAATTGCAAACAGTTCCTTCTCATAGGTACAATACCTAGACTGAGCATAATTGAGTTTCTTGCTTTCATAAGCCATACGATGTCCACCCTGCATCAAAATAGCTCCAATAGCATAATCACTGGCATTGGTCCTAACCACAAAAGCCTTATTAGGATCGCCAATGATTAGTATTGGTGCCGAAATGACACTTTTCTTAAGCAACTCAAAACAACTATTTATATCCTCTGTCCAGACCACTAGTGGACTCTTAGCCCTCCGGCTTAGCTTCTTCTAGCCTTTCAAGGCCTGGGTAAGGGGAAATGCCAATCGAGCCAATCAATAACCCTCTGGATATGAATTGGCCTCAATCTCCACTCCCCATTCGAAAATCTTATGTCCCAAGTAGGACAATTCCTTAGCAAAAAAATCACACTTAGACTCCTTGGCAAAGAACTTTTCCTTTCTTAGGATGTCCAAGACAATCCTAAGATGCTCTTTATGTTCCGCCAAAGTCTTATTGAACACTAGGATATCATCTAAGAATACCACTACAAATCTTTCCAAATATGGCCTGAACAAATCGTTCATCATCTATTGGAAAGTTGCTGGTGCATTGGTCAAACCACAAGGCAACACCAAAAATTTGTAGTGACCAAAGCGAGTTCAAAACCCGGTTTTTAATATATATCTTCTACTTAATGCATATCTGATAGTAGCCCGATCTTAGATCTATCTTGGTAAAGTATCCAGCACCACCAAGATAGTCTATTAGATCATCCATCCGTGGCAGTGGATATCTTTTCTTAACGGTTACCTTGTTCAATATCTTATAGTCGATGCAAAACCTTATAGTTCCATCTTTCTTGGCAACTAGAATCACTGGTGATGCCCAACGAGACTTACTAGTTTGTAACCACCCCTTTTTCAGGTAATCATGTAAATGCCTACTTACCTCAGTCTCTTCCAATGTACTCATCCTATGAGGACGTTGTGCGATTGGAATTGATTTCTCAAGAATAGCCATTGAACAAGAGAAGTCTTGTAGCATATCTCAAAAATGCATTTTCATTCATCTATCCATCTCCAGATCACCTGGTAGCAAGTTTAGGATTTTTTGTGCATATTGCAAATTTGAGAAATCCATGTCACGTCGGAGTTGATTCCTATATCTCATTGTCATATTAGATTTTGAGTGAACTACAGCAAGATCGAAACAAATTTAGTTAAAATTTGTTCAATCTTTAGTCCAATCACATGTTTCAACTATGTGTTTCAATTGCGTGTTCCAAAAGATGATCCAATCTTGCGCATGCAAGTTACTAGCAACAAACTAGCCACCAACAGATTTTTTTTGGGGGGAAGAGAGTGGATTTATAGGCATCCACTGGAGCAGCCACATTTCCAACGACAACATCACCAACCAAGGTCACAAACCAGCGACAAAGAAGACACGGTTAAGAAGGCAGATGGGGAATCCAAAGGGACTCAATCAGAAGAAGTACCCCAATCATGACAAAGATCCTTCAGCAGATAGGAAGTATAAGTATTGGGAAATCAGTCTTCTTCTTCATCCACTCCCATGCCTATTCTATCATCCACACTGTTCACCGATGACTCCATCACCACCCTTCCTTCCATTTCTCTTCTCTCCATCATCTCGTTATCCATCTGAGAAATTCCCAGCTTTTAGAACTTGATAGTCTTACTCCACATAGAGAAATCTTTGTGAATTTCAAGAACAAAATCATTCATAATGGCATCCATGGGTGGATTTTTGCTGAAGCCAATGAGAGGCTTACATCCACCGATTATTCCATATGGAAACTAAAAATGGAGTCACTCTTGGTGCTCCATGATCTCTATGACATTGTCCAAGAAGAGGAGGATGAACCTCTAGGTGGGCAAGAGCATGTTAGCCCGCGGCAGTTGCAAGTTAATCATTTTTCTATGTGCCCATGCCTCGAAGGAATAATTGGGCTGAGTGTGGAGTTCCACTGGACAGAATCACTATTAACACACCGAACTAGCTAGTTATCTACCATCCATTCACATGGACAATCACTTTTGATTTCTAGTGGGCATTGCAGGCTTATGTGCAAGAATGCCAGTCCTCACTAGATCTGATAATTAGACAATCAGCATTTTTTGCAAAAGACTTGTCTTTGCTCACATCCATCATCTCCTTTAGATGGGATGATTGTTTGTTGGCATTCAATTTGATCCTAATAAGCCAATGGCATTCAAAGTGCAAGATCAACCCCCTCTGGCTCGATTGTACTACCTTGTGGTGCGTACTATCGTGCGGCAATGTCGGGAGGATCGTGGAAACGAAAATTCATCACGTGGGCAACATCAAACTAGCTGTCCGAAGTGTATAAAAGTTTTTTTGCCACACGATGAGATTTTAATGAGCCACGTCTGGAATTCATGGAGAAAGTCCAATATCACCTAATAAAAGTTTGACGTGAGACTAATCAGACTCTCATGAGGTGTTGTGGGACCGCGACCATTTTTTGGTAGGGAATATTGTTGGAGGGTTTGCATACCCTAATTAGGTTATTCATTTATTACCAGTTAATAAGTGAAACGAATTTGGCACTCTGCGTGTATAAGTCCAACCCGATGATCACATAGTTATTTGGCTCATTAGACGTTAATAGAAGGACTTTAGGCCAAATTGTAGAATGAAATGTTGCAGGGCCTAATAGTCAAGTTAATGAATAAAAGAGGGTTCCCCACAAATTTCAAATTCAAATAATAAGAGAGGTAGAAATTGGCCAATAGAAATTGAGACCAAGGGCCCTAAAATCCACTATAAATAGTGGTACTTTGTGGTTAATTTTTCAATTTCATTTTCAATCAAGAAGGTTGAACCTCTATTGATTTGCAATTGGATGTCCTTGCTTCATCTCCTTGCTCCATCTCTCATGTTTTCTTTGGATCTTTATGTTATTTGGATTTGCTGATTGTTGGGATTGAATCTTGTTATATTTTTTAGAGAGAGAGAGAGAGAGAGCTTGATCTTGTGGTGGATTAGGGTTAGATAATCGTAGTGTTAGATGTTGAATCATAAGCATGTGTGTGAATCTGAACTATGCTATTGCTCTCATGGAAATGAACTTCCGCGTGACATGTTAGAATCTTCTTCATCACTTGAGATAGTTTGTACGTGCTTAGATCTAGGGTTGAAGATGGATAGGAAAACCCGCTATAGATTCGTCAGATCCGTACCAATGTTGCATTTTCTATAGAAAAAAATGTTTCAGTTTCTGCCATCGTGAGATTTACCTAGGAAAATTTGAGAATTATTCATCCATGGTGGTGTTGGTAGTGCCATTATTTGTTGTTGTGGGGGCTTATCCAAGCCTTGGTGCTACAGTAAGTGCTCTTTCATGGTAAGCATAAGAGGTCTAAAACTAAGTTCTCTTCTGTTGTATGATCTTTGGATTGTAAAGGCAGTAAGTAGCGTCATGCGAGTCATTTCAAGTGTGGTTCTAGATACATATGGGACACTAAACATTGTCTCATCAAGGATACTGCTACTGATATGACTCCAATTGTGGTGGTGCAGTATTCTATTGTTGATTTAACCAGATCTCTTCTGTTGTTGTTTGACGTAGCTCTAGGTTCTCTATTAATATTATTCTATCGAATCTCAATTTCATTCATTGTGCAGGTTCAATAGGGAGTAGAATATGTTGGTGATAGTGAATATGAGTGGATCTTGGAAAATTTGGCTGATGATGATGTTTGGAGGTTGGTGTTATGAATGGATGTAGGAATTGGATGGACGTTGAGAGAGAAGGTTCACAAAAATGGAGGCAATCACAAAATTGGGTGATGTAGCAACGCAGGTGGTAACAATAATGAGTGACAGCTGGCAACAATGGTATCGGGTGCAAGTGTGGATTTGAGAATATTTGCCTCTTTGATATATGATATATCTCCATAAATTACAACTGAGTATCAGTTGTTCAAAAAGTATATAAAATAGAAAAGACTAGGAACCTTTGGCACTAGCCATAATCACCTTGGAAACCTTCGCGGACTTCTATGATAGATTAAATTGGATAATTGTAACCAAGAGAAGGTTGTTATCGTTATTTTGGATGTCTGTGAAGGTTCAGAATCCTCAATGGCTCTTTTGTCACTAGAAACGGCCTTCGCCTGTGTGCTTACAATAATAACTAAGCTTCGCTAACTTGTAGAGAGACTTGAAATGAGTATCAGAAGGCTGGCGAAAATTACTGGAATGAAAAATTGGCTCTACGAGGGTTCAGAATGCAAATGACTTTTTTTTCCACTCAAGAGTGTGAGGTTCAAGGTGTGATCCCATTGGGTTTCTGGAATAGGGAGGATTACATATTTGAGTGTACAATCTTGGTTGAGATCTTGGTGAATCTCTAGATGTCAATTTCCTCAAATTGATCAAGATAGTCAAAATTGGTGAAAATTTATGATAAAGTTTGTTGTCAAACCAATTAAGATTCAATACAACTCTAAAGGTTAGAGTCTTTGGGTCAAGAGTGAGTCCAAAAGGGTGATTGGGTCTATTTTGAATGTGTTTGAGGCAAATCTTCCATGTCAAGTTTGTGTGATCTAAATGAGATCCATTTTTCACATTGTTGGGTGATTGGTTCTTAGATTTGTGATCTACATCTTTTGTAGATCTTTCTAGATATTTGATATGTTCAAATATACTTTCTTGAGGGTCACAAAATCACTTTGAAGAATCATTTCACAAGTTTCTACTTTGTGTACGAGTACTTCCTCATCATGGCATCAATAGGAGGTGTTGGATTATTCTGCTTTTTACCAATCGATTAATCGATTTTAATCTTCATCCATTGTTTATCCAATTTTGCGGATTTTCCCGTGTGTACACAGTCTGCAGAATTACAAGTGTTTTTACACAGTCTGCAAAATTATGCGGAGTTTACGACAGTGTCTCCTTTTTTGCCTGTCAAGAATCTTGTCGAAAAATGTAGTGTCTCCTTTTTCGCACTTTTCGCTTGATAGAAATATCGTGTAAAATCACAATGTCGCATTTCTCGCTTTTTCCAAAGAGCCTCAAATGTTAAAGAAAATGACTCTGGCAAAGTGTGGGACAATCCTAAATGAAATTTAAAGGCACCTTTTCTTTTTTTTCCTTTTTCACGAAAAACCCGACAGTGTCTCATGTGGCTGTTTTAGTTCATTTCTGTAGAGCTACAGTTTTGGTTCATTTATGCAGACAGAATGATTACAGCCAATTTCATCGCTTATCAGCAATCAATGACAAGGACCAGATGGATGCTAGCTGATCACCAGCCAACTGGCGATCGCAATTCATAACCTAATTTCTTAGTATAAATAGCTATTCATATTCATATAGTTTTATGATTTTAAGATTATCAGAAGCATTTGAATAGTTGGCTCTCTCTCTCTCTCTCTCTCTCTCTCTCTCTCTCTCTCTCTCTCTCTCTCTCTCTCTCTCTCTCTCTCTCTCTCTCTCTCTCTCTCTCTCTCTCTCTCTCTCTCTCTTAAGCCTGCGAGCTTGAACACTCCTGAGCATTCTAGCTCACTTCTTAGAGTTGTTTTAGAGATTGCTATTGCGCTAGTGCTTATCAGCATTGCGCTTAATTCAGACTTTCATTTTAGTCGCTCAGAGATAGCATAGAGTCCGCGGTTTCTATCCACAACTTATTGTACACATTTACTTATGTTACATTTTCATACTGAATCGATACTATATCCTTCACTACGTTCAGTTTTTGTCTCAGAATGTATGCGTTTCTGTATTTCTTTGCGAACAATTTGTGACTAATTATTTGTCTGGTAATTTTTTATGCTTAATTGTTTGGCTACGTAATCACTGTAGTATTGGCGATTTCAAAGTTAGTTACTATAAGTTCAAACATAATTTCTATCACTATTGTTTTGTTTAAAATTGATAGGCATAGTCATGCATTGTGAAAGAGGAAGATAGTTTATTCCGCCATGCACGAAAAGTTTTCTTTCTAGATACTCGAATTATTTTCATTCGTTTCTTTTTCGAATTCATTTTCTTTTCGAACTAGACCTATCTTCTGCACACCACTTTTCGACATGGTATCAGAGCTATTTTCACTACTTCTTTATCTAATTCCAACATGATATCAAAGCAAAAGATCTAATACTTGATATCTTTTGCGATATCAAATCGATATCATATTCTTCAATTCTTTTCAACCTTTCATTATCAGAGAATTAATTTCCTATTGTTGGCATTACTACATCTTAGCGTCATCGATACAAATGACAGACTAAGTTCCAGATAGATTCTCAAAGTAAAGTCGGTCTTATCACAGACAAGCTGAATGGATCCAATTATCTTTTGTGGAAATTTAAGATGAAGACCTTGCTAATTGCCAGTGACTTATGGGATGTTGTTACAGGTATAGAAGTAAAACCTGAAGACGACGACTCAAAGTGGAAATCGAAAGACGGTAAAGCTTTCGCACTTATTATCCTCAATATATCAAATACACAGATTGGACCCATAGCTGAAGCTAAAACGTCAAAAGACGTTTGGGACATTTTGAACTCACTATATGACGTTAGGGACGTAACTACTAAGTTACGTCTACGAAGGAAATTTTTCACTTTCAAAATGTCTACTAGTGATTCTCTTCAGAGTCACATAACCAGTTTAAGAATCTCTTGTAACAGATGGCCGCTGTCGGATCAGTCATAGACGATCAAGACGCAATTATGACATTGCTTTCAAGCTTGCCCTCTACATATGAGAACTGGGTGATGATCATATCGACACACTCAAATTCAACTCCTACTAGAGCTATGACTATGTTGCTGCAAGAAGATAATTGAAGAAGTCAAGACACTTCGTCTACTTCCTCCTCTTAGGCTCTATATGTCAACAAAGGGTGACAAAAGCAGAAAAGCTCCAAGAAGGCTGCAACAAATCAGAAGCCGACTCAAGGTCAAGAACAATCATCAAATTCACAATCGAAAAAGAAGATATTTTGCAAGTATTGCAAGTGCAATAATCATGAGATCAAGAATTGCCAATTTCTTCAAGCGAAGAATGCAGTCAAGCAACCTGATCAACAAGCAAACGTAGTTTCATCATCTCCCCAGGTCGAAGTGGACAAAGGCACATTCATAGTCAAAGATCAAAGTGCATTTTTGGATGATTCAAGGTTTCTGGATTCTGGAACAACTCAACATATGACCAATCAACGTGAGATCTTCAACTCCTACTCGCCTTACAATACAAAGAAATTTGTTCATCTTGGTGACAATAGTACTCACACTATTGAAGGTGAAGGTACTGTAAGATTGCAGTTCCAGCACGGTCAATTCCAATTATCATCAAAGGTCTTATATGCTCCTAAACTCTCTACAAATCTGCTATCAGTGAGTAGAATTACAGATTTAGGTCATAAGATAGAATTTGAATCTGATCAATGCAAAATTATTCATTGGAGTAATAAGATCCTTGCACTCGGCAAGAGGCAGGGCTACTTATATAGATTGGCACACTGTTATTTTGAGTCTAGTCAAGCCTTGAAAGCCTCTGTTCTAGTCAATAAAGCATTACTATGGCATCATCGCTTAGGACACTTGAATCATGCATCTGTTATGAACATGTCTAAACAATCCATGGTTCTTGATCTCGACTATCCTTCTGGTAAGGTCAATCTCCCTGTCTGTCATAGCTGCATCTTTGGAAAGCATGCTAGAATTCCTTTTAGATCAAACCATATGCATGCGGCAAAAGATTTGTTAGATGTTGTTCATACAGATATATGTGGACCTATGCAAACTCCTTCATTGCTAGATGCAAAGTATTTCATTACCTTTCTTGACGAATTCTCCAGAAGAATATTTGTTTATTTCATTAAACAGAAATCAGAGGCTTTCATCAAATTTAAACAATTCAAAGAGCATGCTGAGAATCAAACTGGCAAACGAATCAAAGCATTGAGGTCAGATAATGGAGATGAACACATCTCCAACAAATTCAAGGACTATTGCCTTAACAATGGCATTGAGCAACAATACATCACTTCCTATTTGCCTCAGTCAAATGGTCTTGCTGAGATAAAGAACAGAACCTTAGTTGAATCGACAAAGTGCATGTTATCACATGCGACACTTCTGAAGTACTTCTGGACTGAAGTTGTTTCAACAGCAACCTATATTCAGAACAGATGTTCTACTAAAGGCCTCTCAGACAAAACACCATTTGAAGTTTGGACAGGTACCAAAACTTCTTTATCAAACTTACAAGTTTTTGGATGTATTACTTTTGTGCAGATACCTCGTGATCTCAGGAAGAAGCTCGACTTCCAGAGTATCAAGTGTGTTTTCATCAGCTACACTACTTCAGATCAAGCCTACAAGTTTTTCGATCCCATCGAGTCAAAAATATTCACTAGCCGGAATCATCTTCATCGAAGATCAGTTTCAAGACCTCAAAGGAAAGGGTAGTCCCCATGTAGCTGACCTATCAGATTCTCGTGACGCTTTGAACTTCTCAGTTCCTCAATCGACTATTCTTATTAAGGGCCAAGCTCCTATACTCTTGATGAACAACAAATCAATGGCGAATCAGAAGATGATGATGGTGCAGATCAACGACTACAGTATGATGGAAATAATCAACTTCTTGTATTACCCAGAAGATTTTCAAGGACTAGCAGACCACCTAACCGGTATATCGACGACTCTGCAGCCTACCTTGTACAGGAGCCGACGACTGTCAAAGAGGCACTCAATCAACCTGATTCAGATCTCTAGAAAGAATCTATGGATAAAGAATATTCATCTCTTATCAAGAACCAGACATGGACAATTGTCAAATTACCTGCTAGCAAAAATGTAGTTGATTGCAAATGGATTTTCAAAGTCAAGTACAACGTAGATGGAAGCATCAACAGGAGAAAGGCATGACTTGTCGCCAGAGGTTTCTCTTAGGTATACAACGTCAACTACACTGAGACCTTCAGTCTATTAGTCAAGAATTCTTCTAATCGACTTTTGTTATCATTTGTTGCAGCAGCAGATTTGGAAATACATCAAATGGACGTACAGACAACATATCTCAATGAAGTTATCGAAGAAGACATTTACATGGTGCAACCCGAAGTTTATATTATCGAGGATAAACACAATCATGTGTGTAAACTCCATAAGGCACTTCATGGCTTGAAGCAATCTGCTTGAGCATGGTTTCAAAGGATCACTACTTTACGTTTACTTCAAAGCCGTGCAGCAGTCTTTTATCATTATCACTTTGTACGTGGATGATACATTGCTTTTCAACAACAGTGCCGATCTAATAAAAGAGGCCAAGACAATGCTATCTTCCAAATTCAACATGACTGCTCTGGGCGAAGCTCATTTCTGCCTTGGTATACAAATCCACACAGACAGAAAACAGAAGTTGGTCTACATTACACAACAGAGGTACATCTACAACATGTTAGTCAGATATAATCTGATGAAGTGCAAGTTATCTCTCTCACCAATGGAACCAGGACTCAAATTGTCAAAGGACCAGTGTCCCCAAACAATTCATGAGAAGTAGCAGATGCATGAGTATCCTTACCATTCTATTATAGGATCTCTTATGTACGCCATGATCTGTACCAAGCCAGACATAGCTTTTGCAGTCAGCTCTCTCAGTCAATATATGACTAATCCTGGTATAACACATTGGAAGGCTCTTATTAGAGTCATGAGATATCTTTGAGCTACTATGGACTTTTGCATTTGTTATGGAGTAGTCGGCAATGACAAACTCAATTTACTCAGTGGTTACACATATGCAAGTTGGGTAGGAGATGTAGACACTCGTAAATCCACTTTCGGTTTACATTCTTCCTCAACAATGGTCTAGTTTTCTGGAACAGTCGCAAACAATCTTTGATAGCTCTATCTTTCACTAAATCAGAGTATATCGTAGCCTCTCAAGCTACAAAGGAAACAATTTGGTTGAGGAACTTACTCTCAGATATCGGTCTGAATCAATATGCTCCAACCACATTATTTTGTGATAATCAAAGTGCCATCGCTTTATCAGCCAACCCTAGATTTCATTCTAGGAGTAAGCACATTGAACTGAAGTATCATTTCATCAGAAGCAAAGTTCTCAACAAAGAGGTCAGATTGCAGTATTGTAGAACGCAAGATATGACAACAGATGTTTTACTAAAGCATTAAGTATGGAGTCACACAAAAGATTCTGTGTAGAACTAAGTTTGAAGGTCAAGGCATTCAAGGATTCATATTAAGGGGGAGTGTTGGATTATTCTCCTTCTTACCAATCAACTAATCAATTTTAATCTTCATCTATTGTTTATCCAATTTTGCCGATTTTCTCATGTGTTTACACAGTAGTCTACAAAATTACAAGTGTTTTTACATAGTCTACAGAATTACACGGAGTTTACGACAGTGTCTCCTTTTTTGCCTGTCAGAAATCTCGTTGAAAAATGCAGTGTCTCCTTTTTCGCACTTTTCACCTGACAAAAATCTCGTGCAAAATCACAGTGTCCAAAGAGCCTCAAATGTTAAGAAAATGACTCTGGCAAAGTTTGGGACAACCCTAAATGAGATTTAAGGGCACCTTTTGCTTTTTTTTCTTTTTCGTGAAAAATCCGACAGTGTCACATGTGGCTGTTTTAGTTCATTTCTACAGAGCTACAATTTTGGTTCATTTATGCAAACATAATGATTACGGCCAATTTCACCACTTATCAGCAATCAATGACAAGGACCGGATGGATGCCACCTGATCACCAACCAACTGGCGAACGCAATTCACAACCTAATTTCTTGGTATAAATAGTTGTTCATATTCATACAATTTTATGATTTTAAGATTATCATAAGCATTTGAATAGTTAGCTCTCTCTCTCTCAAGTCTGCGAGGCTTGAACACTCCTGAGCATTCTAGCTCATTTCTTAGAGTTGTTTTAGAGATTGTTATTGCACTACTGCTTGCATTGCGCTTAATTCAGACATTCATTTTAGTCGCTCAGAGATAGCATAGAGTACGCGGCTTCGATCCACAACTTATTGTACTCATTTACTTCTGTTACGTTTTTATACTGAATCAATACTATCCTTCATTGCGTTCAGTTTTTGTCTCAAAATGTATGCGTTTATGTATTTCTTCGTGACTAATTCGCGAACAATTCACGACTAATTATTTGTTTGATAATTTTTTATGCTTAATTGTTTGGCTACGTAATCACTATAGTAGTGGTGATGACCTCTAATATCATTTTAGAGTTTTAAGCCCCTAGTCCCTTATTCCTAGGAATTACAACTTGCTACTTGTGCTGGGTTGGGCTTACATGCATAGGACGCCAGTGCCCTCGCACTTATTTCCCTACTTACAATGTAATGTGGCGGGGCCCACTAGGTAAGGCTTGGCCAACAGTATTTTAAGTGGTGGGACCCACTTGTTTATTACTGTACAGGAAATACCCACAACAGGGTCTACGGCCCAAAAGAGTGTCGGTCCCTCAGCACTAGGCTGGAACTGTCGTGAAGGGGCGCTGTTGTCGGTTCTTTTATTGCTGGGACATGGCTGCGTCAGGAAAAGAGTGGATAGAATTCGCTTACGTAAAATCTGAGACTTTATTAGTGGATGATCAACAAGAACTGGGACTTGCCAGATATTCAATAATACCCATAAGGGTCTAGTGGCCATTCCGGATAACCTTGTTCATCACCAATTGGGTAGCATAGGGGTCTGTCGCTGGGAGCGGCAACCTCGTTGATGTAGCATAGGGGTCTATCGCTGGAAGCGGCAACCTCGCCTTCACCTGCATAGCAATAAGAGAGAGGGAGAGGGGAGAGAGGAGAAAGAGACTGGAGAGAGGGAGAGAGAGAATGCCTAGGTTGAGAAAGGCTTTGGGGGCTCGAGCGCCTACCCAAAGCTATTCTATCCCAACGTAGAGAGAGAGAGAGAGAGAGAGAGAGAGAGAGAGAAACCAAACGAGTTTTCTTAGAATGAGAATGGAAGATGATACAATACAAAGGAAATGGCTCCCTCTTATAGATTTTAGAGGTGAGCCTCCTTCACTCTCATTGGCCACTTCATTGGGACAAGGATTCTAATCCAAGCCTTTAAGATAAACACAACTTAAATCTATTGGTGCTAAGAAAGCACAAGGGCACTCACATGATTCATGTGAGTTTTAAGTTGGACCCTTTTAGCTTTTTTATTTGCAACTTGACTTAGGACCTCTAATGTCATTTTAGAGTTTTAAGCCCCTAGTCTCTTATTCCTAGGAATTACAACTTGCTACTTGTGCTGGGTTGGGCTTACACGCGCAGGATGCCAGTGCCCTTGCACTTATTTCCCTACTTACAATGTATTGTGGCGAGGCCCACTAGGTAAGGCTTGGCCAATAGAATTTTAAGTGGTGGGACCCACTTGTTTATTACTGTGCAAGAAATACCCACGACAGGGTCCACGGCCCAAAGTAGTGCCGGTCCCTCGGCACTAGGTTGGAACTGTCGTGAAGGGACGTTGTTGTCGGTTCTTTTATTGCTGGGACGTGGCTGCTTCATGAAAAGCATGGATAGAATTCGCTTACGTAAAACCTGAGGCTTTATTAGTGGATGATCAGCAAGAACTGGGACTTGCCAGATTTTCAATAATACACATAAGGGTCTGGTGGCCATTCCGGATTACCTTGTTCATCAACAATTGGGTAGTTAAGGCATTCCATCAGAGTATCCCAAGATAAAATTGGATCCTCATAGATTGGTGCAACTGGTCCCAACATCATGGACCCAAATCATAATGTGGATATGACATGCTTGCTTGAATCTCTTGTCTGTCCAGGTATTCATGGTATGCCATAACCTGAAGACTTTCCTCGGTAGTCAATATCAAAGATTTAGGACAAGGCTTTGTCATTGTAGGTGCTGTGCTTGCTGTACTAGAGGCCTATTTGGGCTTGGATTCCCTGGATTTGGCCTTTAAAGAATGGATATACCCGGATTTGGCATTGGTTTGGGCTGCTGCATTATGGAACAATGAGACTTTGGTTGAATCTTGCTCGTTGAGGGACAATCATAAACTTTAGTCTTCCCTTGGTCATTGCACTTCCCCGTCGAAGGCTGTGTGATGGCACTTTTCCTTGGATCTTGTGCTGAATTGTTTTCAAGTTGCCCTGTTGACGCTAGTTCCCTTTGTACTTCATCACTAAGAATTCTTTGCGGTGACTGCGCCAAGAGACTGGTAAAATCCGTTGGACTTCGTCGGATGCCAATTTCTTGACTTCCTCAGATACCATTGGCGTGATGGATTCTACCATCTCTGTCTTATGTGATGGTTTTACTTGTTTGCCCGAGGATATCTTTGCGTACTTTGGGACTTTTGCCAGATTGTCTTCTTCATCACTCGCTTCATAGCCCGATGGCACTAAGATTTTTCTTTTATAGTGCGTTCGAGGTGGAAGGGTCACCACAGGTGCATGTCGGTCTACATAGGCCAAATGCCTCTTGGCTATTTGTGGATTTCTGATCGGGCAATCTCAGCATGGATGATTAACTCCGCATTGTGAACACGAGGAATCAAATGTTGACGGATCCCCTTGGTGTGGACATTCAGCACGACGGTGTTTTCCTCCGCATCCATAGCACCTAACTGAGTGTAGTATGCCATCACCTCTAAGTTGATAGGCATACACCGGTAACAAATTCCCCTTAGGATCTTCCACAAAATAGACTGGTAGGTTGTTATGGTCCTCCATTGAATTCGGTGACATGCAAGAGGATATAACCAAAACTTCTACCTTGCCACTGTTTGTTGAAGAAACTCGTGATTTAGATGGATCAATCTGACATCCATCCTTCTGGTGAGCTCCTTGTTGGCTTGATTCTGCTTCTGACCGTTGAACCGCTGGATCTTGTTGTCGACAAGCCTGTTGCTCTGTATTTTGTCCTTCTAACAAGCGCGGATTCTTGATTGGACACCTGGTACTTGGATGATCTCCAAAGTAGAAGGTACATTCGTCCTTTTCAAGAAACTTAATAGAGTGAGAGGGCGGTCTCCATAGTTCAGCACTAGAATGTCGCAAAGTAGCTGGTTGGTGAATTGCTTCAAGGTTTGCTCAATGATTCTGGTGTTCCAACCTCTTTCTTTTTTTTTTTGTGGGAGATGGAAAAGAAAAAAAAAAAAAAAGAGAATCGATAAACGGTGGATCAGTATGGATGAGAATAGAGACCGAAATGGATTTATCTAGCAGAGATGGAGATAGAAGATGGAGATAGAAGATGGAATAGAGATGGGACGGAAGAATGATGGATGGATAGTGGTTGATGTGGAGGGCACTGATCGGCTTGATCTGAGGTTCATTCACTTGATTCAGTCCAGGGATGTTGGATCTTGATGGATAATGTGACTGCAACCTAGATTTGACAAGATTTGATCAGTTTCAATTGGCTAATAGTGTGATTTTAGCCTTTTTTTCAAGGTTTTTTTTTTTTGATATTTCTTCAGACCTGAGTGAATCAAACCCTCAACCTTCCTACAGTAGCTGTATCTGGACCATATTCAGACAATGCAAGTTCTGCAAGAGTTCTTGATGGATAGATTTGTCATGATCTTGAAAAAACTCAGTTTTTTGGCACTTTTTGGCACGTTTTCTTAAATATTATAAAATCTAACCATTGGATCTTCACAAAAAATTTACAGTAGCCAGGTATAAGTTAGATCTATCCATAAAACACTTTGCAAAGGTTACTACTTAGCAGATCTTAAAAAATCAAGGAAAAAATGCATTTTTTGGAGTTTTTTTGCAAAAATTTTAGATTTTCTAGGAACAAACCCCTCAAAGACTAGTATACACTTGTATCCAAGTCATATTCACCTGCTCACAAAGCTGTGAGAGCTACTTCCCAAGGAAACTCAAAAAATATTAAAAAAAGTGCATTTTTTGGGGTTGTTTTGCAAAATTTTAAGATTTTCTGGGAACAAACCCTCTCAGACTAGTATGCACTTGTATCTAAATTAGATTCACCTGCTCACAAAGCTGCAAGAGCTACTTCCCAAGGAAACTCAAAAAAACTTGAAAAAAGTGTATTTTTTTGGGGTTTTTTTGCAAAATTTTAAGATTTTCTCGCAGACTGGTATGCACTTGTATCTCAGTTAGATTCAGCTGCTAACCAAGCTGCAATAGTTACTTCCCAAGGAAACTCAAAAAATCTTGAAAAAGGTGAATTTTTTTGGGGTTTTTTTGCAAAATTTTAGGATTTTTTGGGAACCCTTGCAGACTGGTATGCACTTGTATCTTAGTCAGATTCAGCTGCTCACAAAGCTGAAAGAGTTACTTCCAAGGAAACTCAAAAAATCTTGAAAAAAGTGCATTTTTTTGGGGTTTTTTTGCAAAATTTTAAGATTTTCTGAGAACAAACCCTTGCAAACTGGTATGCACTTGTATCTTAGTTAGATTCAGCTGCTAACCAAGTTGTGAGAGTTACTTCCCAAGGAAACTCAAAAAATCTTGAAAAAAGTGCATTTTTTTGGGGTTTTTTAAGCCAAATTTTGAGATTTTCTAAGAACTAATATTCTCAGGCTAGTATGTGCTTGTATCTGAGTCAGATCCACTTGCTTACCAAGCTACAAGATCTACGTCCCAGGGAAACTCAAAAAATCTTGAAAAAAGTGCATTTTTTGGGGGTTTTTTTGCAAAATTTTAGGATTTTTTGGGAACAAACCCTTATAGATTGGTATGCACTTGTATCTCAGTCAGATTCAGCTGCTCACCAAGCTGCAAGAGCTACTTCCCAAGAAAACTTAAAAAATCTTGAAAAAAGTGCATTTTTTTGGGGTTTTTTGGCAAAATTATAGGATTTTCTGGGAACAAACCCTCATAGATTGATATGCACTTGTATCTTAGTTAGATTCAGCTTGTCAGCAAGCTGCAAGAGTTATTTCCCTAGGAAAGTCAAAAAATCTTGAAAAATTTGCATTTTTTTGGAGTTGAGATTTTCTGGGAACTAACCTTCACAGGCTGGTATGTGCTTGTATCTGAGTCAAATCCACTTGTTTACCAAGCTGCGAGAGCTACTTCCCAGGGAAACTCAAAAATTTGTTGTTTAAGAAGGTTCTAGGCCACTTTTTGCTCTTGGAAACCTTCACAGGGGCACTTTTTCCAGGATGTAACTCTCGTAGACTTCTCTGTGTCCTTGTCTCAGTGAGATGGAACTTTAGAGAGCTCTACGAAGGTTAGTTTTGAGTTTTGAATTTTTTTTTTATTTTTACAAGGGATTTTTGAATTTTTATGGGTTTTTCTCTGTTTTTTCAAAATCTATTGGGAAGTAACCTTCACAGGCTTCTATGCAGGTCTAGGACAGTACCCTGGAGCTGCTGCCAGTCATGCGAAGGTTAGTTCTTGATGGTTTTTGAGAAATCAAAATCTGATGGGATTTTGGCTCTCTTTTTCCCTCCAAAAACAAATTTTGAGCTTTTTTTTCTGATTTTTATGGATTTTATTGATTAACGAAGGGATTGGATGCTTGGATCTGATTCTACCACCCCACAATCTCTCCCTACAGTGCAAACAAACAAAAACATCACGAGAAAACGGCAAAAACTAACACTACTCACACTATTCTACCCTTAAAATTTGATTTTTTTTATGAAAAAGAATGATGAGAGAGAAGAAAGAGAGAGATAGAGGAAAAGAGAAAGAGAGTGAGAAAGCTATGCGGCGAAACGAGTGTGTGGCGCTCCCCGGCAACGGCGCCACTGTTGTGTCGTCGATGTAGCATAGGGGTCCATCGCTGGGAGTGGCAACCTCGCCTTCACCTGCATAACAAGAAGAGAGAGGGAGAGGAGAGAGAGGAGAAAGAGACTGGAGAGAGGGAGAGAGAGAATGCCTAGGTTGAGAAAGGCTTTGGGGGCTCGAGCGCCTACCCAAAGCTATTCTATCCCAACGTAGAGAGAGAGAGAGAGAGAGAGAGAGAGAGAGAGAGAGAGAGAGAGAGAGAGAGAGAGAGAGAGAGAGAGAGAGAGAGAGAAACCAAGAGAGTTTTCTTAGAATGAGAATGGAAGATGATACAATACAAAGGAAATGGCTCCCTCTTATAGATTTTAGAGGTGAGCCTACTTCACTCTCATTGGCCACTTCATTGGGGCAAGGATTCTAATCCAAGCCTTTAAAATAAACACAACTTAGATCTATTGGTGCTAAGAAAGCACAAGGGCACTCACATGATTCATGTGAGTTTTAAGTTGGACCCTTTTAACTTTTTTATTTGCAACTTGACTTAGGACCTCTAATGTCATTTTAGAGTTTTAAGCCCCTAGTCTCTTATTCCTAGGAATTACAACTTGCTACTTGTGCTGGGTTGGGCTTACATGCGCAGGATGCCAGTGCCCTCGCACTTATTTCCCTACTTACAATGTACTGTGGCGGGGCCCACTAGGTAAGGCTTGGCCAACAGTATTTTAAGTGGTGGGACCCACTTGTTTGTTACTGTGCAAGAAATACCCACAACAATGACTGTGTGTGTCTTCTACATATTTTGCATCCTTCGTTGATCTCTTTTATGTGATCAATCCAGGGGAGTGATTAAGTTAGAAGATCTAATCAAAAGAAATGCATTAGCCTTAACCGAAACTTATTCCAGTTTTTAGTCGATGTCCTCTATGAATCATCCTCCTTCTGCCCGTGTTGCGCTTGTGCCTTCACGCTGCAGACCTTTGCTTTTGCTTAAAGACCCTTTAAAGTTTTTTTTTTTTTCTTTTTTAGGGTAGTGTCGTCTTTTGTTTTGAGGACACCTTTGCTTTTCAAGGGCACCTTCGCTTTTTCTCGAAAAAAAGAGAAAAAGGAGAAATATGCAAAAGTAGGTTTGAAAATGATTTTAAGGCATTTTAAAGACAGTGTCGCTTTTTTCCGAAAGGCGAAAAACACGACTGTATGACAAAAATCTTTTCTAAGGGCAGTGCCCCTTTTTCTAAGGAGGCGAGAAATGCTACAGTAGGACAGTGTCCCTTTTTCTAAGGGTCTAAACCTTTCTAAGGCATTTTAAGTACAGTGTCTCCTTTTTCGCAAAAATGAGAAAAAATGCGACAGTGTCGGAAAAAGTTCTCGGAATTATTTTCTAAGTGTTTTAGACCTAGGAATGAATTTTCTTCATGACCCAAAAATGCAGACTGTGCGAAACCTAGTTCAAAATGCACAGTTGCGAAAAGACAGCAAAGGAAAAACTAAGGAAAAATGCTAAGGCTTTGAAAGATAGAAACTCTTGGTTTCTTCAGTTTACTCCGCCATGCACGAAAAGTTTTCTTTCTAGACACTCAAATTGTTTTCATTCGTTTCTTTTTTGAGTTCGTTTTCTTTTCGAGCTAGACCTATCTTTTGCACACCACTTTCCGATAGGAGGCAACATGTTGGAGGCAAGTAAGAGATTCAAGTGCTATGGAGCTATTTAGAATAATTATCATAATTTGTAAGGTAGGTCCACATTAGAGTTATTTGTGTCCTAAGTTCATGTTATTGTGCCTAAGTTGCTATTCATCTTCCTATGTTCCTATTCCTTTTCCTAAGTTCATGTTCTTGTTTTTATTCAGGCTCCAAAGTTTTGTTCATGTTTTTGTTCCTAAGAGCAACTTTAAGCTATGTTTTAACTTACAAACACGAATAGACTCATGTGTCCTATTCCCAAGCTCTTGTTCCTAATTTTAGGAGCATCTTTAACTTAGGTTTCAACTTTGAAACACGATTAGGAACATTATGCTCAAAAACCGTCTTTAGCCCCCAAAAAGATGAGTAGTTTAAATAGATTTATCCGCTTCAAAGTTATTCCATACCAAAAACAAATTAGGAACCAAACCGGTCCTTGAGGTACCTTGACCACAACCCCTTCCTAGAGTTTTGGCAAAATATATGAATTGAGTATCATATCATTAGTGCATATTTTTGTGAAGACAATAGAAGCCTTTTGAGGCCTCTCCCATTCAAATTGACGCCCTTGAAAAACGATTTGCCTTGTATAGCTCCTTCAAAATCCTTCAATATGCCC
The DNA here is from genome assembly GCA_029204225.1 of Diphasiastrum complanatum. Lineage (NCBI taxonomy): Eukaryota > Viridiplantae > Streptophyta > Lycopodiopsida > Lycopodiales > Lycopodiaceae > Diphasiastrum > Diphasiastrum complanatum. The sequence goes on along the minus strand of CM055092.1, from coordinate 90,146,877 downwards.
GTCAAACTTCAATGCTGCCAAACGCGTCTTTTGTTTGTCCTAAAAAGTCTTTTATTGGGACCATGCAATTTCACCCTCACCGTTAGATTTCCTCAACAGCCTCCAGATCATGCCACGTTTCCATCAGTTTCATGTCACGATCTGAAGCGTCAATTTATACACGTGGCGAGAATCCAACTGTAACTTCAATCCAAAGCTCGGAATAATCGTCAGCCTAAATTGCGAGCTTCAAAGGTATCAGTTTCGAGGAAAAGTTATCAGTTTGGATAGATGACGCCGGCAAAGCCACGGTTTTGGGACGATCCATTCCCTGGCGAAGCTCTCAGCGTTGGCCTTGATCAATTCCCAAATCTTTCGTCATATCTGTAGTTGGGTTCTTAAGAAACGAGCATTTTGCGAAGGTTTTAACCTGCTTGTCGGTGTTTTTGAATGTCGATTTGGCATGTGGATACGAGAAAGTCTTCTTTCTGTGAAGATCTTTTGCTTTTTTATGTCCGATAATTCAATCTTCGCATGTGGGTTTTCCAGGGAGGCACTTTGAGGAGCGTAAAAGCGCTTGCTTTGTACTCTTTGTGCAGATTCGTCGGCGGAAGATCTTGGCTCTGCCCCAGGGGTTTCTGGAATCAGAGTTTGTTGGTGGGGGCATTTTCTTCCGGCTCGTGTGTTAAGAAATCACGAAGCATAATTTCTCTATGCGGCATGATTGTGAAGGAATTTCGGATCTGATTGTAGATTAGTTGGTGGAGAGATAAGCAACCCTTGAGGAGCTTTGTGCCTGGAAGTACCAAACTGCATTGCTATACTCTGTTTTTTGAGTCCTGTACTGGCGTTTCTTCACCTGGAAATCCTCTAATTGGCTCATCAATTAAGATTTCAGGCATGTAAGAACGGATATACTAAGCACTATTCTTCAAAGTAGCCTTTTTTTCTTACCAAACGTTTTTCATTTTCATTTGTTTGAGCATGACATGTCAATTTCTCCAGAATCACAAGTGTTTGCAGATCATTGCGTGTTTGAACGATTGCAGACTGTATGATTAGGATAACAATATCTTGCCAGTATTGGACTTTTAACCCTAAGTGAAGGATCCCTTCGGCTGTTTCCTTCATTTTCTTGAGGGAGTTTAGAGCCCGCAAAGGTATGAAATACTCAGGAATTCCCAGGAGTCTTTAAGACCTATCGTGGATCTCTGTTAAAAAACTTCAGAAGCAGGCTAAAACTTAAAAAAAGTTCATACAGAAGTTCTAGAAAGAGATCATAGGCCATAAGAAGTCTAAAGGTGTGGTTCATAGAAAATTTCCAACCAAAAAATATGGGAATGGATTCTCCAATCAGCTTTCCGCAGGATCAGCCATCTGTATAAAAATAGCTGCACTATAATTTATGGTCCTCGCTATAATTTTAAGGTTCGGCTGATGCAGTGGAAAGGTCAGTGAAAAATTCTCCTTGTTCCAAAACCTTTAAATGCTGTTCTTAAGTAGTGCATTGCCCTTTTTCCCTATCAATCCTTGTTTCACGTCCGCGAATCTGTTTGAGAGTACCTGACCGTGTGCTCAATTTCTGGAAGTGCTGGCTGAATATTTGTATGCTAGATTTGTTATATTTTTTTGGGTCAATCTGCATTAAGAATCAGCCTTTTCAAGAGGCAACTTTACCTCAACAGAAAATGTGTGCGCCTATACTAGGGTTGGCGGTGGTAACAGTCTTCATGCCTTCCGTACACCAAAAACAGTTAGTTTAGTAATCATGAGGCAGTTTTACGATTCTTGCTCAACCAAGTTGAGTGAATTCTGTAGAACAATGTGCCAATAAGCTCTTTGCCTCGAAGTCTTTGCCAAAATAATTTTCCTACAAGGTTTGCTATAAACCACAGAAAAGAATTCTGTATTTGAAGACAAGCTTGCTCTCTTCTGGTCCTTCAGCATTTAAGCTATTATTTCAATAATGTGCTGAAGGAGGTTTGTGCCCCTCTTTCTCCCAAATGGCAAGCGGTAAGTTCCTATACCTACTTCTACCTCCTAACTACCTACCTAGCTCGTTTCTTATGCAGGTATGGATTTATGGGTCATTGCACTTGGTGCAGTATGCACTTAAATAATGTAGCTTTCAATGCCCTTAGGTTGAGCATTATCTGTAATAGACATGGTCCTGTTAGGAGATTCTAATGTTTTATTTCACCAGGATTTTTCTCTGTTACTATCTTAGAATCTATCATCAGTACTCATTGTGGTTTTGCAGGTCCTCAGCCAAAGCCTTGGGATGTTCATTGTCTTGTAAGATTATAAATGACTAGTATGACAGCAAGCTGCCAGAATCTTACCAATCCATTACACTTGAACCATGCTGCAGATGCCAAATTAATAGAGATCACAAGAGGTCAACAGTTAAGACTTCTAATGGGTCCAGTTGCAATTCTTTGGGACATAGAAAATTGTCCAGTGCCAGGAGAGGCTAATGCTGAAGATGTTGCTGGCAATCTTCGGATGGCGTTGAGGGTGCATCCAGCAATAAGAGGCTCAGTGACAATGTTCTCTGCTTATGGAGATTTTAACCATTTTCCTAGGAAGGTTAGGGAAGGATGCCAAAGAACTGGGGTGAATCTTATTGATGTGCCAAATGGAAAGAAGGATGCATCTGACAAAGCAATACTTGTGGACATGTTTCTTTTTGCTCTTGACAATCCACCACCTTGTACCATCTTCCTTATATCTGGAGATGTGGACTTTGCCTCTGCTTTACATAAGTTGGGGCAAAGGGGCTACACCATTGTGCTAGCAATTCCTTCGGGGGTTGGCGTGGCCTCAACTCTATGCAGTGCAGGAAGGTATGTATGGGACTGGCCCAGTGTTGCCCGTGGAGAAGGTCTTGTTCCAGCAAAGGCATTTCAATCACGTGAGTTTTTATATGCGGGTAATGAGATCAATAGCTATTTTATTCGACAAGGGTCAGGTGGTCTTGCAAGTGATGATTCCGACCAATCAAAGGACGAGTTCTCAGAATCTTCTCAACGGAGCATATTGAAGAACAAAGGCCATCCTTCATTGTGGAATCATGATTTTATTTTCAATCGAACTGAGGCTGAGCAGTATAGGAACTTGAAGTCAGTAGTAACCATAGATGAAAGTAACTTTCAATGTGCTATACCTTCTAGCACCAGCGTGAATCCTTTGGATCCTAGCACCAGGGTTTTGCCCACCAATTTCCTTTTTCCTCAAAACTGCCAAAGAGTTGACGGTGCTGCTCAGTTAAGGTCCTTTGAAAAATCTCACATTGTTGATGGGGCTATTGTTGGGGATCAACATGAAGAACCGAATGAGGGCATTGAGCCGACAAGTCCAGGGGCAAATTCTCAAACTTCATGGGTTCAGCCGGGAGATCTCGAGGGGCTGAAGCGACAGCTTGTCAAGCTCCTTAGTTTGCATGGGGGGAAGTTAGGGCTACTCCGTCTTCCCGCAGAATACTGCAAGATTTTTGGCAGACCACTATACTTGGCTGAGTATAAATCTCTAAAGCTTGCTCATTTAGTAGAAAGGATGCGCGATACCTTTCTGGTTAAAGGGGAGGGCACTGCAAGGACTTTACATCTAACAAAGGCGGGTATGCGGTTCGCAAACAAGTATAAGAAGGTGTGGGGTAGTTGTATATCAAGAAGAGATAGAAAAGCTAATGCCGGAAAAGAGGAAGTTTCCTTTAATGATAGCCCTCAGAAAGGATGTAGGCATGCAGGAAGCAGTTGTACCTATCCAAAAGAGCCTGAAAACCGGGAAATCTCAGGTTCATCTCCCGATTCAGATTCTACTTCTGCAGATGAGAAGGGTGTCGACCAAGAAGAGAGGGAAGAAGATGCTGCTGACTTTGAAATCCCGCTACCCAGTGTGCTTGTTGAAGAGCATGAAGCAGGTGTGAGATTGGAGGCATTCAAACAAGATTTACAAGAACTACTTGTAAGCCATGCATGTAAGATTCTTGTTAGCAGCTTTTTAGCACTCTATCAACTAAGATATGCCAGGCATCTGGACTACACAGCTTTAGGGTTCCAAACCCTTGAAAGCCTTTTTGAAAAGGTACAGGATGTTGCTGTTTTGGAAGAAGCAGAAGGATCGGGCAGAAAATTTCTTGTTGCTAAGTGCGCCGCTCAAAATGGACTTAACCTAGCACAAAATGTGATAATGAAGCCACCAGCAGCTTCAGAATCATCACTACAGGGCGAAAGCCGCCGAAATCAAATGACAGTGTAGGTTGCTTATAAACTGTAACAGCATGAGGGATTCATGAGTCACGTTAATTGTGACAAGCTTCTTTATTTAACACTTCATTTGATCCAGCAAAAAGTTCCCTAGTTCCAGAGCACACAGGTATCGTCATGTACCTTAACATGCAATAGTGGAGCAACAATACTAGTTGTTGTAATGTGCTTTGCAGGTCATTGAACTTAGTAGCAAGATCTTTTCAGCTTATAAATGCATGTCTCGTCAGAATTGAGTTCTAGTTACTCGATGCAGCCCCTCTTCATTTGTGAATCCAGCAGCACTTCAATATGCAGATAAGGTCATCATTGTTTCTAGTAAATTGTAGGACCAATCATGTGCCTTACATGAATGCAAAGAGAATTACTTTGCTCAAATGCTGAAAGCCTGTAAATGTAAATAGTATGATGAGATCTTAAGGAATGTAATAGACAACAATCATGCTTTAAACCTTGTGTAGTTATGGCTGATAGCTAAAATAGGTTGCACTGATGTTTGGTGAGACTTATGAATGATCGTGTTATTTTGTTGCATAGTTACACTGAATCTGGATTCACATGCTATCGAACCTTTTCAATTCAATGCACAATCTGAACCTTTTTTTCACTGCTAGTTATATCTCAAAATTTGTTCAGATAAGTTTTCAAATGTAGCAGTCAACTTTGTACATCTTTGGAGCTAGCGTATGTGTGAAACTATTAGTAAGCTTCCTTAAATTTATGCTAAAAATACGGTCCTTTCTTCCATTTGGATTTTTGGGGGCAGTTCACTCGATTTAAATTTTTACAGAATAATTTGAAGATTCGTATCTCAATGCAAAGCTATTCAAATCAAATTAGTGATGACTATTCTATGTTGTTGCAACAATAGCAAGCTGATGCTGTTGGCTATATGCTATTGAATGATGTGCTTAGGTTCTATGAAGGTAGCAAAGTTTCGAGTTAAACATTGGGCTACATATATTATGCTGAAAAGGCTCTTTCCAGTTGGGATTGTACAAGTTATGAGCAAAACAAAACAGGAGCATTAATATAGCCAAGGAGAAATGTCTCTATTTTGATGAAATCACTAGAATAAAGTGGCAATTCATGAAAAAAACAGATGCAATCTTTACTACTACTTATTCAAATATGATGTATACTAGCTAAGATCCTAATCACACTAATCTATGCTATGTAGACTATGCTCTTTAACAAACAATTGAGGAACACTATCATCATAAATGTTAGAACATGAGGGCCCATGGTATAAGAATAGAGTTATCTTTCACTAATCGTGAGCATCTAGCCTCAAATTTGGGGAAACCTAATGATGGTAGGCTTTAACTAGAGGTTGGAACTTGGCACTCAATGCCAATTGTATTTGCTCGTAAGTAGAGTGGTAAATCAAAGTCAATTTGGGGACATCTGAATTGGACTTGTGGGAGCAACTACTTACATACTTGGAACTTGTGGACTTTGGTATAAAAGGAATGCAAAAGGCATCAATTGGATCATCTAAATAAGTTTGGGCTTGAACCGATGAAGGCTCTTGGACAACGTCTGGATTAGGTGAGAAATTCAGCTAGAAGAGTGGCTTGGAAATCATCCACAACATGCACAAGGCATAGGGAATGGAGGATGTCTAGGGTTCATCTTGGGAAGCCATGGGTACCTCAACAAGAAACATCCAATGAAGTGGACAATATTTCACAAATCACAAACAATGATGAAATAGATCACACTCGATTCTAAAATGTTAGAATCTTTTGAGAATATTGCATTTTTTGAAGTATGATAGGATAATTTACTCAACTGAGCTTATCAAGTGTAAGGCATTGTCAAAGCACCTCTCAGATGTTGAACTCTCACCATCTGCACCAAAGGCCCATTGTGTATTAAGAAACGTGGTAACGTATATAGTCCTAGTGGGCCAACTAAGCTTATCAAGTGTAAGGCATTGTCAAAGCACCTCTCAGATGTTGAACTCTCACCGTCTGCACCAAAGGCCTATTGTGTATTAAGAAGTGTGGTTTTGAATGATTTCTACCACGGTTTTGAGTCCAGACTACTTCTGGCGATAGTGGTTTGGACCCTATGAGGAGGATGTTAGATTTCATTCTTGAAATCATTTTGTAATGTGGAACTACTTTGTAATTTTATTCGGATTGTCGAGACAATGTTGAAAGTATCGAGACCGCTATCTGCAAAAATACATGTATTGTCAACACAAAGTCGAATCAATTGTTGAGGGTTACCAAATAAGGGCATTACCAACACCACCAGGGCCAGGCAACAATCAAGTGGCCCAAGTGAATCTGACTACAGCAGAGCATGATGCTTCACCTCAGCCTGAGCAGCAACAATGGTGGAGAAGGACACAGAGTCACGTAATGTCCCCACAAGGGCATGTATACACCCTTCTACCGAGAATGCAATCACGGGCACTGCTACAAAAATTGCCTGCCCACTAAGACCTGGAGAAAGTTCACTGTTAAATCCGATCACCATTTAATCAACACCCACTGTAGGAAGACTTCCACGGAATCCCCCAACTCCCCATGTTCATATGTTAACAGTTACGCTAGCACAGAAACGGAAGGAGGTGGCACCATCACCACCACCATTAGTATCAATGGCCGAAGGCCAACCCTCTGCGGGGGGTTTTGCATTTTGCGAGTAAATGATGGCCCAAAAAGCAAAAGTGCTCCATTTTTTATGTAGAATCCATTGGTATAATCAAAGTTAGTTTTTATCTAATATAAAAAGATTTTGTATAAAGCCTATATATCTATAGCAGACCATGTGCCATGAAATTTTAGAAATCATTTGTAAATAAAACTCGCAAAGAATTTACTCGTAGATTGTCAAAACCCCCTCTACGGTAGGACCTTATCCAAATGCCAAAGAGGAAGGGCGTCAATACCAGAGGATACGCCATCGGATACAAGAATCGCAGGCGAAGGAAGTTGCACATGCCAAAGCAAAACCTACAATATTCCAACCTCAGAAGTACCAGTGCCACCAGCAGGTTCGCCACAAAGATCGGATCTAAATGATCATTTACACCATCAAGAAGTTTATTTCCAAATGATAGAACCCAAGGTTCCTCAAACACAATTGCTCACAAGTATACTATCAGCAGAATGAATGTATCCATTGGAGATTTCTTACAGATCGCACCACAAGCAAGGAGCATTCTGGCAGAATGGCTGATTTCGGAACTTGAGACATCATCAAGAAAACCCTTGTACTATGTTGGGTACAAGAAAAATTGCAGCACCCTCAATATTGGATCGGCGTGGGAGAGTGAACAACACAACATCACCCTGAGAATCAAGCACAAGAGATATGATGACGAAGTAGCAGTCGTAGATGGAGGATCCGATGTCAATCTGATCTCCACTACCTTGTATAAAACAATGGGGTTTACAAGGGTTAAAGACGGCAAAATTTGCTATCAAATTAATTGACCAATCTTGCGTAAGACCAAAATGTGTAGTTGAAAATATACCAATAAAAATAACGGGAGTGCAATTTATGATCACCTTCGAGGTGATGAAAATTTTGAAATCTCTTTCTGCTTATCGAGTATTACTGGAAAGACTTGGTTGAGAGTCACGCAAGTGGTTCACAATTGGGATACAGGGAACAGACGAGTAGATCCTGCAACACATGGATCCCAACCGAAATGGCATGAGAAAAATACCAACGTAGCCTCCTCGGAAATCTCTACTAGCTAAAGTTTCCAAGATTGAACACACCTGCTTCAAAAAGAATTAGTTGAAGCAACTTTATAATCAAGTGATCTGTTGGAGTGATTTGCCGTAAGAGGCAATAGCTACGATGGATGAAGATATTTGTAACCACGAGGCGAATGTCAAAAGCCAGTTCCCCATAACGATAACAAGGACACAACCATTTTTGAAGACAAGAAGGGCAAAAAGAAAATTCTAAACTCCTTGAAGTAAATCTGGCTAGAACAAGATTATGTGTCATCATCCCAAATGATTGGAATGAAAGAAAGTCCACAACTAACTAATCGTGCTAAGATCAACATGTTGAAGGAGGAGTCTCACCGAGCGCTAGTTGACGAGATGCCTGAAGGCTTCAAAAGTTATACCTTAGACAATGTGTTGATCATGCTGCCAAAAGCACAACGAGAACCTAACAAGGAACATGATGGTAAAGAACAAGTCTTCAAAGGACCTTCTCAAACACAATTGATGAATCTAGCTGAGCCATGTGAAGAAGACAAGATTGTCCATGTGGGAGCACAATTGACGTCCACTCAGTTCACGTGGCTAGGTAATCTATTGATGGAATATCAAGATTGTTTCGCATGGTCGTATAAGGATTTTAAAGGTATATCACCAACAATTTGAAACTTTACCCAAAATTTCAAAGAAAATTTCAAAAAACTAGCATACCATACCCTTGGTGGACGGAGCAGTCCCCAAAGTGAGCTGATACTACCGCTGTAATCCTAACTATACAGAGCTAATCAAACAGGAGATGCGGAAGCTGCTCGATGCCAATTTCATTTATGAAATCGAGCATATTAAATGGGTATCGCCTATAGTTATAGTACCCAAGAAAAACGAAAAAATGGTGAATTTGAAGGCATTGAATGCGGTTACAAAGAATGATCACTTTTCTCTAACCTTTATAGAAAGTGTCCTAGATCGAGTAGGAAGAGCAGAAGCCTACAGCTTCCTAGACGTTTCAGCAGCTACAGTCAAGAAAAAATGGCGCCTGAAGACCAGCATAATATCACATTTTCCATGGAATGGGAGACCTATCTACATAAGCTTTTGGAGATTTTTTTGGATAATCTATGCCTGCATGGACCTAACAGCGAGCACTTATCTCAATTGGAAAAAGTACTAATTCAATGCTACAAGTATCAAATCTCTTTGAACCTAGAAAAGTGTCTGACACATGGCTTGATTCTAGTCCATATTGTATCAAGACACAGAATCGCCACTAACCTCACCAAGATAAGGGTCATTGTAGATCTGCCACCACCAGGGACGATTTGAGAAGTCTACATCTTCATTGGCCACACTAACTATTATCGGATCTTCATTTTGGATTTTGTGGATTTAGCCAGGCCAATCTACAAGCTTACCACAGATCCACATTGGATGGAGAAAGCCTTATAGGCTTTCCAAAAGCTTAAGGATGCATTGGTTTCAGCACCAATATTACGACCGCCCAATTGGACTATAGAGCTTCATGTTCATATGGACGCATCGAAGTATGCTATTGGAGTGACCCAGCCAAATCAATGCAAAAATGATCTCTCAATCCGTTTGGCTAGCCAACAACTCAATGATGTAGAAATGAATTATTTAACCACGGAGCAGGAAGAAATGACAATGATTTTTGCGATCAAAAAATTTCGACATTATTTGATGGCCACCAACTTCGCACTTTATACGGACCATCAGCCCTTGCTATACTTAGTGAACAAGACTTGCAACACCAATAGAATCACTCGATGATTACTCCTATTGCTAGAGTTTGATTTTAGAATCATTGTACGCAAGGGGAATAAGCACTATATGACAAATCATGTGTCACAAATTAAAAGGAAGGAGACCAAAGCCCAATTCAACGATGAGCTACCAGATGCTGCCTTATTCTATTTAGACACGGTCCCGGATTGGGCCTCAGATATCATTGAATACTTAATGTGGGGTCAACCAAATAAGTCCTTACCCAAGATGGAACAATGGAAGTTAGTACTCCTCAGCTGAATGTCGGCCAATTTTATTGAAAAGGGCCAGAGGGCATCCTTTGTAGATGTGCCCTTCCGCATGAAACCATCCAGATTATATCACTATCGCATGAAGGCATGGGTGGTGGTCATTTCACATCAAACAGTATTGTTCGCAAGATTCTATAGTCGGGATATTGGTGTCCAACAATTCACAAGGATACAGAAGAATACTTAAGAAAATGTGATGTATGCCAATGAGCCAGGAGAACTACCGAGACTAATTATGATTTGTTACATCTAGTCATGGACAGGCACCATTTGAGAAGTGAGGATTGGACTATATTGGTCCTATCTACCCAACAACAAGAAGCTCTCAAGCCCCATATATCATCGTGGCCACAAATTATCTAACCAAATGGGTAGAAGCCAAGGACGTAAGAGTGGCTGATGCTAGGACTATTGCCAAGTTTCTATACGAACATATCATTGTACGCTTCGGATGCCCGGTTTAGATAGTCAGTGATCGCGGAAGCCACTTTGTCAATGAGACCATCAAGGTCTTATTAGAAGAGTTTTTCGTGATCCGTCAGTCATGGTAATGGACAAGCATAATCATCCAATAAGATCTTGTGGAGCATCATTACAAAAACAGTCGAACCTAACAGATTCAATTGGTTAATGGTCATGATGTTGTAATGCCAGTGGAGTTTCTGGTACCATCATTGAGGGTTGCCACCATAAAGCATCTTGATGAGTCCAAATCTCTACAACTACACCATGAAGCACCTCATAAACTTTGCGAGATGAGCCTATCAGTTGTGCATGCACTTGCAGCTGTGAAAGCACGACAGAAAGTCAAGCATGATCGTTGGTTACACAAGAAGGATTTTCGTGTCGAAGATCTGGTCCTAACATATAAAACCAAGGTGATCAAGGAAAGATCAAAGTTCACAAGCAAAGAACATGTTGGCGGATTTCTTGAGGCCAACATTAACAATAAGATGTGTGGAAAAGACTAAAAGGTGAAAAGTATGATGGCGGCAAGAGAATGCGGCAAAGCGGCATCAACCTTCAACACTGCAGTTGTTGGGGGTATGCCCGTGTAAACAAATAAATTAGTCAAAAATAGTATAAATAAGTTGCGAGGGACGTGGCATCCTACGTGCATAAGGCCATGGCCCAATGAGCACTTGTAAATCATCTATTTTGGAATAAACTAGACTTTGGGCCATGTAATTAAAATAATATTAAAAGGTCAAAGTTTAAGTTAAACTTAAGCTCCTGAGTTTTTGTAGTTAGTCAAAAGTCAAATGGTGGTAGGTGGGGTGTGCTTCTTTGTACACCATATATTAGTTTATGTTTCTTGTGTGGATTTCAATCCCACCTTCCTGCAAGTAGCCAATAGGAAGCAAAGGGCAAGGGCCACCGCAAAGATAAAAAGGCACCTATTGTATACCATTTGCCAGTACTATTTTGAATAGAGAAAAACTCTAGTCAACTTTGGTGCCTCTCTCTCTCTCTCTCTCTCTCTCTCTCTCTCTCTCTCTCTCTCTCTCTCTCTCTCTCTCTCTCTCTCTCTCTCTCTCTCTCTCTCTCTCTCTCTCTCTCTCTCTCTCTCCATCAATGGTTAATGTAGATGGCTAATGATTTAGCATAGATGTGGATGATGTTTTTGATGTTTCAAGGTAGGTTAGAAGTTAAGATCTGCTTCTTTGTATTCTTGTTTGGAAATGTAAATATTGTAGATAAGCTTTGATCTTCACACTTTGTCTTCTTGCCTTTCTTGGCATTTCTTTGCTGGAAATAGCTCTTTAGTTCTTGATTTCTTGCATGTTTTGGGTTCTTGTTTGGTTGGTTTCATGCTAGTTTCTTGATTGGTTTCAGGGTTGAGGGTCTTTAATGCAAGGTTAAGGTTCAAACTCGGTGGGAGATGCTTGGCAGGTGAGGGTAGAAAACTATACTACAACAGGATGGAATGAGTGGTTGAGTGAAGAGAAGAAGAGATTCTGTCTTGCACATGATCTATAAATATTTGGCACTGTTGCCGAGCTTGCAGTCTTACCCTAACTTATGAAATGATCAACGAAACGTATTCACAATCATCAAATCATTTCACAACCATAAAGAAGCCCAACCACTGTTGGGGGTATTCCCAACATATTGTAAATAAATAGTATCGGCTAATAAAATATGTTGCGAGAGCATGGCATCTTGCGCGTATAAGCCCATGGCCCAATGAGCACGCAAGTTGAGTTGTAAATAAAATAATAGATTTGGGCCCTTTTGTAATTAAAATAAAACTTGAGGCCCAAAGTCAAGTTACAAACTTAGTGTTAACTCTTTTAAGTTGGGTCCAAATGGAGACTCGCATGAATCATGTGAAATAAAATGTACTTTTGTAAGACCTTTGGATCAAGTTGGGTCCAAGATGAATGGATAGGATTAGTGTACATATTAGCCAATAGTATTTTGGGGCAAGGGCCTTCCCCATTTATGAAAAGACATCTCATGTACTCTATTTCGATGCTTAATGAGAAGGAGGAAACTCTACCATATTTTGGAGAGAAGCATCCTCACTTGCTAATGTGCTTGATTGTGTTTTCCTTTTGCTCTCAAGTTTGCAAGTTTTTGGTTTCCATAGTTAAAGTTTTTGCATTAGCAAGCACAAGGAGCATTTGAGCTAACCTCCACCCTCAGTCTCTCTCTCCACCTTCTCTCGATTACTCTCTTATCAAGGAAAACCACCGTAAGGGCCTGATTTTCACTTCCGGCCAATCAGATTGATCAGATACTTAAAATCCAGAGTGCATCCCATTGTACAAGCAAGATCCAACTATCTTGGACCCACCATCGGATGAATCTAAGATCTGGACGATCAGTAGCAAGAAGGATAGCGAATCAAGCACCACACCTTCCCAGATTAGCAGCTACGCAACAAGAGGCAGAACCGGAGCCAGTGCCAATGGATCCAATGGGTCAACCCATACCTATCGCTCCCTTGCAAGCAGTCTGGAGGGCATCTCGGATGGAGATACCAAAATACGACGGATCATCAGATCTCATCCGCTTTCTCTATATCTACGAGCAAGCTTGTGAAATCTACGGTGATCGGACACCTGCAGAGAAGTTGATATTGTTTCCCATGTCACTAGTAGCGGTGGCTCAAGATTGGTTTTTCAATTTGTCAGAGGAAGAAAAATCCACCTGGAAAGCGATTAAAGTGGCTCTCATCATGCGCTTTAAACCAAGGAAGTTCCTAAAAGACCCATTTCTCCTGCTCAGCAAGGTCAAGATGGGAAAAAGAGAAAGGGTCAGGGACTATATTGAGCGGGTTTAAAATTGATCTAATTTGGTGCATAAGTCAAGCAATGGTTGGACTGAACCTAAATCACTTTAGGAGGTGTCCTCTACACCTTAGAACAGCCTTGAAGAGTCCCCAAAACTCTGATCTTCCCTCTCCTTGAATTCTAGAAAGCCTCCTCTATGAAATCACCTCCAAAACTTGCTTAGAAATCAATGCTTGGAGCAAGCAAAACTTGCTATCTTGGTAATGTGAATTGAATTCAACTTTGCCTCTGGTCTTAGACACCTAAACACCTGCAAATGAAGTCACACAACACCAATCTCCAATGTATTTGACTCACTTTGAGTTCTAGAATCAATGCTAGATGCTAAGATCCAATCTACACAAGATTTAGATAAAAAATTGTGATCAAATTGAATGAAAACCAAGGATTTAGCTCATTTCAGCCTTCAGGCTCTAATACCATGTGAAAATTACAGCAAATAAGGATCCTAAAACACTTGAAATGATGAGAGAAACAATAGATTATGATCTCATAAGATTAGCACAAGTTGAACCAGCAAAATCCGTCAAAAATCTATGCTTGAACCTCACTAAATGGCCCAAATCCTTGAAGAAGTCTTCACACGTGTGAAAGTATGGCCTCCCACAGTCTGAGTACTATACACCAGACCTACATTCAATCCTATAATCATTAGTAATCACAAAAACTCAAACAATTATGAACATAGAGAGCAATTGCACCATTATGAGAGAAAAATCATGAAATTGCTTGATTGATTTTGGTGAGATATCATCACCTATATATACATGATCCATCACGGTTTTGGGCAGGTATGAGTAGCCTTAAACCTATCCCTAATGCTAATTTTGGTGGATCTTTCATCCCTACCAAGTTAGGGTTGGAATCTTGGAGATCCCTCAACAATGCAAAAATTACCAAAATAGCTCCTATTTTCTCTCTCTTGTATCTAAGCATAATTTGGACTCATTCCAAAGGTTCTAACACTTAGGTCTACTTGAGAACATCCTTATGAATGGAATCCTATGCTATTTGGCACGTGTGACAAGCCACATCATGACCATCTAACTATTTACAAGTCATATGACCAAAACTAGTCAAGCTAGAATTGTGAATTTTTAACAGTTTGGAAGCTTTTATGTTCTTTATAGAAAGAGGGGCAATTCTACTAGTATTATCTACTTCAATCAAGTAAGTGCATTGTTTCTAGTATTCTATGATTTGATTTTGTTATAGATCATTCTTAGATCTTTATAGAAAGTCTATTACTGATATTTTCAGGTCCCTAAGAAGTGGGATAAGGTAGATCTTCAATCAAATCAATAGAAGTAACCTTCATTTGTGTCAAGTCCTTGATTAGGAGACTAGATGGCATCTTTAAATGCATATCTTTTGGATACTAATGAAAGGCTCAACAAAAGTAACTATTCCATATGGAAAGTTAGAATGGAATCCATCATGATCATGCAAGATCTGATGGAGATTGTAAATGGTAAGGAGGGTGAACCTATTCATCCTCAAGAAAAAGTCACATACATCAAGAGGTGAAATGTTGCACTACATTGCATAAAAATGAATGTTGCAAATGAACTCTTAAGAGAGGTAGGAGATTTTCCTTCGGCTCAAGATGCTTGGGAGACTTTGCAAAAGGTCTATGAATCCAAGAACCAAACTAGGATGTTAGCTTTGAAGAATCAAATCTATAGAAGCTATCAAAAGAAAGGAGAGAGTGCACATACTTTTGTCTTAAGAGTAAAGGAATTGAACAAAGAGCTAGCCTTCATAGGTGATCCTATCAAGGATGAAGAGCTTGTTCAACTCATATTGAATGGACTAAGCTTTGAATTTGACAATTTGGTTCGGGGATATGCAATTATGGGTAAGCTACCCATACTTGAAGAACTCCAAGGCACACTCATGGCCGAGGAATCAAGAAGGAGCCAAATGCAAGAGAGGATGGATAGACTTTCCATCCAAGGTGGAGATGACCAAGCTCTCTTCACAAAGGAAAAGGCAAGTCCAAAGGCAAAGGATCAACATTCAAAAAGTCTTCAAAGCTTGAGGATCAAGAAGGACCCTCAAAGGCATCTCCATCAACCACCAAAGTCAAGAAGGACAAATCAAAGGTGAAGTGCTACTATTGTAGCAAAATGGGGCATTATGCCTCGGAATGCTTCAAGAGGAAGCAAGATCAAAGCCAAGCCAACATGAGCAAAGAGGAGGAGGAGGAGATTTCACATGAGGACTCTCTCATGATGTCCATATTTTCTTCAACAAGCTTGAAAGGAGAAGATCCTTGGTGGATTGACTCGGGTGCTAGTTCACACATGACTAGCAAAAGGGAGTTTTTCTCTTCTCTCTTATCTTATGATGGACCTAAAAAGTCTATCTATACAGCAAATGATGAAGCTTGTAAGATTGAAGGAGTTGGTAGCATTCCCATTTGCTTAGGATCTTCCAAAAAGATCAACATAGAAGGTGTTTTGTACATTCCTACAATAACAAAGAATCTACTAAGCATTGGCCAAATGGTAGACAATGGTTTCAATGTTGACTTTGCTTCAAATCAAT
Source organism: Diphasiastrum complanatum (assembly GCA_029204225.1). NCBI lineage: Eukaryota > Viridiplantae > Streptophyta > Lycopodiopsida > Lycopodiales > Lycopodiaceae > Diphasiastrum > Diphasiastrum complanatum. The sequence continues at coordinate 90,131,029 of CM055092.1, read as the reverse complement.
GTTTCATCAAGAAGAAGGGTAAGATAGTGGCTAAGGGCACTAGACTTGGCAAACTTTATAAGCTGGATGCATTTGTGGATACTGATGTTGTCATGTTGGCCGAGAAGAGCAAGATATCTACCTTCACTTTATGGCACAAAAGACTTGGACATGTCAACTCGGGTTCCATGGAGGCTATGATCAAGGAGGAGTATGCTTTAGGCCTACCAAGGTCTATTGGGAAGGAAGACAAGGTTTGTGAAGCTTGTGCTTTATCCAAGTCACAGAAGAAGGTGTTTCCTAACTCCATCACAAAGTCATCTCATCCTCTTGAACTCATACACTCGGATGTGCACATTGCTAGCACCAAATCTAATGGAGGTTCATCCATGTTTTTAACCTTCATTGATGACTACTCAAGGTATTGTTGGGTGTTCTTACTTTCTTTCAAATCTCAAGTATTTGATACTTTTGTAAAGTTCAAGTTGTTTGTGGAAAAGCATCATAATCATAGCATAAAGATTCTTAGAAGTGACAATGGTGGAGAATTCATCTCCAATGAGTTCAAGGCCTTTGTGAGGAGGAAGAGATCAAGAAAGAGACTTCTTGTCCTTACACTCCTCAACAAAATGAAATGGAGTTCCTGAAAGAAGAAATAGAACATTATGTGACTGTTTTAAGGCTTTAAGATTGGATGCTTGTTTGCCCAAATCCTTTTGGGGTGAATCTCTTGTATGTGCAAACTACTTGATGAATAGGGTGTCTTGCAAAGCAATTGAAGACAAAACTCCTTATGAGATTTTGTATGGAAAGAAACCCAATCTTAATCACTTGAAAGATCAGACACAACAAGAAAATAATCTATATTAATTTTCTCTGAATTTCTTCAAGCACTGCATGCAAATCCACGCAGTGCGTTGGCGTGAAAGAAACACGGTTCTCTCACGAGTAGTAGTCTTGCTTTACTAGCGAACAGTTGGATCTTCTGATCCTAGATAGAATTGTCTTCGCACGCAGGGGGCATGTATTCTGTATATCGTCTTGATTGCTTACTGGCATCAGACTTCTTCACTCTATTAGACTATATGTATTTTGTTTGATCTATATGTCAAGTATCATCTAGTAAGCATGGTCGCTCTATGTAAATCTAAGATTAGAGTGATTAAGTATCTACATCTAACTAGGGAATTACAAGAGTGGCAGATTAGCCATGACCTAAGAAGTATATGCTGACGTCATGCCATCAGATCAGATTACTGTACTTTTGGGTACTTGCGTGATCTTTGGTAATACTCCTTAGAGCGTGAGCGCTAAACGGGTTTCGTTTACCTCGTCTGCCTTCTTCTGTACTGGACCATGAAGGAATCTCGTTCGTGGATCTTTCATGTTCGCGAACCGTTCGTCTTTGTCTCCGTTGACTTTCACATTCGTGAAACTCTTTGTGTTTTGTGTCTCCAGATGTTCGAGGTCGTGAACATCTTCGTCAGGCAAAGGGCTGAAAGCTAGCAAGGCTTTGTAATCAGAAACATTTTGTTTCTTCAGCTCTCTCTCAAAGCATGATAGCTTTACAATCTCGAGACTGCTCCTTTGCCTCTCAAAGAGTCCTTTGTCCAGGCCCTTTGTGAAGATGTCAACAACCATGTCTTTCATTCCTATGAAGGTGGTCTACATCATCTTCTTTTTAATCAGATCCCTGATCAAATGATACTTGATCGCAATGAGCTTTGTTCGCAATGTGCTTCGTTTTGGAATAGAACACAGGATCTTTCATCAGGTGTATTGTAGAGGTGTTGTCTATCTATAAGACCAGAGGCTCGTTCCTTGTTTCGCCCAATTCGTTCAGGAACTGCCTTAGCCAAATTATTTCGTTGGCCATCTTCGCTGTTGCTACGTACTCTGCTTTACAAGATGACTGGGCTACAACAGTCTGCTTCTTGCTGACCCAAAGAACTGCTACTCCTGATGCGATGGTGCATCCTCCTGAGACGCTTTTACAATCGTCCTTGAGAGATGACCAGCTAGCATCGCTGTAGGAAAGTATCCTGATACCTGCACCACGACAATAACACAAGCCATAATCCCTCGTTGATTGAAGATATTGCAAAATTCGTTTCAAAATCTTTTAATGTGTTGAGCCTGGATTCATGTAAAATTGGCTCATCCTGAATACTGCATAGGCAATATCAGGACGTGTGTTGTCTGCAAGGTACATCAACGATCCTATCAGCTTCCTGTAAGGTGTGAGCTACATCTGTTCTTTCTCTTCCTCAGTCCTTGGACAGTCATCATTCGTTAGCACCGTCCCTGCGAGCATTGGAGTGTTCGCTCCTTTGTAGTTCAGCATCCCAAAGTCCTCTAGGATCTTCTGGGTGTATCTGGACTAGTGAAGGTATAACTTACCTCCCTCATAGTCCCTCTCAATTTGTAAGCCTAGGTAACACCTGTCTTCTCCCAGATCCACTATCTCGAAATGTTTCGAGATGTCTGTCTTCACCTCAGCAATTAGCTGCTCACTCCTGCAAAGTATCAGAGTGTCGTCCACATATACAGCCACTATGTTGATCTACCCATCTGTAATTCTGACATACACATTGGAGTCAGCCAACATAGGCTTGAATCCTAATGATTTCAGGGCTTGATCTTTCTTCTTGTACCATTGTCGAGCTGATTGTTTTAGACCGTAGATGCTTCTATGTAGTCCACATACATAGTCATGAAGTGAATTCGAGACAAATCCTGGGGGCTGATACATGTAGACCTCTTCGTCTAATTCGCCATGCAAGAAGGCTATCTTCTCGTCCACAATGTGGATCCTGAGGTCATAAGCTACTGCATATGCAAATAATAGACGTAGGGACGAATGTTTGACAACAGGAGAGAAGGTTTCAGAATAGTCAATACCGTATCTCTGAGAGAAATCCTTCACTACCAGTCTTGCCTTGTATTTTGTCACATTCCCATCTGGTCCGTATTTGAGCTTGAAGACCCATTTGCATTTGACAGTCTTGTGCTTATGTGGTAATGGATGCAACGTCCATACCTGGTTCTTTCTCATGGACTCCATCTCTTCGTTCATGGCTTGGATCCATCTGTCCTTTTCTGGACTTTCAATCACCTCCTCGAATGTCTATGGTTCGCCACTGAACCCACAGAATCTCATCAAGCTTCTTTCGAAGCTTATCAAGAATATGTGCATATGTTGGCGTGAGACAAGTGGGGCTTTCTACTCCACCATAGCTCATGTGGTGTCGTGTGAGGAACACCAGACTTGCCTGTCCTGTTTTGGATGTATGCGACTGTAGCTACTGCTTTAGCCCACAGTGCCCTTGGAGCCTTCGAGTATGCCATCATGCATCTGACTGCTTCCATTAGGGTCCTATTCTTTCGTTCAGCAACACCATTGTGCTGCGGTGTGTAGGCTGTAGTTCTTCTGTGAATGATACCACGATCATTGCAAAAGTCAGTGAAGCGATTCGAGATATGTTCGTTACCTCGATCCGTTCTGATCTGCTTCACCTTGCTGCCTGTACATCTCTCTGTCCAATTCATGTATTCAGTGAATTTATCGAGTGCTTCAGATTTATTCTGAATAAAATACACTCTGGAAAACTTGCTATAATAATCAATGAAGGTTATATAATATTTCGAACCTCCTACTGAGATCACGTTGAATGGTCCACAGATGTCAGAATGCACTAGCTCCAGAATCTTGGTCATTCTGTAGGAGTCTTTGACGAACGAAATGCGCAACATCTTGCCTTTCAAACATGCATCACAGGTGGTCGAACTGGTTGCATTCGAGATGCTGACCCTTGTTATCGCTCCATGATGACTTGCTTGGTAAAGTGCCATTGAGTTCATGTGGCAGAGTCTTCTGTGCCACAGAGTGTGTGGCGAGTCATCATGGGTAAGGTAAGGCTACACTCTCCAAAGCTAAGGAGATGTGGGATGCACAGCTCACAAGATTTCAGACGAAATCAAGAGGTCAGATCATGATGCTAGAAGATCAACTGACAAATCTACACTTGGATGGAAAAGACCTCACCTCCTTCGTGAGAAAGATGAAGGATCTGTTTCTATCTCTACACAACTCTGGAGCAGAGAATGCAGTATCAGCTGAGAAGCAGCTCACGTACCTGTTTAGAACCTTACCCAGATATTTCCAGACGACACAAACCCTGCTCGCAAAAGATCTCGCCATGAGCCTCAAAAAGGCAATTGTCGAGACATCAAGATAAATAATGTCTGATTTCAGAAGTGCGGATCCCTCAAGATTCATAGTTCTTGGAGATGGATCTAGACATCAAGTGAACGACATTGGTTCACTATGGCTCAACACCAACGACAGAGACATATGACTCGAAGACGTTCTGTTTGTGCCAACCCTGCAGCAAGACTTGTTCTCTGTAGCAAGAATAACAGATGTAGGGATGCGTGTGACATTTTCTAACGAAGCATGCAACATGATTGACGCCAGCACCAGCACTCTCATAGCTCAAGGCAAAAGGAAAGACAACCTATATCATCTGAAGGTGTGCCTACCTGAATATCATATGCATCAAACCCATGACAACTCGCCACACACTCTATGGCACAGAAGACTCTGCCACATGAACTCAATGACACTTTACCAGGCAAGTCATCATGGAGCGATAACAGGGGTCAGCATCTCGAATGCAACCAGTTCGACAACCTATGATGCATGTTTGAAAGGCAAGATGTCGCGCACTCCGTTCGTCAAAGACTCCTACAGAACGACCAAGATTTTGGAGCTAGTGCATTCTGACATTTGTGGACCATTCAACGTGATCTCAGTATGAGGTTCAAAATATTATATAACCTTCATTGATTATTATAGCAAGTTTGCCAGAGTGTATTTTATTCAGAATAAAAGCGTAGGTATTTTATTGCTTAGGTAAAACCAACAGCTTATTTAGAAAATTGCCTTCCTTTCTTGTTTTTAAATGTCTTCAAAAAACCTTGCATTCCATTGAATATGTCGTTGAGCTGCAACTGCTTTCTTTTGGTAGGTCAAGTGATCGACTTGAGTGCAATTCCCATTTGAATCTTGATCCAATCGAGAAATTTTTTCGAATGCCTTGGCCTAATTGTTTTGTGACCATAGAAACTCTAGAAACTAAAGAATAGGAAAAGATAATAAATTTTAAAAGAAGTAAAAGGTCACTCTAGATTCTTCTCTTTTGAAAGGGCACTCAAGAAACATCAATAAAATTAGAAAATAAAATAAAAATAAAAACATAAATTTTGAGGTCCGTAAAAACAAAGTTTTTTTTTTTTTCAAAAAATGTAAATCCACGAAGTAAGCTTACAAGCATTTTTTTTTTTTTTTTTGTAAAAGAAGGTTTTGAAAGAAAAAGAAATAAAATCTTTGCTAGAATGTCAGCCTGCTTTCAATGGAAGTATTGCAGGTCTGTAAGAGAGTATTCATATGAATAGTCCTTGAGCATGGCAGTTCGGCTGAAAGTATCTTGTATACCACCAATCATAATTGTATGGTGTGTCTTGATTGTGTGTTTGAGACAACCACTTGGAATATGTTGGTGGCGCTTGACTCCTTGGTATAGAATGGTTACCCTCTACATATCCATTGTAAAGGTTGTATGTATAATTGTAGTTGAGATATATTGGAGAAATTGATGAATCATTGTAATCTTGGTATTGATATTCATCATGAAGTGTCAAATGAGAGAAATATTCATTTGTTTCTGTAGGATAATATAAAGGTTGATAAGCATTTCCATTTGAATAGACCCTTTGATTGCATGGTGCATGAACAACTTCAAGTGAATCCATTGGTTGAGATTTTGTTGTTTGAGAGGCAACGTTCAAGTACATTTGTCGTGTTGTAGGTGCATATGCATCTCGATGTTGATGCATAGGTTGGTGTGCTTGAGTTGCAACTGCTCCATTGGACATTGTAGTTCGATTTTGAATAGCAGGAGCAATTTGGTTTAGATCTTCTACATTGCTTGGTGGATATCGTAGTTGAAGCTCATTTTCTCCAAAACAACTTGCATTTGCTTGAAATAGTCCCTGAGAACCATTCCCACTTGATGTAGCTTCATTCAAGTCTGGCCTTTTCTATACTTGTTTTACAATTTGTTTATTGGGAGATATAGATGTGCTCGCTCCGTCCTCCTTAGCCGTTGATTGCTCATCCTTCCCTGTGTACCCCTTCTACAACATCCAATGGAGAACATTTTGCTTTGATAGCTCAATGTGCTTGTTGATAGACATGAATCAAAAAACTCTTGGAGTTCCTTTGGAGGCATGAAGAGTTCTCAATTTGGTGGAAATTCTTGATGTCTTGCCAATCTATTTACCACATTGTCATTTTTGTCGATGACTTTCCTTCTTGTTCCCCACCAATGGTTGAAAGCTTCTTTTGAATCCTCGCGTTTTGTTAGCTTTAACCAATTAAAGTAGGAATCTCTAAATTGATCTAGTGGCCAACAATCTAGAACTTCGTTAGAAGTTCGTGTGATTAGATCTTGAGGTGAAGTTTCAATCATGCGTTCTTGCGATACATGTCTTATCGTTAGTCTCGGACATGAAACTTCAGTTAGATTTTCATCTCGATCATTATTTCCAGATTGATGTGCTTTCTCCTTTGCTCTTACTCTTTGTTTTCTTTTCGCTTAGATTCTTCAAGTTTTTGCTTTTTCTTCCACTCCTCAATATATTTTCCTTTTCTGCCCCACCATCTTCTAAAGATTTTCTTTGAATCTGCATAGCCTGTATCTTCCAACCATGAAAAATACTTTTCTTTAAAATCATTAGGTGAGTGTTTTGTGAACGTTGGTAAATATGTTGGCCAACAGATCGCGACATTACGACTTGATTTGGAATCTTCATAGAAATCATCTTGTTGGTTTTCCAGTAATTTATCATTTTGAGGATCTAACACCATCTGATCTTCTTCTTGTTTGTGACTCCTCGGCTCATTAGCTTCAGCAAAAGATTCCAAGTTTCGTATAGGTGCTACTTGATATTCCTCTGTGTGTTGATTTCCAATGACATCATACCATATTTTAAACAATTCTTCATCATGCGCTTCTTCAGTTTCTTTTATCCACCGCAAGGATTGTTGTTGCACATTTGGAGAGATTCCAGATCTATGTAGAGAATTGATCACTTGTTCTATCATTTGATCAGCATTTTGATTTTAAGATGGAATATCATGATGAGTGACAAGCATATCTTCATGTTTTATCAATATGCATGGCTCTGTCTTTTTCTTGTTTTGAGATGTTGTTGTTGTTGCTAGCACCTTTTCATTTGATTGCCATGATTGTCCAACTTTGTTCTCAGCGAATATATCTCGTCCACCATGTGCGAAAGTTATCGTCTGTGTCTTCAAGCTTATTAGTGTCAAGCCACGAAAAGTACGCGTCCACTAGGTACATAGATTTCTTCTTCGTATACTTGTGTAGGTACTCAAGGTTCCAAGGTTCTTCTCTTGTAATCATGTTGGTAGGATAGTATGTGCTTCCATATTTGTTTGCAGTTATCCATATTTCTATGTGAAGACGGAATCAGTTGATTCCACATCTAACGGTACTGCTCCATATTAGGCAGCTTATTATGATGCCACCATTGTGGATAGTGAATCATCTGCTCATTCATCCCTTCTTTGAATAATTTTTCTGTTTTTGGATCTTTCATTTGGCAAGCTGAAAATTGGTTGTGTTGTTGTTGCTCGCCATGAGAAACTTCTTGAAACGGATTCCTTTTCTTTCATTTTTTTTGCAATGGACTGTGTCAATTGTTGTGTATTTGGCGTACACGTTTCTTTTCAAATATTGCATTGGTTTCTTCGAATTAGGTAGACTTGAGACATCTTGAACTGAGTATGACGAACAGACTAGGACTAGGACTGGATGTAACGGACAATCTAAACAAGGGTGCTTTGTTCCGCAGTCAATACAAGAGGTGGCAAACACTACAAAATTACTCCAATGAGGACATTCAATTCTACGATGCCTACCTCCACACCCAAAACATCTGACAAGACGGGATAACTCCATCACCGCGCAAGTGCGACCAATACACTGGAATCGACGTTTCGTATGGACCCTCTAGTATATAGGAGAATTTACAGATGGCTCTTGGAGCATTGAAGAAGATTTCTAAAATCTCAACTAGATGAGTACTTATAGTCATATTGCAATGCATCTTGCACACCATAGGTGGGGTGTGCTTCTTTGTACACCATAGATTAGTTTGTGTTTCTTATGAAGGGTGTAGACTTAAATCCTGCCTTCTTGCAAGTAGCCAGTAGGAGGGCAAGGGCCACCCCAAAGATAAAAAGGCATCTATTGTACACCATTTGCCAATACTATTTTAAATAGAGAAAAACTCTACTCAACTTTGGTGTCTCTCCTCCTCCCCTCTCCTCCATATCTCTCTCCCTCTCTACCTCTAGGTTCTTGATCTCTCTCTCCTCTCTTCTTGGAAGATCCAAGCTCTCTCTCTCTCTCTCTCTCTCTCTCTCTCTCTCTCTCTCTCTCTCTCTCTCTCTCTCTCTCTCTCTCTCTCTCTCTCTCTCTCTCTCTCTCTCTCTCTCTCTCTCTCTCGGTGGTTAATGTAGATGGCTGATGATTTAGCATAGATGTGGATGATGTTTTTGATGTTTCAAGGTAGGTTAGAAATTAAGATCTTCTTCTTTGTGTTCTGGTTTGGAAATGTAAATATTGTAGATAAGCTTTGATCTTAACACTTTGTCTTCTTGCCTTTCTAGGCATTTCTTTGCTAGAGATAGCTCTTTAGTTCTTTATTTCTTGAATGTTTTGGGTTCTTGTTTGGTTGGTTTCCTGCTGGTTTCTTGATTGGTCTCAGGGTTGAGGGTCTTTAATGCAAGCTTGACGTTCAAACTCGGTGGGAGATGCTTGTTGGCAGGTGAGGGTAGAAACCTATACTACAACATGATGGAATGAGTGGTTGAGTGAAGAGAAGAAGGTATTCTGTCTTGCACATGATCTGCAAACAGGACTGTACCGTATCAAGAAAATCTTGAACCATGGAGACATGACACTTCAACATCTAGATGGGACTCCGTCCGATATGCCCATCAATGGTAGCTGAGGGGTTGCTTCGTATCTGCTCCGGCGTAACACTTGTAGTGGTTGAACATATTCTCATATTTGGCATATTATCATTCATTATCCTTCTTTTGGCACTTCTTCGTCGTGCAAGCCTCTTTATCCACTCACGTCTTAACTCCATTTCTGGCGTTCGATAGGAGGGATTTATATGCACTTCTTCCGAAGTAGCAAAACCCTCTTTCGCAATGCATTCCTCGTGCCCTCAATACCGATGCTATCATCCCTCATTTGCTCATTCTCCCATACATTACGTCTTTCATATTTTGGACTCTTATGGCCGTCTTCCATTTGTGAGTAAATGGACGTGATCCTCACGGGCAGCGTGACTCATATTTTAATTAATATAGATAAATAGATGGACCTTTGGAGAGTTTTGTTTTTCACATATGACCCCCACAACAATCGCCAACCCGTCAAATTGGCTTCAAGATTGGTTTGACTTGCACGACTCCCGTCAAATTTCAACGCTACATCTTTAATCATTGGCATCAACCCTTTTCCGCGTGACCGGCATAGCCCGCTGTCCTCAGAGCTTGACTGCCACTGTCCGGTCACAACTATTCCTCATCGCTTGTACCTAAGAGCACTCCAGGACTTTTAGTCCTCCACCACTGGATATACTTAGACCATTCCGATTATGCCACGTGGATTTATTCCGCCATTGGATAGCTTCCAAGTGGCACTAAGATGTCGTGGCTGGCATCGAGGGTAGGTGTGCTAATAATCTTGTCCGTCCCCCTTTTCCATCTTAGAAGCACCTTAGCATTTCAGGTCTCACACCGTTAGATGCGATATGAGCATTGAGATTGTGCCACGTTTGACTGACCACGTGGCATTTTGACGCGTGGCTAGCATCCAAGTAAGCGGGCTTAGATCATGCCGTATCCTCAGTCCTCATCTCCCACTCTCACATATCTTAACAACACGACACGATTAAAATCCCACCATTGATGGATCACGTAGTAACCGCTAGGATTGTGCCACGTATTCGTATCTGGCCATGCAGAAGATTCCAAGTGGCAATTGCCCACGTGGCAGAAATCCAAGTGATTGGCTGTGGAAACTCTCAGTGCCACTAATCTCCATCTATATTCTCTCTCCGTTTGCTTGCTCGATTGTTCTCGCAGAGAGCTCTCTCTCGCTCTCTCTCTTTTCTCTTTTTTTTTCCTGCAATCGCCATAGCCTTGCACGAAAGCCATAGAATTGCCGCTATTGCTTTGTTCCTGCCGCTTTTTGCATCCGATTTGTCTGTTTTTCTGTCTGTCCGTCTCCATATCATTCAATCCGATCCAATTTTTTCACTTTACGGTGAAGATTTGTATTCACAGACATGCTATTCTGCTGGATCTGCAATTCCGCAACACACAACGGCCTCAGATAATATTAGGTCTGAGAGCTCTTCATTCGCCTTGCTATTTGCTTAAAACACCTGCATCCGCCCTCTCTTTGCCACTGTGTAGGTGTTGCTGGATTACTCTGTGATATCCCTTAGGGTTTCATCGTACCGATAGGTGGTCATTCGCATGGTTTAGAGCAGATTTTGCTCTTTTTTAAGTTTCTGTGAATAGGGAATATGCACAGCCTGTTAGCCGTTTAACTGCTGTAAGGCAGATACGACCAAATCCGACCTTTTTGCCTGGCACCTCGATAGTCAGGAATCGACTTCAAACGTTCTGGTGTGGAAGTTTGAAAGGCAAACATGTTCAGCCGGATTTTTGGAAAGCCAAAGGAGGAGCCATCGACTCTGACGACCCTAGACAAGCTCAATGAGGTGCAGTTTTCACAATACCCTTGTGTTCTCTTGTTGATATAATTTTCTGTTTGTTTTGTTTATTGATGATTGTGTTTTTTGAAGTTGAATCAGACTTTGTCAGTGTTTCAAGATTTTGGAAAGTCGTTGCGGAGTACCTGGATTAGGGGGTCCTCCACCTAGGGTAGCGCAACCATTAGTGCTAATCAAACAACGGGTGCTTCACCATCTCTGTTAGTTACTTGCTTCAAAACTTTGCATTCTGTTGGCGCGAACCAGATTGCAGAGTGTTTCTGCATCTTCTTCTTCCTGCTACCGTTTTCTCTGTCCTTCCATGGACCACCTTGCTGTAATTCCTTCGTGCCCGATTATGGCTGACTGCCCCACCTGCATTCTAACGTGGCGCAGCAAATCATCTACTTTAGGTGTAACTAAAAAAGCAAACATCAGGTAGACCCAGAATTGTTTGTTAACTGTAATCGATTCCCACTAAAATGTCACTAAGTAGAACGTGCTGCCCTTTTAGACCATAGTAGATGTCCTATATCTTAGCTTTTTTGAGATTCACAAACCAGATAATCTTTCTAGTAGCTAATGTGGGGAAGTGACCATGCAATAACTAGGTAGTTTAGGTACCATCAAATTTGAGACCCAAAAAAATTATTGATCCTAGTTGCAGCTTCTGCACTTATTATCACATTTTTCTTGTTCTATGCATCTTAAGTTTTTTCAAACATAGACAATATCTTAATTTGCAAAACTAAGAGCTTTCTTAGACCACAGTCCAATTTCTTTTGGAGAGCAGAGTTTGTGAAGGGTTAAAGCTAGGTTTTATGTTGTTGATCCTTTAGGTATACGTTTAATATTCAAATGAGCTAGGATTGTTCTGCTCAACCCATGCTTTGCTTTGGACATTCTTCTTTAGGTGCAGATGCTCCTTGTTTTGAAATAGGCAGCCCATCTGGATGCCCTTTTCATTGTAGTCCTTTCAATGCATTGTTTATGTTCTGTTCCTTTTCCGTCTTCATATGAATTATGCAGCTTCTTTGGTATGATGTTGCACATGTCACCTAAAATGCTAGCAAGGGTCATATTGAAGCTTTATCATGCATATCATTTTCATTTTTCACAGTAATGCTCCCACAGTCAAGTTTTGTTCACTCAGGCCTCTTGTCCCGTTAAGGATTACATTTTTTATTTGCAGACACTTGAAATGTTGGAGAAAAAGGAGAAGGTATTGCAAAAGAAAATTGCAGCAGAGATTCAGAAAGCAAGGGACTTCACTCGTGCAAAAAATAAGAGAGGTAAATGTTATTGTTTTAAATATGTTCTGGCCTTTGGCTGGGATGAAAGTGCACCTACACATCATGGGATTATAAATTGGGGAGCTATGACAGCCTTAAACGAGATACAGTTGTTGGAATGCATATTGAATGCAAGAAATCCCACAGGATTTGAAATTGTGATTGTGGAAATATGCTATAATTTTGCACCTCCTTACATACATAATAGCCGACATAGGGCCTAGGTGGAAGCTTTGAGGTTAGATATCAACCAATTTTAGTTCCAAAGGCTTAGACAGTTGCATGCTCATTATGGAGCTACTTGTTTCCTTGTCATCAATATCCAGCCAGCCTCTATTTATGGCCATTTCAAGTTTACTCAGAGTCTTGGGATCATAGAGCATACGGTTGCGGTTTCTACATGTATGCAGAAGATTTTCTCATAAGGAGCACAAGTGGTATGGAGTATTAGTGCATACCTTCATGAACTAGGCTCAAAGTGTTCTATGGTAGTTCTAGGCTCATCAAAGCTGGTTGTGCATTTTTGTGTATGACAAGAAGGTGAGTCAACAAGCCACTACCATTTAGTAAATGGTGGTGTATCACAAAAACTGCAAAGGTTGGGTTAAAAGTCATAGAATTGTCAAAAGTTACGGCGCAATGTGATGAGAAAAGACATTACTTTTCATGTCTTTATCACTCTATAGCTATTAGAGCCCATTAACGTGAGACGAGGTATTTGACAAAGGGGAAGCAACGTTTAGATACGGATCTGTGATGAACGTCAGTCCATCCATCTGACAAAATGGAGCATTCGAAACTGCAAAACAAATGCGATCAGACATAAGTTAGGCTCTACACTTGCCGTATGAAACCACACTTGCCATATCAAACATGTATAGAGAGGCATCTAAACATACAAGCAAGATGCATTAACTGTGAAAGAAACATGTGAAATGAAAATGACAAAAGGTAAAATAGATTGTTACGTTTTGCTAGGCTGCTCTTGTCTAATGGTCTCCTCCTCCTGATGTAGGAGACACATGCGTATCGCTTCTCTCCTGGGAGGCCTCCGTGAAGCATCCATTGATGCCAACTGGAGTATCATCTCTCAAAAAACGTGGGTGTCAACAATGGCAAAAGGAACGCTAGCCTTGTAAAAAAATTGGGCTGCCAGTCTCGTGCAAATATCGTGCTGGCACCTCTCGCGGCCTCTGCCATCCTCTATCCAATGTAGTCTGATAAGAAGCTATGGGCCTAACATGTCTCTGATGTGCAGTGGTATGCGACTAAGGTCTTGACATGCCCTATGGTAGTAGATGGGCCAACGGGGGGTGTATCTGAGGATAGTGTGATATGTACCATGCCTCTCTCCCCACTCATGCTAGGACTTGCCTCTGTCAGTGAAGCACCAGCAATTGATGATGCTGATGGTCGTGAAGCTTCGTTGGAGTGGCATGAGGCCTAGGTATCCTCGCATGTGTGCTGGTAACTGTAGTAATTTCAAGAGTAGGTGCCCCTTTGTTGCTAGGCCCTCCACCTATATCCCTGCTGCTCTGGACCTTTGTGACTAGGCCTTGCACCCTTGCTCTGCGAGACTTATCCTACTGTCTACCAAAAAAACTTTGTGCTGGTCTAAGTGGCTTGGTGGATGACCCATTAGGTCCATATGTCTCTTGTAGCCTCTCTTTCTCAGCAAATCAAGTGGCGCTGCAAGGTGTTATGCCCATCTCACGCCCATCTGGCCTGGTGAGCCGCAACAAGTGGGCCCTGACCTTGGTAAATTATCCTGTGAACTTGAAACCGTAGTGGTAGCATCTCCATTTGTGGGCAGCTGAACCATGGGACGTAGCCACATCCCCCTTTAAAAGGTCGACCTCCCACACATGCCCCTACCAACAACCGGCATCGTGTCAATGTGACTGATCAGCTACAGCCCAACAAAACACACACAAAACATGCAAAGGTTTAGTACATTGCATCAATACAACTTAATTCACAAATTACCACTAAAATAAATTACTGCTAAAACAAAATCTACCAACATAGTTACCAGGGAACACGTTCCCACACCCTTGGAATACGTTCCTCTCGTTTCCACCTTCAAGGCGTTCCCAGGAACGCGTTCCCAGGTGGGAACGTTCCCGTAGCAGTGGGAACACGTTCCTAGGCATGTTCCTCGGGGGGGAAGGGTTCCCAACTAGCAAAAGCAAAATCATCTAATAAAACCTGTTTTTTGTGAAGAAGCTCCTCAGTTTTTTGTTGACTGTTACCCATAAAAGGATTCATATGCGTAATAAAAACCATCAAAGGTATCAAGATACTCGTTTTTGAGAAATAAGACTAGTTCCATTACTACACTTTGCTGGTGTTCCTGAGCATTGTTTCAAACTCATATTTAATGATGTGGCATTCCCATGTTCCCACGCTCCAAAGTTCTCGAAAACGTTCCCGTTCCTAGGGGTCACGTTCCCATTTTGTTCTTGTTCCCTGACAACTATGACTACCAAAAATGACACGAGAAAAGCGAGCATGACATTCAAAATGTGATCTACTTCCGCAAATGCCAAGACAAACATTCCTAACATTCTTGTAGGCACTAAGAAACACAACATAGCATCTTATAGCACATTCATCAAATAAATTCAGGCCATTTCATGTTAGGGCGAAAATCAATGCTACACCAATCTTCTGCTAGAAAGTGTCAAGGCTATAGCCCTTGCACAACACTCTAGGAACAGGTAGCTCAATGGTAGAGCACTGCACCCCACCGGAATGGGGGAGGTCCTAGGTTCAATCCCTAGCCGACCACACACACCAAGTGTAAATTTTTTTTCACATGGTATCAGAGCCATGGTTGTGAGTGTGGTCTAGGCGGGCAGTAGCTAAAAAGGGCTAATGCCTTGAGGGGGAGTGCTAGAAAGTGTCAAGGCTATAGCCCTTGCACAACACTCTAGGAACGGGTAGCTCAATGGTAGAGCACCTCACCGAAATGGGGGAGGTCCTAGGTTCAATCCCTAGCCCGACCACACACACCAAGTGTAAAAATTTTTCAAATCTTCCAGGCATTAAGAAACACAGTCTAACATGTTACGACATGTCAATTGGAACCCTACAACTTACTCCATAAATTAGGGCAAAAAATGACACAAAACCCGAGCACCACATTCATAACTCAACGTATGGCTGTAAGCGCGAAAACCGACACCTCTGGAGGCGGCATTCTTGTAGGCATTAGGAAATACAATCTAGCATCTTTCGGGCCCTCAACACCTATAGTTTATTTCACAAAGAGGGCAAAAAAGACACGAAAAGAGAGCAATGCATTCATAACTTCAAGTATGTTTTGTAATGGCCAGAACATACATTCTAGGCATTCCTGCGGGCATGAGGAAACACAGTCTAGCGCTTTACATCACCCCAATTTGACACCTACAACTGGTTCTATACATTTTTTAAAAATCATATGTGAGCCTACCAAAAACCTGGGCTTGATGATTTTGAGCTCCACGCTCGTTTCTCGTGCCTGACACTATGCCCATTGCATCCCAATTGTCGAATAGATGCTCGTAGAGTGCTCATATGCCTCAATCCGACATGCATAAAAAAATTTGCAACACTTTTTCTCCTCCGGGAGGGCACGACCATAATGCAAAAGAAATTGCAATTTTATGGCAAATTATTTTAGCGTTCCAGAATGCTACCCCACTCGGAACATGTTCTGGTGCAACTCAGGAAACTAACAAAAAAACTCCTTAAGCATTGAGGTTATTGTTGTTGATGGATGTATATTTGAAATTCGGCTGGCTTTGATTCATGAGAATCCATAAATGCTGCACATATACAGCAAGATATCATGATGTTGAATGTTCACAATGGCCTTCGCTTGATTCAGTTATTTTCCATTATGGAGTATCGGTACTCGGGTACTTTGTCTATGCCCCTCTCAACACCTAAGTTTATCTTTTGAGAATTTACGTGTGTTGACAATTGTAAGGATGTACTGTTTTTTTATTACCCATTGGCTTTGAGCTTAGTCGCTGACAGGATTTTTTTTTTGTTGCTTATATTCTGGATCTAGACTTTTAAGGTCCTAAGACTGTTCTTAATCTCAGCAAAACTATTGAAGGGTCAACTTGCCATTGTCTTGGTTGTTTCTAGGTTCCCATAATGCTTTTACTTGCATTGCTGATGTTAATCCCATAACATAGATTATAATCATCATTTAACAAAATTCAGCAGAAAAAAGTCTAAATTTTAGGGTATTAGTCTAGGTCATAAACTCTTTCAATATGGAAACTACCTCTTTCATTGCATCCACTAGGAATTCATTTTTTCAGGGTGTTCATTAAAGACAGGGTGTTCATTGAAGACACTTCTTTAAAATGACATGAATAGAACTTATACAAGGCAAATTAAGAACTTGGGTGCAAAATGAAACATGGTCATAATTTCTTAAAAGATGACATTCCATCAGAAGTTATGGTTATTGAACCCAAAAAGATATCACTTACGTCAAATCAAGTTGTTCCTAGCTCTTCCGTGAAATGGTCCATGTAAGTCCAAAACGTTTGTTATGTCAAATGAGGGACGTATAACTATGATTAAGAGACTTTCTTTTCCACTAAGGGACCCCCAATAAGGGACAAAATCTTACATCCAATGAGGGACATTTCTGACATCCACAAAGAGACCTTTCATCACCTAACATGTCCACAAGGGACCTTCATAGGCCTTTCATAGTCCATCAAATGTCTCTACAAAACTTAAACATTGTTCATTTGAAACTTAAAACTGAAACTTTCAATATGAGTCATAAATAGACATTACTTTCTAAACATCCTAATAGGAGGACAAGGCCTTACATTACCTTACGCTTGAATGGTCCTCAGAGGACAAGGTCTTATTTCTATTTTCTTAACGTCTTACTTTTGAAGTGTCCTCCTACTTGGACAAGCTTGGCCTAAGAATCTTAATGCCTTCAAGAGTCCCCTGAATCCCTTCTACCGAGGGCAAACATATTGTAATAGTGCATGTCAAGATATTCAACTTCTGATAATAATGGCAATGCTTCAGTCTCTATTCGTCTTCAAGAGTCTTATTGTATTTTAGAGTTACGATCCCTTCTACAGAGTCTTAAAATACTTTCTCAACGCAAACTAGAACTAACTCGCTTATGGTGAAAAAGCACAAATGTCACTCATCTCAACAAGTGAATATTTGACCAAACAAACAGCCTCAGGAGCAAAAAATTTTAAATTTTGGCCAATTAATGTTGGAAGTGCAGATGTAGGTCATATCATGGACGGGCTAGAACTTTTGTGCATATCAATCAACAAAGGAGTAGATGGTGGAAGAGTGTCACAATTGTGCTATAGCATTCTCTGCAATTTAGGGAATCATTCATAATAAACAGGTCAGTATGGATTTTTTGTGCATTGGGTTACAAATCAAAGCACATACTTAAAAGCATTGGAAGCTGAGAGATAACTAATCCAAGATGAAAAAATACAATTGCAATGAGTTTTTGGTTGCTTTTACACATAGTCATTCAAAAGAATGTGCCAAAGGAAGTATGAAAGTGTTGGCAGCTGTAGGTATGTCTTTCCTGAAAGAATTGGGTACCTAATATTTTTATAGGTTTATGCTACAAGTGCTGTCTTGAGCTTGAATTAGAGAAAAAGGAGGATGATCATGATTCATTTCAATGGAAAAATCTTGTCCATTCCATAAAAGTAGTATATTCCACAAAAGTAATAAATGGACTAGAAAGTGTTTGTGTTTCAAATTTCATTTGTTTGAATTCTTGCTGTTTTATGTTTTTTAGCTCTTTAGTTCCAATCCAGTTAAAGTTGCAATATGATATCCCATGATTCTAACTTATATATGTTTGTTATATTTTATGGTCATGATAGAAGCTATATTCACCAGTTGC
This sequence comes from Diphasiastrum complanatum, assembly GCA_029204225.1. Classification (NCBI taxonomy): domain Eukaryota; kingdom Viridiplantae; phylum Streptophyta; class Lycopodiopsida; order Lycopodiales; family Lycopodiaceae; genus Diphasiastrum; species Diphasiastrum complanatum. The sequence continues at coordinate 90,112,957 of CM055092.1, read as the reverse complement.
AAAATGATTTGAACTAAGTGCGAGCATTGTATGTATCTAAAAGAACATAACCGTTGGTTGTCTTGTTTTCACTTTACTTTTGCTATTTTATATATTGTTTTGAACCATAGAATATGTGAATGCCGTTCCGTACTACAAAGAGGAGCTTTCTGTTCCATACATACGAATCGTTGAAAACAACTTCAAATTTTTTCAGGGCTTTTTCCACCCCTTTTGTTTCAAGTTCCTGTTTTTTAGGGGTTCTCCGGACATGCATGACCCATCGTAGCTGTGAAAATCTCTAGGGATTCACGATAATCTTCTCACGGATTTACAAATGTTTTCCCAACAGGTGTATTTTTCGTTTTATTCCAGCTATGTGTTTGTACTCAAACTGTGCTTCTCATACTTTACTACGGATTTAGTCCTGGATTTCTATGGTTTCAACCATACTTTAACATGTTTCTAGGGGTAGTTCTGAACAAAATAGAAGAAACACATATTAGACGTAATCTAAAAGAACCAAAATATGTACAGAACACGTGTGGAGTGTTGTTCCGTATGCGCCTATTCTGTATGCTATGGAACTATGGTTTGTTATCCTATAACTCCCTTTGCATTTTATTTCGTTTCTCTAGTTTTGGAGTTCGTAATACGTCTAGTATTGTTTCTTATGTCAACCGTGAGATTGTGAGTGCTGTATAGCTTGTTGGGCAGTATGTCAAACTCAAAATCTCTAAATAGCTTTTGATTTCTGTTATTGTGCTTGCTGTGACGTTTTCCATATGTTCACTTGTTATCTTTTTGTCTACAGCTGCAATTGCTTGTTTAAAGAGGAAGAAGCTCTACGAAGTTCAGGTTGAGCAACTGGGCAATTTCCAGTTGCGTATACATGACCAGGTAATCAACTTTAGAATTTTAGCAATAGTGTGATGAACTTCTTGCTAATCTTTTAGAAATTCGTGCCTTATGAATTTTGGGAATTTTCAATCTTAACTAACATTGTTACCTTTTGAGTCTTCTAAAGGGGCTGCTTTTCATTTTTTGGTTATAAAATATGAGAAGATTTTATCTTGATTATTCTAGCAAGGGTTATGATTCATAAGCCTTCAAGGAAGAGTTTATGGACAAAAAGGTCCCAAGAAAGTAAGACATGCCAGCCACAGTGTAAATATTGATCTAGTGGCACTTGTTGGCATCTTCAGTTGTATTGCTAATTGGTTCACTATTAAGATACTGTGCAGAGTGGATCCCTAATGTACCATATTGATTATTTTCTCTCTGACTAAATCTGATTGTTAGTAGTAAGTAATTATATTTAACCCAAATGACTAGAGGCTCTAAAAGGATTTAGCTGTTTTCTGAAAGTTTCTTACAGTAGGAGGTTTTGAGACCTTTCCAGGGAGGCATTATGCAGAAAATTCACAATTGGGTATGGACACTCTATAGGGCTAAAACAGCTTTTGTTTTGATTCATTTATTTTTGGTCGCTGTTTTGATCATGGTTTTTGAGCTTTTCAATAGAACTTAATAAAATTTGAAAAAGTTTCTTTGTAAGAGGTATGTAAAGCAACCTGCCGTCAACGATACTGCCACGTGCGATCTTTTGGAGACCTGTCGTATTTGGGCTATTGCCTGTTCTCTTATGTTTTTTCTACTGGTATCTCATGGATTTGTTTGTAACTTGGTATTGGAGATCCTTACTGGGTAAGGAAAACTATCTCTAGCTTAATTTGGTACTTCTTGAACTTTCAATCCTCGGCTCACTGACACCTATCAGCTTGGGTCATATGGCAGTGTTCGTGTGTGTGATTGCCTTCTTTTCCTTTGCTATTTGGCTCATGATGTCAGCAGGAAGTTGTGGCGAAACTTCAGACCCTTCAATTACTACATTGGTTTCAAATCATTGACTGTTCAATCCCTTCCAGTTTTGGATAAATTTCAAAGGATTTTGAGGTGATTTGTGCCTCTTTCTGCTTGTCATCCATTGGTAGTGCATCTGCAGCAACTTTGTGATACTTTTTTGGAGGTCTTCATTCTTCTTGGATCTTAACCTTTCTCATTGTGTTGTGCACCTCTCTGCTAGATTCAGACAACCCGGGATTTACCGAGTTATTAGCTAAAAAGAGATCTTATAAAATTCAATGAATATAAGAAGTTTGAGAGTACATCGATCCATTTATGAAGCCCTTGGACCTTTTTCTGGATTTGACTCTTGAAGAGATGACTACTTATATAAATTTAGCTCTAGAATATGCTCTGCATTCTTTCTGTCGTCCTTTTCTAATGCATGCTACATGTATGTCTCTTGTATCTATGATGGGGCAAAATTAGTTATCCACATGCATCATCTTTTCTATGATGCTTGAATCTTCAACTCATTCATGCCTGGCTTGATTTCAGTTATTCCTTCTTTTGTTTCGTACTTCTTCAGCTTTGTGACCTGCTTACTTGACCTACCATGCCGAGATGGTTGACATCCGTGGAAAGAGTTTGTAATTGAAATGGGAAGGTCATGATTTTGGTGCACGAGATTGCTCCCAATCTCCTTTTCAAATGTCTATATATCTGATAGTAGTCTAATATCTATAAGATGCTAGAAACATTGTAGACATTATACATATTACAATAAATATTTATTATTATTACATAAGAAAAAATTTGCAAAATTTTTTCTTGCCAATTCTTTTGAGATGGAATTGGTTCTGAACCACGATTGATGCAAATTTGCACAGTTCTGAAAAAGGTGGAAGCCACATGATGGTTATTTAGTATGTGTTGCTATTGAACGATTCTTGCGCCAACCTGATTGAGGGTGCAGGCAGGATCCACCTTCATCCAGCGGTTGGTAATGCTTGAACTATGCAAGCATGAACATTCCATCATCTGAAAGCATTTTCCACCATTGGATAAGGGTGGGGCCTGCCTGCACCCTAAGGCACAATGTGGAATGTGGGAACACATTCCCACGTGCCTAGTGCACAGTGCCCAGTGGTGATGTTCCTGAACTGTGTTCCCATAAGAGTTCCCAAACCCAGGAACTTGGTATTGCACAGGAACATAAAAAAGGCAGCATTTCCGTGTTCTTTGTTCATTATTAAAACAGCCTTTCCTTCTCTCTTATCTGGCTGGATCAGATCTAACGTACGACTGCTGTAGGCTGAATGCAGCCCACTTGAGACTAGATATTACTCAAGATTCCATGTGGTTTGAAATTTCTAATTAGAAATGAGGTGGTACTAATTGTCATTGATCTCTAATACAGTTGCTAATTTTTCTCTTTTTCCTTTCAGATGATAATGTTGGAAGGAGCCAAGGCCACAACAGAAACAGTAGATGCTTTGAGAAGTGGAGCAAATGCAATGAAGGCAATCCAGAAAGCCACGTGAGTTCATGATTCTCCTTTTATCTCTCCTTGGGGTGGAATATACATGTTTCTGTCTTACTTTGTTTGAATGTGGAAATTGTCCATTCTTTGTTCTGTAGAGAGTTGCACTCCTTTTCTTCCTAATGCCAGTTTGTTTCCTTGTGTTCAGAAACATTGATGATGTTGACAAGACCATGGATGAAATCAATGAACAAACTGAGAACATGAAGCAAATTCAAGAAGCATTGTCTGCACCAATAGGCGCGGCTGCAGATTTTGATGATGTATGGATTCAATTGCTAGTTTAAGCAGCATTAGCTGGCCGCAGTCTGTAAAACTAGATGAAAATACTGTAACGGATCTACTGGATAGAATCATCTTAATTTCTCCTACTATTTTTTGAAACTGTCTTTTATATCTTGCTAGCTTTCCATGTGATGTTTGGAGTTTTCCTGTAAATTTTGTCGGTTAAGAATGTATATCAAATCCTGTGTTTCAGTTCTGTATTTTGTTAATGCTGTTGAATTCCCCCAAGCTGTGTTCTTACAAGTTTTCCTGATTGAATCAAGTTTGTACTCCCTGACAATTTTCAGGATGAGCTAGAAGCTGAATTAGAGGAGTTGGAAGGAGCAGAGCTGGAAGAACAACTGCTGCAACCTGCAATAAGTGCTCCGGCTACACAGATCCCTCCACAAAAGCGTCCATCTCAACCTGTTCCTCAGAAACTAGCACCTAAGAAAACTGAAGAGGATGAAGAGTTGGCAGCACTGCAAGCTGAAATGGCATTGTAGCAAGAATACATGTGGAAAAACTCTCATTTGGTTCAAGGTAGCATGCATACTGTGCTTTGATACTTTGGCCATGAATTCTGAATCAGTGTTGCTGCTTGAGATATTTGCTCCAAGAACTATTATTCAAGGTTGGCTGCTCTGTTTGTTTTAACTTTTTACCCTTAATTGGTATTCACCTACATCATGTAATAAAGCGTGCCTATTAAAATCAGTTTGTACAAAAGTGATTATGAATGCTGTTGAGCTGCAGGAGCTCTTTTAGCCAGGCATATCATTATAGTCAGTGAACACTTAGTTTTCTTTTATAATAGATTGTTGTGGCAAATTTAGCTTCGATTCCAATCTAGAGTGCTATTATTTGTTAACATCCATTTGTACGTTAAATTTCTTATTTTGTGACATTGTTGAAAACTTCCAAAGCATCTCTAGCATGCACTGTTTGTGTTTGGGCTGCTTTTTCAGTGCACCCAACTCTTATTGTTTGAATATGCTTAAATTGTGCATTTTAATATCCAGGAGAATTATCAAGATTGAACTCTCTGGAGCCTTAGATTTTATTGTTAATAATGTCAGCCATAGTCTTCGTCTATGACAAGATTTGCCAACCTATTTTAGCGGAAAGGCAATGATCCAATCAGATCTTTGTAATCATGGAAGTTGAATATTATATGTTACAGCAACTATGATTGTAGTTGCTAGATTCATTTGCAATTTTATACTACAATGGAATAAGTGAACACTACTGTGACATATATGGTGAAGGGAGAATGGCATTGTATCTCAATGGATGCCAAACCGTACGGTCAAAATATTTATTCAAGGGTCAGTTTATTTACTAGTGAGATAAATGTTTCACAACATGAAAATAATGTACTGCATATTTGGAGAACACAAGCCCAATCCAATGTGAACACAATATCTCAGTCTTAGGACTACAAATTTTGATTCAATAGAAAGATAAGGATATATATATATATATATATATATATATATATATATCTAAAGAAGCGGGGGTTGGGCGCAAACGCGGGTCCGGGCGCGTCCAGGGTGGGTGCGAATTTTTTTTAACTTTCTTTACGTTTATTTTTTAGTAAACAAAATAAAAAATAAAAAATTGGACGTGTCCGGTTGTCGGACGTGGACGAGTCCGCGCATCGGACGGGGCCCAAAAGTCCCCAGATGCGCATGTCTGATATATATATATATATATATATATATATATATATATATATGTATGTATGTATGTATCTTAGTTACAGCGAATCGCAATTTGTTGACAAGATTATTTTCTTTGGGCTTATATTCTAATAATTTTTAAAAGATGGCATTTCATTAGAATTTTATGGTTATTGAGCCCAAAAAGAGATCACTTGCGTCAAATCAAGTTGTTCCAAGCTCTTTCTTTCAAATGGTAGATATAAGTCCAAAACGTTTGTTATGTCAAATGAGGAACCTTCCTTATAACTATGATTAAGAGACTTTCTTGACGTCCACCAGGACAAATAAGAGAAAATCCTAAATCAAACTTAGTGGACAAATAAGAGACAAAACCCTAAATCAAACGAGGGACATTTCTTGACATCCACAAAGAGACCTAACATCATTTACACACGTCCACAAGGGACCTTCATAGGCCTTCCATAGTCCATCAAATGTCTTACAAAACTTAAACATCATATAGTTTCAAATTAAACATCTTTCATTTTAAAATTAAACTTAAATTTTACATAATGAGTCATACATAAAAAGACTACTTTTTGAACATCCTAATAGGAGGACAAGGCCTTACTCTTGAATGGTCCTCAGATGACAAGGTCTTACCTCTTTTATTTTCTTAACGTCTTACTTTTGAAGTGTCCTCCTACTTGGACAAGCTTGGCCTAAGAGTCTTTAGGCCTTTCAGAGTCCTCTGAATCCCTTATATTGAGGGCAAACAAATTGTAATAGTGCATGTCAAAGATATTCAAATTCTGATAATAATGGCAATGCTTCTATTTCTTTTCGTCTTCAAGAGTCTTGTTGTATTTTAGAGCACCTATAATTCCTTCTATAGGGGTTTAAAATAAAGATAATAGGCTTATTAGAGTTTGGCATGATTTAGTGTGCATTTCATTGCGTTTCAGTAAGGTTCAGTGCCAAATGTCTGTTCAACATCATTTGTGGAAATTTTGTCACTCACCTAGCTACTTGTGGAGGACCAAACCTATTGAAAAATTGTCTATTTGCAATCCTCTAATTTTTCTCTCTATTGATACTCGTATTGGGTTGTTTTTTTAAAAAAAAGCAAGTCACTTGTTTTCATGACAACGATTTGCGAATCATGATTCAAGATTTGCTTATGCATCTATGACGTGTGTGTGTGTGTGTGTGTGTGTGTGTATTAGGCGTCCGGGCCGGGCGCGGCCTTTCTTGTCCGCGTCCGGCGTGCGGACGCATCCGCGTCTGACCCTCGGGCACGGGGTCGGAAGCACTGGGCGGGCGCGTCTGCGTCCGGATGTGTCTCCGGACGCGCGTTCACGCCCAGGGTCCGCTTCCTTTTTTTTAATATATATATATATATAGATAGATAGATAGATAGATAGATAGATAGATACTAGTAAAGTGTGCGCATGTCGATGGCATACATGCACACGCAAGCGTTTGTGCGTGTGTGTGTGTGTGCATGCCCTAATGGCTTTCCTTCTGGCACGAAGGACGTTTTCAGGCAACAACGTCATCACAATAACCTCTCGTATGTAAACCAACTGAACTAAAAAACATAATGCAACAACAAATTTATATTCATTTTTTTAGTACATGGACAACAAATCATCTTACAAATCAGATAATAAAACTTGGGAGTACACCAGGCTATCTAACATTGCCTCCAAGGCATTAACATTTACAACACAAACATTTCTATAAACATCTGTGACATTATTAAATAACAGAAATACATCTAACAACAATTGATTTTTTTGGAGATAAAAATGACCACTCCTTTGTTGGAACTCTATAAAAATTATAATAAGCCACACAATAGTGTTGTAGTACACCTCATCACCAAAACCATCAAATCTCGCACAAACGTTTTGTGATTTACGATTCACCATCTGCAAGAACATAAACTATGTCAACCAAACTATGCAACATTGAACATTGTCAAAAACGCTTGTATTTAAAAGTTTAGCAAAACTTTAGCATCTGCAAGAAGATAAACAACATCAGCCAAATTTTCATGGGATAAAAATTGATACAATCATAACAACAACATTGAACATTGTAAAAAACGATTCATACAGGACCTAAACATTGTATCACTCTACATTCATAAACCCTAAACTATGCAATGTATTTGGTCAAGATAACAAACAACTCACCAATTGCCTAACATCTAACCATAAACCTATTGCATGTTTACAATCCATAAATCTAACTCTAAAATATTAACTCATAATCCTAAAATCTAAAATCCTAACTCTAACCCTTACCTTTACTCCAAACAAACTACTAAAGCACTTCTGAATATACAATGTTTTGAGTGCACCTAGCCACTCCTGCCACATCGGTAAATTGGTCATCATTGTCACTAATCAACACTCGTACACTTGCTGCATTTCACACTCTCGATAGCGCCACATCCATGACAAAATACAGAACGTGGCAAATACAATCCAATAGTGTCCATAGTTTGCCCTTCCGCCTTGTTTATTGTAATGGCGAAAGCCGCTTTGATAAGGAATTGTATTCTCTGCAATTCAAACGACAAATCTGAATAGCTCGGGCACTAAAGAAATTCATGGAATGAGAACTTTATTCCCTATATTCTTCCCAGTCACTATCTCCGCCTCTATGACCTGTCTGCCCAATCTACGAATGATATGTCTTGTACCATTGCACAATCCCTTGTGCGACGCTATCGACCGCAACAACATCACTATCATGCCAACCTTCAACACCACCTTATGTGGAGGGCATCCACTCGATTGCAAGCTGTTCAAAAACTCTACTGGGTACAACTCTCGGGCCTCTGAATAGCCACTTCTAGTCAACTCAAAAAAAATTGTCAAAGTGGTACTCGAACGACCTTCCACAACCTCCTCTAAATTGGCTCTCTCAGTAAAGTAAACCAACTCCTGTCCATGAAGATGAACTGCCAGTCGAGTCACAACTGGCTTATAAGCACTCATAGAAATTCCAAAGAGTCGCCAACAAGCCTCACTCGCAGAGAAATATCGAGCATTCAAAAATTGCTCTATCTCATTCACTGGCCCAACTATCTAACCACCACTCTCCACAGCCTTTGTCATAATCATATCTGGCCCCTTGTACAGATATTTTACCATATGTATATGTACACATATCTCTACGTTGATGTGACACTGAAAATGTAGTGTCAACCATCTGTTGTATGGTACTACTATCCACCTGTTATCTAATTCTAATCCATGCGATTGCACCTTCGCTCCGTTGTCTCTAGGCCTATACGAAAGATACCCATTCACTACCGTTGTTTCATCAATGAAATTCCTTGGGTAGTTCTTCGAGCATTTTCCATGCTTTATGCATGATGCATTTGGAAAAGATGATACGATCGTAATCTCCAACAATTATAGGTTTGCTCCGCTCCTCCAATATAATCCATGGGGTAATCCTCTCTTCTGAAACTCAACAACATGAAGCCTTCCTATAATGCGTCCCAAATATCATTGGATCCTTCTTCAACAAATTAATCAAGTGATGAAGCTTCATGCTAAAAACCCTCGACACCAAATCTGGTAGGTGTCTGTTGAAATCTCAACTCTCTCCTCACTTCTCAACTCTCTCCTCACTTCTAACTAATTTGGGTTCGATGTCATTGTGATCTAATTGCAAATCATCACCATCCATGATGTAGATAAGTGAAAATGAAGGTCTATCTAAGGACAACTAACCACCAATATGATGATACAATCGGCCAGACACTCTAAATGTATATGCGCCGCCTACGGAGTTGGCAGTGGATCTATCTAGATTCACCCCAACAGATGCAAAGGCCAAGGAGATATTATAACTCCGAACGTTTTTTCTAAAATGAGCTCCCAGATCATCAGAAGACGTGTACAAATTAAGCCGATAAAGAGGCGGTGATGGCATCAAAGGCAAATGCACCTTGCCTTTCAACGTTCAATGGAGCCAAGGGTTGATCTGACTGAAATGAGATTTGGAGGCATAGAGGACATTATATCATCCTCTGATAATGATGATGTGTTGGGTGATTTTGAGGAGAAAACAAATGTCAATCTTGATGCTTATTCCTCTGATGATGTTGGTTACGTGTGGGGTAAACATATGTATCGGATTGAGTCAAAAAATATTCGCTGAGCCTCCCTTTATACGAACCAACGTGCCTTTGATTTCTCCTTTTTAGAACAGTTGTATGAATCCGTTTGCATAATAAATGGGCCTGCACCTACTTCCATCAATGTCACAATGAGGCTGATTTCTTTCAAGAAAGGAGATGAACTTGAGGTTTTCTTCAACAGTCTAGAGAGATTTATAAAGATGTATCATGATTTCAAACGGGTGGATATGGTGAAAGCAATACAATTGTATTTAGAGCTGTATCCAAAAGAGAAGGACACCAATGAGGGTTCTAGATTGGATGGGCTATGTAAAAATATGTTCTTATCTCAATGTTCTTTGAACCTATTGATGGGTAGCATTTTTGTTGTGCTTGTAACAAAATAGCGCTGATCGTAGTGAGAATTGGTAAACTTCATAGCCAAATATATGATAGGCTGTTCTCATATATGCATGTGTATATTTGTATATATAAAAGCACGCCCTGCTACATATTGGAGTCCAACAGGTTGAATTATGAACGTGAGAGCAAATGTAAGAGGATCAACTTGGCAAAAATAATGGAACGTACTCGAGAGCTTTGGATCTCGTTGGACAGGCCACTACATTAAAGGGGTCAAGTTGGATCAAGAGACGAGCAAAAGAATGGCCCAATTTTATCAGGGACTGTCAGGCATTCTCGACAGTCAGCTCGTCAGAACGTTGAAAGCAAGGTTGCCCTTGAAGACTTTGTATCAAACATTTGAGGAAATATTGTTGCATTCGGATGACGTGTTTAATAACTTGTTAGAAGTTATGAAGTATTATGTGGTTGGGTCTCTTCCATACGATGAGCCAGAGTTTGCACCTCAACGTCAAAAACCATTCCACTCGCTATCAGATTTTTCAGATTGCTACAGTACTTGTTGGACCCAATTTGCAAAAAACTTTTGGAGGGCCAATTATATTTTGGCAAAAAAATAGAGAAAAATACATTGAAGATGGTGTGGCACCAATTGTCAAGGAAATGACAGCTTTGCACATTGTAAAGTTTTTGATTTCTTTGGACAATGATCTGCCAACGAATGTGCAGTATGACAAAGAGGCAATAAAGTGCCTATCCCCGTCTATCAACAAAAAGTTTTCTTATGATTGGATTAGAGCGACTACAAGTAGCAACAAAAGCATATCATTGAAGCTGCAGACTAGTATACCACCATCTTTAATGCAATTTGCTGAAAAAATAAAAGAAAAACTAAATCAAATAGGGTCATGGGGGGAGCAGCACATCGACACTTCTTGGAGATGTTTTTGCAAAGTGAAGACTTCCAAAGAAAAGGGGTTGATGAATCGAACTTCATGGCCGTTCCTTCATCTGCTTGGGAGAGTTCGACATTGTATATTTTTGATAATATTGAGTCGATCAGTTCAAGTTACATCAGTACATTGGTGCAGACTGCTTGGCCACCCTCATGGCTAAACACAAATTGTATGTTATTGTGCTATTTTTGGAACAAAGTATTGAAGAGGGAGTCAAGGGAAACTTAAAATCAATGCTAGACATAAAACTCTCGATATTCAAGGGTTATTACGAGATTGCTACCCCTTTAAAATAAGGTAGAGTGCAAATGCAAAATTTGCAAGTCCGACAACTAAAAATAGAGCAAAACATTGGGAAGACGTCAACTATATTGTTGAGTCTTTCTTTGCTCCGATCTGCTTGTTCAGGTTGTCTTACTGTGTGGCACCGTTATTAAATGTCATGGGTCACAAACTTATATGCGTCAGCCGAGGGATGTGGGTTTTCACGATGTAGATTTAGATTTAGGTTCAGATAATACTTAGGGCAATGCATAGATGCATATATTTTGGAATACATTGTAAATACCCCAGGCGGTAAGGGTTGTTACAACCATTTTCCATTATGTAATCTACAAGCTCATTTTCAAAAATCAGTTGTTATGGATGTTTGTTGAATGTCTCATAAGATGTTTGAATATTTTCATTTGAATGTGAGATTCAAAATCAGTTATGATGGATGTTTGCTGAATATCGCATAAGATATTTGAATATATTCAGATGCTAGTCATCATGTTGTTGCACTTATATTGAAAGTATTGTCAATTTAAATGATGTTTTTATAGTTATATGATACCAATTTAGATGGATGAATCAAAGTATCAATTATATCAAAATTATGTTTAATTTGGTGTGTTGTAAATTCACAAGATATTCTTGGATCTACATGCTATCTTCCAAAGCCATGGTCTATGATGTTTTCCTTACTTTCAAAGCTTATGTAGAAAAACAGTTTTCTTCAAGTTGAAAGCTTTGAGAAGTGATGGTGGAGGTGAATATACCTCTAATAAGTTTAAAGCCTTTTGTGAGATTGAGGGAATACAAAGAGAATTTTCTTGTTCTTATACTCCTCAGCAAAATAGAGCTGCTGAAAAAAAGAATAGAACTTTGTGTGAAAGCCATTAGGCTAGAAACATCTCTACCTAAAGAATTTTGGGAAGAAGCAGTTGCATGTGCAAATTATCTTTGTAATAGACTTCCTAAACTTGCAATAGAAAGAAGAACACCATTTGAGATGTATGAGAAAAAGCCAAAGGTAGATCATCTTACGATCTTTCTGTTTATGCTATGTGCATGTACCTTTAGAGACTAGGAAAAAGGATGATCCTAGTGCTATTAAAGGAATTTTTGTTGGATATGCATCTTCTAAGAAAGCATATAAAGTTTATCTTCCCTCTACTGGCAAGAATATTGTAAGTAGAGATGTGATCTTTCATGAAGATAAAAAATTTAACTTGGATGAAGCAAAGATCAAGGAGTCTCATGCAGGATCTACAATCATCAATTTTGATGATGTTCAAGAAGTGCTGAGGCCAAGGCTTGAGGAGGAGCAACTTCAAGCACCTACACCAAGAAGATCCACAAGAGAAAGATCCGAGCCAAGAAGGCTCACTTATGATGAGGGAGGAAGGCAAGTGGAAGGTGAAACTTCCTATCATGCATTCTTCATATCAGATGAAGAGCCTAAAGATGTCCAAGAAGCACTTCAATCCAAGAAATGGGTTGAAGCAATGACCCTTGAGTTTGAAGCCCTGATGTCAAACAACACATGGGAGCTGGTGGAGCCACCAAACAACATGCATGTCGTTGGATGTAAGTGGGTGTTCAGGATCGAGTACAACAATGATAGATCCATCAATAAATTCAAAGCAAGACTTTGTGCCAAAGGCTACTCTCAAATCAAAGGTCTTGACTATAAAGATACTTTTGCACCTATTGCAAAAATGGTAACTATAAGAATTCTCATTTCTCTTGCATGTTATCACAATTGGAGGATGTTTCAACTTGATGTTTCTAATGCCTTTCTCAATGGTTACCTTGAGGAGGAGATTTACATAGAGCAACTGTCATGTCCTTGACCAGTACATAAGATACAGTATATGGTACTCTAGTGAAACAAGCTGTTAGTTATGCCACATCATACTGGACGTTACCGAAAGTAACTAATATCCTTGTGAGGCCCAAAACACACTAAATGGAGTTTGGAAAAGGTATGAGACAATGTATGCATGTCTAATGCATCATACTCTACTTGCATTGCATCTCTCCAAACTTTAGATTTATATGCTTCTTCAAAAGATGATGGTTCTTCAAGAAATGTAGCTAAGAAGGAGTAAGAGGTAGAAGGTGTAGAGTCTTCTTTTTGCTTTCCCTTGTCCACATAGGTGAGCCTTGAGGGCTTGGCCTTGCTTCTTGATGATCTTCTCGGCCCCTTTTGACTTGGATCCATGTCTCCATCTTTGGGTTTGTCAAGATCCTCCTCGGGTTTGTCAAGATCTTCAATGCACAATGGGTTAGATCCATTTGACAAGCTCTTAGCAAATTGTGACTCATCAAAAAGTACATACTTGCTTACCTTTACTTTCTTGGATATAGGATCATTTATCCTATAGCCCTTGCTATTTTCTCCATAGCCAAAAAAGATCCCTTTGAAGGAGGTAGCATCTTCTTTCCTTCTAGTCTCCAAAGGGATGTGAACATAACAAATACATCCAAAGATCTTAAAATCTTTTACATTGGGTTTCTTATCAAACAAGGCTTGATAAGGTGAGATCCCATCTATAGAACTACTAGGAAGTCTATTACACAAGTAATTAGCACATGTTATAGCTTCTCCCCAAAATGAGATGGAAAGTGATGCATCAAGTCTTAAAGACTTTGCACACTCACATTGACTCCTATTTTTCCTCTTGCCCACCCCATTTTGTTGGGGGGGTGTAGGAACAAGTGTATTGCAACTTTATGCCATTGATCTCACAAAAGTCTTTCATTTTATTGGAGGTGTACTCTCCTCCATCATAACATCTCAGTGCATTGATGGAAGTACTAAGTTGTTTTTCTACTAGAGACTTGAACTTAATGAAAGCTTCATAAACAAGACTTTTCTTTGACAGTAAATCAATCCATGTGAATCTAGTACAATCATCTATAAAAGTTACATACATCAAAGCAACTCCATTACTTGCATGCGAAAAACTATGTACATCAGAATGTATGAGATCCAAGGGAGAGGTAGATCTTGATGAAGATCTCTTGTAAGAAGATTTGTGTGACTGTGCAAGGCCACATGCCTCACACATCTTTCCACACTTCTTGAAGACTCTTGGTAGGTCGAGAGCTAGTTCCTTGCTTGCCATTGACTCCATAGATTGAAGATTAGGATGGCCTAATCTCTTATGCTATAGCTCCACTTGAGATAGCTCCTCCCTAGCCAAGTTCACACTTTCACTTGCAACATTGGCATCCAACTTGAAAAGTCTACCTTGCTTAATGCCACTAGCTATGCACTTATAATTTTTCAAGATGGAACAAACTCCATTCTTCTAGTTCATTGTCCATCAATTGTCCTACACTAAGCAAGTTTCTTGAAATGGTAGGAAAATACAAAACATTATCTAGATCTATCCTTTTAGATGTGCCTAAGCAAAGAGGTATAGATCCTATGACTTGCAGTGTATATTGACTTCTTAGAGTCATTACAAGATAGAAGAGTAGAAAAATAATGCTTGTTAAAAGACATGTGGGAACTAGCCCCACTATCTATCCACCATGTGTATTGACTTGAAGTTGGTGTAGATGCAACCATTAAGGATGTGTTGAATCCATCCTCATCTTTTTCCTCTTGAGCAATGTTCCTTTGATCTCCATTGGCTTGTTGATTCTTCTTCAAGTAGCATTCTGAGGCAAAGTGTCCTTTCTTTCCACAAAAGAAACACTTGAGTTTTGCCTTGTTCTTCACTTTGCCTTTGGAAGTAGATCCTCCATTCTTCATCTCAGTATCCTTGCCTTGATTTTTCTTGAATGGATGTTGCTTCTTCTTGCCTTTAGATGTAGAGTTAGCCTTCTCCTCTCCTCCATTAAGTGACATGCTATCCATTCTTGTCTTGAGGTGTAGAAGCCTACTCTCCTCGGCCACAAGAACATTGTGCAACTTTTCAATGGATGGAAGAGTGTCTTGAATGGCAAATGATTGGACTAAGTTGGTGAACTCATCACCTAGACCATTCAAGATGATTTGTACTAGCTCTTGATCTTGGATCTTCTCTCCTATTGCACTTAACTCCTTGTTAAGAGATTTGATCCTAAGGACATACTCTTGTCCACTCTCTCCACTTCCTTTCATGCTTTGGAAAACTTGAATTCTTAGCATGAGGATTCTTGAAGTATTATTGGATTCATAGATGCTCTTTAATGAATCCCAAGCCTCTTTGGATGAGGTACAAGAAGACACCTCTTTCAAGAGGTCATTGCATACATTTAACTTTATGCAATATAGAGCTAATCTTGCTCTCTTCTTGTATTTGGCTTTTTCTTGGGGAGTTTGAGGCTCTTCCTCAACTCCTTGAGCTATGTCAAATAGATCATGGATCACTAGGAGTGATTCCATTCTCACTTTCCAAATGGAATAGTCTGTGGAAGTGAGTCTCTCACTTGATTCCATCAAATATCCACCCATGGATGACATTGTAGATTGAATGCTCTTCTTGAAATCACAAAGATTTCTGAATTTTAGAAGATCTATGAAAGGCCTAAAGCTTACAAGAATTCCTATAGGCTTGTCTCTGTCGAACTAGCACACAAGCTTGAATGATACACAAAGATCTTGCCAAAAATTCCTAGCTTTCACTCTCACAAAAAAATTGCTTTACACTTTTCTTAGAGATTTCACTTCAACTAAGGATCTGAACAAATCAGCCTCTAAGCTCTGATCTGAGACTCTAAAAAGAAATGCTTCAATGATCCAAAACTCTATTTGGTCATAGGCATTAGCTAGATTAAATCTAGATCAATACTATGCTTCAAAAAAGCACAAAAAATGAACTAGTATTGTGATTTTGGGACCAAAAAACACAAAGTAACTTGAAATGAAAGTTGTTGTATGGTTTCACACGTGTGAAAAGTACATACACAGCCTCCAAGTCATTTTGATCCAAATGAATTCAAGCTATCACTCTAGACGAACTCGCCCTCACTAGTATTGGCCAAAAACAAATTTTGCCAATGATCTTTACAAGGTTTATGATTCAATGATCACTCTCTTACTTAGCTCTGATACCATGATAAATTTTACAGTTTTTAGGACAATAATAATTGTACTTTACAATCATAGAGAGTTATTGGTTGCTTAATCAATGGATCTATTAAATTCTACACATTAGATCTTGATCTAGATTCACTACACTTGGATTTAAGCTAAAGCAATGGATCAACACATCATAAATTAGTGAGAGCAGTCTCACACGTGTGGAGTACTGTCCACAGTACGGCCTGCACCTGAAACAACAAGTACAATAATCCTAGATAGCAATCATTCATAGAAATCACAAGAAAAATGACTAGAAACCTCACAAAAGTGTAGAATGCAAAAGTCTCATCAATCTTAGCAAAATGATGATCCTTTTATGGATCAAGTAAATCCACGAGTCTGGTACAGTCCAACAAGTCTTCACACGTGTGAAGAGTGCCACATCACTCATATCTATCCATTTGATCCATCCTTGATCCTTATCCAAAGTTGACCTTCTAGAATATGGCTAATATCCAAAAAGCTAGTCTCCTAGATATAGGAATATTCCCTACAAAATAGGATCTAAGGAAAATGGTCAACTCTTATCTTCTAGTACTCTATACACACATGTGAACATCCACTTGCAATGTGGGAGCATTTACTCATGCACATGCAAGGAAAAGCTAATTTCTAGGTGACTAGTCAACTTGACTAAAAACTATGTTCACACTAACTAGATTGATACAAAATCAATTTAGGTATATACAAGTATGAAAAGTACATCCTTTCAAACGTGGGAACAGGCTCCACACATGTGAAATCAGATCATCAACATTATTCTAATGTTTGATCAATATTTACAATAACCAATGTCAAGTAAGAAGTGATAATTTTCAACATAATCCAATTGTCTTTCTTTGCTTGGCAAAGAGTGGCTTGTCGAGCGGCTTCGTGAGCAGATCTGCAATCATGTCTTCTGATTTTATGTACTGGACGTGGAGCTCTCTTTTCGAAATTGAATCTCGAATATGATGGTACTTCAAAGGTATGTGTTTTGTCTTTGAATGAAAGACAGGGTCCTGGGATAGATAAATGGCACTCTAAGAGTCCATCATCATCGTGCATGGCCCTTCTTGTGGTATCCCGATTGCTTCCAGCATCATCTGCAGCCACACTACCTCGTTCGCCACCTTTGAAGCTACGACGTATTCAGCTTCACAAGAGGATTGAGCTACCAAGGTTTGCTTTTTGCATATCCAACTGATTGCAGCTCCGCATGCTATGGTACATCCTCCAGTTATGGACTTGCTGTCATCTTTGCAGCTCGCCCAGCTTGCATCACTATAGTGGTGCATCCCGAATCCTTTTCTTTTGTTTTCAGCTCTATAAGTTAATCCCATATTCTGGGTACCCTTCAGATACTGTAGGATTCGCTTTGCCATTTGCCAATGTGCCATGCTAGGATTGGAAGAGAATTGGCTCAAGGCGTAAACAGAAAAAGCTAGATCGGGTCTGGTACAAATTGTAAGGTACATCAGACTACCGATTAGATTTTGGTAGGGTATACCTGCCATCTTCTGTTCTTCCTCTTCCATTTTTGGGCAATTCTGCTTCGTCAGCTTGGCTCCAACTATCATTGGTGTGGCCTTTTCTTTGCAGTCCATCATGTGATACTGCTTGAGTACCTTTTTGGCATATTTTGACCGACTCAAGTGTATTTCACCCTTTGTTTGATCTCTTCTAATCTCCAGCCCGAGGCATTTCGTTGCTTCTCCAAGATCTGTGATTTCGTAACTTTCAGAAATCTGATTCTTCGTGTCTTTGATCAGCATCAAAAAATTTCCTATCATTAGAGAATCATCCATGAAAATAGTCAGTATCACAAAATCTTTTCCTACTCTTTATATGTAGACATTACAGTTCGGTTGTGTAGGATTGAAGGCTAGAGACTTCAAAACACCATCGAACTTCTTATACCAAGCTCGTGATGCTTGTTTTAGACCATAGATGCATCTCTGCAACCGACAAACATATTGTCAATTGTCAGGGTCTTCAAATCCTTCAGGTTGCTTCATGAAGATTTTCTCCTCTAAATCTCCATGGAAAAAGGATGTTTTCACATCAATTTGGTGAATTTCTAGATTGTGCTGTGTGGCGTATGCAAGGAGTAGTCGTATGCTTGTCATCTTGACCATCGGCAAATATGTGTCGAAATAATCAACACCGTATCTCTACGTGTAGCCCTTCGCGACAAGCCTTGCCTTGTAGCGGCCAAGGGTGCCATCCGATTTCATCTTCTTATTGTATACCCACTTGCAGTCGACTATCTTCCTATTTTCTGGCAGTGGCTCTAGTGTCTATGCCTCGTTTCGCCTCATCAACTGGATCTCCTCTAACATTGCCTGCTTCCAAAATTCTCCCTCTGGACTCTGGATAGTTTCTTAATATGTTGTTGGCTCTTCAGTGAAGCTGCAGTACTCGAACTATGTATCTTCGCTCCACTGAAGATTGTCAGAGTAATGGTTTGGAGGTCTTCTATTCGTTTGGTCGCTGCTTGAACATTTCTTGTTCGTGGGTTTGATCTTCTGCTTTCTGCTGCGCTGGAGTCTATGGTTCTACATTTTGTTGTCCTCGATCTCCCTCTTAAATTGGCAGCAGTTTGAAGATCTCATGGTCTCTTTCATCTTTTAGTCCAGAGAATGTGGACTCATCGGACTTCACATCTCTGCTCGAAACAACCTTTTTCGTGGTTGGATTGTAGAGTCTATACACTTGTGATCCGTTCGAGTACCCGACCATGATCGTTTGCTCTGATTTATCATCGAGCTTGCTTCTTTTTTCTTTTGGGATGTGCTTATATGCTGCACATCCAAACACACGTATGTATGAGAGATCAAGCTTTCTACCTGTCCACATTTCGTACGACGTCTTATCTTCCAACGCTGTCGTTGTGGATCTGTTCTATAGGTGTACTGCTGTAGCTATTGCCTCAACCCAGAATTGACTTGGCAATCGAGCCTGTGCCATCATGCATCTGGCTCCTTCGACCAGCGTTCTGTTTCTTCTTTCTGCCCCGTGGGCCTTTCACAATTCTTGGATACATTCATCAAAAAAGCTCGCCTTAGCACCCAAATAATCACATGTTCGAAAGAGATCACTAAATAACTTAAAAATATTGGTGCAACCACCATAGCCGTGTCCTATTTTCAATTTAAGAAAAGATTTCAATAGTTTTCTATTTTAATGTTCCCTTGCTTGGTTTTAAGTATTATAGTAATCCTTTGCCTCTCCTTCGAAGAAGATTATACATATTTATGTGTTGTTTTTGAATAATTCTTCAATCATGTTTAACATTTTTCCCAACATTGACTATACATGATAAACATTTTGTTTCCTTTTCATTGTCATGGTTATAGTTACCAATCACTCTCATGGAAAAGAATGGTACATGCAACCTTCATTCATAAAGCAATATACATACAATAATCGATACGAAGAGACAAATTTTTTTCTCGTTTCAATCAACAAAAATATAAAAAAATTGTCACCAATTATCCAAAAGATGATGTAGTTACAATCAGAATGAGCATTGGCCAATAAATGCAGAGTGGCAAAAGAAAAAATCATTGTTTAGATTCATAATAATTTTTGTCCTTTCATTTCATTTGCATCTACACTCAGAGAACAAAATTGCATTGCTAGTTGCCCTAATTACTTTTTGCCATGGCACATTATCACTCTATGTATTTTCATCTTCTTGTACAATAATGGACCTCCCATCCTCAATGATAACAGCTTTAATTTATTGTTTGCAAAGCAAGCTCTTCTTCTTGGGGTGGGAGGGTTATGTCAAGTTAGGGTTTTAGGGAGTGGAGGAAAAATAGCGAGTTGAGTTATATCAAGTCAGGGTTTTAGGGAGTGGAGGAAAAATAGCGATAAGGGTGTGATGGAGGGAGAAAGAGAGAGAGGGAGCGAGGGAGAGAGAGGTAGCGAGGGAGAGAGCGTTGGATTTAGCTTTGACCAGTGTTTGTTCCTCGTAGCTGTCAATCCACAATGCTTGTTACATTGCCAATAGAAAGGTAATATTATAATGATTGCAGTTCAACTTTCTGTATGCTCTTTTATGAGCTTGTCGTGTGTCTCAGATCAATTACTTGTTGGTGCTTCTGATTCTGATATCAATTCTTGATCGCTATGGAGATCAAGAACTTTGAATGTTAAGTATTTTGAATATAGATCAGGTTAATTATCGAGAGAGAGAGGGAGCATGTATGGTTAAGAGATTGATCGATGCTTCTTGTTAGCAGCCATTTACGCAAAGCTTTTGTTCTTAGTGTGTCATTCGGTTTTGTTGTAGCTCCACATTTGTTCGGGAGCAATTGGCTCTTGTCAGCTACCTTGGGGGATCAATGTCAAATTTCATCGTTCATCGGAATTGAGAGAGATTTGGGCACTTCGTGGAACTGCCAGCCCAGGTAAAATTAAAACTTAAAATGCTGTGTAATTGTGACACATATTAAGGTGAAATGTCTCTGCTGTGCTTTGTTTTTGCTCATTAAAATTTTGTTGGCTTTTTGTGACAGGTGAGGATAGGGTTAGACTTTAGGGTTGCGGGACCAGAAAAGAACGATAGAGCAGGGAGAAAGAGAGATAGAGACATTTTTTGGACTTGTAACACTATGATGATAAGCTCACCCTCAAGAAAACCAATGGCACTTACACACCTTTCCAGTTCTAATAATGAGTTGTGAGCGGATGGCGCTCCAGGGGAAGAAATGGCAGAGAGTGGCAAGCGTTTCCACAGTAATAATGTCTTTGCTCATTTTCCTATATCTTTTCTTATTATAGTGGCGGTGCTGCAATGAAAGACGGCCTAACTCATAACCATAAACTCATATTTTCTGATGCTTCTTTGCAAGCCATCTCTTCTTTAACAACTTAGAAGTGAAAGGTGAGTAAAGTTTTGTTAAGGTTTTAATATGAATCAGAGATGCATTGTTTTTGGAATCAGTTTATGAGATGGAGGGGCCAGATTAGGTCACTTGCAAGTACTCCGGTGGACAGCAGGAAAGGTGGAAGCGTAAGAGGACCTTCAAGCAAGCTTGAGATTGATGGGGTGGACAAAATAATTGCTGTTTCTTCTGCAAAAGGAGGAGTTGGAAAATCAACAACAGCAGGTGAGAGCGATCAATTGCAAAAGCTCCACGCAATATGTGCTTTTTGAAGCCTTAAATTCGTTGGATTTACATCATCTGACCTCTAGGACTAGCATGCAACTTGCATCTTTGGAGAATGACTTTGAAGAACTCAATAAATACCTGATTCATTCTTAAAGTAGCCGAGTTGGATAAGAATGGTTGCTGTGGCCTTAGACGCAGGCTCAAATCCCTGTTGCCACAAAAAATGGGATATATAAAGAGGATAGAGCCTCGGCAAGAAAAAAACCAGAAGTTCATGTCTCATCTACAAACTTTAAAGTTCTGCATGCAAGCAACAACACCATATGTTTATTGAAATGACATTTGAAAGAGTCATGAGATCTACCAATCTTTATTGTGTGTATTGCTATCAAATACTGCATCCAACAAAAGAACTCGAGTAGCAATTTCCCCAAAAAAAAGCATTTTATTGTAGTTGGTGTTGCTGCCCTAAGGGTACAAAATTAAGCTTGATCTCGTGAAACCAAAAAATTTAATTGTGTCCAAGATTTAAGTTTCATACATGAAACGATTGTCGTGATATGATATATTTATGTATAATTTGGATTTGGTTTGAAATAGATGGGTCTTAGTTCTATTTTGTTGATTATTCCCATAAGCTTTTATGATTACCCCATTTTACCATGTAGATGTGATCGGAAATAACCTAGCCAGTCATACCGTCATTTGAGTTCCATCAAAAGAATTAAGGTTCTATGTGGCAAGCCATGGCATCACCACTTTTCACCGTATGCATTGGAGATGCTATGTAATCTACAACCCTCACGTGCAACTTTATTCTCAAACAAGAATGATAGTCAAAGGTAGTCAATAGTTATGTAAGTTATTTGCATTTCTTGAGGCAACAAAATTCTGAGTGGTAGAAGAGGTTTTCCAACTTTTCTTCAAGTGGATATACCTAAGGTAGGGACCCCCGGACGCCGGGACGCGGACGTGCGTCCGGAAACGTGTCTGGGGTGGACGCGTCCAACCCGGACACAAATTTTTTTTTTTTATAAATTTTTTTAGTGTATTTTTAGTATAAAAAAAAATTGGACGCCGGACGCGGATGCAAAAATGGAAAAAACCCCCCGGACGCGCATGTCTATTATTATACTATCAAGAATAGATCAATCTATATTGTTTGACCGAGTCATCCTATTTACAAATGGAAAGAAAAGGCTATAAATGCCTCTTTTTGGTGCCTTTATGGAAGAAGCCGCTTTGTGCATGGCTTGCAACAAATTGAGTCAAGTTTTAGCTTCCAAGATATTTACATGTTGCCAAGATCTTTCTTAAAATACAAAAGGATTACCTGCATTGGCTCCAAGGCTTGTTTTATGTGCTAGATCAGTTGAATTTAGTTATATATGTATATTTTTTGAAGGAAGAGATTCAGTAATTTAGATTTTAAAGTGTTGTCTGCACTAAGTCTATATTTATACACTGTCCAAAAGGGTCCTGTTTTGCATGCGAGTGCCAACTTACACTCCAGTTTATGAGCCTGTAGACCATAAGCCTATGAGGCCATAAGGAGTTAGTACCTTCAGTTTTAGTTATCAAGTTTTGAACATGTTCTGTTTTGGAGATACTGTTAGGTTTTTAAATATGAGAGGCAAGTTTTTAGTACTATGCTTCTTGTTTTCCAAGGGGAGGCTCGAACTTGGGACTTTTCTGTACTATGGCATAAGTAATCTGTGAAGAGATTGGCAAAACATATCGGATAATCTTTTTGCATTTTGCACATATACTCGGCCTTTAGTAATATTATTGGGTCATGTGTGACAGAGCAGGACAATGCACCAGGCAATCTCTACTTGAACTTTGATTTCTGCTGATGTATTGGGTCATGTGCGACAAAGCAGAACAATCTCAAGTCAATCTTTGCTGATGATGCGTGTGTTGTTGAGTGCAGTGAATCTGGCTGTAGCTTTGGCCACTGCATGCAGGCTTAAAGTGGGTCTTCTGGATGCAGATGTCCATGGTCCATCCATACCCACCCTTATGAACTTAAATGCTCAGCCTCAAGTAGATGCAGGTACATTGGGTTTCTGAAATCATCATTTTTGTTTAGGAGGGTATGACTTAAAACCAGTGCAAAAATATCTGCAATAAGTGGTCTTTTATTGATGGCTCATGGTTCCTGACCGCTTATGGTCTGTGATAGTGGATAAGCTTGTTGGCTTGTAGTCTCATTTCTTAAGGTTAACTATCAGTGGAAAAAATTAAGCTTTTTTAATTCATACGTATATAATCTGTTCCTAACAAGCTATTCACCCTGATGCAGCTAGATGTAGGACCAGAACACACAAGTTCGTGGTTATTTATGAAACTTGAAGGATTTCTGTTTGCAAGTTTTTATATAATCCTTTTGTCCTGGGAGAAATTTGTACTATTAATATTAGTATTCAAGAGAATGAATGAAATGGATCAAAACTTGAAAAGATTCCGACTTTTCCAGAAAATGGAATGTTTTTGGCTATTGGGATGATTTTTGTCAGCCTAGTTCTTTGTGTACCAAAAGGGAACTTCTGGTGTCCTTGTCGAAGGAGCACCCATGTGTGAATAAATCTGAAGTAGTGTTTCACTTGGTAAGCATGTACGTGTCAATCTGTTTTTCGTCATCTTCCACCTGTTTAGCAGTATTTCCTATCACATGAACACTGAAATAACCATCAGTGAGGGTTAGGGAGTTGGCTAGAGGTCCATTTGTCTGCGTAGATTTTTGTGGTAACTGTGTTTGAGGGTGCAGGTTAGGAGCGGAAGGAGATGATTTGGAGACATGTTTCCACTTTCTGGGGATGCTCAAGGGAGGGGAAGGACATCTGAGCTAGCCCGCAATACATTTGGAGCGATTCCCTTTGTGTACAAAGTTAATTGCACTATTGCTCTTTTGTTGAGATTTGGGTAGTTGGAAGGACTTTTTGCCCACCTTGGACATGAGCAGCTGGATAGAATGAGAAACATACAGGCCCTTATTCTTCTTCTTCTTCTTGATATTCTGAAAGCTTCTAACATTTGAGAGTTGCCTGGCGAGGATGTTTCCAAACTTGCGTACCGATGCCAAGTGGGAAATGCCATAGATGGATCTTCCTATTTGTGCTGCTTATGAGCATATTTTCAACATGTGGGACCACAACCACAATATCATCCTTTTCTTACCTTACATGTAGGCTAGCATTTGATGCACTCTTCTCAAAAACCATCCTTTTAAACATTTATTGAACCTGCTAGCACAGTTCTAGGTGTATGTTTCAATCTGTACAAAGATTTATTAAGCTTGCAAACCAGACGTTCGTTATCCGATTCTTCAGATCCTCGGGCTAGTAATCAATGTCTTTTTGCATCTATCTGCTGCAGGTTCCATCCATATACTCTGCAAAAGCTAAAAGTGTCCCTATGGTTGTCATTTTTACTACATATGATCAAGTGTCTCATCAAAATGTATTTCTTGCTGCACATAACCTTTAGGCACTAGTCTTGCCTTATGTTTATCAATTGAGCCATCAGCGTTACATCTAGTTATTTAAATTTATTGATCCCCTCAACCAATTTCTTCCCATTAAAAAGTTTAATGAGCTTCGAGGATTCAATTTTTCATAGTGAACTTGTACTACTCGTGTCGCCTTTTTTTTAAACTTGTTCCTATGCTCCGTCTATAGTATTTGCATAGTTGAGTTCCAAAATCTGTTTCATGCCTTTCTTTTGGTTGTTGTTGCCTTGATGACCGCCTTAAGCATTTTCCTTCTTTAAATGTCTAGAAGTATTATCATGGCAGCCTCTTGGTAGGTGTTTATGGTGGTGATCCACATGACCATATGGATTGGCTAGCCTTTCTTTTCCTAGACGCTTCAGTTTTTTGGTTGTTCTTGCATAGTTGCTTTCTCTCCTGAATTTTTCCATGTATGATGGAGTCCATGATTTTTCTTCTTGTTCATCTTTCATCTTTGCTGAGCTTTTCTTCATCAAATATTTACATCCCTGCTCTCAATTAGCTTCTTAACTTATATGGCATGTAGCCTATACGCCTATTGTTCATCATTGTACATGAGGAATGCACATTCCTAGGCTTTGAATTTAAAATTGAATCTTGTTGTCTCATCAACCTAATTTTCCTATGTTTCTCTCATATACAAATAGGAATGTGAATTTGAAGAATGTTTTGTTCATTCCATCAATCACTAAGAACCTTCTTAGTGTTAGTCAAATGCTTGACAAGGGTCTTAAGGTGGAGTTTGTTGGTGATCCTTGCTTGATCAAAAGGAATAAAACCTTGATTGCCAAGGGCAAGAGACAAAGTGAGCTCTACAAACTTGATGGATATGTTGTTTCTAACCAATACACTAGCACGAACTTTCCCAGATATGGATGAAGAATATCATTCATCATTTGTTGGAATGTGGCGGGTGCATTTGTGAGCCCAAACGACAACACCAAAAACTCATGATGTCCATACCTGGCTCGAAAACCAATCTTAGGAATGTCTTCATTCCTAATCCTTATTTGATGGTAACCCAATCTAAGGTCAATCTTGGAGAATCACCATGCTCCATTCAGACAATCCCTTAGATCATCCATTCTAGGTAAGGTCAAAATTGTCAGTTAAAAAAAAAATGCAAAGTGCCTTGATAAAAGCATAATACACCTATGCTTGCGCACTCAATGTTATGGGTGGGATATCTCTATCCTTTTCATGGAGTCGATGATGGAGAATGTTTGGGTAGACTTCGGCTTCAATGAATTCAGTATTTCATTTTTTTAGATTTGGACATCATTTTGATCTTAATTCGATAAATGATCAATATTGGAAAGGCTGTAAGTGTGTAGCAATGATTTGTCTGGTTAATAGCCTTTGCATTCACTGATACTGATTCTATTATCATCCTATGATCTACATTATGACGGATCCGAGTGCATAGTAATGTTTCCACGTAGTGTGATTCATTGGCAAACGAGCCACGATCCAATGGTGAACCAATCTCGACTCGTTAGCAAATTGTTTTGGTCCAGTTTACATCAGCGGACCATAGACAAAGATGATTTTGAACTGTTCTTTGTTTGTGCTAATCATCGTCATCTTTTGATTTTGCTTTTCAACGTTATAATGTTCACCTAATGTACTGTGTGATGTTAGATCATGGATAAAATCATAAATTAGGATGTTAAGTGGAAATTGGAACATGGAATCTAGGTTGTGAAGTTTAAATTGTGCCCATTCAACATTGTCATATGCACTTGTGATGCTAATTTGGTTTCAGGCCCAGGCTTCAGTTTTCTGCAAGCAGCATTGAACTTTCAAATATATGTATTCATTAGCAATGTAAGATTTTAGAAACATTGTAGACATTATAGATAGTACATTAGATATTTTTAATCACTATATCTAAAAACTTTGCAAAATTCTCTTGTCGATCCTTTCCAATTCTTCTAGGATGGACCCAGTTTTGAACCACCATTGATGTTTATTTGTACGGTTGTGAAAAGGCCGATTTTGGAAAGGGTGCATAGTTACCAGGGAACGGGTTCCCCACGTTCCCACGAATCAGGCGTTCCCGGGAATGCATTCCTAGGTGGGAATGTTCCTGTAGCAGTGGGAACGCATTCCCAGGCATGTTCCCAGGGGTGGGAACGCGTTCCCAAGTAGCAAAAGCAAATTCTTTTAATAAAACCTGCTTTTTTTGAAGCTTCTCAGGTTTTCGTTGATTGGTACCCATAAAAGGGTTTATATGCCTATATAAAAACCCATCAAAAGTATCAAGATACTCGTTTTTGAGAAATAAGGCTGGTTCCATTCCTACACTTTGCCGGTTTTCTTGAGCACTGTTGCAAACTTGTATTTAATGATGTGGCATTCCCATGTTCCCAAGTTCTTGAAAACATTCCCATTCCCTGGCAACTAGTGCATAGTTGCCAGCAAATGTTTGCAACCTTCAAGTTTCAAGTTCCCCAAAAAGAAGATATTTGCAACAGTTTTCATGTCTGTCCTACATTGAGATGAAATTATCTACGGTTGTTTCAGGACAAAATAGCATCAAAAGGACCTCAAAATGTGAAATGTCACATTTGCACAGTATTCAAATTCCTACAAATACTTCAATGGTAGATAAAGTTTCATGCAAAACCTCTGACCACAAATGCTGAAGATTGCGACTAGTTTGCAAACATGTTTGTAGCAGCTGCATTTGCAAGTTTGAAATCCAACCCAAATGTTCTTGCTGGAACTATGTCCAAGTGTAGCTTAGATCTTATGCATCTTGGTATGTACTAAGTTTTGGCAACAAGTACCTTATAAATGATAAGCCCATGCACACAAATTTGTTCCATTAGTTAGGCTGTATCATTTGCTTTTAGTCTTCAATGTGCTATTTATCAAACCACTTGGTTTTATAGTTCCATCATGGCCATATCTTCCGTTTGACTTATGAGAATTGATGTGGTTTGATGTGTAACTTATTTCTACTTCAAAACATGTGGTTTTGCATCTTGTTGAATTTTGAACACTCGTTTTGTCTTGGCCTTCACTTCTATGTTGCATCAATCTCTATGCTTAAACTATCTTGGAGAGCATCTGATTGTCCTTGAGTATTTTTTATAGGCTTGAAGATGATTCCACTGCAGAATTTTGGGGTGCATTGCATGTCCATGGGGTTTTTGGTGGAAAAGGATGCACCCATTGTTTGGAGAGGCCCTATGGTATATACTTTCTCTATGTTCGTAGCTTTTTCTCAAAACAGGTGGTAGATGTCCTTAAGAGGTAGATCAGGTTTAAAAGGATTAAAGTTTCTCTGCTTATGGAAGTTTTCTGTACCAGTAAGGTTCGAGATTTCTATCATTCTGGAATTTGTTTTCAGGGTCTGTACCATGATCCAGATTGTTGTTGGGGCTTCTGACCATCAAATATTTTGAACCAATTAAGATATTCTAAGCTGTTTGGGTATTTGACAAAGACACTGATGATCAATATTATGTAGTCCTGTTATCTGCTCTCAAATGGTCCAGTAAGTAGAATGGCACTTTGCTTTCATTGTCCTCTTTGCCTTTCAGTTAAAGAAGCTTCTAGCACTTTGAAATTTCTGCTGTGTCAAGAACCTCTGTCATTAGATAAGAGGGTACAAGTAGTTTTTGAAAGAACAGTATCAGGTGGGGCCCAGGAATCTATGTGCTTATCATATAAGAGGTTGCTCTTCCAGTAAAAGTTGCTCTTGCAGGTCATGAGTGCATTGGAAAAGCTTACTAGAGGAGTTGCCTGGGGTAAACTTGATGTCATGGTTGTAGATATGCCCCCCGGAACTGGTGATGCTCAAATATCAATCTCGCAACGCCTAAAACTTGCAGGTGGGTTAGTGTGAGCTCTCTCTCTCTCTCTCTGGCGCTCATGTGCAGCCCCCTCCCCTTTCCCCCCCCCCCCCCCACCACCAACAAAGCACATGCAGAATTTCAGCTACAAAAGTTAAATGGTAGCATTTTGTTAAAGGTCATGAGCATGCAGAAACTGTATGACAATGTATTGCAAACTGAGGCTTTAAAAGAAAAAAACACGTGCATTTTACATAATGGAGGAACAGGAGCACATCTCTTAGTGTCTCTCCTTTCCTCAGCATGTCCTGTAATCCTTTTCAAAAGAGCCTTTAGGAGTCACCGTTTTAATTTGTACAGTATCTATTATTGCTCCTATTTCAGTTCATTTCAATGTAAAGCACGTTTGAGATGTCTGTGCAGAGGGAATGTTTTGAATTACAACTCAGGGCCTGTTTCTGAACCACAGTACCAAGTAGCATCAGAATTTAGTTTCATACTCCAAATCTACAGAACATTATTATTCCTTACTTTCTGCGTTTCCAATGTCAAAAGCTTGATGTTAACTAAAATGTGAATTTTCTAGGGCTTATAAGCTTGCCACAAGCTTGATGTTATCTTCCAAAACTCCAATTTATTTCAATTCATGTGTTAATGACACAGTTAATTGCCATCAAGGTGGAATTGCATCTAATGAAGGTGAATGAGGTATCAACTGTGTTATACTTGCAGGTGCTATAATTGTTTCGACTCCGCAGGACATTGCTTTGTTGGATGCTCGTAGGGGGGTCAACATGTTTCAGAAGGTGAACATTCCGGTATGAATTCGTCACTTTAGAACTACCGTAAGCTGGAAAATCTTGTAATGTACACATTGGTGATGAAAATCTGCTATTCTCTATGCTAGACTATGCTTCTGGATATTTAAGTTCCTTGAGAATGCTGAATCTTTTGGAGAGAAGCCTGAGTAAGGTTGAATTTTAAAGGACATATATTGGAATTTCTTACAAACCATCAAGTAACGTTTGTTTTAAGATGCTTTTGGCAGGTCTTAATTGATGAAATGTATACTTCTGTTTCATTTGAATAAGTATGAATTTGTCACTGCTAGTATAAGTCCTTATTTTGCTTACTACTTGATGATGATGTCACATGTAGTCCATGCTATTCATGGAGTTCAAAGTTTAACAGTCAGTGTTGACCTTGTAATTATAAAGATTGCAAATTTCTTTTTGCTTCATTTATTTGATTATCATCCTACATTTGGCGTTGTATATATGTTACATCTTTAGGAAAGAGTCACCACACTTTTGAGCCTTATATATACTTGGAAGATGAATTTTGTACTCGAATGCACTTACTTTTTGTTTATTGGTGATGCTAGGTTTTAGAAGCAATGACTTATAATTTTCATTCCTTGCCAGATCCTGGGATTGATTGAAAACATGAGCTTCTTCCAATGCCCCAAGTGTGGGGAACACTCCCACATTTTTGGCCATGGAGGAGCACGTGCGACTGCGGAAGAAATGGGGATGGACTTTCTTGGAGAGGTATGATACACTAACACAGATGATAGCAAGCCTATCTGTGATATATCATTGCCTTGGTTGATTGCAGTTTATTGTCGGGGATGGACTTTCTTGGAGAGGTATGATACACTAACACAGATGATAGCAAGCCTATCTGTGATATATCATTGCCTTGGTTGATTGCAGTTTATTGTCACACCCATCAATTTTGTCTCCAAATTTTTCATACAGCTGGGGATTTAGTACTCGTTTTGAAGAGCGTCATTTGTATTCTCTCGACTTGTATTGCTCTCCTTTTTACATTGTCTTGATAATGTTCCGAGTTTGAGAGAGACCTTCGAATTTTGGAATATCGATCTTCCACAGTTTTCTCTCACTATTTATTACTACGGCTCTTTTATTCAACATGTGGAGTATCATGAACAAGCCATTTGTCATCGCGTTAAACGTAGAGAGCTTTTTTACAGAAAGGAATTAATTTTTAAAATTTTCTCTGCTTTTCTCTTTATATTGAACAGTGGAAACTCACTATGATGATTGGTTTTTTATCAGATATCTAAGACCTTACTTTTTGCAGATAGCTAACAGAATGAGTTCTCTTAACTTTTTGTGGGCAGGTTCCTTTGAATATTTCCATCAGAGAGACATCAGATCAAGGTTGCCCAATTGTTGCATCTTCACCAGATAGTGAAGCTGCTGGTGTCTACAAGGGCATGGCCAAGCACGTAGTTAAAAAACTAGAAGATTTGGCCTCTTCTGCTGCATATTCTAGTCCTAGTATTGTCCTTGGTTAATTGACTTAATCGCTAGGTAGCTTATTTGCAAGCTTTTTCTTCTGCAATTTACTTATAACAGCAGATGCGCGTCTACACAAACATCAAGCCTTGTTACACTCTAAATAATGTGACCATAACATATATTGGAGTTACTCACTGGAATATTGCTTGTTCTAGAATCTTCTCATCTTTTGCTTTGCTGACACTTTATATCAAGAGCACTTTCCAGTGTAACTTTCCAGTCCTTTACAATTGTCTCTTTTTTGGGAAGAGAGCGCTATTCAATTTTCTAGGTACATATTCAAGGAAAAGTTTACTTAGGTTATCTACATTTAGAACAAGACATATATATGCCGGCTATCTGATAGTTCATAACTTCCACCTTCAACATCAACTGTTGAAATTTCTTAAGTGGAGATTCCATTGTCTTGCTGTGGCACTTTTGATGGATGTAATGCACGTTTCTCTTCAGGAGCCTACAGTGCATCATACTTTAGTTGATCAATAAAACTTCCCGAGACTTTTCTATCTAAGCTGCCTAGAGCAGTTCTTGTCTCAAGGCCTCAGATAAGCTTGAAATTTGGTGAAGCATATCAGAATACGAGTTGCAAGAAAAATGTAATTTGAGAAGATGCTGCTTTTTTGGTTGGAATAAGCTGCAAGAACTGATTATGCATTTTGCAATGCAAAATGAAATGCGATGTCCGTAACTGGTTGATTGAATGGTCTCGATTTGAATCAGAAAAAATTAGGACTGAACTTTTTGAGAACCGTACAGGTCCTGATTAGGAAAAGCAGACTCGTAGGGAACTTTTTGTGCCACTTTGCAAAAAAAAGTCCATAAGAGAGAATGAGAGCATTGAGTAAGCTTGTTAAGGAGAAAGGAGAGGAGAATGGAAAGAAAAGAGATAACAGGAGTGATAGGAGAGGAGGTGTTAGGTAAGAGGACAAAGATGAAAACATGGAGCTTAGGGTTGTGTGAAATTCGTGGTGGGGGTGCTAGGAGTGTTAGAAGTTGGAAGAGTTAGGAGTTATTTGAGAAAGCAGAGACTAAAATTAAGAGTTAGTAGCTTTAGGAGAGTTATGGGTTACAATATAGGTAATAGGGATTAAGGACTTACATTTCTAAAGTAGGAACTTGAAATTTGGAGTTAGAACTTAGATTTTAGATATTTAAAATTTAGAATCTAGACTCTTGAGGAGGCATTGAGAGAGAGAGAGAGAGAGAGAGAGAGAGAGAGAGAGAGAGAGAGAGAGATTTGACTTGTGAGGAGGCCATGGTGAGAATAAACCTCGCATGGGATCATATGATTTCTTCAACATATGTTAGCTCGAGCTCAAATCGATGGACATGCAATAATTGTCACATGAGCCACAAAAGTGGTGCAATGTGTATTTGAGTGCACCTTCTAAGCTTGCGTGGCTTTAAGATTGGACCATGTCCACATACACCACTTCAGATCTTGACCACGAATTGAAGGCCAAGAGCTATTCTGAGAGAGCAAATCATTCTTCTAGTTGTAGGTGAGCATCATACACTTATAATGTGATTCTTTTGTTTTTGAAATTTGAATGATGAGTTTGCATTGTCATCTATAGCGATTTCTTTGGTTTGAGGTTCGAGCCTCCCCTTGGAAAACGAGAACCATTTACAATGGTTAATGTTTTTTTAATTTCATTTGATGCAATAGGATCATTAGCTTCAGCTAGGCATGCATCCAACAACTCCCAACAAGGCTGAGGGTGAGGGTGAGATAGAGGCAAAGCTTGACACATCTTCCGCTCATGCATATGTAATAACTAATCGCTACATAGAAATTACTTCCTTTCAATACTAAAACACTTGGAAGAATTAGATTATTGCCAAGTTGCAAAGGCACAACTACAGAGATTTAAGAAGTAAAGACTTATTACATATTACAATGATGGTTGAGTTTCAAAGACACATAGCAATGCAAAAGAATAATCTCTACATACTACAATGCTTGCAACAATCATGTAGTATAGAGAATGAAAATCATGATAGTTGAGAGTTCCTAATATTCATATACTTATTCAAAGGTAAGAGAGAAATATTAATACTATTCAAAGGCATTTCAAATCGGTTATCTATAGTTATATCTCGATTGTGAATGCATTTTTTGTAAGGGATTCAGAAAATTAGCTTATGAATGACTAATCAATTACGTTGATGCTACAAATTATAGTGTTAAATCCTAGTTAGAGATACATAAACTTTCTTTTTTTTTTCCTAATCAAGATCCGTCATTCTATTTTATAGACATACAATGGTATTTTCATTAAATATTCATTTTGTAATGTTTCAAAATATAACAATTTCATTTGCATTGCATTTTTACCATTTCACCACCCTATCTTTTTAAAATCTTGTGATATGTCATTTGGGTGAATTTTCTATCTACAATTCGATGTGATGGACATGGAATTTTGAATAAGAATAATGATGGTATGGATAGTGAGCATGATAAAAGCAATGAAAAATGATGGCTTTTTCAGTCATGACTAAATAGATTGACAAAAATGAAGTTGAGTTGGAACATTAGAAACATTCGAGATGAATAATAATTAAGAATGATGTTGAAATTAAAATAGTTGATAACATAGGTACTCTCTTTGAGTAGATAGCCTAAATTTGGGCATAGGACAAGATTGTAAAAAGCCTAGTGAAACATAAAATTTTAAAATTATTATTCAAAACCTATTAATTGATGTAACTCACTAACTACTTTAGAATACTGTCACTAATAAGTATTGCAGGAACCTTTGAAGCAATTGCTCTTGCAAATTGAGCTTGTCAAAGAATTGAAAGTGCTTGCGAATGTTGCAGTGCAATAGAAACATGTTGATGATAGAAAGATACAATGATAGATGGTAACATAACATTTTGTTCCTGGCATTTCACAACAAGCTCCACACATATATGGTTGTTATTTTCATGCATGAAGTAAAAAAAAGGTTTCATGCTGGCATGGATGGCCTGCCTCACTTAATCGTTGATGGGGATTAGAAGACTCTTGGGGAGTTTGTGTATCCGGGTATTGTTTTCTTGTACATTGTAGTGTAGATCGGGTGGGTTGGTAGGAGCTATTTGATCGAGGCAAAGGCGTCGGCCAAAAAGCCAACTTACAAAGAGATGATTGTATGTGTCATTGGCAACAAGGCTCCTTTGGAGAGGATTCACCTGGTTGCTTATTGCAATGAGCGAATTCTGAAATGGTAAGCTAATTGAAGATGTCGCCAACATCATTGTGTTGCTTAGATAGATAGCTATGACAATCACTACTGTGTTGGGCTTTAGCAAGAATTAGATATGAATTAGTAGTTGGAATAAATAGTCTATATATGCAACTACAGGCCATCCATCCATCCATGGGCATCAATATTTTGGTATAGTTTGGATTGCAATGTCTTGTTGTGCAATATATGTGTGTTTTGGCTAGATATCAGTTCAATGTTTTCTGAAAATGTAATCAAATCAATTATTTTCTACTTAGGATCAATAAATTTTTGTCTTGAATTAATGTTTAATCTTTAATGATGTGCTTGGATGTGCTTGTGCTTTGTGTTAACCGCATGGGCTTGTTGATCCAGCTTCTTCTTCTTCTTGTCGTTGTTGAACTTCAAGATTTGATAGTCCTGGATTTCGTAGTTCGTCCTCTTGCAATATCTGCAGAATTATCTTTTCTAGTTCTGAGCAGGCTGTTGATTCTGGGTCTTCTGTGACTACTTCTGATTGTTGTCAATCTGTCAGACAACTTTCTTCTTCTGTTGCTTCCTTGCGTCCTTCCTGGTGAACAATGCTTGTGAGTCGTTGATGGAGGATGAAGATATTCCGATCCTTCTTGTTTCCTCCTGCAGTCGCATAGTTATGACTCTAAATAACGCAATGTCTAAGTGTGTGGAAACCATCATCACCCAGTTTTCATAAGAAGATGGCAAGCTTGACAATAACGTCATGATAGGATTAGAGTCTTTGATTGCTAAACCTATTGCTGCCATCCGATCCATTAGAGTCTTAAATTCATTTATGTGATTCTGAACAAAATCACTATTTGACATTCTAAGGGATAAGAATTTTCTCCTCATATGCGGCTTCGCAGTGACATCTCTCACTTTATATAATGTTTTTAATATATCCCAAGCTTCCTTCGATGATTGGGCTTTTCTGATATGACCAATCTGTGTGTCGGAGATGTTAAGGGTGATCAAGGCAAAAGCCTTGCCATCCCTGAGCTTCCATTTGGAAATGACTTGCTCATTGACACTGGGAAGTAGTTCGATTCCAACGACTATTTCCCATAATTCTTTGGCCATCAGTACTACTCTCATCTTGAAGTTCCATAAATGGTAATTTGAACCATCCAGCTTCTCTACCATTAGAGCAGACTAGGATTGTAATCGATTTGGAATTTTAAGATGAGTATACGCAGATAGTAGATTAATACTTGGCTCTGATACCATGTTTAAAATCAGCCGGTAAGGGAAGATTTATCGATGCATACAAACTATGTTTATCAGATTTGAGCAGATTAGGTCTACCTTACTTGATCATAGTTTCGAAGGTGCTGGATCTATACAATTGATTCCATGGATGTAATATTGTTTGCTGGTTTTGTCGGCCACTGTTTCCTATCAGTTACAACCAACAGAAGGTCTACCTACTTCTAACTTCTCTAATTTGTAGTATAATGGTAACACAATAGTGATGTACCCATTTGTCAGTTGGTACATCTACGATCTGATCTCGATCCTACTGATAATGGATGCTCAACTTCGATCTGGATCTATCAGATTTTGGATTCCTACATTCTGCAGTCTATTTTAGATGTTTATTGAGTGCTTACAGATTGTAGATTATTGCTACACTAATCTAAGTAAGAACAAGAAATGAAATTGAAGCTACACCTATTCGAAACATCAGAATCAACAAAACCAAAAAACTAAAATCCACAATCCTACAAAGTGCTTAATACAATTATTACTAAACAATTGTAACAAGAACTCCTCAGGGATTCAAGCACCAAACAACATCAGATCAGAATGGTATTGATCTACCACAAGGCCCTGCACATTTACATGATCTTAATCACAAATCCAAACCTTTAAGGAAAAGAATCAACAACAAACATGTTCATACACCAGTACTCAAACTTACTACATGAAAATGGAGCATAGAAGGAAATGCAAATAGGAAGATCTTTAATTAGCAATGAAACAACATTTCGATACAATATCTAGTGCTCTCAAACTTGTGGAGGAGGCCTCTATGTATACCCACGAGCTGGTGAATCCAATTTTACAATACTTTGGATTCCACCACTTACAGCTGAATGAACCTCAATCTATAAGAATTTGAGATCCACATCTTGCTTAATAATAGGAGGCTTATTTATTAAAAATCACAGCTTAAGTTGAAATAGTCTAAATTGCTAGCTCCCACATGGATATCCATCTTTCAGGACTTGCTATGGGGCTCACAACTGTACATTTAGCCTAGCACTAATAGTTGTCATGCTCTCAGACTCGGCTCTCAACTTCATTTCCAATGAAAGCCCTTTGAGTGGAGAGGCTCTGCATCAACATCTCTGGGCATGGCATTAATTAACATTATCCTCCCCCTATGGTGGTGCAGGTTTCACTACAATGCTTCAGCTTTGATGCTTGGTCCTTGGAAAGGCATGGATCAGCATTTGCCTACGTAAAACCAAGAACTTATTGACTTCATTTTTGGTGCCTCGGCAAATCTTCAAGCTTCAATAGCTTTTTAGGACAGCCTTGCATAGCTAAGAGTCTCTTCTTTTTTCTTCTCAGCTTTTCTTTTATCAAGATATTTCTCGTAATCGACCTTCTTTCCGATGGCTTTAAATGTAATAAACCTTGTCTTTGCACCCAATGGATTAGGTCCTAGGTATGGCTTCAATCCGGGTATGAACTTATTTGCATACCACTTTTCGATCATCTGCACATATTGGCTGGAAGTAAAGGTAGCTCGGTAGTAAAGTCTCGCCATCATTATATGCGCATCTTCCATTTGTAAGGGCTAGTTGACATCCAACTTTATGGGTGGCAGGCCTTTATCCCAGTGGCATTCCAATGTTGCAAGGAAGACTATAGCTAAACAATAGTTAGCGCTCTCTTGGACTACATTATCTGCACGGCCCCTCAGAGGTATATCCAAACTTGAGGAGCACGTCTTGATACTTTACAAAGGTTGAGCTAGGATCATTTCCTGGAATGATAGGCCAATTGATCTGTCACTCTGCTGGCTTTGTTTTCTCCCAAGGATCCCTTCTTTTATCCGACACATATTAGGGATCGGTCCCTTTCCAGCTCGGTGCTCTCAGGTATTCTTGTAACTGCTCATCATTATTCAGCAGCATTAAAGTCCTCCAGGAGGGCTGTGGGCATAAGTAAAGTGTTCACAAGGTTGATGTGCTTTGGATATTCTTCGACTATTATTTTCTTGCCCCCCCTCGCTCTCCCTTCTTGTAGGTCTTTTGAAACTCATCAGATTCCTTGTGATCATCATAGCATCTTTTGATTCTTTCTATAGATTTCTTTGGCAGTTTCCTTGAGGGTCTTGCCAAATAGTCATCCAATGTGGTGGCACTCTTGGTATCAGGAACTTTTGAAGTAGGACACTCGAGCTTCAATTCAGCTAAGGTCTCGCTCTTCGAAGGAGATGGAGAAAATCCCATAGAAGGCTGTCGTCTCGTCACGTGGATCTCGATCGAAAGAATTGAAGTTAGGTGGTGAAGGAGGTGAGAATGGTTTGTGAGACGAGGGTGGAGGGTAAATGGTCATCGGATTTTAGAGAAGATGTGGTGGGTATGGTGTCGGAAGTGAATGCGGAGTTGGCTGAACGAGTAAATGGAGGAAATGATGGTTGGTTAGATAAAAATGGACCGTAAAAATAAGAGTGAGGTAACTGAGCATAAGTAGAGGAATTTACGGTGGGTTTGTGGAGAGAGCCAACAGTGGATCCTTGATACGACATGCCAAGACCAACACCTGGTTGGTTGATGGATCGGCTTTGCTCAGGTGCTCTGACATCGTTGTATCAGTAGCAACGGGGATGGTAGGAATGGTGGTAGTGGTAAATGAAATGGTGATGGAGGTGGTATCAACAAGGGTGGTTAGTGGTGAGACTAGTGAAGCTGCTTCTGGAACGATCTCCACCTCCTCTTCCACAAGATCGCCTTCATCGAAGTATTCAAGTGCATCTACATCGATGAAGCTGTCTTGCTTTAGAGAAGAGGAGTTTTCTGCCTTCTCTTCAGCCCTTGGACTTTCTTGGACTTCCGTAGCAATTTGAGCTGTCTCTGACCTTGATCTTCTCTTATTTCTTGGTCAGGATTGGCTACATCAGTCTCTTTAGCCTTGTCATCATGAGTGAGGTTCAAGGTTTTTCTTTCTCCCTCCCCTAAAAGTGTTGCCTGTAATTGCTGGGCATGAGGGGGTGACGTGAGAGCTGGAACAAATCCGGATGGTGATTGGGATCAGGAGCTGGTAGTTGGTGACTGCTTCAGTGTCTTCTGTGTAATGAGGATTTGGTGCTGAGGTGAGGAGGGAGCTGGTGAGGTTCTTCGTTGTCGAGCCCGACGGGATTGGAGGCTTCCCTCTTCCTCATCCTCGTTGTCCTCGCTACTTGATGGGAGGGCTTCATATCCTGCCATCTATTTGGGCTGCTTCCTGGGAGTCATTTTGGTAGTCTTCGGTGGTGGAATATCTGACTCCGTCTCTGATTCAAGTGGCGGCTTGTGGGGGCGGCCTATTGAGAAGGTGAGGCGGAAGCTTGTGAGGGAACATATCCTCGACTAGCAGCAACATCTCTTGGAGCTAAGGCAAGCTTCAAGTCAATAGTGGATTGACTTTGAGCTAAGTCAAAAAATATGTATCCCAAGAAGGTGACTGGAGCTCTCTTCTGCAGTGTGATAATAAGTTGTTGGGAGACGAATTCACCCCAGTTGTACATGTTTTGGCGGCCTTCATAGGATTCTCCCAATATGGAAAATATCTGGAGGAGAATCCTCAGTAAATGTGCCTTTTGTGTATATGTGTACCGTGTAAGATAAGCACATGTAGCTACTAGCTCCAAACACTTGATGGCTTCGAGGAGAATGCCATCCTTGTTCTTCCATTTGTCCAAGGTGGTGTCAAGGAAGCTGGCATAATTCTGTTGCAACAAGTTAGTCAACTTGACAGGTTTTTCCTTATGGCCACTAGGGAAGCCAAAGGTAGTGAGATTGCTGCCAGCTAATAGATAATTGATTGAAAATTTTGAAGATCAATGCGGAAGATGAGTTGCTTCTGATCAAAATTTTCATACACCTAGTACATCAGATATAGGCTTTGATGGCCCATCCATGGTGGAATTTAAAATTCGAGTATTGTAAACACTGGTGCAGCTTGTGTATACCACTGATTCATCATGTCATCCTCACACAGAACGAGTTTGAGTGTCTTAGGCATATCAAGAATCTCTTCACTGTGGTCTGAATCTCGTCACTGTAGTTTGAATCCGAATCAGCCATTTTTTGAAAAAAATTTAATTTTTTTTTGAAGTTCTCTAGAATGTTGGCAGATGCAATGTGGCGGCTACAGGGGCAGATGGAAGTTTGGCAGATGGAATTTGGCAGATGGAAGTTTGGCAGATGGGATAAGGCAGCTACAGTCGCGGATGGGATATGGCGGCTACAGTGGCGGATGAAAGATGGCAGATACAGTGGAGGATGGAAGATGGAGGATGGGAAATGGCGGCTACAAAAAGTAAAATGGATGGCGGATGCAAAAGAAAAGGTGGATGACGGATGCAAACAAGATGCAACACTTCCAAAATAAAAAGGCAAAGGTTGATAACTCAACACAAAATTAAAGTGTGCAATGTTTGGAAGGTTAAAAAGATGGTAGGGTTTACACATGCAGAGAGAAATGTGTACATGGAACGACAGAGGATGGATCAAATGAAAGAGGGCTTGATAGAGGTCAGGATGCAAGCAACAACGGTTGAATTGGATCAGAAAGCAAGAAGATTGCCTGAAATTTGCCAAAGAGACATGAACTTGCCTGAAAAGTGTGTGACATAAAAATGAACTTGGCGGTTGGGGTATTTATACCGAATCTCATTGGGTGCAAATGGAATTGTCGGATGCAAATGTATGGGGCGGTTGTCGGATGCAAGGCATCAGATGCAATGCATCGGATGCAATGTGTCGGATGCAAGGTGTCGGACGCAATGTGTCAGATGCAATGTGTTTTTCACAATGGTGGAAAGAAAAAAGAAAAGAAGGGGGATAAACAAGGTATGAGATAAAATACCATAGAAACACATGGCTACACAGGACTTACAAAAAAATTATCCTCATAGTGCCTTCGTAGTCGGCTACTATTGACTAAGGTGTCAAGGGAACTGCCTTCTAGGGTTTCTAATTGGACTACACCATTGGTGAAACATAGGGGCCTTGGCTATGGAATTTCAATTTCCTGGGATGGACCTTGGAAGATGTATAAAGTAAAACTTTATCACCATTATGGATATCCTTAGTCCTAACATGACGATCGTGCCAAGCCTTTTGTCGTCGTTTATGAACTAACTGTGCATGATAAGAGATAAGACATATTTCACACAGTTTCGACAATATAAAGAGTCGATTTTGAACTTGGCGTTGATAGGTACTATCGTCACACAAGTCAGTGGCATATGCTAAAGTGACGCGTAGAGAAGGAATTAAAAAATCTACTAGCATAATAGCCTCTTGGCCATATACTAGCTCAAACGGTGTTTTTCAACTCGTGGCTCACTTTGGGGTTGTTGGATATGCCCAGACATCAGAAAATAATTTTGATTCCCAGTCAGATCGACTTGTTTCTACTATCTTGGTCAAGACTTTACAAATTGTTTTACTTGTAGACTTAGCTAATCCATTACATCTAGGATAGTACAGGGTGCTCTTTCAATGTATAACGAAGTAATGCATTAGTAAATTGTTGATTACTTCATTAAGGAAGTCAGAACCTCGATCACTAACAAGCTCGATTGGAGAGCCAAATCTAGTGATAACGTTTTCATAGAGGAAACATGCTACAGATTTTGCATCTGCTTTGCGCGTTGCTCAAGCCTCTATCCACTTGGTTGCATAATCAGTGGCAATCAAGATATATCAGGATTGGGTGCCACATGTTGTTGGACTAATAGGTCCAACAAAGTCGATACCCCATTTGTGGCATGCTTCGCTTTCAAGTATTGGAGTAAGGAGATTGTGGTCAGCTTTCTTGGTATTCTTTGCACGTTGGCAAACGTCACAAACTTTTATATAAGCATAAGTGTCTTTGAAAAGGGTTGGCCACCAAAATCCAGCCAAAAGAATTGCCCTAGCAGTAGCACTAGGGGAGAAATGTCCACCCCCCCTCCAATACCCTTGTGGGTCAAGGCAATAATCTGTCGGACTTCAGACTCATGTGCACAACGTCGTGTAATACCATCAACACCTAACTTATATAATTGTCCTGCAATAAGATGATATGGTAAGGATTTCATAATAAGCTTGATTTTTTGCGGTATTGTCAACTGAGAATCTACTTCCCCAGTGGCTAGATATCAAGTGATATCAGCTGCCCATAACGGAGTCGCATCTATGTAAAATAGACATGCATCTGGTAACTCATCATTTATTGGCTCATCAGATGCTTCAACATTAGGTAATCGTGAAAGATGATCAGCCAAAAAATGTTGTGACCCCTTTTGAATAACAACTCAAAAGTTGAACTCTAAAAGAATCAACAACCATCGTGCAATTCGTCCAGTTTTGCAAGGTTTATTCAATAGGAAAAGAAGAGCATGATGGTCGGTACAGAAAACAAAAAGTTGGCCTAGCAAATAATGTCAAAATTGCTGAACAACATAGACCATTGCTAGTGCTTCTCAATCTGTTGTGGAATAATTAACCTCAGCTGGAACAAGCTGACGACTTAGGAAACAGATTGGGAAATCCTTTCCGAATTCCTCGGGTTGCGTTAAAACAACACCACTAGCATACTTACTAGCGTCCGTATGCACATGGAACTCCTTATTATAGTCGGGCACGCGAAGAATGGGTGCAGTGACTAGAACCTCTTTGAGGTCTTTGAAGGCTTTAATCCTATCTTCTGTCCACCTTGGGTCGGTAACGATTTGATATACTAACTGCGCTTTATCAGCGTAGTGTATTATAAAAAATTGATAATAACATGTGTTCCAAAAAGACATAGATTTATTTCACTGTTCCTGATAAGGGCATTTCTAGAATCACTCTGATCTTTTCGGGATCAGTGGCTATACCATTTCGAGAAATGATATGGCCTAACACCACACTATGGGCAACCCAGATTTGGCACTTTTCGGAATTCAATGAACTTTCTGAATTGTCGACAACCAATGAACACTTGTTCAAGGGCATCGAGATGTTTAACCTCATAAGAATGTACACCAAGATCATTGAAGTAAATCTCTAGATGCTTGTGTAACAAATCTTTGAAAGCTCGTTGCATCACCCTTTGGAAAGTGGATGGGGCATTGCACAAACCGAATGGCATAACTTGATAGGCGAATGTGCCAAAATCTATAACAAAAGCCATTTTGAAATGATCTTCAGGAGCAATTTGGACTAAGAAATAGCCACTAAAACTGTCGAGAAAACTAAAAGCATCTGCTCCTGCCATATCTTCGAGGATTTGTGTGGTCAGGGGTGATGGGAAGTGATCCTTCTTCGTTTGATCATTAAGTTTCTTCAAATCCACGCAGATACGAAGTTTACCATTTTTCTTTGGTACCACCACAATTGTTAATACCCAACTGGTGTGCTCGATTTCATAACTGAAACCAACATCGAAAAGCTTTTGAATAACTTCCCATATCTTCTCTCGATATGTGGGATTGGTGCGATAAGGTTTTGCTCTCACATGTATAGCACCATCCAATAATGGGATTGTATGGACAACAACATCAGGAGGAACTCCCTTCATTTATTTATAATTCATGCAAACACATCTCTGTATTTGTGCAATAACTTTTCCAGATCCCATAATTGGATTGGATTTAGGTGGGCTCCTACGTGTACGATACGGTCTATGTTTTCATCACGATTCTTCATATTAAGAGGTATTGTCTTTGCAGGTCTCTCAAAAGAAGTTGATGGTGGTTGAGGCTCCCGTTTTGGCTTAACCATACTGATGACGATGTCACTAGTCGTGTAATCCTTAAAGTGCTGGGGAACATCATAAAGTGGATCATCAACTACCTCAGGTGGAATCTTAGAAATATCCTCTACATGTGAGCTTGTAGATGATGAAGCATGAGTAGGATTTTTTTGGTTTTGTATCAGGGGTCTAATTGGCCATTTTAGCTTTTCACGCATTTGGAATTGCTTATCAGTCAATGGTACTTCAACCCTTGATTTGTTTTTTAGCATGCGGGATATTTGTGGATCTGTAGTGGAAGGCATGCATGGATTTTTTGGTGGTTTTTCTCGGACTAAGTCTTTGTCAATGGTGTTCAAAACTACATCATTGTGTATGTCCCATTGATAGACTTTTAATTTTGGTCGGTATACACAAGTATTAACTGATTGTGGGTGTTGCACACAAGCCAATGGTGATGAAAGCTTAATTTCTTTTGTTATACGACGCGCTCCTAAATGCTCAGGATTCAACAAGTGAATAAGCTAATCGTCAGATAACTCATGTTCTCCCACAGTAAGAATGCCATCCTCACTAGTGGATATTTCAGAAAGAAAAACATCCTCTGAATATCCACTCAATAGGGAGTGCATCTATCATGTACAAGGTCAAGATGGGAGTGTTGATATCTGCGGAGTGTATAGTGATTCCAATTGGGTCCTCTTCCTGAACTTCTTGCGCATAGAGGGTGGCATTGACACAATCAATGGCCACTAAGGCATGTTCCAATTGATGATATCTGTACTCTGCACGTAATGACCCTTGATGGTGGAATCTATACTATCGCGGTCATCATAGGTAGTTGAAGACCAATCATCTTCAATGCGTGTAGGATTTATCTTTCTGACGGCATCAATAGAGATTTGCCTGTCTCTGTTGCCAAAAACGATTTTGTTTTTCTTCCAATCTTGAATCACTTTGGCCATTTCTAACCAAGGCTTTCCAAGAAGAAATTGATAGGTGTGTGGCTCATCAAGAAAATCTAGGACTACACACTCTATAGTGAAAATCAAACCAGCAATTTTGATTAGTAAATTGCTTATGTGATCGGCAAGTGTCATCATTCGTTGGTTAGCCATACGTAACTTGTACTTAG
This sequence comes from Diphasiastrum complanatum, assembly GCA_029204225.1. Lineage (NCBI taxonomy): Eukaryota > Viridiplantae > Streptophyta > Lycopodiopsida > Lycopodiales > Lycopodiaceae > Diphasiastrum > Diphasiastrum complanatum. The sequence goes on along the minus strand of CM055092.1, from coordinate 90,068,804 downwards.
GCTTTTCCAATGTGGATATTCCCTATGCCTTTGATAAGAACAAGGTGATAATATTCACGCCAGAACCACTATCAAGAATGACTTGTATGGATGGATAAGATTTGTAGTGCACTGGTAAAGTGATGTTGTTACCTTTAGCAACACCTATATGAAGTAAGCTCATGTCAACATTATGAACCACTTCAGCATTTTTTGGATGTCTTGACTCATCTGGTACATCAGTCTACTGGGAGCTGTGTAATATGGCATCCCGTAGGGGTTTGGAAAACTTCACAGCTGTGTAGAAGGGCATGGTAATTTGAGCTTGTAGGAGATTGGAAAGAACCTCTATTTCTTGTGGTGGTTGCCCCTGCATAGGTAACTGGGCGGATGGCGGAGTAGAAATCCTAGCTTCAACTCTATCAAACTCATTTCGGAACCCATGGTATTGCCTTTGAGCTTCTACAGGGTCAGGGTAAGATTGTGCAATCATGGAAGTATTAGCAGGAGGGTGTGGTTGTACTAGGTCCTTGTTCTCATCTAAGGCCCGATGTTTCGCACGTGTGACAGTATGCAACGACTCTTCTAATACCCTATGTGCTGGAACAGTCTTTTTGGTTTGGTTAGGACAACCTTTATAGCAATGCCTTCTGATACAATCAACACATTCAGCTACAAAGTCATATCGAAGTCGACATTCACTTTCAAAGTGAGTGGTTCCATGAGCTGGTGAATCCAATTTTACAATACTTTGGATTCCACCACTTACAACTGAGTGAACCTCAATCTATAAGAATTTGAGATCCACCTCTTGCTTAATAAGAGGAGGCCTCTTTATTAAAAAATCACAACTTAAGTTGAGATAGTCTAAATTGCTACCTCCCACATGAATATCCATCTTTTGGGACTTGCCATGGGGCTCACAACTGTACATTTAGCCTAGCACTAATAATTCTCATGCTCTCAAACTCGGATCTCAACTTCATTTCCACTAGAAGCCCTTTGAGTGGAGAGGTTCTGCATCAACACCTCTGGGCATGGCATTAGCTAACAAATATCAACAATGTTGTCACTGATGCTAAAATTGAGCAAAATAATATGGGAGCCAACCATTCAACAAGTGCTTCTATTGAACGTAGGCAAATGCATCATAGGTTTGGTGTTTCAACATTAGCAAAAATGAGAATGGAAAGAGGGATAGAATTTAATGGATATATTTGTGGCATCATTAATTTGCCATTACAACATAAGGAGGTGTATGTGGTAGAGAGTTTTGATAGTAGCAGCATTGGAATGACATATCAAGTCACCATTGGCACTAAGCCCACTTGCACATGCCAACATTTCGTAAGGAATATATTTTTGAAAGAGTACGTGCCTTGCAAACATATGTATTTAGTGTTATTGAAGGTGAAGGGTGCCTTGCAAACATATGTATTTAGTGTTATTGAAGGTGAAGGGTTTGGATGTGAATGAGAACATGCTCATTTACCAACCTGTTCTCAACACACAAGATCATTGCACTACCGTCTAGCTACTAGGTTTTTGTGACCTATTGTTATGGGATATAGCAAACATTCATTAGTCTTAGATTGGTTTTTGAACTTCAATGTATATCATTAAGAATAAAAAGCATTACGGGCAATCCGTTTTTGTGCCAATTAATTCTCATATTGTTTGGGCAAAATGGCATGCTTGAAAGTGGTAGTTCTTTTGGGTTATGCTAAATGTTCTATAATACAAAATAGGTGATTGCTCATTTTGCTCTATAATGTGGAAGTTGTTATATCTCCATGATAATGCTAGATTTTTCAAAAGCTATGATGCATTATGCTATGGGGTATAACACCGTTAATTTCCAAACATACATTGATTATTATATTACTTCAATATTGTTGTTGGCGATCAAACCATTATGCATAAACACAAGTATCGACCTACATTGGCCTCTGGCCATGGACTCCTCAGGTTGGACTGGATGAAAATTTGGAGGCTGTCAAAATCTGTGCTTTGGCAATTCGTAAAACTTGCATAACTCGCATGCATTCACTCACAAAATGTTAGACCCTTCTAGATTGACTAACTTCAACACTTTATATCTACTAAAGTAAGTCTCTAAATTATCATTCATTTCCTTTAATATTAACCTCTAAATTCTGAGGTAAAACACCACCTAATCATTAAAGTAGATATCCGAATTTTCTTGCATTTCCTTAGATGTCAACTTTTTCTAGTGACCAACTTTGCATCCACACCTTGACTTTTGCTAGTAGATATCCAAATATGCTTGCATTTGCTTAAATGGTAGCTTTTTCTAGTGAACAACTTTGCATCCATAGCTTGCCTTTGCAAGAAGGTTCCATATGCTTTTAGTAACACATGATAATATGCTAACGTACCTTGGATGGTTGGCCCACTGCCTCCACCATCTTTCCTCCACCATTGAAAGATGCTACGCATTAATCTCAAAGCATTGGTGGAGGCTATGGGCCATGCTCACAAGCATGACTCATGGATTCCATGTAAGGAGTTATCCGCAAATATGTGATGAATTAGCTGAAGAGAGAGAGAGAGAGAGAGAGAGAGAGAGAGAGAGAGAGAGAGAGAGAGAGCTAGCTGGGTCAAGGATTTGCATGCAGGCTGTCATAAGATATATACGATTTGCATGGCTTCCATAATAGAGGCATCAACAAGCGTTTTTAAGAAAATTGTGCAATGCTACGACCTTTCCTCTATACCAGCCTTATTGCTTGGTAACCGACATCTCTCTCTCTCTCTCTCTCTCTCTCTCTCTCTCTCTCTCTCTCTCTCTCTCTCTCTCTCTCTCTCTCTCTCAATATTAAAACGTTGGACAAATACCTTGTAACCTTACAGTTTGAGAGCTAACAGAATCATTCTCTGTCTCTTGTCTCTCGCTGCTGCTTTAGAGACCCAACATTATGGCAGCTCTGATCATCTCGAAGAAAGAAGTAATGCTATTGTTGATGTTCATCCTTGTGCTGAGCTTTAGCACGAGGGAATCACACATCTTGGCTGATGCGCAGCCGATCAACTGCAACATTTTCGAGCTAACAGCATGCCTGGCGACAGCAATTGATGCCGCTCCTAGGGCTGTTTGCTGTCAGTCCTTAGATGACGTGCTGGGAAATTGCTTGTGTAGCAACACCACTGCAGGAGCCAATATCCAGTTTGAAGTGGTCTTCCATATCGCAGCTGATTGTGAAATTGTCGTCTCCGTGGGCAAACCATGCGCCTCCCCATAGTAGGTGACTTCCCTGCCATTTCTTTCTTTATCCTCACGCGTCATTACTATCATTGGTAGCGAGGTTACCTCCAGTATGTTGAAATGAACTTGTGAAATGTCTTGTGGTCGTCAGTATTACTTAAATATAGCTGGCAAAGTTCAGTTCTTGCTTTCTTGGCTGCGGCATCTGACCATGCTATTCGTCGCAGATTTTCTGCAACGTGCATTCAAAGCTGAGGATATCACTTAAAAGTTAATGCTCACAAATAGAACAGGAAATCTTTGAAATCGATGACATAGAAAAAGTAGAGCATGTTACTTAAACTAGTGAAGACAGTTTTGCTATACAAAGGCTGTCAGAGACTAGAACTACAGCTTCTGTAATACTTGCTCTCTTTGTTTAGGAAGATGAAAAAGGACAACGAAGCAAATAATGTACTGATAATCACTAAGAAGAAGATCTTTATGTTAGCAGAAAGTTCTAATCATCATAGTCCTACGGCTGTATCAATTCTCTTCGTAATCACTGTCAGGGCGGATTTACGTTTGGAGCATCAGTTTCTTACTGTGTGTGTGTGTGTGTGTGTGTGTGTGTGTGTGTGTGAGAGAGAGAGAGAGAGAGAGAGAGAGAGAGAGAGAGAGAGAGAGAGAGAGATTATTTTTGTGAAAAATCACTACTTGAGAGCATTTCATTCTATGCACTATGGCTGAAGGTCACATAAGAAAGCCAAACGTATTGCATATTATGCCCATTTTCAAATAAATTAAAAAGCATAAAATGCATGCGCTTTTTTTCAAAGGCAGATTTAGCTTTTTTTTCCCTGCCTGTCTGTGCCCGTCCGTACAAATTCCGTACAGCTGTCAAATGGCACATTTGTGTTGGTCAGTCAAAGTCAAACCTCCCTATTATGCTTCGTAATGTGCTTCTGAAAAAATTTCAGGTATCCATTACGCAATGGAAGGAGCTGGTCAAAGGCCATTCTGCCCGGTAAGGATTTCCAAAAAAATTTAGGCTCGGGCAGAATGGCTTCTGCTCGGCTCCTTCCATAATACGTCATATTCATAGAACTTGTCCTCACTTCCACCAAACAAGATAAACGTAGCTGAACTCAAATGAGAACATGCTAATCATAATTTTACAGGTGCAGGCAATAACTTTTCAAGCAATTTTATCAAAATATAGCTCATCCCTAGTGAAAGAAAATTAAATCTGTTTGCATTATCCTAGCAATTTTGTCTTTCGGAATTTGGTAGTTCAAGTTAGTCAATCCTAGAAATCCGGCTGAAGTCAGATATTGAGGTACTTCATATCTATACTTTAGCATATAGGACCACATGGAATGAAGGCACATATTGAGGTACTTCATATTTATACTTTAGAATATAGGACCACATAACTTCCATGAGATGAAAGCTACAAGCATGAGAAGAATGGTAAAATTTGTTGATGAATTGATCACAAGAATAGTACTAAGAAGAAGCAAAGAGTCAAGGAATTTGAAAATCAATTGTTCCTCATTCTACATGGAAGACAAGGAGATCATCTGCATGTTAAGTGACTCAATCCCTTTAATATTGTCAATAGAAAAGGAGTCAAATGTATTTGATGATCAATAATTCTCCATTTAATATATATTTATCATTGTACTATCTTTACCCCTTGATTGTAACTTATCTTTGGCAGTGATTTGTCTCATGAAATTGGTTGTAGATTGTTAAAGTCACTTGATTGTCATAAGCAATCTATTACTTCCTCAATTTCTTCATAGTCCACTACCTTTGATTAGTTACATTCTAGTTATATAGAAGCCTCAGGGCTTATATACGCAGAAGAATGCTAGTCATAAAATTATCTTCTACCATTCAGTATAATTTGCAAATTATTTATATTTTTTACAATTTTTTTTCCCATGCTAGCATTGCCTTGGAATCAAGTCTTGCCCCAAAATTTGGTAACATTTCTCCCACTACTACTTTCATGGCAAGCTACTTTGTGCATTGGTGGCCTTTCTTCATACTCTGCAATTTGTCACCACTCTACAATTTGGACACATTGATGTGCCATCTATGAACAACCACCAAGGATAAGATCACAAAGACACCCAGAAAGACATTGTGGTGCCAACCACTTTCTAAAACTTTTAAGCCAAATTGCATTTTAAACTACTTGGGTCCTTTCTTATTTTAGGCCCAATAAAGCATTGATCTACTTTTATTTCTCACGCCATTGGCTTTTGAGTACTATGCACCTTCTACAGGTGTCTGACATTACATTACAAGAAGATCTAAGTCATTATGTTGACTCAATCATGCTTTTGTTCCTGTTGCCGTAAAATATGTTGGTGAGGCGCTGGGCTTTGTTTTCACTTGTTGGTCACTACACTCTGAAGGCATAATTTGCATGTCTAAATAATTCCAAATCCTTGGTAATAGGATATGTCCATTGTGAAATGAAAATGTAGTCGATATAAGTTTAATTCCTTGGAGTGATTTTAAAATCTTCTTCTTTTTCTTCCCACTCATAGCAGTAGGGTCTTCAATTGTAGTTGTTTCTTCCAACATCTTTTTTAATTTATTATATTGATTTTTGCAAATTAGTACACTTTTGTTGTGTTGTTCACAGATTCCTACCAAGAATCTGTGAATACCATGTTTATTCATTGATGACGAGAACATCTTACGAATTCAGAATTGCCCAGAAGATATGGACATTTCTGATATTCAGATCCTCAACTATATGGAAGCACTTCCACCTAGGACCTATCCGCAACATGTTTCCAAGGTAGAACTAGTTGCCAAGGTTGCAATTGAAAAACTTGAGACAAAATTCTACCGTCCCAAATGCCCACACTATCCATGGGAACTCTGTGAGGAGGAGATTATCTTTCAAATTGATGACGAGAACCACGTGGTCATACTATGAAAGAGAAAATGAAAAAACCACTTCAAATTCAATCGCCGGGTGACCTCACCATTGTTCGGGAAGTTCTCGAGATTGCCTCTAGTCCTACACCAGTCCCCGAAAAATTCCAAGCACCATCTCGACAAGAAAAAGGCAAGGCTCCCCTCGAATCTCCAGCCCATTGTTCCTGCATACTTTAAGGACTATACGATCGAGGATGTCACAATCCAATTACCCCAAGCTCAACGTGAGCCAACTAAGTATAGTGGAACAATCGGCACAACCATTAGGAGTTCTTGAAGTATAATTTTAATCTCAGTCTGAAATTACAACTTACCTCAGAGAATCAGTCAGACTCTGCCTTAACTTTCCAGGATTTATCCAAAGGTTAAGGATCCTTAGACAGTCAGCAGGTAACCAAATCTTCAATGCATGCACTGTTACTGGTCCCTTGTTTTTTTCTTCCACATAGGTCAACAGTTTTACAAGTGTGGGCACCGGAATCTTTACCGGGTCTGTCTCTCCCAACTCACCAAGAAGAAGGCATCGGCTGGGTCTCGTGGCTTCTCTCTCCACGGTCTCAATTTTTGGAAACAAGTTGTGATGGTGGAGCAGGTGCTCCTCTCTTCCAGGATAGGTCGCCCCCTCTCTTCTCTTTCAGAAACAGCGTGGGTTCTCTTCACCACAGATCCTCCTTCTCAGAGCAGCAAGCAACAATGGAATGAAGCCCTCCTTCAGAACAGTAGGAATGACAATCAATGCTCCACAGGAATCCAGGCTTCCAAAATCCATTGTAATTCAGATTTACTTCAGCAGCAACTATCAGATTTGATTCAGCATGACTGTAAGCGGATTTCACACAGATGTTTGGCTTCAATCTACTTTAGATTCCTTCCTTCTCCATTCCCATTGATCAGGGAACTACATGTAAGATTCATACATCAGATACAATTACACGGAAAACTCTCTGTGGACTAGAGGTGATCGAGAGGGAAAGAAAGTCTTCGCTCTCACTTTTCTAATCTCTCTTCACAAGACTGGACACACTTTCCCTCTCTGTCACTCCTTTTCTCTCCTTCAGAAAGCCACAAAGCCTCCTCTCCATAACCAACTTTCATTGAAGGGCAATGTCTCTTTTGAAATCCATTTCGCCCTTCATTTTGACAAAAAGGGCTCTTTACATAATTTTGGCCTCCAAAAACCATTTTCCATCTCATGTTTATGATTTACTTCCAAGATTCAGGTATATGAACGATTTATGCCTTCATAAATTGAACTGACATCCATTCTATTTCCCCATACCTTGTCTTAAGCCTTTGCATCCTCGATTGTTATTTTCAGTTGAAACTCAGATAATCATTAATGAGTAATCAACCCTTGCATCCATTTGGAACTTCATAAACGAAAACATAATCTCCATTAGGCAACTTGTCTGATGACCAGGCTTCCAAATTCGGTAAGAGATTTCCATCATTAGCTCATAGATTCCAGTTTGAAAATCAGTTCAGTACTTCAACTTAGCAATATTGAACTGGCAATTTCGTTTCGTTTCTTTAGGTAATATATTTCAAATTTTTAACTGCTCGTCATTAGAAATTGCAACTGAACGTGTCTTCAAACCCTTAACCTTAGGACACCCCCTTGAACTTTAAGGCAAACCTGAAATCATCTAGGCATTTGTTTTTTTATTAACGACAGTAAAATGATTACATTGCCATATTGCAGTCTCAGCAATGCCGAAAAAACCAAAAATTCTAATTGACGTTAATTATGCCAATTGGAAGGCACTTTTTACTGTAGGTATCATCTGTAAACTTTATAGAGTAAAATTGGCATCATGTCTAAATATAGCAATACTACTAGTGCCATGTCAATTTACTTACTAAAAATAGTAAATAACCATTATGAAACCTCTTATAGGAATCTAATAAACTTCAAATAGCTCATTTTTAGCCCGAATTATGTCATCAAAAATTCGGCTAACATTTTGTTCAATACCAGTGTACATTAATAGATACAATCTCACCATTCTCAGACTTTGACAAATCAACAACCTTGCATAACCAAAAAGGATGGCCAAGAGAATTGTCATTTGCAAGTGTGGCAGCCATTGTACCCACCTTGATTTCTTGCACATTTCCCCTCCAAAAGTTAGCAAGTTCTTCTTTTCTTTGACAAGATTTGGAGTGCCCAAACACATATTTTTGGCAAACTGGATTTCAAAAAAGCAAACAAGAGGATGGCCAAGAGGATTGTCATTTGCAAGTGTGGCAGTCATTGTACCCACCTTGATTTCTTGCACATTTCCTCCAAAAGTTAGCAAGTTCTTCTTGGAGTGCCCAAACACATATACTGGCAAACCGGATTCTCGAGAAAGCAAACAAGGTTATTCCAGAAAATCATATCAAATCTAAACATTTCTTGGATTTTTTTGAGAACATAAAAAAAAACAACAAATTTTAATGAAAAAAAGATACTATTTTTTTTCATAAAAACACCTCCCTTGATACGTGAAATCGATACTGTGTATCGATTTCTTGTATGAAAAAAAAAAACCAAAAAACCTCCCTTGATATGTGAAATCGATATTGCATATCGCTTTCCTGTATCAAAAAAAAAAAAATCTCATATTTTTATATATTTAATTGATACGGGAAATCGATGTACGGTATCGATTTCATGTATCAAGGAAGGTTTTTCAGTTAAAAAATAGTATCATTTTTTACGTATCAATCTTAAATATTGATACTTAATGATAATTTGAGTTTGCAATCATTTCAGGAACATACTTTTTTTTATTTTAAAGATTGATATGTAAAATTGACCTATCTTTGATGAGATTTGCAAGTGCCCAAATACATATGCGAGATTTGTGAGTGCCCAAACACATTTATATCTTTCCCAGGGATATTGTTTTTTTTGTCATTGTATGTGTTTTTTGCTCAACCCCTTGTAATCCATGCATATCCCAAAACCTCCATCCTTCTTCACTTCCAAAAGAATATGAGCGCCCTATGGTGACTTACTGGGTTGGATATGTCCGATCCTTAGATAGTTTTCTATTTGATTTGAAATCTCTATATCCTCTTTTTGAGAGAACCTATAAGGTTGTCTAGAGATAGGTTGACTTCTTGGAATTAACTCTATCATGTGGTCTACTGAGCTAGATGACAATAAATATACACATTCATGGAACATCTTTAAGGGATCCTTTAAGAGGTGGTGAAAGATCCTTCATGGACATCATTATCTATAGGAGTCTCATAGGTTCTTTGTTTGTAGCTGGAATTTTTCTAAAATTATTCATTCATCAAGCTGAGATCAGCTCTTGGAGTTACAGATATATGTACCATAGTTTTATCAAGTTAAATTTGAGGAGTCTGAGAATTTGCAAATATTGAGCTTGCTAAACACCTAGTTTAGTGTACATATTATTGTAATCCACACATGTGAGAGCATGTTCACACATGCAAGAATAGTCCTAGGGCAGTTAGGACCTAATCATAGGAGTTAGATAGGATGTTTGGTCAAGTTTCCTAAAATTTAGGAGCAAACTCCACAAATCATGGAAGTTGGTGATTGATCTAACTGCCAAAGTTGGTAGAATCAATGGTCAGGTTAATATGACAAGAGTAGGCAAAACTAATGCTAACGAGGTCCTAAACATGTTTTGGACCTGCTCAACCAGCCATGGAAAACATCTCCTTTGTGCTATCAATCAATGTGAGAGAGATCATGATTGTGGCGCAATTGACAAATTGAATTTGGAGCTTTTACACCATTTGTGTTGAAATTCTTTTGATGTGAAGTTGATTCTCCATTAGTAGGCCAAGGCTACAATCCATACTTCACATGTGCGGGGTCTTTCTATAGTGTTTTGATCAATAATTGATTGGTCTTGCTTGTTTAGATCAAAATTGCCAATCTAGATCAAGATTTGAGTGCTAATTTTACAATAGATTGATTAACCAAATACCTTATCACTCTTGAGGATCTTTTGCAGATCCATTTAGGGTCCTAAACATTGTACTTTCAACATCAACAACCAAAAGCTTTTTCATAGGCCTTTCAAGAAAGCTAGTATATATTGCAAAATTCTTTTGATAAACTATGCTATGTAGAAACTTGATATGAGGGTTTCTAATTATTCATATGGAAAAATCGTGAGAGAAAACAAAATGTACCTTTTTTTGAGTAAAAGAGCATAAAACATGTAGCCAACATAGTTTGACATTTATGGTCCTATGATCATCCCATGAATTCTAATACTTTTCATCTTCTTACAACAAGAGGATCGACTTTTATTCCTCAAACAAATTAAAGATGAAACATGTGGGATATGACCCGGGAGAGGAAAGATTTAGAATCTATAAACAATGGCGAAGAATACAATATTGTAGATTTTGCTACACTTTTTGTCAAAAAAGGGATACAACAAAGGTCTATAGTGAGCCATCCTCCTCAATAGAATGGATTGGCAGAGTGGAAGAATAATTGCATTAGTACAGAGATGGTCAGATGCACGATTCACATGAAAGGATTGCCAAAAATGTTGTGGACGAAGGTAGTAGCCAATATAGTTTATGTCCTAAATAGGTATCCCATAGAACCCCACAGTAGCATTTTTGTTAGATATTGTGAAAATGCACAAGCATACGAACTCTACAAGCTAGAGATGAAGAGCATTTTTAGGTCACATAATGTCTTTTTTTATGACATTGAGAGCAATAGTGAACAAGGACAGAGGGAACAAAGAGGGAAACAAAGAGATGGAAAAATTAATGTGGTGTTGTTGTCAAGCAAAACACATTTGTGTTTTCATGTGTTTGTTGACATCAACAATCCCTGTGTCACCTTGTGTCAATCCGTAGTAGGTGTTTCTTGGCATGTAACCATGTTCCTACCTTATATTAACAAGCTTGAGAGGCTGTCAAAGTAGACAGTGTTTTCTAGTCACTACTCCTGCTGTTTTATAGAGGTTAGTTATCTGATCTTTTCTCTCTCTCTCTCTCTCTCTCTCTCTCTCTCTCTCTCTCTCTCTCTCTCTCTCTCTCTCTCTCTCTCTCTCTCTCTCTCTCTCTCTCTCTCTCTCTCTCTCTCTCTCTCTCTCTCTCTCTCTCTCTCTCTCTCTCTCTCTCTCTCTCTCTCTCTCTCTCCCACGCAGTTAATCAGTCCTACATGTGGAAGATGAGGCGTAACAAGACAATGCCCAGGGAAAAGTGGACAAGGTAGCTTGTGTCAAAGTTCATGATGAGAGAGGAAGCAACCCAAATTTTCTCATGAAATGAGCTTTATCACATAAGTCGAGGGTAGAGGGATAGAATCTATGATTCATGAAGAGGCAAATGCAGAGATGAATAGGATTCTATAGCATGTGTCCATGAGAGAAGGATTGGATTTAATCAAAATATGGTGTTACAAATGAGATCAGCTAGTGATGCTCATTGTTGGGTGCAAGTGGGTCGTACAAGATAAAATATAATAAGAGAAAAATGTAGATTACATTTAGGGATTTTTCCAAGACTTGTATGGAAGCAAAGGGACACAACTAGGTGACTAGAAAGAATATCCATAATGCAAATTGGATCCTTAAGAATCTTAATTGCTTGGGCAATGCTACACAATGTGGAAATGGCACAAATGGACATCAGGATGATCTGCTTGTGTATAGAACTACACAAAGAGGTGTACATGGAACATGCACTATAATCTGAAGATGAAGGTGACATTATGTGCAAATTGAAGAAGGAGCTTTATGGGTTAAAACAAGCTTCTTGAGTGTAGTATGAGAATGTAGATTACCTTTTCTTGGAAAACAAGTTTTATGGGTGTGATTTGAATCGAACATTTCATTGTAAAATAAAGGAAGGACATTTTGGGTTGCTACATTATACGTAGACATTATTTTGATAGGCAACAATAGGACATTTTTGGATCATTTCAAGTCTAGCCTAAGCAGTAGATTCAAAATGAAAAAAAAATAGGAATACTGCACCATTGCTTAAGAATAAAAAAGTGCAAGGGACCATGTTAGATATTTTGGAGAAGTCGCATACTGAGTCATGCATCACATGATTTGGGACTCGGAAGTAAATAGGAGGCTTACAAGGGAAAATGTGCCATATAATGGATCAAGAAATAATTTGAAGGACAAGTATAAAAGGTTATATGGTGGGTAACATTTTTAACCTAGGATGAATATCAATTAGTTGGAGCTACTCCAAGCAACACTCAGTAGCATTATCCTTGATCTACGTGAAATATGTTAAATTGTGTCAAGCTACAAAGGAACACATTTAACTACATAGCCCATTTAGTGAGTAGAGTTCATAGTAAGCTTTGCTTGACACATGGACCTAGTGTTGGTGTTCTCCACTTCCATATTGGTTATATCATCTCTACAAGTGATGACCTATCAAAGTACCAATCTACTCTCAAAAACCAAGCGTGCCAACCACTCCCATAAAAAAACATGAGCAAATTCATCCTAGGCTAGGTGTCCCAACCAAGAATGTGGGAATACTAGGATGGAGTATAACTCCTACAAATGTGTCTATGATATAAAAAGAAACCAGTGATCATAAGGAGACTATGCACATATGTGGAGCAAAAAATGGATTGACATCAAATCAGCGCTTGAATAACAATAGAAACACAGTATACCTCAATTAAACCTATACATATATGCCACCAGCTTGTCACATATACAAAATGTAGGCATGCTAAATAGAAAAATACATGGAGATGTTTAAAGTAACAAATTCCAACACGTGATGTGGTCATTAATGAGTTTTGTTCGTCACATCATCTGTAGTAAAAGTTTCATCACTTCCTGAGTACAGGGAATGGTGATTCTGAGACTCGAGTATAGGAGATCGTAACCTCAGACATGAAAAAAATCAGTTAACAATAAGCCTAAACAGTAGGGATAAGATAATAGATTCACCGATGTAGCATCGCCTGAGAACTCGAAAAATCAACGCAATGGTCCTTACCATGCAATTGAAGGCAAACTTCGAAATGGGCTTCAAAGAATTAACGCTTTAAGATTCAGTGCCAGCAGAAATCTACAGTGGGATCCCTAAAAAACATGCTATAAGTATGCATGCTGTAAATGCTAAATGCAACAGACTTTGGACCTTAGAACCTAGAGGTAATCTACACATACTTGGGACTGTGTTCTTTGTCTATGCAGGCAGCATTCTAACGAGTTCCAGCTGTTATAAGGGTCTCTCATATGAGCACAGCTATCTGCTCAAGTATCAAAAAGCTGTCTTTACAGAAGGTATCATATCTGACATCATTGGTATCATGTAAAAATCTTCGCGCTTAAGAGCGAAATGTAAAGTCCTTTTTCTCATTTGTTTTCTTTCTGATAGTCAGTCGTTCTGGGAAAAAGCATCGCAGATAGGTTAAACAAGAGTATATAACCTACGTGCCTGCAGATGGTCAAGCAAATTATTGAAAGATATGCTTACCATGAGATCCTGCAAGTTGCTATTTACTCATATTTTAAGTACTTCAGGAAGATATTTGTTTTAGTGGGACTTTTACGAAAATACTTCTAACAACTTGATAAGTCAGACAATAGATATTCAAAGAGAAACTCAGCTTTTGACGAGAGCATCTATCGTGAATCTTTGGGAGATAGTTTGACGTGCACAATGCACATGTATATAATGATCTGAAAGAAAAAAAAATGTGTGGATGTTTTGTCGTTTATTTGAATAGTCAGGATTTGCAACAACATCGTGTGATTTATTACTTTAAAAGATACAAATGTTGATTGCTGATCTCACAGATTTACAAACTTGGCAGTAGCTTTTCAAAGTTGATCGCAATCTTTTGCAGTTGCTACTTTGGACGTTAGAAAGAGTTTTAAATAATCGGATATCAAATTGGAACTAATTTTTAAACTCAAGTAGCTACTTTGAAGGTGGCAAGCGCCTAGTTATTGTTGTTTGTAGCGCTTAGCTGCTCAGTGGATAGAGACCAGGTGTACAATCAAGTGGAGAAGAGACATGATGGATCCTGTTCGCAATTTACTTCGAATGTTTGAATTGCATTAAATTATGCAAAGAACTTCATTCTCTGGAAATTATGGTTTCTTTTTGTGTGAATTGTTTTATGACACATTAATAAATCTTGAAGTCCATAAAGTAATTTACAACTCATAAAATCTTAGTAAATGATTTAAGATTGCACATTACATCACTGTACACCTCATAAAAAGTCAAAATCTATGGGCCATAAAAAGTATTCCATCCAATGTAATGTAAAACACAAAAACAATCCTTTCCAAATGGGAAAAGTCTTTTCAGTGACCTTTACAACTGGTTCAACGGCACGGCTGTAAAATTCTGTAAAATTATGGTGAGACCTTGTTGCGCCATCATAATTTTACGTCTATTTTATCAATTGCAAAGGTCACTAAAAATACCAGTCCCCCATAGATAAAAATCAAACATTTAAGCCTAGTCATTCAAATGCAAAAAAACATTTGAACTATTAATAAACTAGAGCATATCATTGTTTTTTGTAACTTTGAGAAAATGTAGCAATAATAAATAAATTGCCTAAAACACAAATAAATTTATTAAGTATATCATGACAACAAATTTTGTAACTATAAATGAGGATACTGTAAATGAATTTCTCTAAAAACTATGCTGATTATTAGTACACTTTAGCCATACAGAAGTTACGGAATGAATTCAGTTCGTCTTGACCAAATAAATCGTCTCTCGTAGTTGTAACTACATAAAGATCTGCGTTCAAAGATGACAGATCTGGTCTGTAGCTAAAAGTACGTATGTTGATTGAATGAACAAATGCTGTATCTTTCTCAATAATTGCTTGAGTGTTCAAACCTGGAATGCAGACGTTTCAGTTGGTGTGAATCAGTACAAGTCTGCAGAAAAAATCTATCATATTGCGAGGGAGTATATTTGATCTGTCAACTCAAATTGCTTCCTCAGAATTGTTGCTGTGGTTTGAGGTGTTGGTTGCAAGTTTTCAATTTATAATATGATGGCTAATTTGGCCATAGACAGCTCGGATCTGAAGAAGTTGATCTGTACAAAGGTGTACAGAGCTTTTCATACAGCCATGAATCCCCTGCCTTACAGGATTCCCCACCGCCAATTTAAGCTTTCGATGTTCTAACCTGATCCTGAACTATCTGCAATTACATCAAGGCTCAAGCTCCGCTTTGCACGTGCATGTCTCGCTTATATTTGGGATGAAGGAATCCTGGCAGCCAGTTGTTGAGGTACTACGTTGGTTTATGAGTAGTTTAGAACACGCATCAATAATGTGGTGGTAGGTTTGAAATCTGATCACCTGATGGATTAAAGCTGCTGTTATCAAATTCTGTATCTGAGGGAAAGGCGAGCAAGCTCATGATGTCTCCCATAGAATCTGCTCGAAATATTGATACGCCTGTGGCTGGGTTCTGCCTTGGGGGAAACCAAAGAGATCCCACCTGAGGTTTGACATCCATATCACAAGGGGTGGAAGAGTGAAGTTCATCCTCTCCTGGGATTGAGTGATCAGTGCTCCATGTGGGTTTCGGAAAATCAAGCAGCTGAGGTAGAGATGGATCTTTGCACAAATTACCGATGGAAGTCGAAGGCGCAGGAGAGTACTTTGTCCGTCCTGCAGAAATTTTTTGAAAGACCCGGCAAATCACCCACTCTCCATCCTGAGTAGCCATAACTCACATTAGCAACGGTCATTGTACCGACGCATTTATTTTCTTGAAAGTCAAAACTGAGAAGAACAGGACGTCTCATCAACTGTTTCTAAAACGATAACAAAAGTTGTACCTTGGCTGCCGTGGCGATGTGGCTTCCCCCCTCGCACCTGTATTCATGCATGATCCAGTTTGTCTTCTGTCCTCTGGGAGCTCTTCCAATGTAGAAGACAAGAGTCTTTTTCATGCCCATTAGCTGGCGAGAAGAACACGAGTCGAAAATGCATCGATCCTTGCCTGTGGCTTTCCAGTAACCAGCTTCTGAGGCTCGGTTGGATCGTGTCCCAGTTGGGTACTTTTTGTCACGTAAACTAAAATAGTAACGATCCTTCTCTCCTTTCTTACCCACTCCTGCCAAATAGATCATCCATCATATCAACAATGGAGAGAGACTCTCTCTCTGTCTCTCTCTCAATCCATCAATCAATCAATCAAGCAATCAGTTAATTCCTGACAATAACACAAAATCAGGTGAACAGATACCTGGAAGATCCCATGGTTCGCATCTGTGGAGGTCTACATCTGGAATTGCACGAACCCAGCTATGATTACTATCCATAATTTTGTTCACGAGAAAGAATCCCACAAGCTCTTCATCTGTTGGGTGAAATCGGAAACCTGGAGGCAGATTTGTATCTAAAGAATCCATACTTGTGCCCACATCTGCTCTCTTTGCAATCAAAATTACAACCCAATTAACACCACAAGCAACCTCTTATTAACACCACAAGAAAGCTTCAGATTTTGCTATATTGCTTGAGAGACAGGGATCACAAATCCCAATTTGTAACAAGACACTCAACTCAAGCATCAAATATCTCACCCTTGAATCCTAAGCTATAAATTATAGCCCAATTCTCATCAACAACACGCACATGGGCTGAAATTCTCCAGACAATCTAATTAACACGAATGTTTCAAACACGCCATAGCGTCATAGGATGGCTAATTTAGCTCATGGTACTAGACACAAAAAGGGAACTAACAATTCAGCTTCTTTTAATCCTCAAATAGGCCCCCCTAAACACACCCCCATTTTTTGCCCCATCTGCCCCTTTTCGATGTCCCACTTGGATGTAAGCCACGTGCTGAGAACTGCCACTTGGAAGTGTGTTGACGGTTGCGATGGAGAGATGGCGAGATCTGAGCGTTTTGTGAGGAGATCCAACGGTGGGGAGCACGGCTCGGCCAAGAGCAGTCGCGGTCCGAAGATTCCACGATTGAGAGAGACACGTCGACAGTTGTCCTTTACGCTCAAATTTCAATATCCTCATCATTTCTTTGTAGCATCGTGAGGCGCAGATTCTCTCGATGTAATCTGAGGCTGCCACGTGTGCGGCATCCGCACGCCTAGGGGAGGCGGTGGGGGCACGCGTCAAGCTTAAGAGATGGGGGGAGAAAGAAACGGACGGTTAAGATGATCCTTGAACAAACAGTCCCCAATCATCCACGTGTCCAGCTACTATAGGTGAGTTTCATACAAGGCGACCCCGACCATTTTGTCCCAGCAGCTTGGGACGTTAGACTTAATGGAAGGGACAGCTGGTCCCCTTGGCCCCCAAGGGCCAAGATTCCTAAAGTTTTCCATCAATTTCTCTAGTGCATTTTTCATGAAGCAACATCCCTAAAGGTCCCATGATAAAGTCTCCATCTTGGATATAATTTAGGTTCCGTTGAAATTCAGATTTGGAGAGTTTTAGAAAGCCTTCACTCCATCCTCTAGAAGCCTGCCACATGGCATCTCAAGGCTATAACTATTATCTCACGATTCCAACACGTTCATTGTATATGACTTTTCGTCTCAAGCAAGTTTCCCTACAGCCTTAGGGTCATGGTACATGCAAGAAATGATCTCGAGGTTTCGAAACAAGTAATTCGGGCTCGATTGGAGTGGGTTGCAACTCTTAGAGCAGGTCCCCATAGGCATGTGATTTTGATCTAGTGAGGGTCTCCAACATAAAGCAAGATCATGATAGATAGATCGGCTGATTTGCATTGGGCACACGATCAAATGGCATTGAACATATATTTGGATTTTGAGGAATGGATCATAGCCCCCATTTAAATTTCTTGGCCATGGAAACTTGCTCTTAATGTCAAAGCAATTGGTCCTATGGTTCAGAAAGGGGGGCATAGCCCATCCCCTACCCATTCTCAAGAAGCCAAAGATATCTTCGTGCTTGATCGTTTGTGATTATGCAACCCATGGAAACCAGCCTGTATCATGGACTACATCACAAGGAACCCGAGGGAGTCATAAGTGGTAGGAACCCAATGTGCAATCTCTAGCCCCAAGAGGGTGGGATTTTAATTTTATTATAGGCTTTAAATAGCAAGTAGGTATAACAAAATCCTAATTTTACACAATGGGTTGGATAACAATTCATGGACATAATTCATGGACATGTAGTACCTCAAAATGGGGAAGAGATATAAATCAATGAGTTGCATTAGAATATCTATCATCACGTTGCATTGGAATCTCTAGTCCATGGGGACCATCTCTTAACGGCCCGATATATTTTACATCGCCACTTGAATGCCACACGTAGTGATGCTCCGCCTTTTTCGACAAATCAATTTTCTTCCTCCCATTTCTAAGCCTTGCCAACAATCCAATGCTTATTTCCTATTAGCATTTGTCTCACAATCATCACAATCCTTTGATTCATTTTTTAAGGATTAATTTCTTGCTACTTACAAGATTGGCACCTTAAATTTGAAATTAATCAACTCTTTTATGGATGGATTTTGAATTTTTTTTCATCCACAACATTCTCCATGATGTAATGAAAAAAAGGAGATTTAAAGACCTGAGATCCTTCATGGACCCATATTATTTTAAGACCTTAGAATTGCAGCCCTACAATGCCATGGGTCTTTTGAACCACGTGTACACGTTTCAATGGCTAATCTATGAAACGTGGCAAAATCTGAGGGTATGTATCCAACTTGTGCTGGCCTTTCTCCTTTCAAGTAGTGAGAAAGGTGGCTATGGCTATGGCTATGGCTATGGATATGGCCTTTCTCTTTTGAGGTAGCGAGGAGGTGGCTATTGGCATGGTGATGATGCAGCGTATGTCAGCAGCGGTAAAGGCAGACTCAAGAGTAAGCGTAAATCAAAACCATTTGGACGGTTTGCCTTTCGCTGTAATTAAGCCTTAAGGAATGGGTAATGGAAAGTCTTCGTAGGTCTTATCAACCCATCGCATCACGATTCACAAATTCACAAAGTGAAGTGATCGCATGTCGTCCTTGCAGCACAAGTCAGATTAAAAGCGTCAGCAATGCGCTTGCTTTCACTGCTTTACTTCTGCTAAGTGCTTGCACAATTTTGCACAAAAGAAGAGTGCCCACTGCCAACTTCCAAGCACCAGAAGCACCCAAGTCCCAAGGCCTTGAGAATAATGAGATGCCTGATGAAGAGTCGACGAAGACACATGAGTGTTTTAGAGATCACCCAACAATCTAGAATGGCGATGTGATGATGACGAATTGTGTGATTGGCTTTGAAATCTTTGCATGCTCTATTAATGAATAGGCACCAAGACAGGCATGGCGTATGCCGCCGTATGGTAGAGCCTAGAGCCTAGAGCTGAGCAGAATGTCAACACTTATTAAGAAAGTCTGAATTTTAAGCTAATCCCTATTTGATGTCCATCAATCTACAAGTATTTCACACTCATTTATAACATATACTTGCAACGTGGAGCTCTTCCAAGCAACCCACAAGTTTGACATTCCAAACAATTTGCTTGGAACGATTCTTCTTTTGGTCTAAACAAGTGTGCTAAGGAAAGGAGACATTATAAAAGTCAGAGTAGCTTTTATGAGATGCTTTGCACTTGTGTAAACACAAAACATGAAAACCATGTTGTACCAAGACCACTTCAATCTCATCTACCTTTTTGGAAAAACCTCTAATCAATCCTTATATTATGCGTTAAATAAAGTGTAATTGATTAATATGAAGATACTTGATTGGTGAAAATATATCATTGTCTTGAAAGGAGTCTTAGAAATCTTCAAAACAAGAACGACGTGGTATTGTACACACAAAGGCCTTGCCATGACATATTGTTGTATTTTTACTTTTTGTTAATTTAACAATTTTAGTAGTATGGGAAGGCATTCGTGACATACTACCACAATAATAAGTCGAACTTTTTGTGAAGATTAAATC
Organism: Diphasiastrum complanatum; assembly: GCA_029204225.1. NCBI lineage: Eukaryota > Viridiplantae > Streptophyta > Lycopodiopsida > Lycopodiales > Lycopodiaceae > Diphasiastrum > Diphasiastrum complanatum. The sequence continues at coordinate 90,048,742 of CM055092.1, read as the reverse complement.
CATGTATATGATAAAGTTTATAAATGTATACAAAATTATGTTGTGTAGTGGATCTATGTTTTGATTTTGAAATCGAAACATAATCTTCAAAACGTTTTATTCTATAATAAAAAATTTGACATCAGTTTGTTTTAACATTTGAATAGACATTTCAAACTTTAGTAGATAATAATAAAGTTCAACACAAGCACTAGAAGTTTAATTTTTTTTGTCTCTCTTAGAAGAGTTTGGTTCTATAAATATGATATTCCTAGATGTCAGGTTGATGTTTCTCAAATATCGAATATTTTTCAAATATAGTTCTATTATCCCAATTTCCATACTTCGCCCAAATTTGAGGCTCAAATAAACCACATCTAGTATTTGAATGCATGTCATATACTGAATTGCTTGATCTCGGAATGAAACGTGTTGGGCTCAGTTGCTTTTCTTGTTTCTTTACTATTTTCCTTCATTTGATAAGATGTTTTAGCTTGTATAAATTAGCTTGTCAGTTTTATCACACCTTTCTAAAAACTTATTCTTCGGCTTTGAACTTGTTGAAGAAGAAGGCCTTTTCAAGTTCTTAGTGATTGTGGTGTTTAAAAATTTCTTGTTAGTTGTCACATTATTGTCTTTACTCAAATCTACAAAACAATTTCATCAGGAATGAGGTTGGACAAATTGCGAGTAATCATTTGCGAGTCCAGTGATTTTCTATCTTTGTAACTTAAATAGCTATGTTTAGAATGAACTAATGTGAGCATATTTAGCTAGGTCTTTCATTATAGTAGCATCTTCAGAGATGCATAGTACATTTCAAATAAGCTTCCATCTTTTGTAATGAACATTGATGAGATTAGGTTATTGTATAAAGGCTTCATAATACAATTCAACTACCTTACGAAGTTACAATCTATGTTGTGCTAATATTTTCCTTGTTATAAAAGTTTTTTTTTCATATAACCAAATTAAGACATGTTTAGTAGTTTTGAGACTTGTGCAATCTCAATATAAATCTATTATTCTGAGAACCTCAAATTTTATGTTAATTTGTATTATTTTTCTCATTCGTATCCTAATCCACAATAGAAAAATGTATGCTTATTGGCTAGTTGTTGCAAGAGGATAACCTTGACTAAACAAATTTTTTTTTTTCCATATTCTATTCAAATTTTATTATGCTACAAAAGATAAAAAAAAATTGAAATCGCATATCCACATGTATCTTTGATGTCTTATTAAGTGTCTATTGAATTTTTCCTTTATTGTTTCTACAATATAAAATAAGATGTGATGCATGGAATTTTCTAAATCACGTATAACATGAAATAAGGGTTTTTTTATGTATAATTTAAAGTTTTGAATACTCATCAAATACATTATTATAATTTTGTCAATTATAACAAGATCACAAAAATAGTGCACTAAATTATTCATGAAATTGTTTAATTAATCAAAGTTGAAGGAATAATATCGCATGCATGTACCATGCTAGAAACTTTATCGTACATCTTGAACTTGATTCACAGATCATTATTGACACCATCCTTCTCGGTGACACCCTGCTGAAAGATTCCTCTGCTCATATTTTTTGGCATGTTTGCAGACTGGCGGTTTTGTGAAAGATATGGACAGCAAGCAACCAGCAAGTGTTTGAGGGAAAGCCCTCTTCTTTATTGGCAACGGCTTGTATTAGACTTGCTATGTTTTTTCTAGGTACCACTTAAGTTAGTTTCATTTTGCTACCCTGCATGGTATGCTATCTTGGCAGCCTTTGGGCTTTGTAAGTAAATATGGACCTCGGACTGTTGGAAGTCATTTTTTGTACTTGATACTTGTGAGCATATGATAGTGCTATTAGGCTTTTCAAAAAAAATAAAAAATAAATTGATATATCATAAATTAAGTGATTGCATATCAAACATGAAGACAAACATGAAATTGCTTTATTAAAATTCATATTATAATTTCAATATAAGATAAGAGAACTGTTGCATCAATACAATAGGCATATAAGTTTACAAAGCATGTTGAGCATTACATAAAGTTGAAGGCAATTTCGATGCCTAATCAACATTTATATTTTTATGGACGCTCTTGTTCTCAATTTCCTTTCTCTTTCTCTTCTTGTAAGAAGGAACTAGACACGATCTCTTGCTCAATTTTCACTAAGGTTATCCTTATTCAGACCAAGGTAAATTACCATAACAATTTTGTTTGACCTCTAGTGTGAGAAGAGCGAGGTTTTCTTACAAGTGATTTCAATAATTGTTATAGTAATTGATCAACATCAAATTCCTCATATATGGATTGAAAATTTGTGACTTCAATTTTTTGTGATGCGGCACATAATCAAACATTGATCTCTTTGATGGAGTTGTAGGTAGAATACAGTCCCATGTTGAGAAGGTGCTTGCAAAGGAGATTCATGTACCTTCATTGGAGTGTGTTGTTGCTATGTATACAAAGTCTTTGGTAAAGTTTTTTTATTTTCAATCATAGGTTTTCACTGGAGACAAGAAGATGACATAAAAGTCTCAGTATTAATTCTTGATTTTGAAACATAAAAAATATAATTTTGCATTATTTTTCTCTTTTGTATCATCATTTATAGCGTAAAGATGCACGCTTCATTGGCTAAGGTTGCAAGAGGAAAACCTTGAATCAAAAGAAAAAAAGTAATATTTTTTCCACGTTTTATTCAATTATGCTACTAAGGGAAATAGTTGAAAATTGCATCTTTGAAGATATCTTTGATGTCTTATTATGAATCTATTGAATTTTTCCTTTCTTGTTTCTCAATCTATTGAATTTTTCCTTTCTTGTTTCTCTAATATAACAAAAGATGTCAAACTTGGGTTCCTCTCAAATAACATATAACATGAAGTAACTACAATGGGCTAGCTTTTAGATGTACACTTTAGAGTGTTAAATACTCATTAAATACATTATTTGATTTTGCCAAACCTATTGGAGATCACAAAAATAGTGTATTAAATTGTACATAAAGTTGTTTGATTAATCAGCTGAAAAATTTATATAATTTACGCGATAAAAAATTACCTGATTGAAAATTTACCTCAGATCTTCAACTTGATCCATACATCAATACTAATAAATTGACAAATTATAGATAAAGTGATTGCATAACAAACATAAAGACAAAATATAGAAATTAAACAATTTGAAATTGCTTCATCAAAATTCATATTATAATTCTAATATAAAATAGAAAAATTATTACATAGAGTTTGAACATTAGGCATATAACTTTGAACATTACATAGAGTTGAAGGCAATCTGGATGCCTATTCATAATTGAAATCTGAACTAGACTATCGCTCTCATGGGAACGAACCTACGTGTGACAACTAACTTCATCTCTTTGATGCTAGATTGACTAGATCTTGGATTCAAGTTAGGCAAGGAAAGAAATCCACTACAGAAATACATCTCCCTTATCTTCATTTGGTCCAATAGATTCCATATACCAAGGAGTTGCTTCAGAAACTTACATCTACCTCCACGTCTATTACTAGGAGAATGTCATGACAAGAGATCACTTCCATAGGACTTGAGGTATTTACATCTGCAACACCGATCTCTTTTTCCATGTCTGCAACCAATATTAGCAGTGATGAATAAATAAATAAGCATGTACCATGATAATACAAAATGCACTACTTAGTGAGAGCTCATAGGACTAATCATGCCACTTTATTCACTTCACAGAAGGTGTCCATGAAGGTAGAGGGAAGCAAGAATAATGGCTGCCCACATGTGATGTATGTGTGTAGGGAGGGATAGTGTGTATAACCTTGTCTACTCCATTCATGTTTGATGAATGACGTCTGTCAGGATGGAGGGAAGTAGGAAGAAGAATTTCCCTCACGCAATGTATGTGTGCGTACAACCCTGTCTATTTCATTCATGCTTGACAGACGACGTCCGTCAAAGTAGAGAGAAGCATGGTGATGGACTACTTGCATGAGTTGGTGAAGCATGGCAAGGGGTGTGCAACAACCTTGTCTACTTCATGCATGCTTGACAGACGGTGTCCGCCAAGTAGGAGAGAAGCATGGAGAAGGAGTGCTGACTAGGGATATATGTACTTAAGGAGAGGTGAAGCATGGTGACGACAAGCGCAATAGCCTTGTCCACTTCATGCATGTTTGATGGACATCCATCAAGTAGGAGGGCAGCACGGGGAAGGAGGGCACATGGGATCTAGGTGTTAATGAGAGGTGAAACATGGTGCAACAACGTTGTCTGTTCCATGTATGCTTGACGAACGACGTTCGTTAAGTAGGAGGGAAGCATGGAGAAGCAGTGTTGACATGGGATATATGCTCTTAATTAGAGAGCATGGTGAGGGCTAGTGCAACTGCCTTGTCTACTTCATGCATGCTTGATAAATGACGTTTGTCAAGTAGGAGAGAAGCATGGAGAAGAAGGGGTGTTGACATGGGATGTAGGTTCTTAAAGCATGGTGAGGGCTAGCACAACAGCCTTGTCCACTTCATGCATGTTTGATGGACAGCGTCCATCACAAGTAGGAGGGAAGCATGAGGAAGGAGTGATCACATGGGATGTATGTGTTAATGAGAGATGAAGCATGGTGCAACAGCCTTGTCTAATTCATGCATGCTTGACGAACGACATCCATCATGAGGGAGGAAGCATGAAGAAGCAACGCTAGACATGGGATATATGTGCTTAATTAGAGGTGAAGCATGGCGAGGGCTAGTGCAATTGCCTTGTCTAGTTCATGTATGCTTGACGAATGATGTCCGTCAAGTAGGAGGGAAGCATGAAGAAGCACTACTGACATGGGATATATGTGCTTAATCAGAGAGCATGGGGAGGGCTAGTGCAACTACCTGTCTACTTCATGCATGCTTGATGGACGACATCCGTCAAGTACGAGAGAAGCATGGAAAAGGAGTGCTCACATGGGATGTAGGTGCTTAATGAGAGGTGAAGCATAGTGAGGGCAAGCGCAACAACCTTGCTACTTCATTCTTTGCTTGACGGACAACGTCCGTCAAGAAGGAGGTAAGCATGGAGAAGGAGGAGTGATCACATGGAATGTACATGCTAACCAATGTGTACAACCTTGTCTAATTAATTCATGCTTGATGGATTGCATTTTTCAAGGTAGATTGAAACATGATGAAGGGCTACCCACATGTGATGTATGTGTTTAATGAGGTCTAGTGCATAAAACCTTATCTATACCTTGTGTATTGTCATAAAGATGGAGAGAAGCAAGGTGAAGGGCAGCCTACACGTGCTATGTGAATGAAGTCTAGCACATGGAGCGCATGTAGGTAGCCCATCACCGTGCTTCCCTCCTCCTTGACAGACGCCGTCCGTCAAGCATGCATGGTGAGGGCCTCTAATTGTATGCTGACTCAAAGAGGGCCTAAATACTGTCGCAAAAAGAAATTTTTTGCTAAAAGCAGCACCCTTTCAACTCATAGCAGGACAATTATATAAAAGGGGCGCTAACAGAACTATATGCAGATGTGCTTATGAATCTGAGATATGTCTTATCATCTCTCAAGCACATGAGGGCATTGGCGGCGGTCACTTCTCGGCTAAAGTGACTGCTAAAATCATCCTTCGAGTGGGCTTATGGTGGCCACCATTGTTTAAGGATACCTTTGCTATCATTAAAACATGTGATGTTTGCCAACAAGCCAAAAAGAATACAAAAGCAGACTTCAGCCTGTTGACACCCATTATAGAAGTCGAAGCCTTCCATAAGTGGGGTATCAACTTTGTTGGGCCCATCAGTCTGTGAAAAATGCAAAAATAAGCTTGGTAGAGGCCAAAAATCTTGTATATAGATAAACACACATGTGTGGAGCCTGTTTCCACGTGTGAAAATAGTGTACTTGTCATGTACCATAATCATATAGGTTGTACATATGATTTAATCCAGTTCTAGTGGCTAAAAAGGCCAAAAACTAGTTTTCTAGACATATGACACATGGCATCAATCTATTGCTTGCATGAGCCACCTCCTTTGGTTAGGTGTCACATCCCATGTGTAGAGGACAGCTCACATGTGTGGAATAGGCTAAAGTAGACGAATTTTGACTTCTAGAAGATTTTCAAGTAGATCTCCATATAGAAGGAAAATGGACCAAAAGTGCCCAAAATAGAAGGTTTTGTCCAAGTGTCAGTTTTGCATGATGAATCATCATATGACAAAGCACCTTCACACATGTGGGATCATAGGGATGATCAGTACCACGAGCTCCCACTTATTGTATATATAGAGCCACATTTGGCCATAATCAATGTGAGACACCAATCTTGGTTTTGGAAGCAATTTTGAGTGATTCTCTCCATTTGTCTACATTTGTTTTGATTGTTTTGAGGTGCTATCAATGTGTACTTGATTTTCAGGTTGGATTCCGTACTCAGACAGGGTTTCACACGTGGAAAACCATAAAGTACACTTACCTTCAATTAATGATTGTTCTTGTTAGGATTTTGTGTCTAGAATTGATCTAGATTGATCTTAATCTGAAGTAGATTGATAGATCAAGTAATCTGACAACCAATCCCTCTTGAGGATCAGATTAGGATCCACTCTTGGTCCTTTTTGTACTCTTTGCACATGGTATCAGAGCCAAGTAATATTGATAGGGTTGATCCAAATCAAAGCCAAATTAGCAAGTTTTAGGAAACTAGTGAGATTTTGGGTAGCGAGTTGGATTTGATAGATATCCTCAAATTTTTTGGTCCAGAACTTGTTGTGGGCTGTAGGAACCTTTTTCACACGTGTGAGGCCGTACAGCTCGAGTTTTGACTGAGAAATTTCAAAAATTTGTACAATTTGACTCACATACCCAATGATTTTTGGTGCAAAATCAAGCATTTTCTATAGAGAATCTAATCCCTTAATTAGTTCTTGGATTAGATCAGCCAAACAATTAAAATTGAAGCTTGAATGACGTGCATTAATTGATATTCTCTAATTTTTTGAGTGTATGTTGAAGTTAAGAGAGATTTTGCTAAAAATCATAGATTAAGGAGTGATATGCAAGGTGAGAGGTTGAAATCCATTGTACCATCACTCTAGATTTGTTCAAGAGAGATAGGGTCAAGTTTAGAAGCATCAATTTGCTAGAAAACATCTTTGGATTTGTCCTCCAAGTGAAACCTTTGAGAGTTTCTAGTGCATATAGAGCATCTATGCAAATCTTTTGTAGAATTTGACATAGATTGGCTTCAATTGAAAGTTCTAGAAAAGAGATTGAGATCCAAGTCACATTATTCAATCCTACTCAATTTGTTTGAGTGTTTGTGAGGATTAAAAATAGTCATTAAGGTGTCTATGGCAAATGTGTAGAGAGAGATCCAATTTTCTAAGAGTTCCTTCCTTTGTAGAAGGCAAGATCTAGAAGCTCATTTTGTGATGTTATTGGTGAAGAATTTGTCTTCTCCTATGTGATCAAATCTTTCTAAGTGGCATTAGCTCTTTGAAGCACAATATCTTAGTGAGAAAAATAACAACTTTTAATATTGAATTTCATTCCAAGTCTTAAAAGGTAGAGTAATTGGTGGAATCTAATAGGAGTGATTGAATTCAATTTATTGAGCAAAAATTGACATAGTATGTATGAAACTCAAATTAGTTCTATTCAACTTTCTTTGTGAGAGTGTGAGGGTCAATTTGAGATCCCATTGGATGTCTAGAATGAGGAGGATTCCATATTTGAGTATTCATGCATGGTTGAGATCTTTGTGAAATCAAATCAAATTCATTCTAAATCTCAAGTGTGAGATTCAAGAGTGAGTCCAAAAGAAGTGATTAAGTTTGATTTTCATGTATTTGAAACAAAACCCATCTTTTGTTCAAGAATCTCAAGTGTTGAGAGAACTAGTCAAGTGAAAAGGAAAATTTAAGTGTCAAATCTTTTTTATATCCATTTCAACTTTCAAAAGAAAGAGTCATTGGTATTTGATGAGTCCAATAGGAGATTGGATCTGATTTTTTTAGTGATTTGATTCAAAGATTGTGTGCTTTTGTCTTAGTGATCAAAGCAAAGTTTCCAAGTGACTAGTCATTACTGTGAAGATTGATTCTTAGGTTTGTGAGCTAGATCTTTTGTAGATCCTTCTAGATTGTTGAAGATGCTCAAATCTAGTCTCTTGAAAGTCACAATTTACATTTGTAGAACTATATCACAGGTTTTTATTCACATGGCATCAATAGGTGGCATCCTATTGAAGGAAAGAAAGGATCTTGAATGCAACCTTTGTGGCAAGGGAGGATATTTTTCTCAAGATGCTACAAAAAGAAGACCAGTCCATCCAAGGAGAACCAAAGCAAGGGGGCCAAACAAGCAAATCATTAGGGGAGTTTTGAACTCCAAAAAGACCCTTTAAGAATTCGTGCAAGATGTCTTTAATATTATTAAAATATTATAGCACTAATACTTTTAACTTGCCATAACTTTTTAATCATATCTCAAAGGTATGTCATGTAACATATCATTGGAAAGCTCTTGTTGAGCGATTTCCAATGCACCAAACTCCACTAAATTTGGACTTACCACTAAAAAGTTATGCCATTTTTAGTGTGAAATCAAAATGTGGACTCAAAAAGTTACGTTACGTAGATTTCAAATTTGAGTGTTTTGATTGGTCCATGTGTAAGAAAAATTTAAGAAAAAATATAAAAAGAATCTTTACAAAGGGTCTTTTTTGGATTTAGAACTCCTTTAATGCCACTCAAATCAAGCAAAATCAATCCCAAACTAACCCTAAATGCAGATCTAACACTATTCATGCCACAACAAGTTGCCTAATGCAAGCTAACCATCCAACAATCATGCTGCAAATTGAAAAATTGGCGTAGCTCCCCGACAACGACGCCAAAATTGTAGTGGGTTTCTTTCCTTGTCTAATCTCAAACCAAGATCTAGTCAATCTAGCATCAAAGAGACGAGATTAGTTGTCACGCGTAGGTTCGTTCCCATGAGAGCGATAGTATAGTTCATATTTCAACATGAATGGAGGATCCAAATCTAACACTAACATCCATTAACCCTAAACATTAACACTAGGATCCATTAACACTACAATTCTTAAACACTACACATCCACGACAAAGATAGCTTACCCTTTCTCTCTCTCCCTTTCTCTCTCATAAAAAGTATAATAACACTCAATCCCAATAACATTCAGATCCAACAATTAGCAAAATCCAAAGAAATCATGAGAGAAGGAAGACAAAAGAAGAAGAGCAAGGACATTCATCAATCCATTTCTGAAGAGAACCAATCTGCTTTATTGAAATGAAGAAATGAATATGAGGAACAACTCAAGTTGGTCTCTTTTTATAATAGAGAGGAGCACCCTGGCCTCTAAATCCTATTGGTCCATTTTTGCCTCCCTAATTATTTAAATGTAAAAAAGTGTGAGAACCATCCAAGGAACATCGTTGATGGCATAGAGCTCAAACCAGAAGGTGATGCAACTGTCATCACCAAGTGGAGGCTGAGAGATGGCAAAGCATTTGCCATGATCACCCTCAACATCAAGGATACTCATATCAGCCACGTACGTGCTGCTCAGAAAGCTAAGGATGTATGGGACATCCTAGCAACTCTCTACGACATGAGAGACGTTACATCCAAGCTTCATCTGAGGAAGAAATTCTTCACCCTCAGAAAGTCTGACGCAGATAGTGTCTCGAGTCACCTCAACACCTTCAAGAATCTTATGGAGCAGATGACTACAATCGGCTCAGTTATAGAAGATTCTGATGCACTCATGACTCTATTATCGTGTCTACCTGAAGCCTACAAAATTTGGGTAATGGCAATTTCTACCCAGGAGCACATCACTCTATCAAGAGTAATTTCGCTGCTCCTACAAGAGGAGATCAGAAGATCAGCATCCTCCTCAGGATCGGCATCGGATCCTCAAGCTCTGTATTCAAACAATTAGAAGTTTAGATCAACATGCAGTCTGGAACAAAATTCTGGTTTAGGATCGAATTCAAGCTCTTCATCATCATTCCAACCAGCGTAGAAACTTTTCTGCGAATACTATAAGAGGATTGGCCACGAAATCAAGGACTGCCGGACTTTGAAGTGCAACAATGAAAAGAAAAAGCAGTTCCAACTGCAAGCACATAATGCTACAACCAGTCACTCAAATCAGCAACAAGAAGAAGAAGATGAAGCAGCTTTCATGACCAAAGTCAGAGAACAACAGGATATTGATTCCTGGTATCTAGACTCCGGAGCAACACAACACATGACTCACCATCGCGACTGGTTCAAAGACTACAAGTCATTCACCCACTCTCAAGTTCCTGCCAGGACATCTTGCCAAATATGACCGAAAAAACTTATCAGTCCCGACAAAGATCTCGTAGAGAAAGATACAACTCAGATTGGAACTCAGCAAAGCATAACTGATTAACTTCTCCAATCCGGCTTAGAATGCATTGACTTTGAGTTAATTTAGAATGCATCAAACTATAATGCACCTCGAAACAGGCAAGGAATACTATTTCTAATTTAGTCAGGGCCTCAAAATTGCCCTCGGTATACTGAAGCTAGTGTGAGGTGCATACCGAGGGTCAGACAGATTCTTGAAAATTTTAAAAAGACTGACATTTTCCATGGCATTTTCAAAGAGGTAAGAGGAGTGAGTGATGGAATCAAGGGATGTACCTGCTGCCTTTTGTCCTCTCCCTTGTTTGTTGATCCTTGCTCACCCACTTTATCCTCCTTGCTCTCCTTATTCTCCTCACATTTGAGTGCTCCTCTTGCTTCTCTTGCTATTGTTCTTTGCTTTCTCCTCTTGCATTTTGCTTGTCTTTCTTGCTTCTCTTGCACTTTGCTTGTTGCCCTTGCTCTTCCTCTTAGCTTACTCCTTGCCATTAGAGGAGTTCTAGATCCAAAAATGACCATACTTTTTATATTTTCTCTCAAATTTTTCCTTACACATGGACCAATCAAAACACTCAAATCTGAAATCTACGTATTGCTATAATTCGACGTTGGGGGCAGCCCGCAAGCATGACATGTTATTCATAGTATAATATGCAATTATCATCAAAAAATAGCATAAATTTTTAACTGTAGCTCCGATTGAGACAAAAATTATACCATTGGAAAGCGCTCGACGAGAGCTTTTCAACGGTACCCTAGATGACCTACTTTTGAAGGCTATTTCAATGCCTATTCCGAAGGCAATTCCAGGTGAGGGTGCTGGATGAGGGTGATGTAGATCCATAGTTGAGGGTGCTGTAGATCCAGAGTTCCAGAGAGTCGGAATACCCATCAGAATATACGGATTTGTTGGATTTGTCATATTAGCGCCTATTCCGATGGCTGGTTTGATGCCAAATCCTGTTGCCAATTTTTGGGTGGATGTTTGTTGCCCTTTTTCTAAAATTAATTTGTTACAACTATTTTTTATGATACTAAACTAAACAAACTACAATACTAGTTTTTATTTTGCAGATTTCATTATTGGATACTGGACCAATATTCATCATAGCATTTTAGGAAGATCATCATAGCAACATTCCGAGGTACTTTCAAGGTCAGAATAGAGCTCGGAATAAATCATGCTAGTTCTAGCAGCATACCAGTGTCTATTCTGACGTCTGTTCCAACCTCTGCTGACATTTTTTTTTTTTGATCTTTCATATGACAGATTTGTGAATGTTATGATACATTTGTAAAGCTTGGGTGTTTTTTTTAGAAGACTATTCAATTGTGCTGACCAGTTCTATGATTTTCTCACGAGGATTTGTTACATGGGTTCTTGATATGAAATTGTTTTGAAGCTTTTTAATTCCAATTCTTGGGCTCTAACATCATCCAAGCAGCTGACTAACACAACTAGTAGCAGTTCCAGGTACTTGTACAATATTGTAGTTGTTTGTCTCCTATTTTCTGTTGTAGAGCCACATTTTGTAGTGTAGAACTACATTTAGCGTTATTTTCATTAGGATTGATAAAAACATATCTACACATCCTAGAAAGAAATCTGTACTTTTATTGATGAATCTGTTGATAATGGGTACATCTTTCAACTGGGAAAACCCTAAAATCTAAACACACATGAGGAGAAAAAAAAGAAAGAACATAGTAGAGTGCTAATCAAAACTCCCGAATCGTACGGTTATATCCTATTCCAGAATGTCACCACATGCCCCCTTTCTATGACATTTGGGCTTTCTCGTGGAACTTATCGTCCAACAAGAAACATTTGAACCATGCCTTTATCGGAAGAAAACGAGGGCTACACACCTTCCTAGAATTGGGAGTGTTGGTTACCTTTAACTCTTTCATATCTCTCTCTCTCTCTCTCTCTCTCTCTCTCTCTCTCTCTCTCTCTCTCTCTCTCTCTCTCTCTCTCTCTCTCTCCATATCCCTCGCTCTCTATTTCTAAGCATGAAAACATAACCAATACACAACACATAAACTATGAATACCACGAATTGTTGAGAGTGGAGATATTTGTTTTCTTAGCCCAACTATGGAGTTCCCCAGCATGTTCATAAAAATACTAGTGGAGAAGTGTCGTCATTTCAAGGACAAACGTAATCAGAAAGGCAATATGAAGGCCTCAATGTGGTGAAAGAATCTAAAAAATGTGGTGGTGTTGAGTCAAAATATATCAACTGGGACAGGAATTTTGTAATCTTGATATAATAACTGAGGTGGTAATAATCTAGCATTGTTGAATAGATCTAGATATTCTGAGGTCTGTTCCGACCTCCACTGATTCCCACCCATTATCAACAGATCCATCAATAAATGTACAGATTTGTTTCTAAAATGTGTAGATGTATTTTCATAAATCATAATGTAAAATAAAATTGAATGTATTCCTATACTGCAAAATGTGCATCTACAACAAAAGATAGGAGATAAACATTTATGAGCAGATGACCTAACAGAAGTGGAAAAGATGGCCGATTTATGGCCACAAATGGTGGGGACTTTGATTGTCCTACCAAAGGCCCCTTGGATCTTATTGAGGAGAGAAGAGACGATTGTAAAGAGGGCAATAGCCTCTTTTTGAACTCCGACAGGACACATGCGATTCCTAAAGGGTGCCTTCACAAGACACAACAAGCTAAGTGGACTAAAGTCTCATGACTGGTATAAATTTTTACAGGTTGGCGTGGCATGTTTTCTGAGTTTTTTTCCACATCAACATTGTCGATTACATTTTATAGCATGTCTTGTGATTTCAAGATGATCTCATTGCGCATATATGCATCTCAATAATCATGACCAAATTGTTTTTTGTGCATGCAATTTGTGCTTCCCTTGGTGTTGAGAGGGTTCTTGACAGAGGAGTTAAGGAGTGCAATCTACAAAATCAGTGGTTTGGTGAGGTACAGTGAATGTGCTTGCGATTCACATCATTTTTTCTTGGGGTGATTCAAGATGATGATCTTACTAACACATATGTCATTGCTGTTTCTCTTTCTTATGAAGATACATTTCATCCAAAGAAATACCGCTGGCATCCATTGAGGCGACAAGACAAAACTCCATCGAGGCAGCGTGTTTGATCGAAAAGCACTTTCCCAAATCCATTCTCACCATTCAAATGCATCTCATTGTGCATTTGGTAGATGAGGTGGCCATTGCAGGTACATCATCTACTTGCGTCAATTCCCTATTCTTAGTCCATCCTAGACTATTGTTATTGTGGTAATTCCCATGTTCCCTCACTAACATTGATTCTTTTTTTTTAATTCAGGCACTGTCCATAGCCGTTGGATGTTTTTCTTGGAACGATTCATGAAAACATTGAAGGGCTTCATAAGACAAAGAGCAAGGCCTAAGGGTAGCATGGCGGAAGGATGGCTAGTGCAAGAGTCCATGGTTTACATCACGGAGTTCCTAGCTCATAGCGATTGTTCTATTCCTCGTCTTTGGGATAAGAAGGACGATGAGCATGTTGTTGGGGAGGTTCCTCAAGGAAAAGGAGCAATCATGAGAATGAGTGAGTCCTTCAGGGAGAAGGTAAATAAGTTTGCATTCTTAATAGCGAGGAAATGCAAAAGTGGATTTTGCTATACGAAGATGCCAAGGCTCGTAGACAAACCGCTCGAGCCACGTGCCTCGGCAAACAACCATGAAGTAACAGAGAGAGAGAGTGGGAATATGCAAGGGGGTGTGATTTACATGTAAGCTATGATGATCAACCTTCACATGTTTATTAATACGTGAAATTTTGTACATGTTTGTTGTATCCCTAACACATTTAGTTCCATTTCATTCAGTACAAAAAATACACTGCACTGTGGATGCATGGATGACACTTTCGTACGGAGCGCATTGACAAAAATAGAAATACGTACGATTGTGGAGTCATGGCAAATTTTACCCAAGAGAGTCGAGCAAGCACGGCGAACACCAATTTACTCTGTTCTCAACTTGATTATTGTGGGACAATCAATGACATCCTCGAAGTTGGATTTAGGCAATTCAGCTTTTTCATATTTGATGTCAAATGGTTCAAAGTTATTTGCAATGGTCCCAATGCAACTGTCAAGAAAGATGAGAGTGGTTATTTTGCCATTGATTCCACCAAGCTTTGGACAGATCAAAGCGACACATTTGTTTTTCCACAACAATGTGAGCAGGTACATTTCTTTGATGTCTTCAAGATGAGTATATCTTTTATTGTCAATCAATCGATTTTCAGTGTACTGCAAAAATCTATATTGTGTATAGTAATACACAAGCAACTATAGCATAGCTATGGATACTAACTACGAGTCAACGTTTATGGTAACATTGATCAATTGCAGGTGGTCTTTCACCTCAAAAAGCCTTGGAAATCGCCCGTCCTCTTGTAGTGCCTCAAGCCTTTAGCTCCATCATCCATGACTGTAGTCAGTGCCACTCCGGAGTCCGAACTCACATTCTGGCACCTTACACGCAAGTCCATCACTTTGCATTGAAGATTGAAAATTCTCAATGAATTGAGAATTTTTGGTGCATTCAAGATTGTGGGCTGGTAACAATGATCACAAAAAATTATTTTTTCAACCTACTAAAAAACCAACTACTTATGAAATTAGTAGGTGTCTTTCAAACTCATGCTAAAAAAACCTATTGGTCCTAGTTTTAACACTTAAATAATCTAATGTTTCTAGATTTTTTTACTTATGAAAAGTATAACCTCCAACCAAGCGCCCACTGATGTGTCCAACCTCCAAGTGCCCACTCACTACTTTTGCTGCTACCTCCTCTACTACCCGCGCTCACTCCAAGAGTCCATTGCCTCCGCTACTACTCCGTCCATAGTCCAGACTCCAAGTGCTTGCATCTGGAGTCCGCTACAACTGATTTGCTCAAGCTGAAAGGATTTGTGGCTCATGAATTTCTGCCTACCTCCACTCCAATGCCCAGCCCACTGCCTCGACCCTCTACTACTATAGTCACCACTGCTGATTCACGAGAATTTTTGAGAAATCATCAGGAATGCAGCACCTTCAACAACTTCAACTAAGCATGAGCAGTGCTGAGTATTTAGAAATCGTGCATCCATTCATGTCTTCCAACTTCCAAGGATGCAGTTACTTCCACTGCCAAGTGGCCAACGCCATTAAGGAGAAGTAAAAGTAAAAACTGCAGGCCCAAGCCTAGGGGGTTAAAAACTTATAGTTTTCTTTAATAGGTAAAAAAAGTAATACCAAACTGGGTGGCAGTTGCATCATGTGCCACACACCAACGAAGCCATAGGGCTAGGCCTAGGTTCAACCTCCAAGTGGCAATAAGAGACTAAAAGTCCTCAATGAAGGCTTAAGTTGTAACCTTCAGGCTTCAAATGTTAACCAAGGTCCAAGGCTAGTCAAGACTCACACTCGTAAGTTGTCACCTGTCTTAAAGCTTTTAAGGGCAAACTTCAAAGATTATATGGCAAGCCTAAAAGTCCTACTTGTAAAAATATTTCCGGCATTTTTTTGAACAAGCCATAAAATACATGTATTTGTTCATGTATGATGTTTATTATCCTCCAAGTTTGAAACAATGAAAAGTAATCATGGGTTTAGCATGTACAAAGTTAATCAAGCAGCTAAAATCCAATATATTTTATAAAAAGGCTGGTTTTTAGGAAGGTCACATCCTTCTTAAATATTTGCATTGCGATTTTTAGCAAATTTTGCCAATTTCATTCCTTGACTATGCCGGTTTTCTTGAGCACCTCTCCATCCTTTATGGTAGGATTCCGCAATGCTTCTTGGTTTTCAAGGGAAATCTTTAACATCAGACCAAAGGAACTTTGAATGTCAAGCTAACCAACTCAGCCAATCTAGTTGGGTCTAAGATTCCCCAATGAAAAGGTTATATGCGAAATCCAGTGCCCCATAATGTTTTCTTGGTGCACTCGATTTTGGGCAGCAGAATATCATATATTAGAGTCATCAAATACAGCCCACAGCCCACATCTTTCAGGATATGGTCAACCCAAAATATTGCTGAAAGATATGCTAATCATGAGATCATGCGGATCTATTTCTACTTACACTTTAAGTACTAAATGGAAATGTCCGTTTGAGTGGGAGTTTACGAGGATAAGTTTAGCATGGTGATAATAGTATTTGACTCAAGGAAAACAGTATATAGTTTGAGAGAAGTTGAGTTTAAGGGATGGTAGCTAGCATAAATTCTTTTAAGATAGTTTCACATGCAGAAATATGCCCGTGTATTACTAGTAATCTGATACAAGAAAACATCAGTGGATGTTTCATGGTTTCCTTGATTTGGCAGGAGTTTAATATGGTAACAAGTAACAAGACCTTTTGAACACAGAAAAAACGTTGAACATGTTTGACTCCGGATCCAGGGAGCTACTGTGACAAGTGTGCTTTATAGTCTCTAACGTCAGCAAGATAAGTTTGCAACAATCAGCAGACTAATATTATGAATACTATAATATTACCGCACAAGAACAATACAAATATCGATTGTTGACTTCAAAGATACAGAGAATCTGCACTAGTTTCGAAGTTGATACGATCTAATACAGTTGTTTTATTTTGAATTGGCACGTTACTACGTTAGCAAGTGTTTTAAATCTATAACTCTTCTATATAATAACAGTTATTGGTTAAATTTAAACTAGTTGTGAAGGTGACACAAGCAACAAATTATTGTTGTTTACGGCTACTCAGTGGATAGTGAACCAGGTGTAAAATCTAGTACAAGAAACATGATGTGCTTATTCCTGAATAAAACATTTGCAATTTAAATAACAAAAAGAACATTTGAAACATTATTACAGAAAACATGTCATTGTTTTTCTGGGACTTTGAGAAAGTGCAACAATGGTAAATAAATTCCTTACAAAGACGTACTAAAAGATAAATTGCCCTAGAAACTATGCTAGATATTAAGTACCACATCTACGGAATGAATATTGAATATCTAAAATGAATGCGGTTTGTCTTTAACCAATTATATCGTGGCTACCAAGTTCAAAGATGGCAGTTCTGGTGTGTGTCTATGCTATGATCTTGTAGATCAGACTATATCTCTTGCTGAAAATTTGAATGAACAAATTCTCTGATCTTTGCCAATGAAATCGCTTCATGAGAATTTATTCTTCTACGCTCTGTACAATGCAAGACCTGACGGCTGTTTCAATTGGTGTGAAATAGTTCAAATCTGCAGAAAAAATTATCATGTTGTGGTTGAACATAGTTGATCAGTTTGTTTGCTTCCTCCAAATTGTTCTGCGGTTTGAGGCTTGGAAACTAAAATGGTAGCTAACTTGTCCATAACGAGCCCTGGTCTGAAGGGGTTGATCTGTACAGAGGTGTGCAGGGCTTTTTATAAAGCCGTAAATCCCCAGCCTTACGCGATTCCCCACCGGCAGTTTCATCGATCAATCTGTCGATGTTCTCGCCCAACCCTAAAGTATCGGAAATCACGTCGAGGTTTGCATTGCGTGTGCGTGTATCAGTTATATTCGGGATGAAGGAATCTTGGCAGCCAACTGTTACAAAACTGCTTTGGTTTATGGGTAGTTTTGAATTCGCATCAGTCATGCTGTACCTTAAATGCTGTGGCAGGTTTGAAATCTGATCAAACACTGGGTTGCTGTAGAACTGATCTGTATCTGAGGGAAAGGCGAGCAAGCTCATGTTGTCTCTTGTAGAATCTGTTTGAAATGTTGATAAACCTGCGGGTGGGTTCTGCCTTGGAAGAAACCAAGGAGATTCCACCTGCAGAGGTTTGATATCCGTTGCAAAAGGGTTTGAAGAATCTTTAACATCATCCTCTCCTGCGGTTGAGTGAATATCAGTACTGCATGTGGTCTTTGAAAAATTAAACAGCTGACGTATAGATGGTTGTTTGCCCAAACTGATGGAAGCTGAAGGCAAAAGACCGAAGTTTTGCTGTCCAGAGACCTTTTGAAAGACCCGACAGATCACCCACTCTGAATCCTGAGTAACAATGACGCACATTAGCGTCGCTTATTATTGTATTGATGTATCTATTTTCTCAAAAGTCAAAACTAAGAACTCAAAGAACAGACTATCTCAATCTCAACTGCTTTCTAAAACAATAACAAGAATTTGCACCTTGGTTGGCGTGGCCAGGTGGGCATCTCCCTCGAGCCTGTATTCGTGCATGATCCAGTTAGTCTTCTGTCCTCTGGGAGCCCTTCCGGTATAAAACACAAGAATCTTTTTCATGCCAATTAGCTGGCGAGAAGAACGCGAGTCGAAGATGCATCGATCCTTGCCTGTGGCTTTCCAAAACCCAGCTTCTGTGCCTCGGCTGGATCGTGTCCCAGTTGGATACTTTCTATCACGTACAGTGAAATAGTACTGATCCTTTTCTCCTTTCTTCCCCACTCCTGCCAAGATTGATTCACGTGTCAATTAAAAAACCTCTCTCTCTCTCTCTCTCTCTCTCTCTCTCTCTCTCTCTCTCTCTCTGTGTGTGTGTGTCAAAATCAGTCATTCAATTGGTGACAATACTTGAACAAATACCTGGCAGATCCCATGGTTCGCATCTCTGGAGGTCTACTTCAGGAATTACACGAACCCAGCTATGATTACTCTTCATAATTTTGTGCATGAGGAAGAATCTCACAAGCTCCTCATCAGTTGGGTGAAATCTAAAACCTGGAGGCAAATTTGTATCTACAGAACCCATTTTTGTTCCTGCATCTGCTCTCTTTGCAATCAAAACAACAACAACAACAACAACAAAGTCCAACTTGCAATCTCTCAACCAAATAGAGATATGGGTATCACAAATCATGCCAAATATCATCAAATCCACGTGCACCCACCTTTGAATTCTACACAGAAGAAGCCATTATAAGCCCAAATCAATCCCACCGAATTGAATTACAACCCACAAACAGAATTATTGTTCAGAAGAAGACGAGTTATTCAAACACGCAACAGCAACAGCCACAGTCACAGAGATTATATAGGTACACACCATAGTAAACCGAAAGAATCTGGCCATCGGCAGCCGTCAATGGTGACTACGCCTTTACTGCGCACGCTTGGATGCCCGCCACGTGTCGAACGCCTCACCACATACTGGCTGCCTAGTCGGCGTTTTGGTTTTGGTGGTGACGGAGATGCCACGTGGATCGAAGTGTGCGACATCGTCACGGCTCGCGCCTCGAACACGCGTGAGCCCGATCGACGGACGCCCCCAGAATAGACGGTCACGATTAAACTATGCGGATGTATTGTACACGTGTCCAGCTTCATAAATGACCGTTTCACACAGGGCAGCATTTTATCAGGCGGGGCTTTGAATGGGAGTCTGGGAATTATATATGCATGTCAAAAGGGTGCTTGAAATACAAAGCCTTCAAGTAGTGCTCGAGAAACCTCTCTTGAATTATCATGAAAAAAAACATGCATTCTTGTGGTTTCTCGATTTTTTGAAATTATTATTCGTAGCATCCGTGAGGTGACGACAGACATGTGGCTTTTTGTCATTGGTTGAGAGAAGGCTCATTATGTTCCATAGTGCAAGATGCAAATAGATTCAGATTCAAATCTTGATCGTCTATCTCAATAGCCCACCTCCGGATGAATGATACCTAGTCCATAAAAAGGTTTATATGCTTATATAAAAAAAATCGTTGAAGATTTTATGATATCTATTTTTGAGTAATAATGTCAATTTCATTCTTATACTTTTTCAATTTTCTTGAGCATTGCATCAACAACGTGTTGATTGAAATGCAATCATAAAAATTGCCCTTTCACTTTAAATCTAACTCCAAAAGTCACATGTTATAACAATGTGCTCCAAGTTTTTCCTTTTCAAATTTTAGAATAAAATAAAGAGTTACGTATAGTATCATAGAATAATCGAGAAGATAATACTAAAAAGTATATGAATATGAAAGTTGTAAATAAAAAACACCTTTAGTTCATGAAAGGCACCTTTAGTGTGGATATTATATAACACATCTCATCCCCATCATTGTCAACAAATGATAAAGTCTTACAATCTCTCATCTACCATTAGAATATACATTTATTGCAAGACTTAAAGATATTAGTATATTTTCACAAATGTAAGGTACAAAAAGAAAAGTAGGCAACTCAAGGCCACTCCAGTTGCATTGCCTAGAGAGGCAAGCTATACATTTCAAAACATGGATTAGAGCACTCCTCATAGGGAGGTTGTCCAACATCAGTAAGTAGAAAAAAGTAGCACGATGAACACAAGCAGAAGCCGAGAGAGAGGGAGCTGATCCCTCAAAAACCTACTGGTTATGTCGTCCAAATCTTCCATAGAACCGATAACCTGTAGACATGCCAAACAATTAGAATAGAGCGATCAGTGACGGGGGGGTCACCCAACAGTATGGTGTCAATTCCAAGAGATAAGAGGAATCCCTAATGGCGAAGGAGATGCGAGAACTCCG
The DNA here is from genome assembly GCA_029204225.1 of Diphasiastrum complanatum. Taxonomy (NCBI): domain Eukaryota; kingdom Viridiplantae; phylum Streptophyta; class Lycopodiopsida; order Lycopodiales; family Lycopodiaceae; genus Diphasiastrum; species Diphasiastrum complanatum. The sequence continues at coordinate 90,027,826 of CM055092.1, read as the reverse complement.
TCCAAAGTGCCTTGCGACAATTAAAAAACATGTGCTCCATAGTTTCCTCCTCCAATTGATAAATTGGGCTAAGGTGGTCATTCAAGAAGGGCCATTTAGCTACTCATGGGAGTGCCAATTATATAAGTCTAAGAGGATGGTGATTCCTAAACCCTAAAATCATACAAGGGATTCACTCTTGCATGTATGTGAGTGAATCTAGAACCATATTGTAACTTTTTTTTATCACTGACAATAGACAAAATTATGTGACTTTTGTGATTTTAAGCCATATGTTACTTTGAACATGCTAATAATGCATCATTATGCCATGAATCAACATCAAACCCAACGGGGTTGGCTCAACTGGTTGGCTTGGCATCCAAAGTTTCTTTGGTCCCAGGTTCGAGCCTCCCTTGGAAACCAAGAAGCATGAATCAACATCAAATGTAAATTCTACTTTGATGTAACCTTTGTATTATAGTGTTTGTACGTTCTTTTTGCATAATGTGTTGATGTGGTTTGATGTTGGCTTATTTTATCTTGTTAGATATGTTTGCATCCTTGTGTAATGGCTGGAGTGATTGCTATCAGTATGATTTATAAGGGAATGGTAAAATTGCCCTTGTAGAGGAGATATTTGAGATATTTTTTGGTGCATGTATGGCATGCCAAACATTGGTTTAGTTCATGCAAAGTTGGATAGAAGCATATGGTTTTATTAATGCAAGCACTTTCAATTTGCACTTAACAAAGTTTGTACACTTTGAGTCATTGCTACATATAAACCTTAAGCAAATTTTTGAATGAGGTTTTGTTATGTTTTATAGATGAATCATGAGAGCATAACAATGTGATTTGCATTCAATGAGAGGCTTCAACTTTCAAGAGTGCTAGGACAAGACATATTACATAATATAGTAAATATGACTTTGTAAATGAAAACTTGAAGGTTTCAAGATTCTGAATAAAGAAATTTACAAAGGTAGACAAGGTAAGTTTTATGCAGAAAATAGAAGTTTGCAAATGGAAAGTCATAGGATCTTAGACTTTTCAAAAAAATTGTGCAAGAAAAGTGTAGCCATTTGTTTTGAAGTTAAGGATTCCGAAGGTATGAAAACTAGAATTCTGATTTTATATTAAATTTTGGTAGAGTAGGTGGCAAGAGGTTTCCCAAGTATTTAGCAAAGCCATTATTATTTTAATGGTACTAGGACCCAATGTAAAGGTCAATGGAAGTTCCATTCTCTTACGTAAAAAATGACCAATATTATCGAAAATGGTAGTTGTGATCTCGGCCAAACTTTAAGAAAGTCAAAGCACCCTGAAATCTTTATGCAAAAAATATTTATCATATAGCTTAGCTCTTTTTATGGACTAAGTAGATTTTTGTAGAACTTAAGCCCTCAAAAAAAAGAACACTATATTAATTAAAGGAATCTTTTACATCATTCTTAAATACTCATGTTTTGTTAGATCAAAGATTTTAATTGATACAAATTCACGTAAAATACATTAATGGACTAGATAGTGGGTGTTAAAGGCCCTAGTTATAAGTCCTTTCATTGAGGCCGGACACCCTCAACAACACAATTCGTCATTGTATCCTTACAATGGGAAGCACCCATTATCATGCATAATGCACATCACAAAAATCCAAAAAAATCTACTGACATACTTTTCAAGATTTCATCAATAATTTCCTATGAGGGCTATATATTTTTGAGATTCCATTTGTGAGGACTTCCATTTCAGGGCTAAAAATTATAGCTTTGTTAGAAAAAAAATTCCATTTGAGGGCTGAAAATTATAGCTTCGTAAAATAAAAAAATGAGATCCCATTAATTATGCCCTTAGTATTGGTGGTCCCCAAACTCAATTTGGACCTTTGATTTATGTAAGATTTGAGTTGATACACACTATGAAAACTTTTATTGAAGATAAATGTCATCTGACAGCTTGGGCGAATAGGTAGTACTTATTAGAATTCTGCCTGCAACATGTCAAAAAGTGGTGTGCAGAAGATAGGTCTAGCTCGAAAAGAAACGAATGATAATTCGAGTGTCTAGAAAGAAAACTTTTCGTGCATGGCGGAATAAACTATCTTCATCTTTCCAATGCATGACTACGCTTATCAATTTCAAACAAAACAATAGTGATAGAAATCACGTTTGAACTTATAGTAAATAACATTGAAATCGCCAGTACTATAGTGATTACGTAGCCAAACAATCAAGCATCAAAATTTATCAAACAAATAATTAGTCGCAAATTGTTCGCTTATTAGTTGCGAAGAAATACAGAAACGCATACATTCTGAGACGAAAACTAAATGCAATAAAAGATAGTATTGATTCAGTATGAAAATGTAACAGAAGTAAATGATTACAATAAGTTGCGGATTGAAGTCGCGTACTCTATGCTATCTCTGAGCGACTAAAATGAAAGTCTGAATTAAGTGCAATGCTGATAAACAGTAGTGCAATAGCAATCCCTAAAACAACGCTAAGAAGTGAGCTAGAATGCTCAGGAGTGTTCAAGCTCGCAGGCTTGAGAGAGAAAGCTAACTATTTAAATGCTTATGATAATCTTGAAAATCATAAAATCGTATAAATATGAATAACTATTTATACTAAAAAATTAGGTCGTCAATTGCGATCGCCAGATGCTGGTGATTTCGGTCCTTGTCATTGATTGCCGATAAGCGGTGAAATTTTTCCATAAACGTTTTGTCTGCATAAATGAACTAGAATTGTAGCTTTACAGAAATGAACTAAAACAGCCACAGATGACACTATCGGGTTGTTCACAAAAAAGGAGAAAAAAGAAAAGGTGCCCTTAAATCTCATTTAGGGTTGCCCCACACTTTGCCAGAGCCATTTTCTTAACATTTGAGGCTCTTTGGAAAAAGCGAAAATTGTGCCACGGTGATTTTACATGAGATTTCTGTCAGGCGAAAAATGCAAAAAAGGAGACACTGCATTTTTCAACGGGATTCCTGCTAGGCGAAAAGGTGACATTGTCGTAAACTTTGTGTAATTCTGTGGACTGTAAACACACAGAAAAACTTGCAAAACTGGATAAACAATGGATGAAGATTAAAAACCGATTAGTCGATTGGTAAGAAGGAGAATAATCCAACACTCCTCCTTAATCTAAATCCTTGAATGCCTTGACCTTCAAACTTAGTTCTACACAGAATCTTCTGTGTGACTCCAAACTTAATGCTTTAGTAAAAACATCTGCTGTCATATCTTGCATTCTACAGTACTGCAATCTGACCTCTTCGTTGAGAACTTTGCTTCTGACGAAATGATATGTAAATTCAATGTGCTTACTCCTAGAATGAAATCTAGGATTGGTTTATAAAGCGCTGGCACTTTGATTATCACAAAATAATATTGTTGGAGCATATTGATTCAGACCGATATTTGAGAGTAAGTTCCTCAACCAAATTGCTTCCTTTGTATCTTGAGATGTTGCGATATACTCTGATTCAGTGGAAGATAGAGCTATCGAAGATTGCTTGCGACTATTCCAAGAAACTGGACCATTGTTGAGGAAGAATGTAAATCCGAAAGTAGATTCACGAGTGTCTACATCTCCTACCCAACTTGCATCTGTGTAACCACTGAGAAAATTGAGTTTGTCGTTGCCGACTGCTCCATAACAAAAGCAAAAGTCCATAGTAGCTCGGAGATATCTCATGAATCTAATAAGATCCTTCCAATGTGTTATACCAGGGTTAACATTTAAACTGACTGAGAGAGCTAACTGCAAAAGCTATGTCAGGCCTAGTACAGATCATGGCGTACATAAGAGATCCTATAATAGAATGGTAAGGATTCTCACACATCTATTGCTTCTCATGAATTGTTTGGAGACACTGGTCCTTTGACAATTTGAGCTTTGGTTCCATTGGTGACAGAGCTAACTTGCAATTCATCAGATTATATCTGACTAACATGTTGTAGATGTATCTATGTTGTGTAATGTAGACCAACTTCTGTTTTCTATCTTTGTGGATTTGTTTACCAAGGCAGAATTGAGCTTCGCCCAAATCCGTCATGTCGAATTCGAAAGATAGCATTGTCTTGGCGTCTTTTATCAAATAGGTACTGTTGCTGAAAAACAATGTATCATCCACGTACAAAGTGATAATGATAAAAGACTGTTGCACTGCTTTGAAGTAAATGTTTGAATTTGAAGAGCTAGGTGTATAGCCATGATCAATAAAGAAAGTATTGATCCTTTGAAACCATGCTCGAGCAGAGTGCTTCAAGCCATAAAGTGCCTTATGGAGTTTACACACATGATTGTGCCTACCCTCGATAATATAACCTTTAGGTTGCACCATGTAAATGTCCTCTTCGATAACTCCATTGAGATATGCTGTCTGTACATCCATTTGATGTATTTCCAAATTTGCTGCAACGACAAATGATAGCAAAAGTCGAATAGAAAAATGCTTCACTACTGGACTGAAGTTCTCAGTGTAATCGACGTTGTATACTTGAGAAAATCCACTGGTTACAAGCCGTGATCCTGTTGATGCTTCCATCTGCGTTGTACTCGACTTTGAAAATCCATTTGCAATCAACTACGTTTCTACTGGCAAGTAATTTGACAATCGTCCACGTCTGGTTAAGAGATGAATACTCTTTAATCATAGCTTCTTTCCAGAGATCTGAATCAAGCTGACTGAGTGCCTCTTGGACAGATGGCGGTTCTTGAACAAGATAAGCTGCAGACTAGTCGATATACCAGTTAGGTGGTCTGCTAGTCTTTGAAGATCTTCTAGGTGACAAAATTTCCAGAATTCACACGTGTGGGGAATGTCCACAAGAGTGACTGACCTTAATTAAGCTTTGTGATTGGCACTATAACCTAATTCTAGATTGATCAACAAAAGCTAGTTCAGAACAAATGGCTAATCCACAATCTAGCATGCTAATCAACAGAATATAATAGTAATGATCAAAGAATGAAAAAATACAAGATTTCAATGTATGAGCATTAGCCTCAACACGAGTTAGAGAGAGAGAGAGCTAGAGAGATAACAAGCAATATTTGTTTAGACCCAAAATGACATGAGATAGCTACAAAACTTTGGTTCTTCATCCTCAATTGTGTGGAGAGCTACACATATTTATGGAGATTGAGGTAGCTCGAGGTAGAACCATATCTATCCATTCCAAAATGACATCTAAAGTGACATCTAGAGTCTATGTGACATTTGTCACTTGTCATGCATGAAATTCTACCAACTTTTTACAAGTGTACTAGTTCTAACTAGAAATGTCCAAATCATCATGGATGTGTCATGCCTTGCATGTCACTATGGATCACTTACAATCAATGCATGTGAGTTGCCACGAGTTTCTACAAGCATAATCATGCTAATTCTATGTCTACAAACTATATGCAAGTTGCATTTATCAAACTGGATAATACATAACTATGTAGCTCGAGTTCTATGTAGGCCAAACTTGGCATTTTGCATTAATGAGATACATACTTGCATGGTACAACATTTGTAGCAAGCCAAGAAATCAATATGGATTGTTTTTCAATTTTAACACTCCTCCTAAAAATGATCTATATTGATTTGGACATGGATCTTGGTATAACTCCAAGGTTGGCTCTATGCTTGTTGAAGGAACTGTTGCTCAAAGGTTTGGTGAGCATATCTGCAATGCAAGATGATGTGTCGATGTGCTCCAATTTGATTTCACCTCCAATGAGCTTCTCTCTCATGAAGTGATGTGCAACTTCGATATGTTTTCTCCTTGCATGGAATATTGGGTTGTTGGCAAGGGCTTGAGCTGAAATGTTGTCACACATGATCATAGGTAAATTTTCTTCCATGATTATCTTTAGCTCCACTAGTAACCTCTTGATCCAAAGCACTTCCTTTGTTGTAGTGAGCGCCTTGTACTCAACTTCACATGATGAGAGTGATACAGTATCTTGCTTTTTGGAAAGCCAAGATATTAAGTTTCCTCCAAGATATATGACATAAGCACTTGTAGATTTCCGATCTGTTCTATCACTTGCAAAATCCGAGTCAGAATAACCAATAATAGAAAGATCTTCACTTTTATATAATAAACCAAAATCAAAAGTTGAAGATATATATCTAAGCACTCTCTTGGCTTTTTTCCAATGATAAATTGAAGGATTTTGCATAGCCTGGCTCAACTTATGAACACTAAATCTTATGTCAGGTCTAGTTATTGTGAGCCAAATTAAGGAGCCTATAAGACTTCTAAAAAGTGTGATGTCCTCGAAGGATCTTTCATCACCTTTGTTAGAGTCCTTTACATTTTGCTCCATAGGTGTTTCTATACTCTTACAATTCAACACATTGAACTTTTTGAACATTGAAAGAGCATACTTAGATTGACATATGAAAACTTTATCTTTAAGAAAGTCAATCTCTAATCCTAGAATATAGTGTATTTTTCCAAGATCTTGCATCTTGAACTCTTTTCCAAGTGCAATCTTGGTTTCCTCAACTAACTTGATACAACTTCCTGTCAGAATGATATCATCAACATAAATAAGAAGGTTGACAATATCTTTATTAAAAAACTTGACATATAAGGAAGGATCATAGCTACTAAGATTAAATCCTAGTGACTCAAGAAAGGTGTTAAGTCGAGAATACCATGAACTTGAGACTTGCTTTAATCCATATAAACTTTTGAAGAGCAAGCAAACTTTTTTCTCATCATGGATGAATCCAATAGGTTGATCCATATAGATCTCTTCTTCTAGATAACCATTTAGAAATGCATCAGAAACATCTAGTTGAAGAATTTGCCAATTGAAAAAACAAGCAAGAGAAATTATGATTCTAATTGACACCATCTTTGGAATTGGGGCAAAGGTCTCCTCATAATCAAGTCCAAATACTTGAGCAAATCCTTTAGCACAAAGCCTAGCCTTGTACTTGTTGATTGTGCCATCTTGATTATACTTGACTCGAAAAACCCATTTGCAACCAATGGTATGCTTGTTGGATGGAAGATCCACAAGTTCCCATGTATTATTGGCCATCAAAGCATCATATTCTTCCTTCATGGCAAGGTACCATTCCTTTGAGTTGATATCATCATATACATCCTTCGGCTCCTCATGAGAAATAAAATAGGCACAATTAGTGGAGTTGATTTCCACTTGCTTTTCTCTATCCTCATAGGTAAGCCTTCTAGGCTTGGATCTTTCTGTTTGAGATCTCCTTGGTGAAAAAATTCGAGGTGACTCCTCCTCAAATATTGGCCCCATCTCTCCATGATGATCTTCAAGGGTGATGATTGGAGTATCTTTGTGAGAATCTTTGAACTCGGCCTTCTCAAGAAAGTATTTTTGATCTTCATGGAATATCACATCTCTACTCTCAATTGTAGTTGAGGTAGAGAGAACATAGATCCTGTAGGCTTTCTTGTTGGATGCATATCCAACCATGATCCCTTTAACAGAGTAAGGATCATCTCTTTTCCTTGTTTCCAAGGGCATATTAACAAAGCAAGTACAACCAAAAACTCTAAGGTGATCTACCTTAGGTTTTTTCTGAAACAAGACTTCAAAAGGTGATTTTCCAGCAAGAGCATTGTGAGGTAATCTATTGCACAAATAGTTTGCACAATTTATAGCTTCACCCCAATATTCAATAGACAAAGGAGCTGCTACTCGAATTGCTTTAGTACATTCACATAAAGATCTGTTTTTCCTCTCAGCTACTCCATTTTGAGATGGAGAATAGGCACAAGAAAATTCTCTTTTTATTCCTTCACCTTCACAATAATTATGAAACTTGTTGGAGATATATTCACCTCCTCCATCGCATCTTAAAGCTTTAACTTTGCAAGAAAACTGTTTTTCTACATAAGCTTTGAAGATAAGGAAGTAATCAAAAACCATAGCCTTTGAAGAAAGTAGATACAACCAAGTGTATCTAGTAAAGTCATCAACAAAGGTGACAAAACATGTTGCACCACCAATACTTTTAGAAGAGAAAAAATGTACATCTGAATGTATGAGTTCCAATGGATAAGTAGTCTTTATAAAAGACTTCTGATATGGCTTTCTGTGTGACTTTGCAATGGCACAAGCCTCACAAGGCTTGAAATCTTTAGAAAGAGATTTTGGAAGACCAATAGCCTTCTCCTTCTTAACCATAGAAGACATAGATGTAAAGTTAGGATGTCCCAAACTTCTATGCCACAGCTCCTCCTTAGATAACAAAACAACTTCACAAAGGTTTGCATTCTCATAAGAATTCAACTTAAAAATTCCACCACATCTAGTTCCATCAGCAAGGATCTCATATTTTCTCTTGATAAAACAAATATTGGAGTTGAACTTTACATCACAACCATTATCAAGCAACTTTCCCACACTAATTAAGTTCTTTGTAAGTTTTTGAATGAAAAGAACATTAGAAAGTGCAAAAACTTTTGAAGAAGCAAGTTTCAATGGAATGTTGCCAATTCCTTCTATTGGACACTCATGATCATTAGCTGTGTAAATAGATGTCTTGAGTCCTTTTAAAGGTAAGATTGAGTCAAATGACTCCTTTGAACAACACATATGTGAAGAGGCTCCACTGTCTATGTACCAAGCTCCATCTTTCTTAAAAGGTGATGAAGAAAAACTGGACACCATAAGTGATCCTTCTCCATCACTTGCAACAGAATCTTCTTCAATCTCTTTGGAGAGATTAGCTTGCTTGAGTTGGTTTTTCTTTTTAAAGCAATTAGAGGCATAGTGCCCCTTTTTGCCACAGAAGAAGCACTTCACTTTCTTCTTCTTGGTTTTTGAGTTAGAGGGATGAGATTTATCATCCTCTTCACCATTTTGATCTCGATCTTTGGCTTTGTCTTTGTTGTATGTTTGAGAGAATTGGTTCTTACTCCTTCCTTTCTGCTTGCCTTTGACAAAGAGGGCTTTGTCACTTCCACCACCATGTTCAAGTTTGTTCATCCCGGAGAGTTTATAGCTTTGTCTAGATTCTTCAGAAATAAGAATTCCTTGGAGAGTTTCTAGATTAGGTAACTCCTCCTTAATAGCAAAAGACTGAACAAGATTATCATAGTCATCTCTCAAGCCATTCAGTATGACTTGAACTAGCTCAACTTGGTTAATGATAACACCAACACAAAAGAGTGAGTATTCTAGAAGTATTCTTTGCTTCATAGATGGTCTTTAGTGCATCCCAAGCTTCTTTGGCTGTAGTGCAAGATCCGATCTCTCTCAAAATCTCATTAGATACATTTCATCTTAATGAATGTAGAGCCATTCTAGCTCTCTTCTTATATTTAGGAGTTTCAACCCATGCTTGAGGCTCCTCCTCAACACCAAGCACAATATCCATAACATCCTGGAGAATCAAAATAGACTGAGTAATTAGAAGTGTATAGTCTTTCACTGGCTTCTAGAAGATATCCTCCTTGAGATGCCATTATAATGAAGACTTCTTAGTTATTGGATTGAGATATGTTTGAGCTTGTTCCTATCAGACTTAGAGTTGCTGCTCTCTTTCACTATAGGTATTTTCAAGGTTGAACTACCTTCCTATGTGAAACACTTGCAACTATATATGAGATGAATCTCAAATATTCAACAAGACAAGTTATCTAGATCAGACACAAAAAGTGGTTTGAGACACTTTGCCTGGTTTGAATCCTACTTTTGGCACGTGTGAAATGCTTCAAAAGAAAACACTATTGACACTCAGAAGGCTCAAAGGGTGTTCAAATATTTCAAACTCAGTCTTGATCTACAGTTTCTTGTGTTGGATGCTCAAAACAATGGATTCAGAACAAAGTATAATTGAATCAAATCAAAATGTTGTCACTCGGATTTTGGACCTATCCCTATCCTCTTTAAGGCTTATAACTCTTGCTAGACACATCAAATTGATTTGGTTTCAATTTTTATGGAAAGTACGGATCAAATGCTTTCCATCAAGTTATAACACTACTATCTTTGGATCTATAAGTAAGGAGTACAAAGGGACTTAAAAACTCTGATTTTCACACGTGTGGAATTCCAAAATTCCGTACTTCCTCAATTCAGGTCTAAAAATTTAGTTGAAGTCCGATTTGATCCAAATAAACTTCAGAGAAGGGTTAGAAAAAGTGTAAAACTGCTTTTTTGTTCGATTTAGCTCTCAATTTCTTGTACAATCAGAGTTCTTAGCATGCAAAGCTTAATGTGACTCTGATACCATGACAAAATTTCCAGAATTCACACGTGTGGGGAATGTCCACAAGAGTGACTGATCTTAATTAAGCTTTGTGATTAGCACTATAACCTGATTCTAGATTGATCAACAAAATCTAGTTCAGAAGAAATGGCTAATCCACAATCTAGCATGCTAATAAACAGAATATAATAGTAATGATCAAAGAATGAAAAAATACAAGATTTTAATGTACGAGCATTAGCCTCAACACGAGTTAGAGAGAGAGAGAGCTAGAGAGATAACAAACAATATTTGTGTAGATCCAAAATGACATGAGATAGCTACAAAACTTTGGTTCTTCATCCTCAATTGTGTGGAGAGCTACACATATTTATGGAGATTGAGGTAGCTCGAGGTAGAACCATATCTATCCATTCCAAAATGACATCTAAAGTGACATCTAGAGTCTATGTGACATTTGTCACTTGTCATGCATGAGATTCTACTAGCTTTTTACAAGTGTACTAGTTCTAACTAGAAATGTCCAAATCATCATGCATGTGTCCATTAAACTTTGTGCATGCCTTGCATGTCACTATGGATCACTTACAATTAATGCATGTGAGTTGCCACGAGTTTCTACAAGCATAATCATGCTAATTCTATGTCTACAAACTATATGCAAGTTGTATTTATCAAACTAGATAATACATAACCATGTAGCTCGAGTTCTATGTAGGCCAAACTTGGCATTTTGCATTAATGAGCTACATACTTGCATGGTACAACATTTTTAGCAAGCCAAGAAATCAATATGGATTGTATTTCAATTTTAACACTAGGTAATACAAGAAGTTGATTATTTTCATCATATTGTAGTTGCTGATCTGCAACATCATCAGCTTCTGATTCGTCGTTGATTTGTTGTTCATCAAGAGCAGAGGAGCTTGGACCTTCAATAGGAATAGTTGACTGAGGAACTGGAAAGTTTAAGGCATCAGGGGAATCTGATAGGTCGGCTTTATGGGGACTGCCCTTTCCGTTGAGGTCGAGAGGCCTTCAGTAGAACATCTGTTCTGAATATAGGTTGTTGTTGAAATAGCTTCAGTCCAAAAACACTTTGAAAGTGTCGCATGTGATAACATGCACTTTGCCGATTCAACTAAGCTTCTGTTCTTTCTCTCAACAAGACCATTTGACTGAGGCGAATAGGAAGTGATGTATTGTTGCTCAATGTCGTTGTTAAGGCAATAGTCCTTGAATTTGTTGGAGATGTATTCTCCCCCATTATCTGACCTTAGTGCTTTGATTCGTTTGCCAGTTTGATTGTCAGCATGCTCTTTGAATTGTCTGAATTTGATGAAAGCCTCTAATTTTTGTTTAATAAAATAAACAACTGCCATTTGTTGCAAGAGATTCTTAAACTGGTTAATGTGACTCTGAAGAGAATCACCAGTAGACATTTTGAATGTGAAAAATTTTCTTCGTAGATGTAACTTAGTAGCTATGTCCCACACGTCATATAGTGAGTTCAAAATATCCCAAACGTCTTTTGACATTTTAGCTTCAGCTATGTGTCCAATCTGTGTATTTGATATATTGAGAATAATAAATGCGAAAGCTTTACCATCCTTCAATTTTCACTTTAGTCGTCATCTTCAGGTTTTACTTCTGTACCTGTTGTTAGGGGTGGAATTGGAACTTGAGACCTTTGGGATACAACACGTACTTCATAACCACTAACCTCAAAACCATATGGCGATGAGGGTGTGTAAGCCATTCCATATATGTTGGATCTTAAGGCTCACCAAAGATGTAAGGGGTGGGATTGGAACTTGAGACCTTTGGGATACAACACATACTTCATAACCACTAACCTCAAAACCGTATGGTGATGAGGGTGTGTAAGCCATTCCATATATGTTGCATCTTAAGGCTCCCAAACCCCCTTAACACCTGTAACAACATCCCATAAGTCGCTGGCGATTAGCAAGGTCTTCATCTTAAATTTTCACAAATGATAATTGGATCCATTCAGCTTGTCTGAGATAAGACCAACTTTACTTTGAGAGTCCATTTGGAACTTAGTCTGTTGATTGTATCGATGACGCTAAGATGTGGTAATGCCAACAATAGGAAATTAATTAATTCTCTGATACTGAAAGGTTGAAAAGAACTAAAGAGTATGATATCAATTTGATATTGCAAAAGATATCAAATATTAGAGTTCGCTCTGATATCATGTTGGAATTAGATAAAAAAGTAGTGAAATTGCTTTGATACCATGTTGAAAAGTGGTGTGCAGAAGATAGGCCTAGCTTGAAAAGAAATGAATGTAAATAATCCGAGTGTCTAGAAAGAAAAACTTTTTGTGCATGGCAGAATAAACAATCTTCATCTTTCCAATGCATGACTATGCCTATCAATTTTAAACAAAACAATAGTAATAGAAATCACGTTTGAACTTATAGTAACTAACTTTGAAATTGCCACTACTACAGTGATTACGTAGCCAAACAATTAAGCATCGAAAATTATCAAACAAATAATTAGTCATGAATTGTTTGCGAATTAGTCGCGAAAAAATACAGAAACGCATACATTTTGAGATGAAAACTGAACGCAAAAAAGGATAGTATTGATTCAGCAAATAGAGGGACACAAACCCCCATAATGTGAACATAGACTCTTGATGCCCATCGGGAATGTCTTAAAGACGCACTATGTTTATGATTTTCTTGATCTATGGTAAACTACAAATGTGGTTGTATAATTAATCTAGTTTACCATATTTGTTAGTGACCGGCTCTATCAACATATTAACGTGTCCCATAGCCAGCTACATCATAGGTAGGTAGCTACTTGTAGGAGACTAAGTGACCAATAATTTTTTCTACATTTGCTATGGGCATTTCTTGAGTTTGTCGGTAATAATGACCTATATTTCGTCTTTTTTAGTTGGTAGGCTACTTTATTGACAGTTATTGAGCCGTGAGAGATGAATTAGATGATGGATTCATTCTGGTTGAACGAGTTCGTTGGTAGAAACAACAACTGTCCGGATACTGTTGGTTGCGCGTTTGCTAGAAAGATGTCTTAGTAGAAACAAGACTTAGGGCCAAATACATTTCAATTACATGATTATTCAAGGTTCAAGATTACATAAAAAAACTAGCTACATCAAAAGATGGCTAGCAAATGTACGACTAAAAATGATAGATGTAAAACCATGTATACAAGCGTCTGTAAACATGGAAAGGCTAGCTATAGAGCCAAAACACTAGCTAGACCTATCCTAATCCTCATCACATCTCCGTCTTGTGGACCTTGTTGTTCCTGCATGCGCAAGACACATATTTTTAGTCTTTCGAACAATTATATGGAAGTGAGAGAGAATAGAAAGTTTAAAAAACATAAAATGGATTTCATGCCATACCTGAGGAGCAACATCCCAGTTTATACGCACGCTCTGCCTCTCCAATAACTCGAGTACTGCCCGCGTACCGTGGGAATACGCATGCATGTACTCATCATGTGTGGGAGAACGCCCCATGGCGGATCACTGCACAAGCATTCCAAATTTCGATCATATGAAGACGGCATTTTATTCCAACGTTTACGAAAAACTCCCAAGAGCAAAAAAAAAACAATCAATAGTCAAATACAAATGGATATAGGGTAGACTTACAAAGTGGGCTTGGAAATATCCCTCGCCGCCACTGCCCAAGTGAGAAGGCTTCGTGGTCTCTAGTCGGCAGACTCTGGCTGCCTCTCGCTGTTGTTTGAAGCGTTCTGGATCATCTTGATACTCTTTCTTTGCATGCTTCTAGTCCTCTTTTTCCATGTAGGAAGGCTTGCCTCTCTCAGCTTTCACTGCATCTCGGATCTCCGATTTGCGATGGCTCATCACAGCTCCCATGTGGCTCCTCATCCATTTCCGTGCGAATTCCATGTTCTGGAATGGGACAGGGAACTCACTACGCAGCTAGTCAATGACGTGATTCTTGAGCTCATTGCTGACATTGCGCTAGTCATGAAAGATGTCTCTAGGAAAGTGGATATACATGAGCTCCCTCATGCGCCTGATGACCCTCTTAACACGGTTATTCTCAATGATGTGACCATCCCTGTCTATGTCATACACAACGGGATGGGAACCGATGGTGATGTGGCCCTGGGAGTGTCTACGGGGGTGCCCTCCGGTATGGGAGACGTGGCCATGGGAGTGTCTACGGGGGTGGCCTCAGATATGAAAGATGCCCAGCCGACGGGAGAATACTGATGTTGTGGGGTACCAAGGGGAGAATAGCCAATGGGGGGCGTCTAGAGGGGAGAATATATAGGGGGCGATTGGGTGGGAGTGGGCTGAAAACCCCACGGTGAAACGTGACCCCACGGCGTATAGCCAGGAGGAAATGACTTAGTGGCAGTGGGTCCAGAGGGAGGGAAAATGTGAGGGGTGTAAGTGGGCAGGCCGGGAATCTGAGGTGTGACAGATGCAGGAGTTGTAGTATCATGTGACGTATGTGCTACCTTCTGGGTGAGTGTATCTCGAAGTAGGGACTCCCCATGACGAGATGCGCTACACGGACGTGCAGGACTCATGACCACGTCAGGGTTATCACCATATCCTTCAAAACAGGAGACACCGAGGTGGATCCTCCTCCTCTCCTGAGAGTGTTGGGAGGAAGCATTGGCAATATGACATGGGTGGGGGTGCGACCGTCGTCAAAGTGACCCTCATGGAAAGAGGAAACATGTGAGTGGTCTACCCGAGGAGTGGAATGAATCTCCTCGGTCGATGATGTGTACTCAACCAATCGAGAGGAGCTACGAGCCTCACATCGAGCCCTCAAGCGTTGTAAGACCCAATCCTGTTGCGAGGAAGGCAACTGGTCAAGGTAGCTAATGAGCTCACTCTCGCTCATAGAGGAAAGGCAGGATGACCCGTGACTATGGCCTGACCTCTGACTAGGGGATCTCGTATCTGACATAGTGGGTGCAACGGAATAAGAGGGATAAATATTGTAGACAACCAATGGGAGTCTTAAAGTTTTGTAGGAAAAAAACATCACCATCTCTCTCTCTCTCTCTCTCTCTCTCTCTCTCTCTCTCTCTCTCTCTCTCTCTCTCTCTCTCTCTCTCTCTCTCTCTCTCTCTCTCTCTCTCTCTCTCTCTCTCTCTCTCTCTCTCTCTCTCTCACACACACACACACACACACACACATCCCGTGGGCTTAAAAAAATAGAGTATTGTGAAACGAATGCCAAAACTTTTATGTATACTGCCTCATAGCTACATCGTCAATACCAACACATATGTATTGTCATATTCACGACCACTTCCAGTTCAAACAACAATGATGACCCAAATTAAACGACATTGAGGAGTAGACATCAATAGGAGGCTCTCTGGCCCCGCAAGTGAATCGTACGTAACGAGGGGGTGTCTATCCTATATATGAAGAGATTAAAGAGGAACATGGTGTTTAGGATAGCGGTAGTCCTTGAGTCTGACAGTTCATAGCATCGAAGAGAGAAAAGGATGTCGTTACTTCGAACTCAACACTTCAAAGTGGTTACAAGTGGACACTTGTTTGAATCCAGATGAACCTCAAACAACCTTTTTGAGTTATTGAGTTTGAAGTAGCAGACACACTTTTCTCATTTCGATGTGGTGAACCATGATATTCAAGAACGTCCAAGGCCTGCACACCATATGCCTCTTTGATCTCTCCATTTCTAGGCAAGACACCCAATCAGCACAGACAACTCGATCGAGGAGCCAGTTAGCCCCCTTTGCATCCTCAATGGATTCGTGTGTTCACCAATATTGTTAAGATTATGGTTTGTGGTTAATTGGAGATGGAAAAATAATTTATATGTTGGTATTGCCCTCGTAGCTTTGACTCAATACCTATAAAAGCTTGGACTATGATAAGTTTATGAGCAGAGGTATATAATCTAGCATCTATGAGCTGGTAACAATCTAGCATATAATCTGTTTATGACTCTGAAATGGAATTAAACAAAAACACATATATAGAGGTCTGTTCCAATCTCCAATGAATCCCACTCCACTTATCAATAGATTCATCAACAAAAAGTACAAATTTCTTTCTAGGATGCGTAGATCTGTTTTCATAAATCCTAATGAAAATAAAATTGATGTAGTCCTACATCAACAAAATGTGCATCTCTCTCTCTCTCTCTCTCTCTCTCTCTCTCTCTCTCTCTCTCTCTCTCTCTCTCTCTCTCTCTCTCTCTCTCTCTCTCTCTCTCTCTCTCTCTCTCTCTCTCTCTCTCTCTCTCTCTCTCTCTCTCTCTCTCTCTCTCTCTCTCTCTCTCTCTCTCTCTCCAGGTTGGCTTAAAAAACTAGAGTTTTGTGAAATGGGTTCCAAAACTTTTATGTATACTGACTCATAGCTACAACATTAATACCAACACATATATCGTCCATTCACAACCATTTCAAGTTCAAGGAACAATGATGATCCAAATTGAACCACATTGAGGAATAGACATCAACAAGAGGCTCATTGGCCCCATAGGTGACTCATATGTAACGAGGGGGTGTCTCTTATATGAAGACACAAAAGAGGAGTATGGTGTGTAGGCCCATGGCAGTCCTTGAATCTTCCAGTTCATAGCATCGAAGAAAGAAAAAGATACGGCTACTTCGAACTCAACACTTCAAAGTAGTTACATGTGGACACTTGTCTGAATCCAAATGAATCTCATGCAACCTTTTAGAGTTATTAAGTTTGAAGTAGCAGACACACTTTTCTCATTTCGATGTGGTAAATGTTACAACTCCCTGGGATCATCGACTGCCTTGAAGGTTCTGCACACCCCATACCAGTGACGATGCACCATAACCACCTAACTGTAGAGTCACAACTGACCCACCCCCATGCCTTGGAGCAATCGACACAATCATGTCCGATCAAGCCTCCTACGAATATTGGCATCCCATACCACCAGCCATCGCACTCGGCTCTCCCTAGCACCCATCTTCTGGCCTGGAGATACATTCTAGCTAATGCACGTGCTCTCCATCCACCAACTCCCGGGTAGACTGACTGAATGGAAAGAGGGAGACCCCACCACTATATAGGCATAGCACTGTGGGTCCCATCAAGCACGGTCCTGCCGGCGATACATGACCACCTAGGATGGTGACGCATGGCACCTAGACATGTCAATAACTCCAGTCCTGCATCATGCCTCTTGCGAGGCTGTCACTGAAGGGTGTACCGTTATGGTACATAACATTCTCCCCCCCCATAAAAACTTCCTTCTATGGGAAAAAACCAGGAAATCTAAGTCTTAAATCATCCTTCTTCTCCCAGCTGTCCTCATCATATGACTTACCTTTCCAACGAATCAGATGTTCAAAAATCAAACGATTTCTCAGCTGATGTCGACGAGTATCCATGATCCTTTCTGGTTTATGGGGTACAAAAGCAGTCAAATCCTCCAATAGAACTAGATCATCTATGGGAATCAGGTCATCTTTCCCACCAAGTCGTTCCTTTAAACGACTAACATGGAATACAGAATGAACCTTAGTTCCAACAGGGAGTTCTAGTCTATAAGCAGCCTTACCAATCTTGTTAAGAACTTTGAAAGGACCGCTAAAATGTGGAGAGATAACTTCGGACATTTTCCCATTCGAAGTGTCTTAGAGTCCTTAGGGATTCTAAGATACACCCATGCACCGATCTCAAACTCTCGAGTAGTCCAACGGAGATAGGGGAACGAGGCTGAAAGCCGTACAAGAGCATAAAAGGACTAAAACCAGTGGCATAATGCTTCATACTATTGTATGCGAACTCAACCATTGGGAGATATTTTTCTCAGTCTGATTGTCGCCTGGAAACATATGCGCGAAGCATATCTTCCATTGACTGGTTGACACGTTCGGTCTGACCATCGATTTCTGGGTGATCCGTAGATGATAGACTTAAAGTAGTTTCCAGTCTTTCAAAGATCGCCTGCTAGAACTTGCCAGTGAGCTTGGAATCACGATCACAAACAATATCGTTCGACAATCCATACAACCTAAACAACTTTTCAACGAAGAGTTGAGCAAGTTCAGAAGCTTTGACAGTAGTTTTTGTTGGAATAAACTGTGCCATTTTGGTTAGCCTGTCAACTACTACCCAAATAGCATCGTGACTCTTCCTTGTCTTAAGAAGTCCGACCACAAAATCCATGGAAATACTTTCTCATTTCTTGCTGGGAATTTCCAATGGATGCAACAGACCAACTGCTTTGAGTCTTTGCGCTTTATTTACTTGGCATTGTTCACGCTTTTGAACGTATGCCTCGATGTGACCTTTCATTTTTGGCCAATAAAATTCTCTTTTAACAAGGTCAAGCGTCCTCTTTGTATACCGGGGTGTCCTGCGCTGAGGCTATCGTGGCACTCATGCAGGATTGGGGCCCTAATGTCCGCGATATCTGGCACGCAGACTTTTTCTCTACGGAAAAGCAAACCATTTCGAATGGAATAATCATCAAGATCTTCTCTTTGCGAGATTTCTTGGAATCCTACTTTCCAAGATTGTCTCTCCTTAACCAACCTCCTCTTTGATGAAATATAATAACTTTTTCAGATGGCCTTCTGTACTGGACATGTGATTTTCAAAAGTTCTATTTTTTTTTAATCTAGTAAAAAACAATTTTAATTTTTTTTTGTTTGATATTTACATAATAATTTTTGTTCCAGATCTAAGATCTTGTGAACAAAGTTTTTAACAACTAGGAGAGGTTTGAAATAAGAGGACAAATTTTAAAAGGGGGGTGTCCTATTCAAAGAAAAAAATTATTTAGCTAGCCATTGCTCCCATCCCTTAGGATATGGGAATATTCGAGTGGAAAAACGTGCAAGGCATTTCTCTCATGATGTCATTGTGAGCGTCCTCTCAAGAGTTGCATCCTTTAATGTTGGGAACAAATGGAAACTTTTTGGGCCACCCTTGTTTTACATAAAAGAAAAAAAAAATTTGCCTCCCTTAGCAGCTACACAACGAGCGTTTTTTTTTGTTTGCCTTTCCTTTTGCATAAAAGATGATATTTTTGGCCGCCCTTTCTTCCACATAAAATACAACTTTTTGGACACCCTTGATCTCAATCCCCATATGGTTGCTTATCGGCCACCCTTTCTTCCACTAAAAGACAACTATTTTAGTCATCTTTTATGATGCACAAGATGAAGGGCATAAGAGAAAGGCCACTTTTTTGGCATAAAGGACGAACTACAAACAATGCCCTTCATGCGAAAAAAATGATGTTTGTGTCATTTATTCCATGTTTTGGTCTAACGTCACTTTATATAAAGGATTTGCTTAGGGACAAGCAACTATTCATTGTCAACCAATTCATATGGTTCATCTTGCAATTGCTCACTCTACAGCTTTAAATTGCTTATATGAAAACATAGTGCACACATGGTAATTTAGTTCTTTAGAAAAAAATGATTACCATTTAGTAGATCTTGTTCCATCCTAGAACTAGCATGAGAAGTATTTGCTAAATGAACAACTCATAATTGATGCATTCATAATGGATGATGAGGGTTGTGGGTGGTGTGCATGATTGGCCTTCAACACAATCACACATCCTACTTGTTGTTCGCAAGTCAAGTTTGGTAGATTTATGACAAGACATTATCCAAGTTGTAGAGAGATTTGGTGTAGGGGCATATTGTGTCCAACTAAAGGAAACTAGTTTTCAATTTTTTTTGTCAATGTTTTAAATGCATAAGCCTTGATATGAATTTTCAAAATATTGGCTTTTGTGTGATGGTTGACTTGTTTTGTGTTATGCATAAGCACTATGTCAAGCAAGCTTTGCCAACCCATAATTATTGACAAGATAATGTGACACCATTTATCCTCTCTAGCACTTTTGATTGGTGGGCTCAGTGAGTGCTTGGTTGATGCACATGTGTGGTGGGATGGAGAAGAGTGAAAACATCTGCATTTTCTAGTTGAGAGATATTTGTCAAAGATTGATGTGGATGTTTGTTAATGCATTGTATTGTGAAGGTCATTCATTGGATGTGGATCAAGAGATGTTGGTTGCCCTAAGAGAGGTTTTTGTGTGCATCTGATCTAATGAATTGTCTTCATTTAATTTGCAAAGGTGATGGCTAGGGTGATGGTCATGTAGTGAGATCTAATATGTAGTGTCATATTTTATTCAAGAAAAACCTATTGCAAAAATGTTGTCATTGTCATTTTATTTGTCAATGAGTGTGAAAAAGTTATGCCTTTTGCCAAGGATGAACTTTTTACATAGCGGATTTAGTTTGTTGATGAGTGTGGACTTTTGTGTCATTTGTCTCATTCATCAAGCACATGATGGCCTCCTAAACTATAGGAAAATTTATGGAAGTTTCCCTTGTTTGAACTATTTCTTGCAATGGTTAGTGTTTGCTTGTTGCTCCACGACTTTCCACATGTACCATTACGACAAGAACTAAACTCCAAAATGTGTTTTTGAACTATTTCTTGCAATTGTTAGTGTTTGCTTGTTGCTCCATAACTTTCCACATGTACCATTACGATAAGAACTAACTCCTAAATGTGCTGACAATCTACTCAATATAATCACAATTGGAGAGATGCAATTGCCAACTCTCAATTATCCACTAAGCATCCATCACCTTGGATGAAGTCGGCCCTACTTACCAATGGAGTCTTCAAATGTGTTGACAATCTATCTACTCAATATAATCACAATTGGAGAGATGCAATGGCCAACTCTCAATTATCCACTAAGCATCCATCACCCTTGGATGAAGTCGGCCCTACTTACCAATGGAGTAGCGGTTGCATGTATACCCATCCTCAAAAGACTTTGAAACATATAGTGGTGGTTGCCATGACGCCCACCCAAACCCATCCAAAAGGTTAAAAGGGCAAACGGTATGTCGCCCATCAGCCACTTTACCCGCTGGCCATGGTGTGACTTGCAAGCACACACACACAAACTGGTTACTGTGAAACCGCGCTATAATGGTCGGACACGCGTTTACATCCATCGTGGAAAGGTTAAGGCCGCATATATATGCTCATGGGCGATGTAGTATCAGCCCCAGGATTAATTAAATAAGCTGCTCAGCACTTGTTTCTGTATAAGCTGATCAGCAAATGTTTTGCTCCTCTACTGTATAAGCTTTAATATATCAGCAGCTAAATTACATCCTGTCATCTCTGTGGCTAAATTACTCATGGATCAGTCTTTGAATTGTATGCTTTGAGCTTATCACTATCTACTCTGGACACCTGATGTTAGAAAGATTGGATGTTGATTATTATGTCATTTTGAGCTTCTTTTGACTATAATTCAGGGGTGGGATTGTGGATTGAGTCTTGGTTTTGTAATCTCTCAAGAAAGACCTGTAGTTTGTATGTTAAGAGATTGCTTGGACTCTGTTGTTGTGGTTTTGGTTGCGATGAGAGCAGATGAACGCACAGTGATGGAGCATGCGGATATAAATTTGCCACCAGGTTTCCGATTTCACCCAACAGATGATGAGCTAGTGGGATTTTTCCTCATGCATAAAATCCTGAATAGTAACCATTGCTGGGCTCGTGTAATTCCAGAAGTGAACCTACACAAATGCGAGCCATGGGATCTTCCAGGTATAATGTGTGTGTGTGTGTGAAGAGAGAGAGAGAGAGAGAGAGAGAGAGAGAGAGAGACGGTTGATATGATCGCGTTTTTCAGGAATGGGAGAGAGAGAGAGAGAGAGAGAGAGAGAGAGAATGAGAGAGAGATCAGAGAGAGAGAGAGAGTTGATATGATCGCCTTTTTCAGGAGTGGGTAAGAAAGGAGAAAAGGATCGGTACTATTTTAGCTTACGTGATAGGAAGTATCCAAGTGGGCGACGATCAAACAGAGCCACAGAAGCTGGTTACTGGAAAGCCACAGGCAAGGATCGACGCGTGCTCTGCTCGCATTCCTCCCGCCCGATTGGATTGAAGAAAACTCTCGTCTTCTACACCGGAAGAGCTCCGAGAGGAGAAAAGACCAACTGGATCATGCACGAATACAGGCTCGAGGTAGATATGCAACTCACCAGTACGCCAACAAAGGTGCAAATTCTTTTTCTTCAATATGGAAAACATTTTTGTATAGAAAATAGATAGATCAGTAAGACAATGAGCCATGCTAATGTGAATTATACTTGCAGGCCGACTCAGAGTGGGTGATCTGTCGTGTCTTTCACAGAATCTCTGGACATAACAACTCCTCTCATTCAGCTTCCATCTGTTCGTTCGAAGATCCATCGTTACCTCAGCTGCTTGACGTTTCCAGATCCACGTCGATCGATAATCGCTCAGTCCCAGGAGGACATGAAGTTAAAGACTCTTCCATCCCTTGTGCATTGGACATCAAACCTCAGCTGGGATCTCTTTGCGTTTCCCAAAAGCAGAACGCAGCCACAAACGTATTACTTTTTGGAGCAGGTTCTAACGGAGACGTCATGGCCTTGCTCGACTTGCCCTCAGATCATGACAACACCAGCATAAACCCAGCATGTGATCGAAGTTCTTCCTTCATTTCAAATGTCGATGATAAATCTGCACACACAGCTGAGCTTGACGTTACTGCAGATAGTCCAGGATCAGATGAAAACATCGACAAATTGATCCATGAAACCTCATGTGCGGAATTGTGCAATGCTGTAGATTCATGGCTGTATGGATCATGCTGTCTACACTTATGTACAGACCAACTTTTCCAGAGCCGAACTCCTTGTGGACATATTATAGGCGAGCATAAAATTTTCGACCAATACTTCAAACTTGCGCATTGAATCTTAGAAACAATCTGAGAAGAGAGATCAGATATCTCCAACCACATTATACGTGACCTTAATTTTCAGCAGGCTTCAACTAGGTCACACCAACCGAAACTGCGTGTCCAATTCTTTGTACAGCTATAGAAGCTGATTATTGGAGCATATACGAATATTGAGTGAATCTTAAGCAATTATTGGCATCGAATATGCTATTCAAACAACAGACCTAAGCTGATTTACAAGAATCAGTATCATAGGCATACACCAGAATCCAGATCTATCATCTTTGAGAGCAGATCTTTCGCTAAAGCAATGATTCAGTTGATCAAGGCCATTTTAGAGCATACTCAGATAATAAGGAAGCAAAGCTTTTAGGGCAATATCCTCATAAAATGTAACTCTATCATCATATATAGAACACCTATACTACACATTTTGAAAGTAGGCAATCTTTTTATGGTGTGTGATATGAGCTTTTCCTTTCACAAAGGAGATGGTGGTAACTCTTAAGAGCACAATATGTTAGGCAAAACTATTTGTGGCAAATTTCTTTTAAGTGCACCTTCCAGTTAACTTTTTTATACCTTCACCCTTTGCCCAAGGAGGTGCATGGAAAAAAATTTACCAAAAATAAAGTAAAAACTGAAATTACATGGGGGAAGGTCCCCTTCCTTGAGCCCTTCCTCCCGTGGGCAATTGCTCTCTAGCGGATGTCCTCCTTTTCGAGCAGAATGGCTCATAAGGTAAGTGGCTAGATTTGGATAGATGATAAATATCCAAATCAAAAACTCAACTCATTTTCAACCTTGAAATTATCCATAGGGAAGGGCCTGGTCTCCATGGCCTTGATCAAAGTTGCGCTTTATTATATTTCTATGCTTGTACCTTCATATCTAAGGTCTATTTTTTCTCGAAACAAAACCAATTTGGCCTAGAGTCAATAATGAATAAATTAAAGTTCGTGGATTTTTCTTTATCTTTTACAACTTGTTGCAATGATTTCTTCATTTCAAAGGTAACAAAAAAATTATCGTTCCTTAGCCTGACATTATTGTGGATAGCTCAAGATCCATACCTTGGCACTTTGCCATGGACATTGCCAAGCACATAACACAGGGTCAATTTGAAGCTTCTCATGTTCGCGTGGCAATGTGCGTGGAAACCGACGCGTGGTCACGTGTGGTAGAGCCACGCCACAAAATTTTTAGACCGATCCCCTCTCACCTGGCCAACAAAAGGCGGATTTGTTTTAAATTTTGAATTTCGTGGGAGAACCACGTGTGGCTCTACCATGCACAAAAAAAATTTTAAAAATTGAAATTTTGCTATGTTGCCACGCGTGGCACGGCCATGCGTGGCAGTCCCACACGTGGCAACATAGCAAGGTGTATAAAATTTCTAATAAAAGGCACAATAAAATTGTCACACGTGGCAAATTTCCAGGTTTAGGGTTTAGGGTTTTTTTCTTTGCATGGCTGTACCATGCGTATGTACCACGCAAACAAAAAGTAGGCCAAAAAAAAAAGTGCGCGAAATGAAATTTGGGTTGCTCAATGAATCATTTGTGATTTGGCGTCAATTTCATTTGTTAGTAGAGAGAGAGAGAGAGAGAGAGAGAGAGAGAGAGAGAGAGAGAGAGAGAGAGAGAGAGAGAGAGAGAGAGAGAGAGAGAGAGAGAGAGAGAGAGAGAGAGAGAGAGAGAGTTTAGACAAGTAAATACGATAAGTGAACATTGTAGGTTAGCATTCACTCATAGAATTCGTAGTTAATCATCGTATTTTTGATCATTTGTCTTTGGTTTGTAGAATTGAGAGAATGGTGCTAGAGAGAAAAGCGATGAGATATGTCATGAATCTTTGAATGATAAAATTGTGAGATTAGATCATGCATTTACATGTCATTTTATTAAATGGTTTGTTAAATTGTGTGGTGATTGAATCAATGTGGTTTTTGGACAATATGTTTTGATCTTAAGACTAGATTACATAAACTTACACATAAAAAAAAAAAGATAGTTATTGATTGTATTTAATGATTCGTCTTTGCTTGATTGATTTGTAGAATAAAAAGGATTATGGTTCTTGGAAAGAAAGGGGTTTTGATGAAGACAATCAAATGAGGTATGTGGTTAGTCTTTACATTGTGATTTTCTTATTTCATTTAAATAAATGGTCTGTTAAATTTCAGTTTCAATTTGTAGTATATGTTTTGTTCTTGATACTAGATTACGCAAACCTTGACATTAGAAGAAAAAAGAACTATATGTGAGTTACTTAAATTGTGTTTATAAAACAGTGAACATTCTTATAATAAAAACAAGATCATAATGCAGTCATAGATGGTGAACAATAAATGAAATATAAATGAGTAGAAGTTAAAACAAACAATTCAAATATAAACAATAATCAAAATGTACAACAACAATTCGGATAGACATAGATGGCCTTTTCGTGACTGGAGGAGGTGAGGAGAATTATGGGATCTAGGAACGTATCTGCCCTCTTGTCTGTCGGAAATAGGTGAGTAATGGAATAGCGGAAACTTCCTACTTCCAATGCATGACTACGCCTATCAAAAATTGAACAAAGCAATAGTGATGGGAATCACGTCCAATCTTTAGCAACTAACTTTCGCTAGATACTAAGTGATTGCGTAGCCAAACATAAAGTATTGAATTCTCAGACAATTTCTACCAGTTACAAAAGCAATACATAGAAGCATGCATTCTGACATAAACTGAACGCAATGTCCCTCATCAAATAGTCATCATGATGTATACGGAAGGCCACGTGGACCACTGAAATAATGCCATGTGTTTCAAATTTTTTATTTAATGTCTCAAGCAATATCGATCTCAAGCACGTCAAACATGCTTCTAGTATCGGTTTTGAGCGCAGATACATTGGAAAGAGAAAATCGGAGTGAAAAAATGTGCTTGAGAGGGATATCTAGAAAGGAATATCGATTTCAGGCGTACAGGTACGAACAGAGGCTAATGAGATTGAAAAGTGCACTTGAAATTGATATCATGCGCAAAAATCAAAAAATGCAAATGACACGTGTCGTTTCATAATTGGTTCAAAATACTCGTCCGTGCAGAAAATGATTGATGCGACAGTTGTTACATGCGAAATGACACATGGCAATATCTGATTGATGCACGTGTCACATGCCCACGTGTCCCTCATTAATGAGTCATAATGATCTGTACGGATGGACACGTGGACCACTTAATTGACGCCATGTGTCCCTGGTCAGTTTTCCACACATGCAAAAAAAAATTTATGAATACCTCCACGGATTTTTTTATTTTTTCTCATAAATTTTCAATGTTTTACATCGCAATATCGATCTCAAGCACGTCCAACAGCTTTCTAGAATCCGCCATTGCCCCCTACGCTTGAGACCGATACCGTGATATCTCCGATATCGCTTTCGAACGCGGAACTTCACCTCATTTTTTTTTCTGTTGCTAATCCTGTGCTCCAACCAATACTCAGTCTTTCAAGCTTCTTTCTGTTGCAAATTTTTTTGTGTCCTTTCTTCCTCATAATCTTTTTGTGTCTTTTCTTCTGCAAATTGGTTTTTTCTGTCTTTCTTTTATATTTGACTATGATGGCTAGGACCAAAGCCACTGCCCGTGCCATAACCATCGTATAGCCTTCCAGTTCCCGTGTCCCCCCAGGTACTGGCCATAGACGTGGCAGAAAGCAAGTCTGGTTGAGGAAGATAAAAAAAACTTTAGAGATCAATAGAATTATTGATCCCTAGAGCTCCTTTCGGCCAATATGTGAGGAATGTCACCCTATCACTTGGGCTTGATGTTTGTTTTGTCGTGACAGCCATGCAGGCCTTACAGGGTGCTGCATAAGATTCTTGTCCTAGTTTTTGAGGATTCATGTCTTCTGGCCGTGCATGGTAAGCATGTTACTATCATGCCTAAAGATTTTATTATTCTCAAACGACTTCGGGACTGGTATTTAGGTCTTCATGTGGATAACGCCAACACTTCCAGAGACCTGCCTCTGGATAGATCAGACTTGCCAACTACTTCAAGGAGGAAAATGAAGTAGGTTGTCCCTATGAAAGTTGGATCTCGTAGGCCAGCTGCTTAGATTGATAAAAAAAAACAAGATTCTTGTTGTCATCTTGAGTAACGATGATGGACATGTATTTTCTGATAGTGAATCTCAGTGGTCTTCCATCAGTTGGATAGTTTCACCAATATCTTTGCATTTGATCTCGAGCTCATGTCTTTTACATACCTGCATAACTTTAATACAAAGTGTGCTACATTTAGTATAAAGATTATACGAGCAATTTTTGAAAGAAATTGTACATAAAGAATAGAGTGTTTACAGTTACTTATGAGTTTACCACTTGAAATGAATCTGAAATTTATAAGTATATCATCTTGTAGGAGCAATAGTTTCTGCTTGATGTAATTTAGGCTCCAATTTTCTTCCACCTCAACACATGTCAAAAGTGCATCATTGTATATCATTTCAATATTTTTTCGCTTAGAATGTCCATTGGCTTCCAAGTTTTGATCGAGTGACATCCATTTACTCCTAGTTTTTTTCATCTTTGATAATGGAAGCATAAATTCAACATTTGTTTTTTTATTTGATAGCGAAAGCGTATGGAAGACATTAATTTAATTCTGCATTCTATTTTTCCATCTGATTTTTTGTCCCAGCCTTCATCCATAAGTTCAGATAATAAACCATTTGATAAATCTTTGCATACAAACATTGTTGGGCTTTTGTGTATATTAACATTTGAAAAGAAATCCACGAATATATTCAAAGAAATATACCAACTTATTCGGACTATTTTTTAACTTGTGCTTATCTTTAATGAATTTTTTATATCATAATATAGCTTGCAACAAAATGATTCCGATACTACAGCATCTGGAGCAACCCATTCATCACTTCCAGAACTAGGTAATGAAATTGGAACTATTTGTCCAAAATTTTCTTTTATATCAGGAATGTACATTTAATAAGATCGAAATGATAGTTTTGTCCTTTTGCTTTTTCAAAATGTTTCTTTTGATAATGGATGCATCAGAACCCAAGAGTTTTTTGAATATTTTCTTGGTACCCATAATCCATTGTCATCTTTCTCATTGAAGAGAAGCATAGAGTCGATTGAGGAGCACGACTTTCGTTATGTGCAGGCCAAAATTTGAAACACTGAATGAATCTCAGAATATGTGTAGGCAAAAAGCCAATCTAAAAATATGTGTAGGCAAAATTTTGAAACACTGAACTATTTGGCGCTACAAGTTAACTCTAGTTAACCCTATAAACCATGATTTGGCAATGCAATTACATTAATGTTACATGGAGGGCCTCTTCGGGCAGTGATGAGCTGGAAGGGCAGGCCTCAATATCCAATAGCATTTTCACATGCTGCCCGACAAAACATTTATATATTTAAAACGTTTTCATTTTATTTATATTTGAGAAAACCTACGTTACATAGAAGCCCGATATCAAGATTTCTATTGGTCCACATGGGTACAAAAATGAGAATAAAAAATAAAAATGCATTTTTTCAGAGGCCCTCGTCAGACTCTAAGTTTCTCTAATGCAACTTCTTTCTTAGATCTTCAGATATTTGAGCATAGGAAATGCATCTAGACACTCAAATATGTTTGAGTGATGGCTTCGATGTAGTCCACGGTTCGGAATGTATAAAACATTGGACAGCAACTTAACAGCACCTTTCTGAAATTTGACCCTGACTGTTTCTTCACCTTCAATGGAGTGAGTTGAGTTGTCTCCAAGTTGCACAATTCTAGAATGGGTGGAAGGCTTGTAGTTTTGGAACCAATCCCGATGATGGGTCAGGTGATGAGTTGCTCCAGAGTCCAGGTACCAAGAATCGATATCTTGAAAAATTTTTACCCTGGTCATATAGGCATCTTCATCTTCTTCTTCAGGCTAGATCGTTGAGGCAACATTTGCTTGTTGTTGGAACTGCTTCTTCTTTTCATTGTTGTACTTGAGTATTCCGTAGTCCTTGATGAGATGACCAGTCCTCTTATAGTATTTGCAGAAGAGTTTTTGCATAGGTTGGGATGATGAATAATTTGACCCTAGGCCAGAATTCGACCCTGAGTCAAAATTTGACCTTGAGCCAAAATTCAACCCAGAGCCAAAATTCGATCCTGACTTCATGTTGCTCATTTTTCTTGAGTAACCAGATTTTGTGGATTTCTTTGACTTGAACTTTTGATTTTTCTTTGTGTATAGAGCCTGAGAATCTGATCTTGAGCCTGAGGAGGATGCATTTCTTCTTATTTCTTCTTGTAACAACATTGAGATGACTTTAGATAAAGTTAATTGCTGCTGGGTCGAAATAGCCATGATCCATGTTTCATCGGCATTAGGGAGACTGGATAAAAGAGTCATCATTGCATCTGAATCTTCAATGTTTGAACCTGTTCTAGTCATCTGCTCCATAAGATTTTTGAATGTGTTGAGATGGCTAGAAATAGTGTCTGCATCAGACATCCTCAAGGTGAAGAATTTCTTCCTCAGATGGAGTTTAGAAGTGACATCTTGGATGTCAAAGAGAGTTGCTAGGATGTCCCAAGCATCCTTAATAGTCCGCGCAGATCGGATATGACTGATTTGGGAGTCATTGATATTCAATATGATCAAGAAAAATGACTTGCCATCTCGTTGCCTCCATTTGGTGATGCTAGCTGCATCAGCCTCTGGCTTGATTTCAGTACCATCGACAATGTCCCACAATTCCTTGGCTAATAGAACAACTCTCATCTTGAACTTCTAGAGATGGTAGTTCTCTCCATTGAGCTTGTCAATCAGAGAAGAGCTAGAAGTAGAATCCATTCTGTTATAGTATCTATATTGTTGGTAGAAACAACAATAGCGGATTACTGTTGGCTACACACTTGTTCATATGAGGTCTCAATAGAAACAAGACTGAATCCGCAATGAAAATTGCTGATTACGGAGCCACCCGCTCTGATACCATGTCATAAATCTACAGATCAGAGAGCTGAGCTTTGATACCATGTAGGAATTTGACGGAGACGTAGTGAGCAACGGAAGTGGTGAGCAGATGGAGATAGATGGGTAGTGCGACAGTTACCAGCTATGAGTTCAAGATGAAACGAATACTATAATGCGCAATGGAACCAAAAACATAGACACAAAAATGAACTCATATAAATCAAAAATGTGAGCACAAAAGCTTGAAGTTGGCCGCGGAACAACACCAGTAGGGCGCTCAACCTTCAGCTGAAATTGTTGATAGCTAGATAATCGGAAAATAAAACTAACTAATTCTACATAAGCCTACATAGTCACTGAACATCGTTGCAGAATATTACTTGTGCACATTGTTACACAAGATGCTTGTCAGATGAATAGTGCATTAAAGCCCTAAGAAAATCTACTTACAGTTCCACAGAAGGCCACTGTTATTTAAAGGTAAGTGGATTGGATTTTCTAGTTAACAATATTGAAAAATTAACTAAGGGTCGGATTTATTAGACCCGATCCGATCTTATCCAGGGTCAAAGACGCTCGAATATTTTTTGCCTCGATCCGATTCGATCCAAGGTCGAAAAATCACATTTTGATGGGATTGTCATTGGGTCAAAAAAATAGGCTTGGGTGGAAAAATTCGATCCTGAATTTTTTGATCCTTTGCCAAAATTTTGAGTCTTTATATTTTTGTGTAGTTTTTCTCGAATAAGTATGAACAAGTTTCAAGATGCTCATTACCTGATGGAATTGGGCTTGAGCATGAATTCCAACAACATGGTCTCTTAACCAGATACAATAGGGGGAAGCATAGCTCATCACTTGTTGGAAAGTGCTAGGAGCATTATACAATCCAAATGGCATCACCCTTCAATGGAGAATGTAGTCTTGTATTGATCTTCTAGAGCAATTTGCACTTGATTATAGCCACTAAACCCATCTAGAAAACTATGCTTTATTTCTGGCTATCCTTTCTAACACATTTTCCATAAAGATAAGAGAAAATGGTCTTTGTTGGTCACTACATTAAGCTTCTTGAAGTCCACACAAATCTATCTCTTAGACACCACCACAATCGGTGATACTCAATTTGTGTGTTTCATTTTGTAGATAAATCCTACATTAGAAGCTTGGTTAATTCCTCCTAAATTAGGTGGGCGTAATGCGGATTAGACCGATATGCGGCCTACTCACACTGTGGGTTTTGTTAACCATTAAACTACTACTACCAGTGATATGCCTTTTAGCTTAGCATAATTCCATGCTAGACAGTCATGTTATTTGCGAAGGAGAGCTTTTAAATCTCTGTGACTATCCTTGCCTTCTTCGGCTAGATCTAGCTCTAGAGGACACTTGACCTTGTTAAAAGAGATTTTTATTGGCCAAAAATGAAAGGTCATGTCGAGGCATATGTTCAAAAGTGTGAACAATGCCAAGTTAACAAAGTGGAAGAGCTCAAAGCAAATGATCTGTTACATCCGTTGGAAATTCCCAACAAGAAGTGGAAAAGTATTTCTATGGACTTTGTAGGAAGACTTCCCAAGTCTGAGAAGTGCCATGATGCCATTTGGGTAGTAGTTGACAAGCTTATCAAAATGGCGCATTCTATCAAAGCTTCAGAACTTGCAACTCTTTGTTGAAAAGTTGTTCAGGTTGTATGGTTTGCCGAACGATATTGTTAGTGATCATGATTCCAAGTTCACTAGCAAGTTCTGGTAGGCAGTCTTTGAAAGACTGCCTACTACTTTTTAAGTCTTTCATCTATGGATCACCCATAAACCAATGGTCAGACCGAATGTGTCAACTAGTCGATGGAAGATATGCTTCACGCATATGTTTCTAGGCAACAATCCGATTAGAAAAAGTACCTCCCAATGGTTGAGTTTGCATACAATAGTATGATTCAGCATTTTGCCACTAGTTTTAGTCCTTTCATGCTCTTGTACGACTTTCAGCCTCGTTTCCCTATCTCCGTCGGACTCAAAGTTCTCAAGGTACAGGTTTCAATGGATTTCAAGCATGATATGCATAAAATATTGTAGGTGGCTAGGGAAAGCATTAGATCAACTCAGGAATAAGCCCAATTCTATACTAACCGAAGCTGCTCTTCTCGAGAATTTGAGATCGGTGATTGGGTGTATCTTAGAATCTCAAAGGACTCTAAGACACTTCAAACAGAAAAATGTCCAATGTTATCTCCACATTATAGCGGTCCTTTCAAGTTGTTAACAAGATTGGTAGGGCTGTGTATCGATTAGAACTCCCTGTTGGAACTAAGATTGATCCTGTATTCCATGTTAGTCGTTTAAGGAACAACTTGGTGTATCCCATGAACTGGAGAGGATCATGGATACTCGACGTCATTAGTTGAGAAATCGTTTGATTTCTCATCTGATTTGTTGGAAAGGTAAGTTAGATGATGATGACACCTGAGAGAAGGAAGACAATTTTACAATTTTACAAAACAATTTTAAAAGTGACTTTTAATATCAATATCACCTTACTATAGTTGGTTTTCCTGTCACTACCCTTGTATTCTTTTTGGTTTAATGAGTAAGGTTGTGTATTGTTGGTCACATGAATATAGATTCTATTGGGAGTTAAGGTTTAATATAACAAGGTGATTGATGTATTACAAGAAGCTTTGCACTAAGCAATACATCCAATCATTGAAAAAAAAAATTGCATTTTAAATTTTATTTTATTATTTTTTTTATTATTTTTTATTTTTTACTTTACGAGAGGGGCATCAACTGTCATTGCGCTGGATGATCCATCTCATGATTGGTCGATCTAGGCCATCTAGTGCTTAAGTTGTTGTTGGACCTCATTTAATTCTGTCACCTGCCTGGCCATCATGGCCTTCAGCTCCTCTGTCTCTTTTTCTTTTTCTTTTATTGACTTTTTCTGCTCGGCTGGTCCTAATGTCTATTGACCTTATTTTCCAGTACATATTGTTGGCTTACCAATCAGTGCATGTGGTAGCTTGTCTCGGACAGGCTGATCATTGAACATTTGGCCGCTTCTGAGAGCCCTTTAGGGTAAGGGATGGTCAGATATCTATCAGGAGTATGGTGAGGTGGTGTTAGTCCAAAGAAAATGGGTTGATGGGGACGTGAAGGTGGTAATGGAGAGAATGAAGGGATGATGTTAGTGGTGGTAGTGGATGCATGAGTGATGAGTGGAACAGCGGTTAGGGTGGTGGTGACCTTAGCTGGTGGGGGCTGAATTCCCCCCGACTGATCTACTTTGCCATCTTCATCATCACTTATCTCCATCAGGTTTGCAACATTAAAATATGTCGAAGTGTCCGTGAGAATGTGGACTTGTTGGGCCAACTTCTATTGGGCTACTGCTGTATCATTGGGAATGACATTCCCATCTCCCCCCCCCCTCCCAAGACTTGTGCCTTTGGTGAAGTTGGCGGCGTTGGCGTTGTAACTATGATGGGGGGAGTTGTTACTGAAATTGATTGGGCAACTTGTGAATCTTTTCCAGTATCTGCTGCTACAGAGGTGCCATCTCCATCACCCCCCTCGATGATGTGTGTGGGTGAGGAGTGCTGCTGGGATGCTGTATCGGAGGTTGAGCTTCTATCTTGAGAGTCTGTCGAGGTTGAGGATGTTGAATGAGACTGTGTAGCTTGTCTCGTTGCTCTTGGTTTCTTCTTGAGTGGCTCTCCCTCATATTCTGACTCA
The DNA here is from genome assembly GCA_029204225.1 of Diphasiastrum complanatum. NCBI lineage: Eukaryota > Viridiplantae > Streptophyta > Lycopodiopsida > Lycopodiales > Lycopodiaceae > Diphasiastrum > Diphasiastrum complanatum. The sequence goes on along the minus strand of CM055092.1, from coordinate 89,994,110 downwards.
TCTGTTTTCGTATCATCTAGATAACGTCTCTTTGCCATCGATTTTGTTTTGGTCCTCTATTGGCGTGTCTCAAGATGCTTGGCCTTTGAGGTATCATGTTGTTGTGCTGCAGAAGATCCTTTAGCTGCTGGATCTTGTTGTGAGCTGGTTGGTGTTGGCTGCTTCTTGACAGTCAACTTCATTATACTCATGTTTGGTCTCTTAGGGGGTGGCCCATGTGGTGACGATGTTTGTGTTCTGGAACGCTTGGACTTCTTTGATTGAATTGGAATGCTCCAAGTTTTTTTTGCTACTTGCAACAGCTCTCGTAGTCTCAGTCCATTGTTCACCTGCTGGAGTGTAAGATCGGTCATCATGTAACCTAGCAAGGTGGAGGGTTACTTGTTCTTTATGCACTCATGAATGCAATTTGAAGCAAACTGGGCCCAATCATAAAGATTTTGGTCATGCAGTCATGAATCTGCCATCATGTGGAACAGTGACATGGGTATCCTTAGGATCTTAGTTTTGTTATGTTGTGTGTACTTGGTTAAGTAGGCACAAGCAGCAGCCAGAGCTTGTTCATTGATGGCCTCGAACCGATACTCATCCTTGTTCTTCCACTTTGCCACAAATGGATCTATAAATTTGAAATAGGTTTAAAGTTCTTGTAATAGCAATCAATCCTCGAGGAAAGCCAAAGGTGCGGAAAAAAGTGATATGTTATAGACATAGTTCCTATCAAGCAGAAGAATGAACTGGCATGACCTTGCAGTTGTGTTGTAGAATGCATAGGCCATGTGTAGCAGGTATGGACTCTGGTAGCCAGTGAGAACAAGAATCTGAAACTCAATTTGAGTTAGGAATTGACTTGCTTGCTGGTACCAGGTTGTCATCTCGGTAATATCAAGCTAACCCATATTGATATCTATTTTGTTTGCATCTGGGTCATCAGAACTAGAGGATTGGTGTGAAGACATGACTGGAGTTGACTAGAAATGGTCTCTGGAAAATCTGACTTGGTCGTGATTTATAGCAGAGGTCTGTTGAGATCTGGTTCGGTCGAGATGGTGATGAAAACACTCGGTCGAGATGGTAATAAAAATGCTCGGCTGAGATCTGAACGATAAGGCTCGGTCCAAAGCTGAATCATAGGGTTTGACTCAAAGTTGAGTAGAGGGGTCAGTTTAGACGTAACTGGAATGACTCAGGCGTTCTTCCTCCGCGTGTCTTCCTGCAACAACATAGTAATGACTCTCGAAAGAGTCAGTTGTGGATTAGTCGTGATGATCATCACCCAACTGTCATATGAGCTTGGCAAGCTTGTAAGCAGTTGCATCACTACGTCTTGATCGTCTATGACAGATCCAACAGCGGCCATTTGCCTTAGCAGGTTCTTGAATTGATTGATGTGATTCTGCAGGGAATCACCATTCGTCATCGTAAGGGAGTAAAATTTCTTCCTTAGATGTAGCTTGGATGCTATATCTCGCACTTCGATCAGTGACTTAAGTATGAAAATCTGATACAGAAATACATAACAAGAAGACAATTACTCTATCAGCTAGTAGAGTCTTGTACTGTAGAAGATTATCAGGCTACGAAAATAGCTCTGATACCATGTTGGAAGAAGGAGAGTGTGTGAGTGTGAGAGATGAAAATAAATAGCTCGAGAAGAAAACAAACACGAAAAGAAGTGAACTCGAAACTCAAACGAGAAACAAACTCAAATGGAATGTGTTCGTGCGCAGCGGAATGAGCTATATTACTTCTTTCCTAAGCATGACTACGCCTATCAGAAACGAACAGATGCTATATTTACACACACTTGTTCTCTTGATCTCTCTCATCAAATTAGAATACGCAAGTGGTATTCAATATATATATAGTTAGTGAACAGAACGTTAGTGATAGAAATCACGGTTGTTCTAACCAAACAGTTACAAAACACCAGAAGGATAATTTGTTGCGAACAGTTAGACAAATTATATGTCGCGAATGATTCACGAAGAGCTAGACTGAGCTCGACTGATAATCAGTTGCAAATGATTCGCAAAAGTCAAGACTAAATATTAGTCATCAACAAGTAGACTAATAATAACTCGCTAAAACATATTATCAGATTGAGCAACAAGAAAAGTCAAATAGAATGAAGAATAAGCATAGCAATATTGACACAAATCTGAACGCAAAACAAAGAGTTGTTATCAAATTAAGTATAACAAATATACATGTCAATAATGCAGTAGGGCACAAGACAATAGAGGACAAAACCGCGTGCTCTACAAAGCTAATTCAATCTTTAAAAGGAATGAACCTATTACTGACAAATAAAGAATCAATGCGCAAGGCATCTACTTCGTCTATCTCTGATAAGCTTCTGATGCTATATTTACACACACTTGTTCTCTTGATCTCTCTCAAATACGCAAGTGGTATTCATGAGATGCCAACCAGAGGACTCAGTCGAGATGCCAACCAACTGACTCAGTCGAGATGCCAACTAGAGTGACTCAGTCGAGATGCCAACCAGAGGACTCGGTCGCGATGCCAACCAAGTGTCTATTGAGTGGTCTATCTCAGTGATGGTGTTGTAGAACTTCATAAAGTAAAATATGACAGTGTCTCAAAATAGAAGTTCTCATAGTAATGAATTATCTATCTATGTGAACTAGACCATCGATTGTTGACTTATAACACTCCTTGTGAATCTAAATAGATAATCATGAGAAAAAAACTTATGGAGAATAAGAACACAGTAAGCACAAACAAAGGTAGTCAAATAAGCATGAACATAAGAACACACAAAAAATAAAAAACGAAACTAATAAAAATCAATAAAAATGGAACATAAATATATACAATAGGGATATATCGGGTCAACAAAAAATAAATCTTTGTAGTAGCGTCGTAGACGATCGCCATTGACGACAGTATCTAGGAGACATAAGGAAAGATTGCTCCATTAGGAAAGATTTTATTTATGACATAAGGCCCTTTACTTTTAAATTTTAATTTTCCTAGGTGCTTCTTAGATATGTAAAAAAATACCTGATCACCTAAGTTTAGGTCTTTATTGTCAAGTGACGATCATGCTAGGCTTTTTGGCGATGTTTGCTAACTAATTGTGCGTGATACGATATGAGTCGAGTCTCACACAATTGGGCTAACGTAAATAGCCTAGTTTGGACTTGTTGTTCAACTGTAGCTTTCTCACATAGATCTATATGTTGAAAGAAGGAGAGTGTGTGAGTGTGAGAGACAAAAATAAATAGCTCAAAAAGAAAACGAACACAAAAAAGAAGCTAACACGAAACTCGAACGAGAAACGAACTCGAACGAAATGTGTTCGTGCGCAGCGGAATGAGCTATATTACTTCTTCTCTAAGCATGACTACGCCTATAAAAAATAAACAGAACGTTAGTGATAGAAATCACGCTCGTTTTGATTACATAGCCAAACAGTAACAAAATACCATAAGGATAATTTGTTGCGAACAGTTAGACAAATTATATGTCGCGAATGATTCACGAAGAGCTAGACTGAGCTCGACTGATAATCAGTTGCGAATGATTCGCAAAAGTCAAGACTAAATATTAGCCATCAATAAGTAGACTAATAATAACTCGCTAAAACAGATTATCAGATTGAGCAACAAGAAAAGTCAAATAGAATGAAGAATAAGCATAGCAATATTGACACAAATCTGAACGCAAAACAAAGAGTTGTTATCAGATTAAGTGTAACAAATATACATGTCAATAATGCAGTAGGGCACAAGACAATAGAGGACAAAACCGCGTGCTCTACAAAGCTAATTCAATCTTTAAAAGGAATAAACCTATTACTGACAAATAAAGAATCAATGCGCAAGGCATCTACTTCGTCTATCTCTGATAAGCTTCTGATGCTATATTTACACACACTTGTTCTCTTGATCTCTCTCGTCAAATCAGAATACGCAAGTGGTATTCAATATATATATATATATATATATATATATATATATATATATACAATATTACAGGTGTGCAGATGAAGAAAGTACAAAGTGTATGTGTTGTCTGTAGGAGATCGTGGGTGTTGCTATCGTTGTCAAGTCTGTTAGCACAGTTGCATGAGGTGAGCGTAAAAAGGGCCGTGATGAACATTGGTTAAGATTTTGTCTTTTCATCGCCTGTGAGAATTTACTTGTATTTCTGCATATAGTTGCGTTTTGCACTTGAATGTGGCCCAATCGGCCTCTTCTACAATCAGTGCTCCAGATATTGCTTCCTCAAAAATGAAACTCATGATTGGCATACCACTAGCTGGATATCTGTCTGTAATCCTCTAGGAAGAAAGTCGTTACTAATTCGGGTGGTATTGTAACTGTTAGACCAAAGTTCAACTAGCGGACCAATTCTCTCAATCTTCTAACATATAAGTGTATGGTCTCAGTCGGCTCTTGGTGTATTGTTGTCAAAGTAAACATAAGATTATTAACATCATATGTGGTCTAAATTTCTCTAAAACACATGGTATAGCTCATCTGGTGTATTAATCGAGTTTATGGGCAAATTATAGTACCATCTTTTGGCTTCTCCTATCAGAGTTGTGGACAACAACAACATTCTATGTGTAGTATATGTGATTCTCTACTAACACAACCACCAATGTGTTGAATTCTTCGCTATGCCTATAAGCATTTTCATCAATGTTTCCATGAAACTGATGTAGGGAACCTACTATTCTTGGTATCCTTCCGATATCCCCAAGGACAACTATTGGCAAATTGGTTCTTCTTGTCACCGATGTGATAGGTGTAGGGGTAAGTGCCCGTACGGTTGGTTGATGAGTTCGAGGCAAGTCTAAGGTTCCTTTTTCAATGCCTTTAGCATCCTAATTCATCATGTTTAATTCTAAAGTTGATTCGATCCCACTTGACATATTCTCCCATTCGGACACTATGCCATCATCTACAGTCTCTTCCTCACTCTCTATCACAACCCGCCTCATTTGGATCTAGTTCAATTTCATCTTCAGGCATGGTTTCCCACTCAGATTTATCATTATAAGTTTCAACTAGAGTAGGAATCTCATCTCATTGTCATATTGTGTTAAGGAATCTCTTATGTCTATCGTTTGTTGGATGTCATCTCTGTGTATGTCATGTGTTGCATGTAATTAGCCCATGAGCTGACTAATGAATTGCCAAATATAGCCATGGAGCTAAATTAGATTAGAACTAGTCATTAGGACAGTTAATAAAGTGGTTCGAACAACCTCACTATAATTGAGAATAGCGGAATTGTAATAATGGTTGTAAGGCACAAATTAGCTAAATAAGCCCCAAACTTATAGTAGAGGCACAAATGACCACTATAAATAGCTGAGGTCGTGCTAAATTTAGAGGCTATTGTTCATTTTGTAATTTTGAGTTTTAAGATATCTTGGAGCTTCTCTTGGAGAGCTTTTTTGATGAAGAAAGTCATTCATGTGCCTAAAATCACATGAGAGCTATGATCATGCTCTATAATCAGGCCCCTATCTTGTGAATGATCAATAATCATGAATAAAGATACCTTACTTTGCCTATTTTGGTGAAGTTTTGCCACTTTTAGCTATCTTCTTGATTTTTGACTAGTTTTCTTGATTTCTTGTATTTCCATTATGATTTGATGTTAATGAATGGATTAGATGTTTGATGCTAATATTGGCACATGACAATTTTGGTATCAGAGCATTAGATCCTTTCCCCATCAGATTTGGTGGATTTTGTTAAATTTGGTAGAGTTTCTTGTTCTAACTTTCTTGATTTTTCAATTTCCAGCAAGCTTTGATTCAATTTTTGACCACCTAATCTTCAATTTTTTGTGTAGTTTCTTGTTGTAGACCAGTAGATCTTTCCAAGTTATGGCCATTTTAGTGTTTTCATTCCAATTATAGCTAGTTATAGTTTTCTTGCAGTCTGTTTTTTTTTTTTTGGCTGTACTTTTGGCCAAATTTTATGACTGTATTTCTATAGGGTTGTAGATCTCACTCTCAACTTGAATTTGAGCCAATTTGTAGCCAATTTGATTGAAAATTGAGAGAGAGATGACAATTCTTGTGAAAAAGGTCAAATCCTAGCTTTGGTAGTAAATTTGGGAGAGAAGCACTTCAACCTTTCATTTTTGAAGTTTAGTTTCTTTGTTAATTTTTTCATTTTTTCATTCTTAAATTTTCAAAAAAAAAAAAGAAAAACCTTAAAGAAAATAAAATAAAACAGGCCTAATCTCACCTACACCCAGCCCTAACCCTAGGGCCTCAGAATTCCTAACCTTAAGGACTACATGAGCAAATAATTTTAAAAAAAAAAAAAAGACCGGGAAAAATCAGAACTCGTAGAACACCCCCTTGACGATTCCTCCACATCACCACTTGGGCGATTTCCGGCGACTTCCTCCACGATTTCAATTTCTCCCTCGCGAGTTCACTTGCGACTTCTGCGACTTCTGACCTTCACGAACTCAGACAAAAGGCAACAATGAATTATCCCAGAACATATGACTTCATACGACTTCCTTCTATGCGCTGTCAATTAAGCTCTTGACAGTTTTTCAATGTAATTGCGGACAAATGGATCCTCTGTATTCGATTGATGACTTAAGCCAGATGGGCCAGTGCAAAGAATTCGATGATTGTTATAGTCCCTCGCTGATGCTCCAATGATTTAACTTCATGTTTGATTCTCTAAATCGGTTGAAGAACAGGCGCATAGAACTGTGTGCAAATGGAAAGATAAACCTACAGCGCATTTTGTCCACTTTACAACGAGCTGTTTGTGGGCAGATTTCATGCACAATACTCATCTCTGTCCACCAATTGAACAACGGGCGCATACAACTGTGTGCAAATGGAAAGATAAACCTACAGCGCATTTTGTCCACTTTACAACCTCAGATTTTAAGCTTGTCCAACGAAGGAGCGAAAGATTAGATGCTTGGAATAGCATGCAGGATCAGATATTTTTCCAGTTCTAACTTGTGATGGCCTCTCTTGGCATCCAGTTTCTGTTGCTCACTAACTATGACTGTAATCTTTTGATCTATCTCCTGAACTAAGAGCCTGATTTTTTCCAACTCTTCTTGCTTTGCATTTATTGCTTTCGTACTTCCTCGGATAATGCTCATCAGCTTCAACTTCGATCTTCTATAGTCATAAATTTCCCCTCAACGATTTTGTTCTTCACTTCGCGCATCGCCTCCTTCATCTCCATGATTTCATTTCTGCTAATAGTAGCAATTATTTACTCTTTTGTGAGAAAAGAATCCATTTATCAATGTTATTGTCAGTCGCCACACTGAGTGCCATCTATTCAACGATGAGGAGTGCTAGCTTTTTAGTAAACACCACTTGAGGAATGATTGACCTCCTTCTGAGCTGCTTCCTCCCGATGGGGATTATGATTGTCAACTAGATGATCACGAATATCAGCTTGGTGATGCAGACGAATATAATGATGGTCCATATGAAACCGAGTATAACATTGTTGATTATGAGGGTCATAATCACTCTGAATGGCAACATGAGGACCAATATGAGCCTACAGGTCAACCAAATGATATCCCTGAAAGTTGTGAGTATGATGAAGAAGGTCCAACAGTTCACAACGTGTACAACAAAAGATTACATTGTCAAGAGACATAATTGCATCCCAATCACTACATCAGTGAGGATGGAGACTACAATGATGATAACGAAGCTGGTTCCGAAAAATACGAAGTTGAAGAAGATAATTCTGAATACCAATTATCTCTTTGTACAATGGCATTCAACGGTACATCCATGCAAACAGAAGAGGCTTCATCTATGGCTCATAAACCAATTGCTAGCACCACTAGGTTACAGTTAGAGGACAATACCAGTTATGGGAGCATAGTGACCATTCCTAGTTCCTGTTACAATGGGGAGAGCAGTTCGTCAAAGGCACATCAATATTTAACGAAATCCTGATGATGTTCCTTTTGAGAACATATCAACCTTTGAGGGAGAAATGAGTTTATTACATATTGATGACTGGTTATCTATTGTCGATGAGAATCTGCGACTATATTCTATCTCTGATCAAGGCAAAATTACCATAGCAGCATCTTACTTTCAAGGAAAAGCCTATGATTGGTGGCAAGGAGTATTACGTCATCCAGAGTATGAACTGAATTCATGGGATGATCTCAAAGAGTTTTGTGCAAAAATATTTATAGATTATTATATGGACTCTTGGTATATGCTAGAACAAACTGGTTCTGTAAAGGCATATAATACCAGATTCCGTTTGGTAGCATCTAAACAGAGGTGTCTTGATGAAAAATTATCTATCCAACACTATCTGCGTGGTCTTCAAGATTACATTCGTCAACACTTGGATAAAGTACTTCAAGCAAATCCAATATTGACAGATGTAATGCAAAAGGCATTAATCTAAGATCTAAGGATAAGACAACAAAAGATCCAAGAACTATCAATATGTCAATTCCAAGCTCATCAAGGTGTTGGTTTGAACGAAAGTATTTCAGAGAGAAATTCCTCAATGGAAATTGTAGAACATGTCTCTTGAACATCCAATCATGTCTCAACATCAACAATAGATGGATAATGACTTATCTTTCAATATTGTTGACTCGAGAGCTTTTGAGATTAATATTACTACTGCCTATCATTGTATATATGACGAATTTGTCTTTGGAGATCGAGCTGAAGATAATCACTGCTTACAAAATTGTGTATATGACAAATTTATCTTTGGAGATCAAACTGAGGATCATCATTGCCTACAACAGAACGAATATGAGCTGTTCGACGCTCTCTTGGAGCAGAATGATGAGTTGGAAACAACTGGAATGTGGCCAAATTTGGACAATGAATCATTTGATTTGGAGCATTACTATTTTGATCTATCAGGAGCTATACCCATCGCTTCACTCATAGAGGATATCAATGGATCCATGGTCATCCATCTTCAGCGAGATAACGCTACCAATCTTGCTCAGAATGATTCGAGAAGATGGAACTCCAATGCTCAATCAGATAACTTGGACGAAGTCATTGCTTTAATCAACACTTTGGAGTCACAAAAGGATATTGTGATCCTACATCAAGGAGCAATGCACAAGGCAACAAAATTGGATGCAAGGGCAAGAAAAGACGCATCTGGAATTGGATAGCCTATCCAATCAAGGAAGATACTGAGGAAGAAGACTATTGAATGTCTTGTTGCTTGGATCCTGTCAACCCATACAGAACTAATGCAACTTGAGGCTTTCATGTGTTTCATTAATCTCTTCTTCAGTGATCTTATTAATTCTATGGGATCAGTTGTAGATCTAAGGTTCTCTATGAAGAAAACTCGTTGCAACCTTGTTCTACAACAATAAGGTAGAAGTTGAACCTGAGGCAACAAAATTTAAATGGTAGATGGCTACTGACAAGAATAATACAAGAAAAGATGTTTCTTATTCAAGGTGGCCAATTACTTCTCAACTACCACCAAAGGATTCACGAGACATGGCACTCAACAAAAGACTACATAGTCTTCATTTTTTTGGGCAAAAATGCTTAAGTGTCATGTGTTGCATGTAACTAGCCCATGAGCTTACTAATTGCCAAATATAGCATTAAATTGCCATGGAGCTAAATTAGAACCTTAACTTGAAATACTTGAAGTATCTATACAAGATTTGCATACAAGCCTTGATCCTACATTGTCAACAATAGGACAGTTAATAAAGTGGTTCGAACAACCTCACTATAATTGAGAATAGTGGAAAATTGTAATAATGGTTGTAAGGCACAAATTAGCTAAATAAGGCCCCAAACTTATAGTAGAGGCACAAAGGACCACTATAAATAGGTGGGGTCATGCTAAATTTAGAGTCTATTTCTCATTTTGTAATTTTGAGTTTTAAGAGATCTTGGAGCTTCTCTTGGAGAGCTTTCTTGATGAAGAAAGTGGTTCATGTGCCTAAAATCACATGAGAGCTATGATCATGCTCTAGAATCAGGCCCCTATCTTATGAATGATAAATAATCATGAATAAAGATACCTTACTTTGCCTATTTTGGTGAAGTTTTGCTACTTTTAGCTATCTTCTTGATTTTTGACTAGTTTTCTTGATTTCTTGTATTTCCATTATGATTTGATGTTAATGAATGGATTAGATGTTTGAATGCTAATATTGGCACATGACAGTGTATGTATCCATTGATGTTTCCAATTCTTGTAATGAAAGCTTTATTGCTAGTTGTAGATCAACTGCAACATCTTCTTCATCTTCAATAAGGGTTGGCGTCGTGAGTTCATGTGGTAGAGTTTTTTGTGTTTCACCTACTATTGATGTTGCACTCTTATCTATATCTAGACTTAACCCAAGGTATGATATGCTCATATCTTGCAATGACATCTCCATGTCGAGCTTCAGTTCCAAGTATGAAAATCCTTCTAGGTACACTTGTGTTTCTTCAGCTAGTTGCGACTCTAGTTGTGGCTCGATCAAGGGTTCTTCTATTCTAATGCGTTTTTCTTTAGAATTAGCTTCCTCAATATCTAACTCTCCTGGCATAGGATCCTCTCTTGTAATCTCATATATGCAATTTGAATAAACATTCAATATCTAAACAATGGGGAGTACTGGCCGCCTGATTAAACATCTGTCGATGACCAATTAATTATCTATTTCACTATATAAGAGCTCTACACAGAGTAATAACCATAATTTCGATCCTTGTGGAGAACGATATCATTTATACTGCACAATATATATAAAATCAAGTTCAATAAGTACCATATTTGTGTAGATAATTTAGAGTTTGAAGCTTTTGATAAATAGAAAACTTATATGCAAGACATCTTATTCATCTTTTTCTCCCTTGACATTGGCAAGTTTTTTGACAAAGCGTGAATGGCATTTCTTTTGTCTTGTTGTATCATATAACATTTGGGAGGTAAGGATTGACACTATTCTTTCAACTTTTCTAAATCACTCTTCTACACATTGTTAAGGCATCACCATATTTGGCTTGGCCAAGATTCGAATCTATTGCTTTCTTACAATATCTAAAACTCATATAAGTAGTTATGTTTTTCTTTTTTTGTTGAGTCCTACTTGTATTAAAACTCATGTATGTTAATGAGATAAGCCAATTGGGATGCCAATTTAGAAGGTGTAAAATCTAATGTTGGTATTTGTTGCATGCAGATAGGAGGCATTTCACATGTACAAAAACAAATGGATTCACAGTTAGAGCACCAATTCAACAATTTTAGCAATTTAGCTTTTGAGTTATCCTAAATACATCATTGTGTAGGCCTTGCCAGTTTAGACAATTTATTGTCGCCTCTTTACTCACTTTTGAATGAAATTAAGTTTTGGAAGAGTTCAAAACAAATCATTGTACGCACACAGCCTCCCTTCTGGTCTATCCTGGAGACAAATATGTACATGACATCCACTTGATGATCCCCTTACTTTTGCCTCCTTCCTAGATTTTAAACAAAATGATTTGTTTATGCAGCACATAATCAAACTTCAAAGATTACCTAGATCCATTGTGTCTGAGAGAGACTCTCGTTTTATTGGCCGTTTTTGGACTACAATATTTGAGAAGTTAGACGTGCAATTGGGAATGAGCAAAACGGATGGACAGATGAGTGTCATGCCCATGAGTGGACTGATGTCAGATTATTATCCCGTTAGGAGGTCAGTAGGCCTACTACGACCCTTGAATTAATTATGATTGTGAGGGGTTTGGGGCCCTCATGTGTTTAAAATGGAATGAGGTCCAAATTTTGCAAGCTAGAGGGGCAACACAAATGTTCCTCAATGTAGCTCTACCTGAATGAAGGAGCATCAAGGAGCCTCATGTGTACATTCATTGAAGCAACAAGCTTGTTTATCAATTTAACATTTCACACCATCGTGAAAGAGAAACAATCCCAATCCTCGAGTATTTGTGAAGTAGTACAATGATGCAGTCCAATTGCTTGGATGGTTAGACCAAATGAGGTTTGCCCCGCTACCAATAAGCTACATAACTCCCTTGACAAACTTGAACACATAATCTTGCCTTGCCAAAAATTCACCCGGACTTCACTTTGGGCTTTGGGATTTCATCCTGTACATAATGGACCGGGTAACAAGCTGTGTGTCCTAAAATGGGTCTATATAATTTCCCATTAGCACATTTTTTGCCTAATAAAAAGTCAAAAGAAAATGGAGACTAAATAATTGATATTCAAAATTGCATTTTTCAACTAAGATAGCAACAACAAAAAAATCAATGAGCATGAAGGTTAAAAGGTGGAAATTAAAGTGACCCACTAACCTTGTCTACCACATGTGCATGTATCCTTTTGTCCCAAAATCTTTTTTGAATTTTTGCATCTTTTTATGTATATAAAGATCAAAAAATAAAATAAAATAAAAGAGTAAAACAATCAAAACCAATACCATTTGTGTGAGTGAGTGCGTGTGGCTATGGAGGCGTGGGTGAGTGAGTGCGTGTGTGTGGCTATGGAGGCCCGTGAAAAAATCAGTGCGCTCAAGGATCATGCATGCAAGTAGGAAGCCGAGGAAAAAATTTATCAAAATTTAAAACTCTTTCACAAGCGCCGCATCAACCGCACCCACCTTGTCCTAAATTTAAAACGATCATGTGTCAACATTCTACTGAACATGATCTACTGGCAAGAGGGCCAAAGGTGTACCCAATAAGCAACATCTCATAGCCTTTGTCTTTTGTCTCTTCCCAATAATCCAAACTTCACTTTAACCCCACCTCCCTGATTTTGGCCCTTGGAAACGTCACCCTGTCTGTGCATGTACGTAAATATAAGTATCCGTTCCCCCATTGAGCTTCACTAGCTCCTGTCCTGCTGCTGCTGCAGCAGCTCCTGCTATCGATCATATTATAATGCATCCAGATTCCGTGAGGAGGAAGAGGAGCGTGGACATCACGAGACTAAGCTCCAGTCTTTTAACAGGAGGAGGCAGCAGCAGCAGCTAGCTGTTGATATATGTATGCATCTGCTCTGCACTGCTGCAGCAGCACAGCCTCTCCTGGACAGTGACCACCACTTTGGATTTTTGTCTGGGAATAGAGCAAGTAAAGCTAGACTCTAGAGTGAACACTGAGGTCTCGAGACTCGGATCTTTAGTTTGTTGTGTTGGGATTTTGTCTGGGAATAAAGCAAGTGAAGCTAGACTCTAGAGTGAAAACTGAAGTCTCGGACCTTAGTTTGTTGTATTGACGAGGAACAGGAGCCTTGTGTGTTGTGGGTGTATTGATCCTTCATGGAAAGCTCACCGGCACTGCGGGTACTTCTCACTTTTTTGCTGAAGACGATGATTGTAGCTTGCATGGGCATCGCCCAGCTGCATCCAACTGATCTTGCAGCACTCAAGGAGCTGAGAAGCCACCTCCATGATCTACCTGGCTCGTTCTTTTTTGCAACTTGGGATTTTCAGCGTGAGCCTTGCAACGACTTCATGGGTGTTGTGTGTGAAAGCTTCCTGGGAGACAACAGAATCAGCATTCTTAATCTTGGGATCGGTTATGCAGGCACGCCAGGGCTAATGGGGAGTTTAAGCCCATCCGTGAGGAACTTGACTTTTCTCACGCAGCTAACTCTCTCGCCAGGAAAGGTAACTGGTGAAATCCCTGCAACCCTTGGCGAGTTGAAACTGCTCAATTTCATTGGTATAAGCAACAACCTACTTACAGGGGATATTCCAGCCAGCTTGGGCAGCCTCATCAACCTGCAAGTGCTTGATTTAAGCAACAATTTGTTGACTGGATCCATCCCACAGCAAGTTGGAAGGCTTCCAGGATTGATTGCTATGACATTGTCGCATAACAAACTAACTGGCCCGATTCCAAACTTCACTGCTGGAATTCTGCAGCACCTAGACCTGGGTGGAAACACATTATCAGGGGAACTACCTTCAATCTCCAACTCGTTGCAGTACCTCTCGCTAGACGGGAACAAACTAAGCGGGACACTGGACAGACTAGCTTCCTTACGAAACTTAACTTTCGTCGATTTGAGCTTCAATTATTTCACAGGAAATGTTCCAATTGATCTCTTGCAGCTGCATATGTCAGCATTGTTCCTACAGCGTAATCTATTGTCTGGTGACGCTCAACCTAGCAGACCGGTGTGGATCAAGACCGTTGACTTAAGTTACAATCGCCTTTCTGGCGAGCTTTCACCTTTCTTTGCATGGGCTCAGAACCTCTACATCAATAACAATAACCTATCTGGAATGGTTCCGCAGAAGTTTCTGGAATCTCTCCTAGAGGGCAGTTTGCAGATGCTCTATCTCCAGCACAATTATTTCACCGGCTTTCAGATAAATCCCGATGAAGTGCTGCCTCCAGAATCCTCGTTCTGCATCCAATACAACTGCATGCTGCCACCAGTTCAATCAACATGCCCTGCAAAATGTGGCAAAATAATATCAAGGCCTGTGCAGCAGTGCCATGATCACATCGCTGGGAGGATCGGCTGAGTGAGTACCAGTACGTCAAATGCTGTGAATGCATTGGGTTCTCAATTGCTGTGAACAAGCTCAAGCAAGGTTACGGCCCAAAACATTTAGATTGTGCAACACTGCAGTAATTGCTGTTGTACTTCATATATTGCATAGCTGTATTCCAAAGAAGGGCTCTAAAAAAGAACTGTTTCATATAATGTTTTATAATAATATCAGAGAAAGCACTACTCAGTATTTCAAACCTTTTAGGCTGTTTTACTCACCATTTTTTTTAAAATTTCAACTTTATAAGTCTCATCTAGAGTTTTGCCTCTTTGATTGAAGTGTTTTAGGCTTTTCATAAAGCTGGTTTGGAATACTTTCCACAGCACACTGTCATATGAAAATTTGGCCTTTTGAGAGTACATATGTGGGAGCTCAACAAACTCCTGACCATAACAATCACTATATTCATAAAGTTTTTGAATGCAAATAGCAAGAGTGTCACTTGTAAAATTTGAGGTTTCATTCATTGTTTTTATCTTTTGTGAAAACCAAAGTCAAATTTAGATCAAACGCCCTATTTTGATAGACTCATGGTGTAACATATTCGAGTCACTTCCATTTAATTTTCTGATTAAAACTAGGTGCCACTCATCATGCAAAAGAATAAACATAGCATCTGTTATTAAATTTAAAATTTTCATCCTTTGTGGCATATATTCACTAAAATGATGTCAATCAAAATGAACTTATTCACCTTATTGTATTTTTAGTATTGTTTGATGGCAATAGCATGAAACAATTCTTGTTGCATCAAGAGAGGCTGGTGAACAGATATGTTGTAATATATGTCCAAGCCTTTTGGCTTCAAAAATATGTAGTACAATAAGTTTGCAAGAAATATACTTTTCATCATGAACAATTTGTTCAAAATCTTTGCAAATACCAATGGGTTCATTGGTTATTGTTTCATCACTATCAAAACTCATTATAACATTGTCAATTGTTTCATTTTCTCAATTATGAAATTTTCTAACATCTTTGACAATTTGCATCTAAATTGTGAGTACCTGGGCTGCCATTCATTTGCTGCCAACAAGACACGATATCTCTTTCACATTTGCCTTTTATGAATGAGACTTACATGTTGTGCCTAAGTTTGGTTATCTAACAATATGCTTGTTTCTTGTGTTAGGTGGCGGTTTATGATTAATTTCACTGCTACACTCCAATATGAGTCCATGCATATTCAAGAAATCCAACTCTTATTGAATTATATTTGTTTTACTCTTAATCAACCACAAATTTGACATCATATTCAACAACCAGCTTTCTATCTAACAATAGCCCACTATTGTTCATTACTATTACACTCAGTCAATGATCAATTCTTACAATAGCCCACTATTGTATCACATCTTTGCAATGTATAGTGTCGTGGGTCAAAAGCACGTTCCAGGCTCATCAACATGAATATTATTCGGTGTAGGACATGTTTTATATAGGATCATTATTCCAAAAAAAAGATTTAATCTTGTCTGTGAGACATGGGAATTCTGATGTATTCCACATCATGTCTTTAAGAGATTCTGCATTATTTTGTTGTTCCGATGAGAGTGTAGATCGTGCTGATAAATGAATTAAACATATATTCTTCTCATTAGGAATATCATATCAAGACACATGTCAACAAAATCTTCCAATATCTCAATAAAGCAACCACTGACAATGGTTAGTGTTCTTCTTGAACTGACATTTTTTAACTCGCTCTATCGATGAGGTTTTGCCAAAAAGACCCACACCCCTTGAAATTTCTTTGTGAGAAAACATTTTTCTTGTGTGCTTTGTAAAACAGTGTTGGCCAAGTTTGAAGTTACCTACAATAGAGTCCCAAATTTATCTTTGAGGTTTTAAAGCTCTATTTTCACTCCCATAGTCGATAATGTTAGTGGGTAGAGATGCCAAGAATATTAGAAAACTACATTTTTGGGCTTAAAGTTTATTCCAGTGTTGGGCGGTTCTCACATATTTATGATACCTGCCGGTTCAGGGTATTGCCCTTTTTTTTGAAACCAAGAACCGTCAGTTCAAGGTATTGGATTACATTTAAAATGTTTACACCTAGCGTTCTCAATAATATCTTATAAGATAAATCTTGGAGGTTCTCAATCTGCCGGTTATTACTCTATTAAGAACCGTCGGTTCTTATATCAGGTTCTCAATATATACTATTTTTATATAAATAAATAAAATATCATTTCAAAAATTATTGTTGCATACTTGTTAAAATTCCCTCACATTATTTATCAAAAGACAAAAAAAGTGTAAGTGCACAAAATTTGAGCATTCCTCCACTTATCAAATACTCATAAAAATCTCACACTCTTCAATGCCTACGATATTTCAATTGTGCAAAAAAAATCACACTTCACAGCTAAACAACTCAAATAAATAAACACTCTAAAAATATGACTTACATAAAAGCCGCTAAAAAAAAGTCTTGTTGCACAGTGTTTTAAAGTTTTAACATTCCACTTATCAACTAACTATGAAATTAACAAAAATGATAGCCTTGAAAAATGTCTTGTTACAATGTCTATCTTAACATTCTCTTACTCATCCTACTCATGAAAAAATCCGTACTCCTCAATGAGGTCTACATTCTCATCTATCATGATGTCCTCACTTGCTAAAAGCCCTTAATGAATGTTAGGTTCTGTAGGGTGAATTGGTACTCGAGTTATACCCCCTTCCAAATGACGGTCCGGTTCTCAACCTCAATCCATGGCTCAAAGAGACTCGATGGTTCTCAACCGTGGCCGGTTCCTACAAAAGAGCATATCTACTGTTCTACATAGAAGCCGGTTCTTAAGAAATAGTGTACCCGTCGGTTAGGGTCTTTAGAACCAGGTTGAGAACCGAAAAAAAAATCAATACCCGGCCAACACTAGTTTATTCCCATTTGCATCAACGTTAAACCTGGGAAATCAATACCCGGCCAACACTGGTTGTGAAAAATACAGATCCTAAGTGGATCTAAACTCCAAGATCATTGGCTTGAATGCTTGCACTCCAAACTACATAAGCTAGGAATTGGCAACACATTCTATGCTACCTAGAATGCAAAGAACTTGATCAAAAAGCATTTATCACAAATGGAAACTTCCATAAACATCAAGTGCGGCCCAAAATAGCATTATACAGTCCATAATACATCAGCCTATCACTTTTGGAAAGCACCTAAGATCATACACACAAAGCTTGAACTCAATCACTACACAATGCCAACAATGGAAGGAGAACCCAATAGAAAAATCTCTCATTAAGCAAATGAATACAATGGATCTGCTCCAACCTGTTTCTCCACGGCCTACCTGCTATATATAGCTGAGAGAGATGACTCTCTCTCCTCTCTCTAGACCCTCCTTACCTAAAATATGCCCTATATAGGTAAAATTGGCATATATGTCCAAAATACATGAAAATGGACTCATTTCGAAGGTCTTGAAGTTTGACACTTCTTCATACTGAAAAAATACACTTACTAAAAATATCTAGACCTGTTTCACACGTGTGAAAAGTCAGATCCTAAACTATGTGCCATTTTTAGCAATTTTGGCCTAAAACTAGACAAGGAAATGTTGACAATTTTCACACTGGTTTATTCCCATTTGCATCAACGTTAAATCTGGGTTGTTGTTGGCATAGATTTCTAGGCTCCCTTGTAATTTATACACATGTATGCTACTTTTTTCTAAAAAAAATACCAGATCATATCTCTAAGCATTTTTGGGCTCCCTTGTGACTTTTGCACATAAAAAAAAAAAAACAAGGGTCTCTCTCATTATTTTGCTTACAAGTTTTGAAGGAAAGATTCAATTGCTAGTCCTTTTGAAGCATTGAAAAGCCCTTGATGTATACTTAAGGGCTTTTCAACGCATCAAAATATTACGACTTAAATATTTTTTTTAAAAGTTGTAAGCAAAATAGTGAGATAGTGTCTAGTTTTGTTAAGGAAAAAATAGTATACATGTGGAAAAATTACAAAGGGAGTCCCAAAAAACTTCAAAAATAAACTTTGGGCTTTTGTTTCCATCTCCATCAACACTAACGGCAGTGGGAAGAGAACCCAAAAATGATTTTATATTTTTTTAGATCGAACCTCTCTTGCCCACTCCCAGCATCGTTGATGGGGGTGGGAGACACCTAAAAAAAACTTTATTTAGCCTCACTTCCCACACCCATCTATGTTAATGGAGGTGCAAAGGGAGGCCCACAATCAAGTATTTTCACATTTTGGGAGTCTCTTGACTAATGAAGGATGGATAAAGAGACCAAATTTATGTTTTCAACTATTCTTGGACATGTTCCCACCCCCATCAACGATGGTACGGGTGCAAAGGGAGGCCCACATATAAGTTTTTTAACATTTTAAGAGTCCCTTTCATTGATTGGAGTGCGAAGGGTGGGGCCACAATCAAATTTTTCTACATTTTTGGGGTTCTATTCCACTAATGGCAGAATATAGATAAAGAGACTAAAATTATTATTATTTTTAAACTATAAGAGAATTTTTTTTCAACAAAAGCTTTAGATTTGAGAAACACATCAAACACCATAGACTTGGAAGATAAGAGATACACCCAAAATCTTGTATAATCATCAATAAAAGCATGTAGCTCCTCCTTTGCTCTTGGAAGATGCAAAGTGTACATCCGAGTGCACTAGCTCAAAAGGAAGTTGAGACTTGATGTTGGATCTTGGAAAATGCCTCTTATGAGACTTTGCAATAGCACAAGCTTCACAGGGTAGAAGCTCCTTTGAAATAGTCACTTCGGGCAATCCAATAGCTCTCCCATCTTTGACCATGAGATGTCATGGCTTTGACATTGGGATTGTTGGTGTATGAACGATGGTCTGATTGGTCTACGATTGATTACGATTGCAGCGGACGTGACGGAAGCAGAACACGAGAGGCGATTACGATAAAAATGATGTCTCTACCAACAGTAAGAAAAACAATGGACACAGTAGTAACTGCGATTTCAGGAATGTGGATTGACTAGAGAACGGAATCAAAAGCTTGTTATCCATTTGAGTTATCAGAATAGGAGTCTGAGACTGCCGTAACAGTAGGATTGCGAAGCATTAGGCGTCTTGGACAGCCATGTGATCCTCTGTCTCTGATAACCGTATTTGTGTGCAGGAAAGCGAAAGAGACAATTTCATTCAATCAAGAACGTAATAATTGAACAGTAGCAAATCTGTGTAAATGAAAGAATCGAAACACAATACAATAGCGCTGATAAGCGCGTATTCCTACTTACAGATTCTGAAACAATGGCTACAGTTCAAGCTCTCTCTCTCTCTCTCTCTCTCTCTCTCTCTCTCTCTCTCTCTCTCTCTCTCTCTCTCTCTCTCTCTCTCTCTCTCTCTCTCTCTCTCTCTCTCTCTCTCTCTCTCTCTCTCTCTCTCTCTCTCTCTCTCTCTCTCTCTCTCTCTCTCTCTCTCTCTCTCTCTCTCTCTCTCTCTCTCTCTCTCTCTCTCAATCATTAACTCTAAGGAGCTAGCTATTTAAGACCTTTTGGTCGTTTGATCACTCTGTGCATCTACAGATTGTTCAACTCAACAACACCTATCATGCTCTCTCTCCTCTTCGCTCAAATACATATTTATAGCTGTCAGAATCTTTTGATTTATTGTAATTACAGTTTACAAGAATATTAACAGCCGTTTAAACAAGATCCGTTATTGGAGCGTCGTGAAGGAGGATACGTACAGAGTAACGTATCCTCTGTATGCGTCGTAGTGCAAGGATGTAGGCCGTGATGGCCATAGTCTATCCACAATCGTTTGAACAACCGTTAGTCGTTCGCTTTGTAGGTGATCATTTGCTTCCTTCGTTGATAACCGTAAGTGATAACTTACGGAGCTAAACGGTGAGATGGGTCCACCGTTGTTAGTTGACTTTAGAATATCCAGATCTTCTACAGTAGATATAGCCAATAGAGTACGAATAGACTGATGTTTTACTACTGGACTGAAGGTCTCAATGTAGTCTATCCCATATACTTGTTCAAATTCTTTAACCACCAATCTAGCTTTCCACTTGGATGTAGATTCATCTGGTTTAAGCTTCAGCTTAAAGATCCACTTAGAATCGATTGGCTTTACACCTGTAGGAGGAATGACAAGACTCCAGGTCTTGTTCTTCATTAGAAATTGATACTCAGCATCCGTGGCAGCTTTCCATTTTCTGCATCGAGCATTGACAGTGCTTTTGCTATGATGGCAGGTTCGTCATGACTGATGAAAGCCTGAGAAATGAAGCGATCAGGCTGATGTCGTTGTCTCACAAATCTTCGAACTGCAGGTGCTTGATCAGACGATTCTCCTTGGTGAATGACTGGGACCGTAGTATTTTGCGGTTGAACGATCGTGGGTCTAGGCCCATCAACGGTAAGTGGAGCCGCTGGGATGAACTCCGTTGTTTGAACAGTCGTAGGTCGTTGCCTATCGCTGGAAGTTGGAGGTGCTATGGCAATCTCTTGTATTGGTTGCTTATTTTTGAAATCGTAATATTTGTCTTCAAGGAAGACAACATCACGACTGACCGAGATCTGGCCCGTAACCACATCGTAAACACGATATGCAGTGTGTGAAATAGCCGATAAAGATGCTTTTACAGCTTACTGGATCCAGTTTCTTCCTCAGATCAGATGGCACTTGTGCATAGCAGAGACATCCGAAGACACGCAAGTGTTTCAAACTTGGTTTGTAACTATAGTAGGCTTCGAACAATGTCTTGGAATCAATCGCTTTAGTGCTAGAGTAATTTTGCATATAGCAAGTCGTAGAGATAGCTTCCGCCCAAAAGGTTTGAGGCAAATGTGAATTTACTGTCATGGATCGTGCAGCTTCCAACAGTGTGCGGTTCTTTCGCTCTGCTATTCCGTTCTGTTGTGGAGTGTAGCTCGTAGTAAACTGGTGGTGCACGCCACATGAAGATAGGTAGTCCTTCATCTCATTTGCCCTGAATCAGACCATAGGGCCTTGATCCTCTAACCAGTTTGATTCTCAGCGTATTGCTTGAAGTCTTTGAAGCAACAAAATGCTTCTGACTTGTTCTTAATGAACATTACACTGGCAAACTGGGAGTAATCATCAATGAATGTGATAAAATACAGAGTTTGACCTAATGAAGGTACGCTCATAGGACCACACAAGTCACTGTGTATCAGTGACAAGATGGACTTCGCCCTTTTGGCTTGTTTTCTGGAAAATCTTGTTCTAGGTTGTTTCTCTAGTAGACAATTTTCACAGATAGTCTGATTAGCTGTGGTGACAGCAATTATATTCATGTCCTTGACCATTTTATTGTGATGCATATACAAGATTGAACACATGTTTAAATGACCTAATCTTTGATGCTATAAATTTGCAACTGAACAACTCACAGAAAGTGCAACATCATGACTCAATATGTACACATTTTTCTCTCTGTAAGCAGAAAGGATTTCCTTTGAGTTCTCATCTAGAATAGTACATCGGTTGGCAGTGAACAAAGTTCTATAGCCTTGATCTATGATCTTGCTAATAGATAAAAGATTCTTTGTTAATTTGGTACATAAAGTACTTCATTAAGCCTAGTGATGCCATCAGAGAACTGCAGTTGAATAGACCCTTGGCCTTCAACTTGGTGTGAACTGGAGCCACCAAAGAAAATGTACTTTGATTCTGTAGCTGTGAGTGTAGAGAAGAGGTCCTTGCATGGCATCATGTGTTGAGAAGCACCTGAATCAAGATACCAATGATGGGGATCTCTACTGGATTGATCTTGTACCATCAGTGCCTTCTCTTCATCTTGAGATCTTTTGACTGTGTCAGAGTTCTCTTCTTGGTGGTGTTGTATGTTCCTCTTTGCTTCATTGTGCTTGAGGATGCGACAGTCCTTGATGCCGTGGTTGGTCCTTTTGAAATATCTGCAAAATAGCTTGGTCTTGGACAATGAGTGACTATACTGTTGCTGTTGTGGTTGTGATGTTGCTGGTTGTTCTGCCTTTGTCTTCTTATCCTTGAAGCCTTTCTTCTTCTTGGATTGCTGCTTGTTTGAATTGAGTGCCATGGATTTGGTACTCGTAGATTGGACAATCTTTTCCTCCTGACTTCTTCCTGCAACAAGCTTGTTGAAGCAACACTAAATTATCGTAGGAGGATGGAAGACTGGCAAGAAGAGACATGGTAGAGTCTTCTTCTGATATAGGAGAACCTATTGCAGCTAGTTGGTTCATCAATTGTTTGAACTCGTTCAGATGGTCGCTGACTGAGGTGCTTTCACTCAATCTGAGTGTTAGTACCTTCTTCCTCAAGAAGAGGCGAGTCGAGACATCTGAGGTCTCGTACATGCTAGTGAGTGTGTCTCATGCTTCTTTGGAAGTAGTGCAGTTGGACACATAAGCAATTTGAGTGTCTTTAAGGTTTAGAGATACAATGGCAAGAGCCTTGCCATCCTTGGTTTCCCAAGCTGGGAGCTGTTCGGGTTATGCCGGTCTTGCTATAGAACCGTTAACATGACATTCATCTTGATGTGGAGGGTCACTCTTGCCCTTCCTTTGTACTTCTTGGACTACTTGAGGCTCCTCCTCGATTCCAAGTACAATATCCATCACATCTTGGAGAATTAAAATTGATTCCATCCTCACCTTCCAAATAGAATAGTTGGATCACCCATGGAAGCCATAATCACATGAGAAATTGACTTCTAATGGACACAAAAACAAGTACAAGTATGGCTTTTCTCTCAAAAAATGCTTTGATATTGGTGTTAACCCAAATCAATTGAGATCTTGCAACAAATATGAGACTACAATCTTGATAGCTATAACAATCTCACTAAACCTAGATCTAGCTTTTCTTCAAAAAAGAATCACAAGAAGATTTTGATCCACCTTCTTCTAAGCACATGTAGAGCACTCAAAGATGCCTCAAAAAACACAAATCTACGTGATTTGTATGAAACTATGAAGTTTTTGACTCAAAATCTCACCTAGATCTCACCTGGTCAAGATTGGCAAGCTAAAACATGAGTTTTTTTATCAAATAAGCTATATCTGAGTCAAACTTGATGTGCCCCAGCAGGCTAGGTGCCTTGTCTAACTTGATTCAAATGGCTATAACTTTCACAAGACATCCAATTGAGTTGAAACAAATTGCAACACAAACTAGACTTCACTAGCTTTCTAACAAGCTATCATACACCAATTTTGGATTAACCTTGGAGATGCACCACCAATTGAAAGTGGACTAATCTCACACGTGTCTGAACACTGAATTCTGTACAGTACCAATACCGATCCAATCAAGATGATTTAGACCCCTCTTGATCAAAAAATCACTATGATAGAAATTGAGATGCAACTACACCCTCCAAAACTAGATTTCAAGCCAAAATCACATCCCACTTGATAGATGCAAATCAATTTTAGGTAGGCTCTGATAGCATGTCTCAAACAATGTGAATGATCTCCTAAGATCTATGCGATTGCACATAGATCAATCTAGATTGAGATACAAGCATACTAGCTCAAAAATGTAAGGCAAGCTACACATACATCAAACATCAACGGTTACCATTCATCAAACATAATGAAAGGACACTTTTCATGAAAAAAACTAAGTATAGATTTGGCTTGCTCTCGGGTAGCTCGAGTAGAGAGAGAATGTGAAATAAAAACAAGTGTTAGAGCTAATCTTGCTACAAAAACTAAGTATGGACTCACCCTCACTCCCACTCATAGTAGCTCAAGATCCAAGAGTGGAAATGAAGAAAAATAATTGGACCTCTAAAACTCCACCCCTTACAATGATTGGACCATTTTGGTGCACCTCACTTCATGATTGGTCCAAATTGACATATTAAATCAAGAAGTTCTATGTCACTAATCCTCTAGCATCAAGCCAAGTGTCACTAGCCTACACTAACACGAGCTTATCTACTTCCAAAATTGGCCTAATCACTTATTTACAACTGAGTGGTTTTGAAAGAGGACCCCTAAACCTCAAGGTAGATGGCTTTTACAATTTCACAATCGAGTTTGTCAAATCATCATGCTAATTGACTTCATTCTAATGAAGAAACGTCAGATTGTTTACTCAATATGGGTCCAAAGATTATATCATAACTTTCAATTTACTTGATGGAATCCAATGAAACAAATTGCATCCAATTCTATGCTTCTAAATCTTGATACTATTGGGCATTTAGACACAAAAGGCAAAGCTTGCTACCTTGGTAAATGACCAAATTTTTGGATACTCACAGTTTTTAACCTTACACTCAATAAGTAGAAGCCTCGTGATCCTAAAAATACTTTAGTATTGATCTATGAAGTGATTTTGAACCTATGACCTCATTGAGAGCTTACTAACTCTTCAATTTATAGATTTGCACTATAAAACTTGCTAAATGAAAATCAAAATAGTGAAATTCTTGGATCCAACTCTGATACCATGTTTCAAATGATGGATATTAATATTTTAGACTTCCAAAAATTCCAATCAAGCATTGTCATTTGCAAAGTATCCAAATCAGTCAAGACTAGCTTCGGGTTTTGGCTACGAATGCATCTAGATTAGTTATGTGGCAACTGCTCCTAGAATCATTATGATAAATCATTCAAAGCAACCTCTCATGTTTGTAGGACATCAAATCTTAGTTAGCATTAGATTACTCATCAAAATCGCTCAAACATAGTCGATGCTCCAACTCGGCCTTGGAATAACAATGTGTCTCAAACTCCCAAATTGCTTCTCATCAATGAATGTAATCCTCACCAAAAGTAGTTATGGATCTGAGTTATGGGATTATCCATTCTTAGGTATAGACCTAACCCTACCATCTAAGCTCCTAATCTAGAAATCATATCCATTTGGTAGGTGAATCAGGTGAAACATGTGCCTAGTCACCAAATTCCCTCAAATTAAGCATGTAATGTAGGACATTGATTTAAGGGCTCAATTCGGCCACCTCCTAAGCATGTAAATTGAATTACCATCCACATCCAGCAATAACATTTGCACTACTAAAAAACCGGGCAATCTACACTTTCAGATACTAATGACCAGATCAGGGTTTTAAAGCAAGACACAAAGGCCACAATCAAAAGATCAACATATGTAGCATAGTTATGCCAATACATTCTAAAAACATCTTTTAAGTCATATAGAAGAAAGAACAATAAAAGTATATGCACATTGTTGCGGAAAGGATTGATTGGGGGAAAGGCATTTCGAGCCAATTACAGACACAAAATTACACTGCATGGAGAAATACCAAACACTTATTTCCTTTTACATCGATTTAATGGAAGAAACATGTCACATCTTTTAGAGAGATTCGAGAGAATCACAGTTTGTTCCAACCCCAAAGACACCACGTGCTAATTTGGAATGCAATTGACATTCAACCCTCGACTATTAGGTGACCATTGCGAATAGTCATTGAACAAGTGCACAAACTTGAGATTGTAACAGATCATTGACCATTTTTGCTGTCACTGAGGTTCACAAAGTAAACATTGAAATTATAAAGCCATCATACAAAAACTGACTTCTTTAACTGCATGTATTCCATTGAATTTCCGAAATTCATACAAAAGCCATCTGACATCAGTTTTGCACATTCACAGATAATCAAGGAAATAAGCTGCTTAATGGCTGCAGGTGCCACAAACAGTAATCCCTCTATCTCTATCTCTATCTCTCTCTCTATCGCTCTAAAGCATAAATGACCAAATAGTCTTGAAAAGATGAAAAGATATGGGTTGTAACTCAGAAGGTTGCAAACCAGCGCATCTTCAATTGGGAAGAACAAGAATTACCACTTCTGCATCCATGTCAATGTGCAAGTCAGTCTTAAAAGCAAAAGTGTCTTGGTAATGCTGAATCATGTCTAAAAGAAAAGCATACATTACATCTAAAATCTCATCATTCGACAAGCACATCTCTTTCTTGACAGTTACAAGTGACACCGCACATTACTCAAAAGCTCAAATGCTTAGGTCCTATAGAAATTCCAACCTCATAAGTGGCCAATGATATCAAATGTTATGAAATGATTCTACATCTTGACCCTTGTAGAGAAGTGCAACATCGTCTTCAACCTCTACTGCAGCCAAAAAAAACTCGCCTCTACCTTCCAATAATATTTTGTATGATGTCAGTCGGTGTATTACAAAATCTTTTCCTTAGACTACAGCATTGAGTCTATGAAGGAGCAAGAGAAACTGATACCAGCTCAAAATATTTCAGGCATAAGGGACACATAAAAACTTTAACATTGTACTTGCCATGCTTTCTAAAAAAATAACCTACTAACAGTGCAAAGCAGCGATTCTACTAAAATGTCTGCCAAGGATAAATTGACAGCAATGACTTATGAAGTAAAGCAACTAAAATTTGTGACACAATATTCAATCACCTTAAACACAGCTTATGAAGGAATGCAAGGTTGTGGTCTTAGAATTTTATGCAGATAATCTCGAATCTCAGGAATAATATGCTGAATCAAAGCGGGATACCTGCAAGAAAGATTGGTTTCCACATTTTTTATCCGATGCTGTACTGCTGGAAAAAGAATGAATAAAGCCACAGAAGAAAGGAATGAACAACTTCAAAAGAGAACAGCACTTGGCTGATAATATACAGAAAAAATTCAAATGTGAAACAAAGGGACGAAAGTTCATTCCTAAATCATGACAAAAGACATTTCAAACACTCACCCAGGTGTGCTACACAGCTGCTCATGCTGTTCCAGGATGAAGACAACACATGTATGTCGCAGGGAAAGAGCATGATATGCTTCGGCTAAATCATAGACACTTGCAATGTTCTCGACAGTCAAATCCTTCAAACAGAACCAACAGGAAAGTGTGCATAAAGATTTCCACAAAATTTACAGAAAGCTTGAGAGGGAAGTGAGACTCTTGCTAATCTTTCAAATTCTTAGTTCCCAACCTGTGCTATCGAATATTCGCAGAGCCGTTTCAATCCCTCTAATAGATACTGATCGGCAGCCCGAAGTAGGTCCTGGGCAACATCTGCAGTAACCTCAACTGTTCCAGTATATATGCACCTGCAAATAAAGGTTTTCATGAGTATTTCAGAACTTTTTGAGACTATGCGATGAAGGATGGCCATAACCTATAGTGCTGCTAACAAAATCACCTAAAATTTCATAACCACACATACAGCATGCCAAGATTTAAGGAGACAACTGTTGATTCGCTGACTTGACACAAAGCTCTTCCAAAAGAACCAACTAGCGATCAACCGTACAGAGCAAAGAACTAACAATGAATCAAGCTGTGCGCTGAATGCAAGCTGCCAGGAATATTTTTCAGTACTTCAAGTGCCTCAATTCAAAAACAATAAAGACTGGCTAAGAATAGCATGAGAAACAACCAGCTCACAAAAACATGCTCAAATATTCTTGTTAACTTGTCATCTTGAATTGTAAAATCACTAAATATAATAAAAGGAGTCATCAAGGTGTCCCCCAAATGCATAATTAATGCCTAGTACAAAGTCACATGAGAGTGCTTTCAAATGCACTAACAGCTTCACAACTCAGAGTTAGAATGATCTTAATGTAGTACTATTGTAGCTCAATCCGAAAATCAAACAAAGAACCAAATAAAAATAATTTCAAGGAATCTCCACCTCTTTAGTCTCTTTAAGCTCTCTTTCTTGCTTTCTAGACTAAAGCCTGCTTATGTCCTGCTTTTATTTGGTGGGAGGCCTATATACTGGTCAAATTAGAGGTGGCAACGTCAAGCATGGGAAGTTGAGCCTACATGGGATGTAAAATAGGCAGATCATCATCAGTATCTCTGGGAGATGGGCAAGCTACTCAGCTATAGCCTATGGTGAGATTTGCATAAATTCGTTCATTGAGTCCTTGGTAGACTCTTGTGCTTGGAGCATGGGGAATAAATGAGACTCAGCTTTCAAGACCTATTGGATAGATGAATATGCTCGGACGTGAGGGCATCTCGATGACAGCAAGTGCTGGCCATGATTGAGGAAAGCTCATAAATCAAAAAATAATGAAAAGTTGACTGAAAGAAGTGTTTCTTTCAAAAGGAGAAGCAAAGGATCCAATAAATTGTTGCAGTTTGTTGTTAACTATGGAACAAATCAAGGCTTTTCCAGACTGTTTCTAATATCCTCGTCTGGTAGATCACTGCAAGAGCTGAGGAAGGCATGAAATAGCTTGACTGAGAGTGATTTTCACAAAATAACACCATTGACAAAAAAAAACTTCCCTTTTTTCTCCAAGTTTGAAGAGGCGTGCATTGACAACTTGCTTTCTTCTCTACTTGAAGATTAAGAATCCGGCCTATTGACTTCCATCAATAAGCACAAACAATTTTAGGAAAAGTTCCCATCTATCATTGGTCATCAGGGTTATTTGCCTCACAATTTAAACGACTTATTCACCTTCTAATCTTTATAATCTGTGGAAATTCTCCATGTTATTTCATGTTAAACTTGAAACCAAGTCTGTATATGATTCTTACAAGGCTCTAAGTAGAGCAAATTGGTAATCTTTGGGTGATCCACAATCTTTTCAACTTGTTGAAGCATCCCCTTTTGTTGTCTTTCCAAGTTATTATCTCTTCCACTTAGACACTCACCTCTTCAACTAATTTTACTAACCAGGCAGCAACTGCTGTCCTCAGACGATGGTTTTTTGCAATCAGCCAACCAAATAAAAAAGCTTCTGGCCTGCAAAGATAAACATCACGCCATCTCACCAATGCAATTCCCAACCAAAAATTCTCCAAGATAAGTAGTTTTGCTATGCTTCACAGTAATTAACTCTCCTTAGAAAGCTCTTCTCTCTCTTCAGCGTGTTCTCTTCCCAACTGCAAGTCTGATGCCAATATCTATTTGTGAAATTAGAATATATCCAATTTCACAAATTTATATAGAGAAGACAGTGATGTCGTTAGAAACAATATATGAGCAACTCAAAAAGGATCTAAATCAAAACAATAATAAAAAATTCAATAAACAAAAAATCTTAGCCACATAGCATTGCTTATGTCTCATCAGTAACCAAGCATAAGTTGCTAACTGGGTTTCGAAAGAATCCGGATTCTCTTAAGTAGACCATAGAATGAAATTATGGTTTTGAAGCTGCAAGTCTGATGCCAATAGTTGATAGTTCCACAAAGCTTGTGAACAGCAATAGCTAGGGATTAAAATGAGGCTCCTCCCAACATGGCTGCTCTTTGAGTTTTCATCCTGTCTGTCAAGACCTCAGGTCGCTACTAACAGTAACCCACGTACCCCCTGTTCAGTTCGCTCGAAAGTTGACCACCCTGACTACTTGGCAACAAGTCTTGTCATGGTCTAGAACCTTTTAATCCTGAAAGTTATGCCCATGATAGTCAACTTTAACCAATAACTCTGAACACTGGCAAAACGGGTCAATGTATCAATACTTGTGGCACACCTAAGCCAATCTGGGCTAGTTGTCTAGCCTAGTTATTAGTCACAATGTATCTTGAAGTTAGTTGACCGTCCTGAACTCTGACTCAACCCCGAAACTAAAATTCACAACACAGCCTAGAATATATAAGAAATACTTCCACACTACATGCTACTTATATGGGAAACAAGCTTCTAATGTAAGGAAATGCTCGAAAAACCTTAGTGCTAACCTTCAGAGACGAGAAGGCTTCATGTCCAACGGGGTTCAAGCTACCAACATAAATAACAAAAGTAGATGGACAAGTCAAACAAACTTTGATATGGTCCAGCCCCATCCACTCCCACAAATGATCTAACTTTCATATTAGCATCATGGACATATTACTGCACCGCGCAACAACAGTTGGTACACCTCCAATTCTAGATCTATCAAGATTTACATATTACAAGACGAAAATTGATGACTCCAACAATACACAAAAAAGTGAGTATCGAATCTTAGCTACTAAACCAACATTGAATCCAATAAAAATCATCATGTATATTTATACACATATATTAGTGGATATTCTACTTGAAGAATTTCTTTGTATGATGATGATGACAGTCTCTAAATTGAAGAAAGGACTGTTACAGTTCAGCCAGTGACAGCCTTTTCCTGGTCTTCATATTACTACACAAAAGATTATAAAACCTACTGATATCCAGTCCTAACATAATATCTTTTGGGAGTTATTTGACTTGTTATTAAGTAGTTACTCATGCATATACTTGGCAACTAACATGAGTAAAAGCTTTGGCTGGGTAAAGCCCTAATACCATACTTAATGTGATATCACTTTTGACTTGATCATGAAACTATATATGTCCTTGTCTAACAATAGTAAACATAGTTTATGTCAGGTTCACTCTGATTGTTGGTCTGATTGTGGCTGAATTATTGATTCATGTATGCATGCCCTTAAGAATCCTTTTGAAAACAAGGCAGTTTTTAGGTACTTAGAAGTCCATAACTTTTTACACTTCACTCTCTTTTATTAATCACTGCAAAATAGCTGCATTTCTAATGCCTTGTTAGCAGGTTTCTACAATTCAACCTTCCGATAACCTTAAGAAAAGACTGTTTAGATTGGCTCAAATGAAGAGCAGATAGGGAGGCAAATTGACAGAGACCAATAGGAGGCAGATAAAGAGGCCAATAGAGAGCAGGGCAGATGGCAAGGTAGATAAGAGGAGGGGCAGATTGGGACAGAAAAATGGGAAGGTAAATAGTGACATAGATTGACGGCCAGAGAGGCATATAGGCAGATAAAAACCCTAAAGAATGGGCATAGCAACCCTCTAACATGAAGTGAAGTAGAGGCATGATGTCTGAATCTCACATAAATGCTCAATAATCAGCTCTAAATGCTATCCGTCAACCTAAAACACTTCAAGTATGGCCCCAAGACCCTAAAAAAACAGACCACCTTGATCAGATGAACGGAACGCACAAAGAAAGAGCTCAAACCAACAAATGGACATACTAGCACTGACAGGGAGGATGATAAATGATGCTTACCACCTAAAAAATTCCAAACATGACGTCTCCCTTAGTAGTTCTCGTAAGACTAGCAAAAACTTTGAAAAGCTACCTTACCAAGAAAAAACACCAAACAAAACAGTCGTACTCTGCCCGGAGATCTAACTTTGGTTGCGAGGTCGTTTCACTCGAATCGGACCACAAAAGAATGCTCTGTGCACCCCTCTCCTCCTACTGGCAACTATTTGCAAGAATCATAAATGATGCACTTTTTGTAGGTAATTAGGTTTTTGATTCAAAATAATAAATTACAGCATTTACACCCACACGCCAAGCATTTCCAGACTGAGGAGAACACAAAAAGGAGCAAGAAAATATGATTGACAGAAATAAAAGGACAACCATAGAAGACACCTAACCAAAGGTTTGCATAAGTTCTAGGACTATTGTTGGCTAGCTAACATCATGGTTCCTGTACAAAGAGGATATAAAAGTTTGGCATGTATTTCTCTCAACTCTGAAAGTTGCTTATAAATGATGAAGATACTGATAACCTTTTACACCGAGGGAACTGCTGCCAATAACTTTTCAGCGTAGATGCAAACATCCTTTCAGAACTCAACGGCTCAATCAATGTGTTATAACCGAGGTATGATGCATTATCAATAGCAAACACATTCAAAGGAACCAGTCAAGTAGCAGATTAACTATTCTATAAGACGTGCCTTGGTAAGATGATGCACTACCCTTCAAAAATCTCCAAGGACAAACAAGAAGGTTAGAGAGGCCTTGTCAAAGCAAAAGTACTACTTTAATCCCACCCACTAAATCCACACAAACATAGAATAATAGGCAAGAAAATAGTGCTTAACCACCCAATCAGATGCACGCAAATTTAACACCTGGTAATCAAGACACACAAGGCTCTTCAACATTGATTGTAGAAAAAGAAAATGGAAATATGATACAGCACTCTCTATTTTCTGATTGTACAGACTCATTAACTACAATCTTTCGTGTTCAACCAACCTCAATAAATCCCGTTCCAACCAAGTATGGCCGTTAACCGAATGACTAACCTCATCATAAGCTCAAACACTGTCCAACTTATATTTGGAATTTCAATATCCTTTGCTTCTCTCTCCTACAAGATGCAGACAAAAACCTCACAATAACTAAATGGTTTCAGCACCATAGGCAATTTTCCAAATTACTGAAAAGCAAACTAAGAACTTTGACATTAAACACCTTGTAACCTCCATCAAACATTGCTCGAAATGCATCAGATGATGCAAGCAGGGTTATTCGATGAGCATAGAATCTTCTCCCTGCAAAAAGAGAAGGCTTAATTGCTGCTTTTGGATTAGCATGCCATGACTGGACCAATTCGCACTCTACCTTTATGTGCATACAAAATAGGCTTGTCTATACATCAAAAGGACATACACGAATTCCAGCTTCCAACAACCAATGCTAAAACTACAGATAAACTACTCATAGAATATCTTGGGTTATCAGGTTCAAAACTATAGAAATTGACAAGTTTGCACTGCTTGCACAAGTTCTGATATAATAATACTCTCAAGATCCAAACCTTCCACAAGAAATGTCACATCAGACACAGTGCTGCTATTAACGTACTTTTCACCAAGATAAACCTGTAGCGAACAAGGAAAATAATTCTCAAAATTAATACCCAGAACCAAGAGGCACCTGGAAAACTTTAAGTACGCACCACATAAGCAAGCTGATTGAAATGACAATCAGACCATGAGTACGTTAAGGAGAAGGGTCTCTATAGAAGTCAAGTTTGTGCTCGAAAGGACCTTGCTAAAGGAAGCTATAAATAGCACACTTTTGTAAATGCAAAGCATCAATCAATAGATTCATTTGCTCACTTACAACATTGCCATCAATGCTATCAATAACGCCTTTACATGCTTACTTATCTAAAGAAAACCAATAAGTTTTCCAATATTCCAAATAGTAATGACCACGAAAACTCAAGACAGTTTAAAACTTGTGCACAACAAAACCTGTGGAGTTGGCGGTGGTGGAGCAGTATCGATTGGTGAAAGAGCCGTCGCCTTTTTAGCCAATGTATAGAGAGCTAAGGCTCCATCATGTTGGTGTTTACGATTTGACAAAGAACCAAACATTTCTAAAAGTACCTCCATACCTGAAACAAACGTCAGTAACTCTCATGAGCCCGATCAGTCTGCATCATCCCAGCACAACATAACACAGTATTTTTTTGAATCTTGAAACCTACAACTTAAGATAATTTGATTGCTATCACATTACCACCTCTGATTATAAGCAGGGACCATTTTCTATCAAATGGAAGAAATAGAATCAAGTAGTTTTCTAGGCACCTCACCATTGTTCTCAAGGAATATTAGTCTTTGATCCTCCAAGGAACAAAGATGAGCCAATGAGAGTGCAACACGTCTCTGAATAGTCTTGTCCAATGAGTGCATCAAATACAGCAGATGTTTAAGGACCTGCATTTGAAAAAGCAAAAAAAAACATCACATGCAACACTAAATCAATTTATAGGAATGCCAATGCAATCAGAAAAGCCAAAAAGATTTTGGTCAAGCATAAATGATGAAATACCCGTCCATGCATCTTCTCCTCCAATCTTTTCAAGGTTTTTGTTACACAGTCTTTTGATGCCTGCCAAAACAAGAAAATTATTCAGTAAATCCCATAAGAAAAAGAATAATCATACATGCTTTCGAGTGCATATGAGATATACAATTTTATTAGTGCAAAGAGCTTACTACCTGAACAATAAGATCTCCATCTTGAAGCCTTTGAACACCACCTTCCTTCACAATGTCTGAAACATTGTCCTGTAAACACAGTCCCCAACTGTTACAGCCTCCCAAAACCTTTGAATAAAAAAAAAAGACTACCATGTTCCTTCATCGTGTCAGATTTTGCTGTCCATTTTCTGAGCTTTTAGACCCTGCTTTAATCTAGTGTGTCAATCTCCAGCAAACCTCATTGTCAGCGATTCCATATAAAGCAAATGCAGCATTGTGTTGTAGTGATCCATTTTTTGAATCAAGAAGCTCCAACAGAGGCCTTAATCCACCATCATGTACGATTCCTGCCTGATTGTGTGAATTCTGCAAACAAACAAGTCATATAGTCCAGTCAAAACAATATGATAAGAATATCAATTCTGGAAAAACTCCTGCATAATTACAACATTCTATCGATACAAGTTGATGTTTCCACCTGAGCAAGTCGGCCTAGAGCAAAAGCTGCCATCTCTCTCAACTGAGGGTCAGGAGCTTCAAGCATCCTTATCAAAGGTCTTACAGCACCACGTTGCACTATATGAACCTGGAACAGCCAAGTGAGTCAGATTCATTATGTAGAGAACTTAAGGTCTCAAAATATAAAGCTTGGAACATCTGACAAAATCAACCCACATCTACAATGTACATCATCATCCAGTCTCATGCGACTTGAGTTGGCTAATCTTCTTCAATGAACGAGCAGCAAACAACCAGATTTGTTAATATTATAACAGTTTATATGTTTCTGGCCAGGGACAGTTTAACTGATCCAAAAACTAATTTCTACTGTTATGGCCATCTGTATGGAGAATGTTGTCAGAGCCAGACATACAGATCATTATCACATCTCTAATCAGCTAAGCGCCTCTTTATTGATAGAACATTTCCACCAAAACAGCCTGTGCATACAGCCACTCTCAGTATCAAATTCAAGTGTTGTGAAAGTATATTACAAATAACTTCACGTCTGCTCATTATAATTTAGCTTAGTAAGACCATTCATGCTTCGTAAGTAGTATACCACACATGATTCAAACCAGTTTTCCAACATAGAGGCAAATTATTCTAGTGAGTATATATATTTCTTGTTATGGCATCTTGATCACAAAGAATGTGAGTGGCTCGAAAGAATACCGCTACAATTTTTACACAAAGGCATATAATTATGGCGACCCTGTAAATGAACCTAAATGATGTAACAAAAGACCCTAATTACCTTTCTGACAGCCTGCAGGAGAGGTGGATTGATTCTAATATCTGTATATGAAAATTAACTAGGGTGGAAACGCTGTCATCAACTGAGTTAATACATAACCACAGGCTGCAGCAGTTAAACATAGACTTAATGTGGCTAAACAGCCTTTGAGTCCCTATGAAATCTCTGACTAACAGAGGTTAGTCAGAGTCTAGCCTTGAGTTAGGGGAAACCCAGCGAGGTTAGGCTCTAACTGGTGGTTAGCAATCAGACCTATAGCTGGAGTGGTAACCTGGGGTCATTTAGGGAACACCCGGAGTGGACATGGGGAAGAATCTGCATAGCAGGTAGCTGGGACATGTGGCCTTGGGCTGTGGTTATACCAGTGCTGTCTCCCAAGCTTGAGGTTCCACGGCTTGTGGTCTACTGTTGGGTGGTTGATTGATAATTATACATCCAATGCTCTATTGGTTCTAGCTAACTCCAGTTCAGTCTAACTAACATCCACAGGAAAAGTATTGGGAGTGCGCGGAGGTCCAAGGAAGAACAAGCTCAAATCATAGTGGAGTAGACCTTTCACCAGTATTCAAAATTTTAACCTGAATTATTATAAATAGGTTGTAAACAGTAGTGCAGGTTCACAATTTTTGCAGATGGTTCTTACATCTAGCATGCACTAATCCAAACTGCAAAATTCGTGGGCGGAATGTTAACTGAATTAGCGATGGATAGCATTGGCATAACGGTAACCTATTCTGTGGAGGTATCTCCTGAATATATGAGAGAACAGAGAGTGATCCCATGAGATAGTTGACTACATTGTTGCCACCACTATGCGAGTGACAAGTGAAATCACAAAAGGCCATAAAATTAGCCCGCTCATGAGACTCTCCTAGATGTAATAAGTGCTCCGAACCATCTTGTTTGCTATTACTTTCTGAATACCAATCCGACAAATTCTTGTTCCAATCAAATGCCAGGAAGACAATGCTTCTTTTGGCTCCTATTGTCATGGTAATCAGGATCACATCAGAAGAAATTCATGACAGATTCGTTAAAACGAGTGATTTGCAAGCAGCTTTATGCCCTGCAAAGCTGAAGAGCAAGCACTAAGACTACTAGTATTGCACCATCTATCTAGAGCCCATACCCGTGCCAAGACATATGAGAGAGCTAATCCTTGTAGCATTGAAACCGTAGTTGACCCGTTCATTTACTTGAAAGTATGGATTTAAAAAACAACTCTCAACCAACTACTAGAAAAGCTTCCAAGATAAATTCTTGAAACTGCTCTGAAAACCAGTTCGAAGAAAAAAGTACCTTGCACTCTGCATCCGTAGTGGCAAATTGTCCCAACAAAAGTGCTGCCTCCCTTTGAGACTCTGGACACTTTGAGCTGTTCGCAATATAATTTTTATCAAAGTAAGATAATGGAGAAAAGCAAGGACTAAAAAGAGCATTATAAAAAACATCTTCAGTGAATAATTTGCTACACTACCACAGATGGTCCTTCCATTTCTAGAATTCCACCAAACCTCTTCAGAACATGGTTGTTATATAGCAATTCGCAGAAATTTCAAATGCTTCGACAAAGTGTATATCTTTGATGCTGTGGTATCCCTACAGCAACTACAGGTCAGAGATTTGGTCCACCAGTATCACAGTGAAAGAGTAAGACTGTAATATTTGTCTTCAGACTGCATGCTCTTCTGAATCATATGCAACAAAATACCAATGTCATGCCAAAGTTTCTCATCATCTGGCTTATATTGGTATCAGCTATTTCTTAGTGAAACCCATCAAAACACTTCCCAATCCAATTGTAGGGGAAAAAGTGACTAAAAGAGAGATGCTTGAAAGTATAATCCGTCCACCAATGGGAAAAATGGGCAGGTGGTGTGTTCTGGCTGAGAACCACATTACCTTAACTCCCCATAAACACAATCTCAGATGTATTATGGTTCAATCCAAAGCCTCCTCCAATTTAAGACGGGGAAACACAAAAGAATTAAATAAAGGACATAATCGTCAGGCATGCAGGCTGGAATTTGCAGAGGAAGCTGGTGAGTAGCAGTACATTTTCAGATGCCCTACATGACACAAAGGGTATATTCTCAAAACCCCCAACAGCATGCTGTGGCCCTATCTTTAGGAGAGACCTCAACTTTGTCCTGTGTTATTCAACGCGCTATTACCTCATACTTTCTTACAATAGTCTCTCCAATGTTGCAGCAAACTCTCTGTCACAAAGAAAAATATCAGGCTTTTGCACAATCACTTGGAAGAGACTTTTCTAGAAAGGAGCGAGACGTAGTAGAAGAGTAGCGCTTGATGCTTCTCGGCAAGTACAATAGTTCATATCTACAAGACTAGCCAGAGCTGAAGCGGTCCCAAAGGAGTCACTTTTAGGTAATTTTGGACTGGAAAGAAAAAGCATCGCTATTTGGGAATTGGCAATTGATTACCTATAACAGCATTGCTTTTGGCACACCTCCTGGAAGGCGCAGGTTCCCTATTCTCCCATTAGCATTCCAAACTTTCCTCCCTCTAGCCTACATAAAATTGACAAGCTTCCAGAACAACCAAAAGAAAATCCAACAACAATTATTCAAGTCTTCTATCATTTTCTTCAATAAAGATTCGTGCATGCGTTGAACACTTAAACGAAAACTAGGCAACAATGGCAACATAAGGGCCTGGACTACAGAAGTTGGATTGGTTAAAGTTAGGAACTTTCTAAAGCAAGAAAAAATTAGTGATAATGTTGAACTACTTCCTATTTCTACAAACAAAACAAAGATAGAAAATAGTACCAACTTATGTAACAAAGACCTCTTACATCATAGGCTCTCTACACATAAATAGATGCCCA
Source organism: Diphasiastrum complanatum (assembly GCA_029204225.1). NCBI lineage: Eukaryota > Viridiplantae > Streptophyta > Lycopodiopsida > Lycopodiales > Lycopodiaceae > Diphasiastrum > Diphasiastrum complanatum. The sequence goes on along the minus strand of CM055092.1, from coordinate 89,955,735 downwards.
TTCGGAAAGGCATTTCCGAACATGAATAGGATATCTTTTTTGGCAATTGTTTTTTCCATCACTGATAGATAGGGATAAGTATGCTACTACCCTATATAAATTTAGCCATAAAATATAGGCCTTATTATTGTCACAGACAGAGAGTAGATAGGGACGCGGGAGCTGAGTAAGGGACGAAGATTGGCATATAGGCAGATGCCAATAGGAAGATAACAAGGTATTGGCACATACAGGGAGAGAAATAAGCAGCTAGCAAGGTCGATAGACAAACAGCAGATGGTGAGGCAGAAAAACTAATCCCTCTCTCGTACTATCAAAAGAGGCCAATTGCTCTAAGGGCCTCCCTCAACTTACCTTGTTGTGTCTCTCAACACCGACACCATAACCTCTAGGTCAACCCCTTGGTCTTCGTCCTAAGGTGGATGTTGAGGGAATCTAGGAGAAATCAAGAGCCTCCGTTGTTGTTGTTGCCTCATGGCCTCTCATTGCAGGTGCAAGTCAAAAAGCCTAGCCGTACCCCTAGACCTACCACGAGATCGTGAACTGCTACTCGCTGATGATAATTCAGGTACAACCCCACTGCCTCCTCCCGCAATAGTGAATTTAGTGCATCCTCCTCCTACGAGATAAATGGACGACCAATGATTGGTTATTTCATGCCATATACCATAGCTAATACCACAAGCCATTAAGGAAAAAGTGACTCATAATTGTACAAAACTAAAAATACTCATGGGAGTGATGTTGCAGCCCAAGATGCTGAAGTAGATCCTTGTGCAAGTCCTAATAAAAGTGGCCATGATCTCGTCATCAACCTATGCTGGAGGGGATTGGACTGTTGTTGTTGATGATGTTGTATAACGGACCATCTAACCAAAATCAGAGTTCACTTATAGGGGCTCGAATGCAATTTACAAAGTACAAAAAAGTCTCAATTTGGTGTTGCAACACCAATCACTTGCAGTGCCCCATTGTCAACCTATTGTGCTCCTTCATGTGAAGAAGTTGTTTTATCAAGGACCATCTAACAATCACCGACGTTCACCTCTATGGGATCAAATGCAATCTGTAGAGTACAAAAAAGCCTCAAATTGGTGTTGCAGAAAAAAATCACTTGCACTGCTCTATTCTGATCCTTCATGTGAACAAGCACTCAGGCCTCACAGGCTGATGCAGAACGTTCCTGTGAGGCGATTTGTACTACTTGACTCAAGTTTCAACATAGGTGTTTTGACCCCCAAGATGTTTCACCAAGTGACTGGAGGAGCCTGGTGTCCCTATCCAGATCTTGGCAATTAGCAAAGAACCTTGTCGTCGTATGAAGGCAACATCTCTCAATGGCATAGAAATGGCCAAGCCCTAGATTCACTTTTCATGTAGCGGTACTAGTCCTTCTGCAACTCCCAGTTCTGCTCCTTGCGATCGAACAGGCAAACTGGGTGGAGCATATGTGCTGCTGCATGGATAGGTTGATGAAAAGCACAATAAGTAGTTAAATGAGACCCTGAATCCTATGCCAAGAACTTTAAAAATTCTACAGAAAAATGGTAAGAAATTCATTTGTTGAAGGTTTGACTGTTTAATGACCTCCCCAATGCAGTCCATAAGTTTGTGGATGAGGACCATGGTATTGCCCTCTCAATCTACCAATCTGAGAACGTAGATAGGTCAGCACCTTTGCCTACTACCAAAACTCCTTATCGAACACAATCGATGAGAAGCACTCATGATAGTTGGGACTGGCAACCATCCTCCACAATCCTAACAACGACGCAGCGAAAGATCTAGCACCACCAAAAGTTAAGCAAAACAAATAGTGGCACAGTCTAAGGTCTAGACAACTGTGTGTGCTGAACATGGCTAGGGCTTGGCGTTTCTGTGTGACAGACATGATAGTCGAGACCTAATGTTTGAATCAAGCATCAGCAATCATAATTTATCCCAAACCCTAAAGCCCAACCAAACAGACTCCAAAATAGACTCCAAATAGACTCCAACCTAACGTGAGCATACGAACAAGCTGAAACCTAAAATGGACGTACTAACACTAATGGGGAGGTGATACATGATGCATATTACCCCAAAAAAATCCCAAACATGGTCTTTGCATCGATTCTTTTCAAAAAAAAAAAAAACTAGCAAAAACCATGAAAGCCTACCATACGAGGGGAAAAACAAACAAACAAACAAACAAACAAATGAAAGGTAATGAATTATAACAATGGCTAAACCTACAATTGTACTCTGCATGACAATCTGCCACTTGTTGTGATGTCGTTTTGCTCAAATCAAATCACAGACATATGATCCATGCAAGCCTCCTCTCTCCCTACTGGCGACTGTTTCCAATAAAGAGCCATAGGGGTCCAATTTATAAGTTTAGAGAGAGAGAGATATCAACATTTTTTTCTGATAAACAAGAGACAGAGAAAGGAGCGACCTTGGACAAGCGTTAAGGAGTGACAACGATCTAAGAAAAGCGTTCAAACCGCAACCAGGCTAGAGATTGGTTAGTATACAACATTTTTTAAATGTATTGAAAATATTTTTTTTGAATCATGTTCCCATAGTTTCTAGGAACTAAACAGTTCATTTACCATTCCTAGGGCACCTAACGAACGGTTCATAATTGTTCCTTACCGTTCCTTAGGGTTCCTGAAAACAAATAGAGTAGAAGAATGACATAGGAACTTGCAAAAGTTGAGTTCTGAGTCCTGCATGATATACTTTGCGAATAAGTTTTGGAAATTTTCATAGTTGTGTCAAACCACAGTTCGTTCAAAGAACCATAGTTTGTACTGGGGAAAGAAAAACAAAAACGGTTTGTTTTTTTTGGCATTTTCCAGAGGACTGTTGCAGCTAATGTCACTGATGATATCAGATAGATCATAGCTAAACTGCAGGTAACAAATGGATCAAGAACCCTACACCACAAGTGATAGGTATTGTTAAGTAACAAAACTCAAGAGTTGGAAGTTCGAAGTTCGAAGTCAAGATTCGAATTTCAATATCAATTAATCACGAATTATAATCTAGATGTTACCTATTAACACTAAGAAAGCACTTGTTTTTGACATAATCGATTATCGAAGGGTAGAAATTAAGGGAGAGTGGGGGGGAAACCCTAAAACCGATTCCCCGGTTCAAACTTGGAGAAGCCGATTCTTTCGAAATTCAAACACGGTTTGAAAAGGCAATTCGAAAGGTACCATAAGACTTTGATTTTATAGGTGCTTGTACTGACTGTCCCACTCATTAGGCAGACTAAAAACGTTTCTATAGGTGGCCATGTTGAACAGCTTCTGAGATTAAACCATCCCCAAAACGTCTGAACAGATTTCTAAGATTGAACCGTCCCACAATGAGACTATAGCAAGATCATGGTAGTGAAAATTGTGATGCTATTGGTTGACTGGAATTCTATGAATATTTATAAGGTAGACAGAAAAGTTTATTAGATCTAAGTTGCACCTGAAAGATCGTTCCAAAAGAATTGTTCTAGAATAGATCGTTCCAAAACACCAAAACACAAAAACAAAAAAACAAAACTTGATTTTTATTATAGCCTACAAAACCCAACTGGGAGGCACACAAACTAAGAGTAATAATAGGTTTTGAAATGTAGAGAATTCAATTGTACGCAGCATTAGTGACTCGTTGTCATGCCTTCTTAGTGATATCAAACCCCAAAGCTTGCATGTTAAAAATCTAGAGTGTTGAGGAAGGGGTGCTACCAAGAGAGGAAATCAAACCTTGTGAGGATTAAGTTTTGTCATTTTGGATTAAGCTTGCTTGAATAATTGCTCGTTCAGTGTGTCAAAACAACACAGTACCTTTGCATGATGTGCAACAAGGTACAACTCGGGGGAGATTTGTTAGTGTATATGTACACTCGGGAAGTGTATATGTACATTCAATGTTATTCAATGCTTCGCACGATCTAAAAATGTACCAAAGCAAACTTAGTTTTAATGCAACTATGTGTATAATTAGTATTCCTGATACATGCCTATCATCGTTTTTGAAACTTTCAAGGCTTGATTACCTCCCCTAAGGCACCTAAAAAAATTTGAAAAGAAAACCGAGAAAGAAAGAAAAAAATGTTCAACTCCGGAACAACCCCCTAATTCATAACGCTCCAAAATGCTGCTCCGGAACAACCCCAATTTCAAAACGTTCCGAAACGCAATGCATCTATAAAATTTAGGATGATGCTCTGCTTGCCCTAATGAGATTTCACAACCAAAAAAAAATTCTGCCTTTAGCAATCAGCAAAATCACATGCAAATGTCAAAAGCATACACTTTCAGGTATTTTTTTTTGTATTTCTAAATATTCTGTAGGTTTTAGGTAATTTTTATTATAAACATGTCATGAACAATAGCAACATATGAAAGAATCTGCAGTTTGAGTTTGATCAATTGCAAAAAAAGAGAAATTATCCAAACCTCAAAAGTCCAATAACTGGCTGCAAAGCTCCAGCAAGCAAGACCTCTTTCTTTATATTGGAAGAAGAATGCACAAGATTCCCAATGACTCCAACCTGTTAAGAAATAAAGAAAAGAGCTTCAAAAATCATCACAGTAATCTGTACATAATAGGATGATTTTATTCAAATTGGCCAAGTTTGAACTGTCTGATTTAAAAATCGCCTTTAAATTAAGGTGAAAGCAGATGATAGCAAAGACTACATTATAGAAGAACAACTTATTAGGACCTTCAATTTTTTACTTTCTTATGTTATCACATTTTTTACTTGGCTCATCAATTTTCACTATTTTCCCATTTGGTGAGCTAGTATTGACTTTGATGACTGTCTTATATTTGAGGCAAGACCCAACAAACACCTGCAGGACTCAAACCTGTGCATCACCTGAAGTGCGGGAAATTGAACTGCACTGAGTGAGAAAGACAAGCCCTTGAAAAGAAACTTAAAAGTGGTAGACTGTTAGAAACGTTAAAAAGTTTAAACCAGAGACTGCAGGTGTACTCAATGTAGTAATGATTCCAACAAGAAAGGTAACATATATACTCGTTGCATCTACCCTAAAGGGATCATGATTGGCATGATTAAGAGGCAAAATGCATGCAACAACTTTTAGATGCTCAATCAAATCCCTTCTATTGCAGCAATGCAGAGGAGCTGCACATAATCGCCAAAAAAAACCTACCACGCTCCAAGCTGGAAAGCAATTCTTTAGCACAAAGTAGCAATGAAGGAAACTAAATGAGTGCTCTTACTGCTTCATAATGAATTCCCGTATCCTCCGATCTCAGCATGAATACCAAAGTTGGAAGAGCATTATGCTCCACGATCTAGAAGTCAGTCACAAAATTAGGAACATATAGGAAAAAGCTTTCGAGTGATGTACAGCTGAAAAACTCCAAGACTACCAAATATTCCATGCAGCATTCTCCACAGACTCTAGCTTTTAAAATTAATGCTATATTTTAGTTTATCTTGTATGTCCATTGTGCAGCTGAGTGGAATTGAACACGAGACTTCCAGCCAACACCTCAATAAAAGGAGGAACAATGCTGCTCAAATTCAAGAACTTTGCTAACATATTTGATCCAAATAATTTCTTTGCATGTGAAAATATACTCATGTTCATAAGTAGATCACCTCCATAAAAAAATAGAAAAACTGAGTCAGAATCAAAGGTCTATATGTACAAATAAAATCACCTGATTTTTATTTGCCTCATTCTTAAAAGCTAGGGTCCGTAATGCACCAGCAGCTGCTCGTTGTACCTTACCATCTGTTGACTCAAGAAGTTCAACTAATGGAGGAATACCTCCTTCCGACCTGTTGAAGTCCAACAGCTGTAAGACCGTATGAACACTTACCAAAACTTAAGTCGAATCCATTTAAACCTCTTGGCTTACTAGAATTCATTCACCAACAAAGGAAACGAAGAAAATGGTGAACATTAAATTGATATCAACATTGCAAACAGTGCATTAATAAAACATATATGCAAAATTTGTTTGCTTTGTGGCAAGGTTAGTGAGGTACAAAATCTAAAACTTGCCCTTAAAAGTAATTTATTATAACATATTAATGCTTCGACCTCATTCCAAGGAAAGCTTCAAAGAAAGAGCTAAGTTTAGCCAGTCTATAAACAGTTGTAATGAATCAAATAGCAAGAGGACCATTAAAAGGATAAAGCATTTTACCTTACATGACTTTTAATTTTTCCATTTTCGTGAGCAAGGTTAGTTATAGCATCTGCAGCTCGGCGCACCACACCATTTACAACACGTAATGTTGTACCATTTCCACGCAACCGTAACAATGAGATCAGAGGCGGCAGCGCGCCTGCATCTGCAATCAAGCGTTGATGCTCTGGCTGCATTCACAACAATAGAACATAACTTGGATATAACTATTCGCTCTTCAGCCCCACCAACTGTTTCTACATATGTGCCTTGATTTATGACATTTTCAATTCTGCTCAAATCCAAAGAATGTGCCATAATACAGATCATGAGACTCTGTCAGTCAGCCACTGCTCCTTGCACTCAGGTATGATCTAAACTTCTTGCTCATGGTCCTAATGGTGTCAATTACCACTAAATTTCCAAACTGAAGAAAAACTAAAATCGAAAAAAGAATCACCATTTAATGAAATCATAGGTTGTGCTCACACCACAGGAGAATTATCATAACAAGACTGCCAATTGAGAATTGTATCACCGTCAATATAAATGTGTATGGCATTTGCTCACCTTCTTGATCATAGTGAAAACCTTGAAAAAGATAAGACATTATCTGATGGGTAATGTGTACGCAAATGCTTAACCGGCAGGATGAGGAAATATTAAGATTCACAAAAGTATGCCACATGGGGTAGGTGCAAGTCATAAGATATAATAGAGCTATTATGTGACCCAATTTCTGAAAATCTCAAGCAATCACATTCATTGTGCAAGTCTCTCATGTAAAATGACATAGTTGCTTAAAATATTCCAGAGACATAATTGCATGCATAGTTGCACAGAAATGTGTTTCTGGGAAAAAAAACATTTCTAGAAACGTGTTTCTGGATCCAGAATCTCTCAAAAAAAAAAACAGATATTAAAAAATCAATAGGGATTGACAGAATCCAACAGAGATTGATGCACCTATACTGGACCATATTGTACCTGAAAGGCAACCTACATAAATGTACCGCCCTTAATTAATGCTTTAATTTGATACCCATATTGCCCACAAATATCAAAAATCAAAGATTTATTAAAAAAAAAGAAATGCTGCCCCAAACCAGAAATTCATTTCTGAATGCGTTTCTAGAAACGCAGTGCAACTATGGTTGCATGGAAACTCTTCTTGACAATGAATCCACAAAGCAGATATGCTCCTTACTAAACCAGCAAAAATTAATAGTGTCAAGATGTTCCAGGCCAAAAAAGAAAATGCACAAGTTAGGCCAAAAGATGAGACATCATAAATGTTTTAAATAGATCTATTTTCTTTCAAGAAATGTCCATGATCAACTAACTTCAAGAAGTATATGATGGGTTGCATGCAGACAGACTTTGACAAATTGCAGTTAATTCAACTTTTAACGCTTTCACGAGTTGATTTGTATTCTTATCATCTAAATGCTTGTGTGCGCTGTCTTTCCAAGTCAGATTGTGGACATGTGTACACCAAATATTTGCCCAAACAAATTGTCAGCCAGAAATAAGAAACCCTTTTATCTCCACCTTGAAGAAACTTCCTTAGGAGCATGGAAAACGACCATGTTGGGAATCATCCTATCCAACTTGAGGGACAACCTATCGCTTATAGACAAAAATTGAGTTTTTATCAAACTCTAGGTGAATTAGCTGAATGTGAATTAAGATACAATCATAATCAAAGCCCTGTGACTGTTGCCAAAAGTAGCAAATGAAATTTTTGATTCACCAGTAAATTGCTTTCATCAAACTTTCAATGAACAAGCTCAAGAATAACTTGTCATGTTGAGCAAACCATGTAACAGAAAGCAATGTATGTAACCCCCATAAACATGGTGTCCATCATGAATATCTTTTGTGTGATGCATACCGTAAAGCCACATGTCACAATGACAAACTGTAGTAACTGAATTGAAAGAGCAAGGATAGAAAACTGAAGTAACTGAGATACTAGAAAGCAAAGATTTGCACTGCCATCCTTCTGCACTTCATCTATCTATTTGATTATTTCGAAAAGATTTTGACAATTTGATACCATGCGCATGGCTCACCTTAACAGCGAGAAGCCCTAAAGCAAATGCTGCATCCTTCTCCACTTCGTACTTGCAAACAACAGACCCTTCTTCATTGGTTGGTGTTGGCAAAGGAGAATGAAGATGCGGAACAAGAGCCTTCACTGCTCCTTCATCAACAATTGTATCGACATGTTCTTCTGTAATGGAAGTATTTAAACCAACAACCAAACAGTTCAAACTTGGGCAAATATGATCTTGATATGAATTGTGATTAAAATAGTATCTAGAAACTAGACTAAGCAAGCATAACAACTTAAAAGAATCAAAAAGCTAACCACAACAAATACAACCGACATAAACCAGTTAGTACTTATCACTTCCGCAAGCCAATTGGGCAGGCCATGCAAGCTAGGAGATTGACTTACAAAATTTAACATTTAAAATGTTTGACGCCCCTAATAACATGTAGAAATTTTGATACAACTAAATGCTAATTAGCATTAATGCTCATCTTGTAATGTGAGAATATAATACTTTGATACAACACAAGATACAAAGCAAACTTTGTAGATAATGTACACAATGTACAATACCTAATATAATGCTAGACTTTCTCACATAAATGACAAGCAATCTAAGTCACTCAACTACGCCATCATGTCAATTGTACAAGGACTCAGCAATAGGGGGTATTTATAGCCTCCCCCACCTCCTCAAGCTAGGTATAGCAGTATGGGTTGATAAGACTTATCAACCTACAACATTAGGTTCCTTGGCACAATTATGATTATATATTTTTTGTTCAAATTTGTCTACATACAAGTTAGCAAAAGTCTGATAGTGACATAACTAACACAGAAGAGCGAGATTGAACAATGGGATAGATCGTACAACGAATAACAAAATATGTATTACTTCTAACATCGTATGACCAAAAGCTTTCACTCACAATTGAACAAAATTTGAATTTCCATATTCAAATGCTATACCAACTAAACCTAGTTTATATTGCATATAAAACTCCATCAACCATGCAATGCCATTGTATTTGAATATTGATCCTTGTGATTGAATGCAAGGTAGCCTAAACCAATCTTTCATAATGTTGCACCTCTTGGACAAAACATGTCAATTCAAGTTTGAATTACTTTTGATCTCTTTTGATAGCAAACACTTCTTGAAGCAGCTCTCTTCAAGTGCAAACCTTGAACCACTCAAATTTCTTATGCAAATAAGATCAACAACAACTCACAAAATGTAGACAACACTCCATCACCTAATCATGAGCTCATTGATTCACAATTTTTCCCAAACCACCAACTTCCCTAACTAGATAATATTTTCTATCTACTACTTGAAAACATATCCATGTTAAGTCCAGGATAGTACCCAAACGTAACAAAGGAAATGCTAAGTCATTCAAGTTGTGCTAAAAAACAATCGCAATCTAGTCCAAACCATGATCTTTCTTGGAGGTTATTGTTTTCTAATCCACTCACCATATGATATGAGTTTGTCTTATTGATTTATCAAGCTGCTGATTGGTTATAATACAAGTCTAATTGGTCGCTAATACTTGATGCCACTTCCAAAGTCTTAACCTTGTAACTAAAAACAATCATCCAATGAACGTGCAACTCACAGTCAATAACTAAGAAGTGAATGATGTAGGTCAGATACAACTAGCTTATAGCAACATCATACATAAGTTCATATCATAAAAAAAATTTCTTGTTTACCTCCATAATTATTGTGAAGTGCTCATCACAAAACAGACCGATGTTACATAGTGCTCTCCCTCACTTCAAGGTCTTTAGTTTGTTTCCACTTCTTTGCATGGGCAGGGACACAAGATTTTAAAACAAAAAGCTTGTCGCAATATTCCATATCATAGTTGCAAATTGGTACTCAAAGATGGCTTACGTAGGAATATGCAAATAAACATGAATAAAGGATTGCCTACAAAATACAAGTATAATAACATTGATCTTCAAAATTCCCTTGAGCATCACTTGGTGAATGTAGTTTAGCATCTATACAAATCGCCAATGCCATGAAAGGAGGCACACCCAAAGCATTTGAATCTAAAAGAGATCAAATCAAAGATAATAAAACATCATTTTTTATGCTAAAGCAGCATGCAATATCATGACACCAAATTCACATAATAACCTACAAAACTAAACTAAAACTCATCAAAGAAATCAACAGGGTAGCCTTACCATGCTTGGCAAGTTCCGCAAGCACATGAGCTGCCCTCCGAGCCGCAATACGATCTTGCTCGATCGACGATGTACATTTTGTAAGAACCTCCACTTGGGCCTTTACATGCACGGCTAATGAATGTTCTGGATCATCCGGCTCTAAAGACGTGTCCGCCAGCTTTCTCTTTTGACCCTTTTTCTCGCTAGAAAGCGGCTTCGTGTCCATGCACTCAATAGCAGCCGAGGGTCTGACCTCCATGGACAGATCCTGAAAATAAAGGCGCACCAAAAACAGGGCCAAGGAATCCCTTCATAATGATGCTGGATGTCTTCGCTAAACTTTTTCAGAAAGTCATGATATACAAAAGTACTCGCAATGAGAATTTCCCCCACCTACAACCTTGCCTACTTCCAATCAAAACTAGCCCTAACTTTACATTATGCAAACTCCTAGTGTCATTATTCCCAAGGATGTTTGATCCAAGCCAAAATTCGAAAGGACAAGTGCTTCAGGTAAAATCCTCATACAATTGATAGATGTAATCAACGAGTTTGTTCATAAAAGAAGTTTAGGCTTTAATAAATTTCCTGTTCAGCCAGATAGGTATGTGAACAAAAACCATGAGGCTGCACAGGCATCGGTATATGATTTCTCGTGACAAAACTTTCCTCACGAAACATAATATGAAGTAAAGCTTTGATAATATGTTTCCTGTTCAAACAAAAACAATTTACGTACGGAAGCAAAAAAACAGGAGGCTTAGCAGGCATCAATAATATGCATCCTCATGTCAAACCTTTCCTCCGGGGACATAATAGAAGGTCATGCTTTGATATACAGTTTCCTGTTCGAGCAAATAACTTACGGAAGCAAAATCAGGAGGCTTAGCAAGCGTTGATAATAGGCATCCTCACGAAAAATCCTTCCTCGCAGAACAAAATACGCTTCCTGTTCGACCAAATAAGATACGGAAGCAAACACTAGGAATCTTCACAGACATCGATGATATGCATCCTTATGACAAAACCTTCCTCAGGCAACAGACCATTTTTGCTATTCAAACAAATAACCTAAGAAGTGACTACCAGGAGGCTTAGCAGATATCAATAATACGCATCCTCAAGACAAATCCTTCTTCAGGAAACGTAATAGGCGTCCTGTACAGCCAAGAGGCTTAGCGGATATCAATAATATGCATCCTCATGACAAATCCTTCCTCTGGAAACATTATATGCTTCCTGTTCTATCAAATAAGGTACGGAAGCAGCAACCAAGATGCTTAGCAGACATCAATAATATGCATCGTCGTGACTAAATCCTTCCTCAGGAAATACGATATGTGGTCATGATTGCCCACGCTATTCTGAACAAAGATGATGCATGTCAAGATTTGAGAGAACAAAACCAAAATAAAATTTCGCGCTTTCGAAGCGGACAATCTATATGAGCCTCTATGAGAGACGAGATCGAGAGAGCAGATCAGAGAGTGCAGGAAATTCGAAGCGCTTGTTTTTCAGATAGATCAACAGGAAAAGAAAAGGACACACGCACAGACAGACTTGGCTATCTTTCCGCCATAGCCACACCAGAGGAAGCAAAAATAGAACGAGCGAAGACGGACCCCGCTGTCTTATAGGCACGCTGGGGCCTCTAGCCCGCCACCGTTGGATGCTCTAGAGGTCGTTCAGATTCGGCCATTACTAGCCATTAAGGGTTTGCACGTGGCATTATGAAACGTGGCAAACATCCAAGCGGCAAATCTTTGGTCCAATCGGATGGCTTCCAACCTCCAATACGCACCCTATTACATCTACGTGACTTTGAGAGATTTGAACCATGGATTTTGTTGGGGCTGGCATTACCCGTCATGGGACCTTTAAGACATTTACGCCGACTAAGATCCAGAGCTCAACCCTTGTCGTCAGGTAAGGCCCTCACAAGTGTAGCACAAGACTTTTATTTTATACATAAATCGTCTTTGGTGCTCATTGGAAAGCTCTACCCACAGTGCTTAGGATAAGCCCAAGGTTCTTCACCTCCATGGTAACATCAACAACCGCCTCCCGATATGGAAGCCACAACGTGTCAAAGCTGTATTATAAGCAAACATGACATGAATCCTTTTAAATCAAATCTTGTTCACAGGTCTAAAGGTCTTGTAAATCTTATTCATATGGGTATATGTGGCCCCATGAAGACTCTATCCATAAGCGGAGCCAAATACTTTTTCATGTTTATTCATAATTTTTTGAGGAAGATGGTCGTGTATTTCTTGAAGTACAAATCAGAAGCATTCAAGTTTTTCAAATAGTTCAAAGAAGAAGTTCAAACTCAAACTTCAAGGAAAGTCAAGACATTAAGATTTGATAGGGGAGGTAAATTCATTCATATTGAGCTCAAGAGTATGAATCTACAAGGTCAAGAGCATCAATTGATAGTACAACACCAATTATACACCTCAGTCTAATGGTGTTGTTGAGCATAAGAATCGTACACTCATCAACGATGCAAGCAGTATATTGAATCATGTCTCATTGCCAAAGCATTTATGAGTAGAAGCTATAACTATGACAGCATAGATACAAAATCAATAACAGGAACACAGATCATGCTACACAGTAATACAGACAGAAAACACTCTCCACACCAAGCTCACGTAGCAACTGTATTTCTCAAAATGAAAATACACTGTACATATAGTTCTTCACTCAGACAACCCATGCAAATCAAGCTCCCTACTAACTGCCTATACAACGTAGCATCAAACAACCTGAACCTGTGCAGCAACTCTTTGACATACTTCACCTGTGTTAAACCCACTTCATGTCCTTTTTGCCACACCTCCACTCCAAGACAATAATGCATTAGGCTGAGATCTGTCATCTCGAATTGTTCCATGAGGTCTTTCTTGATCATGTATATCATCTCTTGATTATTTCCCGTAATAATCAAGTCATCAACATAAAGAGCAATCAAAGCAACCATATCATCAAAGCATAAGACATAAATATTTGGATCAGAATGTGTTCTCACCATCCCCTTAGAACGAAAGTAGGCATCAATCCTGTTGTACCACGCACGTGGTGCCTGTTTAAGACCATAAAGTGCTTTCTCCAACCGACATACTTTATTCTCTTGTCCTTTCGCTACAAAGCCTTTAGGTTGATCCATGAATACCTCTTCTTCTAACTCACTATTTAGAAAAGCAGATTTCACATCCATCTAATGCAAAGGCCAACCAAAATGTGAAGCTAAAGCAACAAGTAGATGTAGAGATTTCCACTTACATACTGGCGCAAAGGTCTCCTCATAGTCGATCCCTTTACTTTGTGCATACCCTTTGATCACCAATCTTGCTTTGTGCTTTGCTATACTTCCATCTGCATGGTACTTAGTCATATATACCCATTTACAACCAATGGATTTCTTGCCAACTGGTGGTTCCACTAAGTCCCATGTGTTATGCTTAGCAATTGACTCCATCTCTTCTCCCATGGCCTTGACCCAAATGTCATCATCCTTCGCTTCAACATAAGTCGAAGGTTCTTTGCTTTGAATAATGCTAGATAAGAGAGCATAATTTGCTTCATACCTTTCAGATTGTGTCTTCTCTCTTGTTGATCTTCGTAGCTCTGCCTGGCTAGATGATCCTGGAAAGTCATCCACGTCGTGGCTCTCCAACAATCTCTCAAACCACTTAGGGAGCTTCATGTCAGGTGATCGGCTTCCTGGTGAAAATGTGTCCCACAGTACATCTTTCTCCTTGTGTTTGTCACCTGCAACTTCAATCCTTCTTGCACCAAAGGGTTTGTCTCTACCTCTCCAACATGTCTCTTGAGGTTGAGTAGTAGTACCTTGAGGTGTATCCAGACTTGGACATGGTATAAACTGTCAATTCAAAATTTCATAATTTTTGGTTGTATTGCCTTTGCACAAGTTCCTACAAATCTAAGAAAAAAGCTAGAGGATTCTAGCACTAAATCATTCTTTAGAATATTCTTATGGTTAGCTCTATAAACCTTTGACAAAGAAGATTTTTGTTGGTAGAGATGATATATCTATTGAAGATCAATTCTATTATCTGAAGCGTAAGTCAAAAGTGAATAAAGACACTTTAGATACTTCAGACATTCATAATTTTATCTTTAATCCTTCAATTAGACACTCTATATAAGTTGTCAGTAATTCGAAAGATGGTGATGTATAATAGGCACAACAGGAGTGTAAAACATCTATAAGATCAAATCGTCAAAAATTTCCACCATGGAGATTTATTGATGAGGCATATTATAATTTTGTGGAGGAGCCAACCATCATAGAAGAAGCTGTAACTGGCCCTAATATAGATTATTAAAAATCAACAATGGATAAAAAGTATCAATCTCGTCATAGAAACTAAATATGAATTGTCACAAATCAATCACCTAGTTAAAATACTGTAGGTGCAACAAAATCAAATACAAAGTTCAAGGGAAGATCAACCAATGAAAAGCTCGATTGGTTGCCAAAGGTTTAGATTCCTAACATTGACATTATGGAAACTTTTAGTCTCGTAGTCAAGCTTCATTTAGCATTTGCAGATGTAGCAGATCTAGAAGTACATCAAATGAATATTCAAACATCATTTCTTGATGGTGTTATTGATGAGGACATATATACGTTTCTCAGCCAAAAGGTTATAAAATCAAAGACAAAGAGCACCAAGTGTGCAAACTTCATAAAGCTCTTTACATAGTTAAGCAGTCACCACGAGGATGGTTTCATATGATCAACACATTTTTCTTTGAACACGGTTTTGTACCTAGTTTGGCCGACTCTAATGTATAATTAAAGGCAGTAGCATCATCTTTTATCATCATTGCATTATATGTTGATAATTTACTTCTCAGTAATAGTATTTCATTATTGAGAGACACCAAAGCTATGTTGTCAAATGAGTTTTGACATAACATATTTAGGAGAAGCTCATTTTTTCCTTGAGATACAAATTTTCAGAGATTGAGCCAATAAACAAATTTTATCAATCAACAAAGATATATTCAAAACTTGTTGAAGAAGCATAACATGGTAGATTGCAAATCAGTAGATTTTCCAATGGATCCAGGTTTGAAATTTTCTAAGGAGCAGTGCTCAGAGTCTCAAAAAGAAGTGGAGCAAACGGAGAAATATCCTTATCATTCAGTTATCACTCATTTATGTATGCCATGTACTAGACCTGGCATAGCATATTCAATCAGTACGTTGAGCCAATACATGTCAAACCCTTGTTTTATCCATTGGAAGGCTCTATTATGTGTCCCGAGGTAGTACAGTCGACAAAAGATTTATACATCTGTTATGAAGGCAACTTAATTGTCAACAATTAGTTTTCTGCTTGAAGAATATACAATTGTGGATTGGGCCAGAGATGTTGACACTTGGATATTAACTTCAAGTTATGTATTTCTATAGAACAATTGTGTTATTTTATGGAACAATTGTGTAAAAAAAATAGACATCTACTACATTGTCCTCTACAAAAGTCGAATACATTATCGTCACACATGCTACAAAAGAAATGAGCTAGTGTCTTTTATTAGATTTTGAACTTGCACCATCAAGTATCATTATATTAGAGACAAGGTACTTCGTAAAAAAATCGAACATACATTTTGTAGAACTCAGTTTATGGCAGCAGATATTTTACAAAGGCATTATTAATTGAAAGTCATAACAGGTATAACAATTTGTTGAGTTTAAAGATCAAGGTCTTCCAAGATTCACATTAAGAGAGAGTGTTAGATTTATATCTTCGATAAAATCAAATGTAATGTGCATTGTAATTACTTGTACGTATTTGTAAATAAGGGTTTGCATAAATTCGACAGAATCAAAATCCAACATTGAAATAAAAGTGGACCTTCAGGTCGAATTAGGTCAAATCGAAATATAAACAAACCTCTAGGATTCAAATTCCAGGGTTGAAAAAAAATTAAACCTTTAGGGTTGAATCAATTCAAATCAAAAAATCATAATCAACATATATTTAGAACCCATGTTCAGATCGAATTGAAAAATTGTGATCAAAATCAATTTACACCCAAGGTTGAATCAAATGGAATTGAAGTTCCAGGGTTGAAATAGATTTTGATCTTCAAGGCACCATAGAATTTTGATCTCCAAGGTCAAAATAGAATTTTGATGTACAAGGTCAAAATAGAATTTCTATTCCAAGATCGAAATGCAAACAACATAACACTAAAACACTTGATCGAAATACCAAGGTCAAAATAAAATTGCAATCCCCATGGTTGCAATAAAACTACGGAGCATTGTAGCAACCAAATGCAACGTTATCGTCTAGATATCACAGTAGTACTAATGCATGTTAATAGAAAATTAGTGCAAAATTATAAATATGATAATCTAATCAATGATCAGTGATGAACAAATAGAGATTGATTGAAGGATATTGTAGTAGATTATTTTGTGAGAATCAGGATTAAATAAGCAAATCGTAGATGCTACTACTAAATTGTTTGTGCAAATATTTTCCATAGTGCAAGAATTAGTTTATTCAAGTAACTAGTTTTATTTCAAAGTGGTATCATGCTAGTCAATCGACAATTTCTCGATTTGAGTCGGAGTCCAAACCGTCGACAACTGTCGATTCGAGTGGAGTCGAGTCAATTGACACTTTGTTGATTTGAGCTGCAGTTGAGTCACTTGACACTTTGTTGACTTGATCCGGAGTCGAGTCAATTAACACTTTGTCGATTCGAACAAAATCGAGTTCGATAGTCGACAATCATTTGATAGTTTGACTATCAAGACTCCCTCGATAGTTTGACTTGACAATTTGACTATCACGTAGATACTTGTTTGTGATTTTCATGTATTTTTGCAGACTATGCAACAAGATGTAGATTAGCTTTATGAATTTTATAGAGAGAGAGAGAGAGAGAGAGAGAGAGAGAGAGAGAGAGAGAGAGAGAGAGAGAGAGAGAGAGAGAGAGAGAGAGAGAGAGAGGGAGGGGTGGGGAGGGGGAGGAGGAGGGGGAGGGAGAGGGAGAGAGTAAAAAAATTTCACATAGTCCCTCTTGACAAGTCAAGACCAAACCTTGGAACCCTTTCATTTTATAGCATAACAGGTAAAAGCAAAGTTGTATAAAGTCTTACAGTATAACGTACTGTAAGAACCACCACGTGAAGATCTACAGGATTCCAATCACATGCAAACCAAAAGGACACCTCTGGAGCATGAACCACCCAACCAATATGGAGAGGCTAGTCAATACCCTAACCAATCCACCCCCAAGCCACAGTGAAGAACACAAGAGAGGAGAAGAAGAACTGGCTCAAGAATCACAATTCACAATAGGAAGTTATGCGAGTTTCCACTAGACCTATTCTTCTCAAGAGAGAGAGAACATTCCCTTTAGGATCCCCATGCAACCTAAATTGATCTATTGATCTCCTATTCTTGCATTTAAGCAGTCTTCACCATGCATGTGCTCCTATGTCCAATTATAGGTCTGGGCCCTCATATGATTATTAATTATTTAATACGACCACGTCCGGAATGACATAGCATAACTAATAACCACATACAACTGGAGTGATCGGCTATCCACGTCAGGAATAATTAAGATTCCCTTGTACAGGACATGGACATAACATTCTTTCCCCCTTAAACCATTTCTATCTCTAGAAATGAAAACTAGGGAAATTCTTCTTTATGCTTTCAACCATTTCCCATGAATCATCATCCTCAGTCCGTCCCTTCCACCTGATCAAGCACTTAGAGATAAAACGATTTCTCAATTGTTTATCTCTGGTTTTGAGTACCTTTTCAGGTTCCAAAGGAACACTAAGCGATGAGTCCTCCAAATGGGTAAGATCTTCCTCTGAACCAACTACTTCACCTTCATGCAAACTTAATTTCAACTGGCTTACATGAAATATTGGATGAGCTGTAGTCTTGTTTTGAAGATCTAATTCGTAAGCTAAAGAACCAATTTTCTTTATAATCCGAAACGGTCCACAATATCTCGTAGAAATTTATAATGCTTCCTTGTACTCATTGACTTGACTGGTATAAAAGTAGCTAACTTTGTCAACATGTCCACCACAACCCAAAAAGAATCATTTTGGCGTTGGATCCTTTGAAGTCCAACCACAAAATCCATAGATATACTCTCCCATCATTTCTGAGGGATATCTAGGGGATGTAGCAACCCTCCAGTCTTTAAGCGTTCAGCTTTGGCTAACTGGCAAGGCCTACACTTAATCACATAAGACTCGGCAAATGGCTTGAGTTTCAGCCAATGAAACTCTCTTATGACCAAGTCCAAAGTCCTATGTATACCCGGATGACCTGCATAGGGAACGTCATGACACTCATAAAGAATCTTCTTCTTTAACTCATCATTCGCCGATACACAAATTTTTCCATTCCAAAATAGTAACCCACCTCGGATAGAGAACTGTTCCACTATCTTCTTATCTTTCCTAGAACCTGAGACCCCTGTGAGTAAATCTCTATTCCATTATCATTTTTTCCTGTCTCCACCATCTTCTAGATGGGACCAAAATGATAATCCGATTCACATTTCCTCTCAGTGAAAGACATAGATCAGTGGAAATCTGGGTGAAAGAAAGTTCATTCAATTCACCAATCCGACTAAGTGCATCTGCAACTTGGTTAGAGCTGCCCTTGATATATCGGATCTCATGATCAAATTCATGCATAAGCTTAGTCCAGCGAGCTTTACGACCCCTTAGATCATTTTGATTACAAAAGTACTTCAAAGGTTGGTGATCTGTATACACTATAAACTGACTACCATAAAGGTAATGCCTCTAGGGTTTAAGTGGATGTATCACAACAAATAATTCTTTCTCCTGAGTTGTATAACGCAACTGAGGCCCCATGAGTTTCTTGCTTTCAAACGCTATCAGCCTATCCTCTTGTAGAAGAACTGCCCCTATCGCCGAATCACTTGGGTCAGTTCGCACAACGTAAGGTATATCAGGATTCGCGATCTGTAAAATAGGATCTGAAGCAACCATTTGCTTGAGTTTCTCAAAGCATTGGTTCAATTCATCATTCCACTCAATAGGCTCGCTAGGTTGACCTCTCTTTTTCTTTTTATCAACTCTACATAGTGAACCAATGTCGTCTGAAAACCAATGAATCCTAATCTAATGATATCCGATTCTAAGATCTATATTTGTGAAGTATTTAGCTCCACTTAATCAATCTACCAGATCATCCATACGAGGCAAAGGATATTTATTTTTAGTAGTTACTTTATTCAACCCTTTGTAGTCCACACACTTTCTGAAGCCTCCATCTTTCTTCGCTTTCAGAAGAACAGGAGCGCCCCAAGTTACTTGGCTGAATATGATCCATCTTCAGGTAATTTTCAATTTGCTTAGTAATCTCTACCTCGTCTTTCTAAGAAAACCTATAAGGTTTTCTAGAGATAGGGTGACTACTTGGAATTAACTCAATCTTATGGTCTACCGATCTGGACGACGGTAATCCAAGAGGTAATTCTTCTGGAAATACATCTTTGAATTCAAACAGTAACTTATTCTTCTCAATTTGCTCTTGATCTAAGTCTACCAAGTTAAGAATTTTTGACAATTCACAACTACTTAGATACATTTCAGATAAATCCAAAATTGGCTTAGCAAATAAAGAATAAGCTTCATACTGTGAATCAAAAATCTCCATTACAATAGCAAATGAACTCATCCCAAATGGATGTACAAAATTGTCTCCAAACAATGTAACTATTTCTTTACCCTCCTAAAAAGAGAGAACATGCTTCTCAAAATCTATTTCAGGATGCTTATTAAATAACCACTCGTATCCTAGAATAATATCCGTACATGCTAAATCTAAAACATGGAAATCGATTAACTCTCTTTAGTCCTGGATCCAAACAGGGAGTCTTGGAACTTTCACATCCCACATCTCCAACTCCGCTCCTGAAGCTAGATATACTCGATAGTTCGTGGAAATATTTTTTATTCTTATTTCCACAAACTCTTTTCTTCTCTTTTTTATGGCTGCGTCTGGATGATCCAGATGGATTAACCTGTAACTACTTCCTAGATGTCACAACCGTGGAGTCGTACGCTTTCGCGACACGAACTACATCATCAAAGGTTTGAAGCACGTTACGCTTACACTCGTTCTGATAATCTGCAGGCAGACCTAGAATAAACTGCCATAGTGCCAGTTTTGCGTCGAATGAGAGGACTTTATTCCAAAAATCCATAATATCTTGTAGGTACGAGTCCAAACTTCGAGTACCCATTTTGCAATTCACAAATTTTGGTAAAAATCCGAGTTGTCCACAACTACAAACGACTTTCTGAACACCTCCATAAACTCGTCCCATGTGGTAGGTTTAGGTTGTAAATCACGCCACCACAACAAAGCTTTACCACGGAAGAACAAAATAACACTCTCTATCTTTTTCTCCTCAGGAATTCCATGTAGATTCAAAAAACCGGTCCACTTGGTTAACCAGTCATCCACAATTTCAGGCTTCTTCTCTTTTTTCTCCCCCGAAAATGGTTCAGGCTGAAAGCCCAAATTCAGAACAGACAAAGCTCTCACTTGATTTAACAGTACTTCCATTTGTTGATCACGTAAAGTGTTCATGTTGTTTATCTCATTAAGTGCTTGGCTTAATGACTAACAAATTTGCAGATAGGTAGGCATTGGCACCTGACCAACGAGAGCTGCATTTGCATTATCGTCTGCCATATTGATTTTTTGACATGCAAAATCTGCTTAAATTAGTCGAGATCCAATCATCAACCAATAAGTGAAACGTTCAAAACCTTCATAACTGGCTGATATCATTCAGCAAGTTCTTTCACTCGTTTGAGCAAACTTTCGCAAAATCAATATCAGAACAATTAAGCAGCAACAACTTTTTATGACCAACCACTAACTTTTACGAAAAATTAAGATTTTCGAAATCCGTTCGAAATGGTCCAACTATGAAAATCGATTAATCAGATCGATTTTGCAAAAACACAGGCACTGTCAGAAATCGATATCATTTCAAAAGATCTTGCATGGAACTAACTCGACATGCACTGACTTTTCTAAAAAAGTAAAAAAATTTCATAAATAGCCTAATTGCTAGGAAATCTGCTTTTTGATCCAGAATTGCCAAAAATAGTCACATGCAAGAATTCTACTGATCAAAATCACTGGTTACAAATGCAACATTCATTTAAGCATGCATACAGGTCTATCCATACATTTCTATCAACAGGAAAGCACTATACTGTTTACAAGCATGCATGCATCAGTATAATTCCAAAATTCTGCAAATTTTAGTTCAAAATTGCCAAACTTGGAGTATGAACCACCCAACCAATATGGAGAGGCTAGTCAATACCCTAACCAATCCACCCCCAAGCCACAGTGAAGAACACAAGAGAGGAGAGGAAGAACTAGCTCAAGAATCACAATTTACAATACGAGAATGGGCGAGTTTCCACTAGACCTATTCTTCTCAAGAGAGAGAGAATATTCTCTTTAGGATCCCCATGCAACCTAAATTGAGCTATCGATTTCCTATTCTTGCATTTAAGCAGTCTTCACCATGCTTGTGCTCCTATGTCCAATTATAGGTATGGTCCCTCATATGATTATTAATTATTTAATACGACCACGTCCGGAATGACGTAGCATAACTAATAACCACATACAACTGGAGTGACCAGCTATCCACATCAGGAATAATTCCGATTCCCTTGTACAGGACATGGACATAACAGGTACCATAAAACGAAGCAAGTTTTAGGATACTTAGTTGTTACCTGCCATCGTTCTACAACACAAAACCGCACGAGTTAGTACAGTGGGGAGGATAGGTGTCATATCTGAGCATCAGTTGTTATCTATATCCGAAACAAGATTCACAACTACAAATATATATCATACGTCCAATCTTCCCTACTATGACTTACATTATTAACAATACATTCTGCCCTAAAAATGAAACTGTATCATGGCAGATGCCATACTATCAGTATAAGGCGAAACAAATGTATTGAGTTCACATTAGCATTTCATATACAAAAGAGGTTATACCATACTGCACATCGTACAAAAAGACTTGGCTCCAGCATCAGTGTAAGGTACTAGGGCAAATCCGTGCCATACTAGCCCCAAGAACATCCAAAAAAATCATTCGAAGTTCACACACCTTATAGCTAGGGCAAATCCATGCCATGCAAGCCCACAAGAGCCAAACCTAGACCAAGTTCTAGCTTACATACAGCAATTGTATTCAGTTTATCAATCGTTCTTATGCCATAAACAACACAAGTTTCTACACAAATCATTCTTCATTACCTTCGGAATTGCATCATCAAGTACCATTTTCCCTAATACATCTTTTAGCATTCCACATACAACCATAGCCCATAACTCTATGTGCTTGACATATTGGTATACCTGAATGTGTGGTGAAGAAATCTCTCTAGAACTACGCATCTTCCAATATGTATGTGATACCCCTTCTTTAGGTACTAATGATTCTAATATGATAATGATGGGTTAATACTAGAGCAATGGCCTCATTACATATTCTTATCATAATAAACGTATCTAGTTCTCTCGTAGAGCTACAATAGTACATCATCATACGTGTTCCCTTTGTTTTTATTAACAAGACGTCGTTTCATTCACATCATACGTCATACACAACCAAATATGCTTACTTCTTTGTCTACAATCCGGCATATACTAAATCTTTTTACCTCTTGGTTCAATTATTATGCTCAAAGAAGCTCGTGTCAAACATTTGATAAAAGAAAAGGTCACACAAAAATGCTTATACTATTGCCAATTCTTTTTATGAAAACAGCATGTAAAGATCGTTTATAAGAGCAATAAGGTCAAGTGCCCATCATTTAGAATATGATGCCCTTGTTATGAAGCAAACCGTAAGCATAATGGGCGGCCATCTGCATATCTGCAGATGCGACATCTGTTGGAAATTAAGTCCACAGGTTTCTCCTTGGTGAATACTATTTTTTATTTCAAGATTCTTTTGGCACGTTATTGATCATTGATCTAAGGTCAAATGAAACTTCTTTTGGTTCTATGTCTGCTCATCTGATACCCGCAGGAATCATAGAATTTAGACAGCCAAACTATTAAAAGGACAACTATGTCGGGCTTTCGAATGATCTTCATCCATAGTTAATGACTAAAGGGTAACCATTCATGTTCTCTTTTCACATTCGAATGTCAAGCTCAATAATTTGAAGATCATTGAAGACTTGGCCAACTTCAACGACTTCAACAAATCAGTCTTTTCTAGCAGTCTGCAGAAATACAATATTTTTGCAACAGTCTGCAAAAGTGAACTGATTGTCGCACAGTTCGCATTTCTATGGTGCGGATATCTCTATGATTATGCATGTGGCTCTCTATCTGTTTCTTGGATTGTCGCTCATTGTCAGGCTTGGCATATCCTGATGGCTTGGGTTATTGCCTCCATTCCAGCTACTATTTGTCTGGGTGATCTTCAGGTTCCCTGTCATTTCAGGTTGCTCCATATCGCTTGGTCACCGATACTGAGTTGCCACTTTGTTCAGGTGTTCCGAGACCATCAGGGTACCTTGAGAGAATTCTTTCTCCTCTCTTGGATAGTTTTTGAGGATGTTGTCACCATATACTTTAGTGTTGCTCATATGTGCTTTGATACTCATTCCCAACTACACGTGGATATTGCTCTGATGCTTGCTACTGATGTTGTGGATCCTGTTCCTCGTTCCAATGCATTTTTTCTATTCTTCACTTGTGCGCCTAGTGTGTACTTTGGGATTACACTTGCGGCCAATTCCGATGGGTCATACGATTCTCCATTCGTTTTTGGTGTATCCTATGATGGATTGGTATGTCCATATGAGGCCATTCTGGATGAGTTTTTCGGCTACAGTTTGTCGATTGGAGCCTCTACTATTTCTAGATTTGTTGCTTCTTGGTTGCCCAATTTATAGTTAATAAAACGAATATATATCTCAGAATCATCTATTGTGACAAAAGCTTTACGGAATTCCTGAATACTATTTTCATGCATCATGTCTTTTTAGATGTGCTATGATTTCTTGGACCTTCTGGAGCTTTTGGCATGCTGCTCTTCTCATGATATGGGCCTTGAGAGTACCGTATGCCATTGCTACTTCTCATTCATGGGCCCTATGGATACCTTGGGCTTTTGACCATGTGGTGCATATTTCTCCATTTTAGCTATCCTTTGTCAGGATGATCTCCTTGGTGCTAGTCTTCCGATGCTACTATTTTTTCTTGGGGCATCTTGCACATATGGTTGATAGTTACGTGTATCATGCAACTATTCGTGATGAGTGTCCATCTCTTTTCCAGTTTCCTTATTGGCTTCCCGTTGTTGATGCAGTTCTACCTTCTGGGGCTTTTTGGATACCTTGGTATGAAGTCCCTATCTTTTGGGCTAATCCTCTACTAGCTTCGGCATTACGGATACCTTGGCACTCTTGGTTGCTGCTTGATCTTCTTTTGGTTACTTGGCATTCCTAGTTGTTCCATATTGTTTGGTTTTTGATGACGTGATTGAGATGTTTCTTTTGTCGCCACGATGTTGATCCTGAACTGTTCCCTTTCTTACCAGCTGCCATGCACCAGGTTTGCCTTCACCATAGTTGACGCTACTGACAGATTCAGTTTTCAATCCATGGGGATGATCGTCCTATTAAGGAGGCCACATGGGAGCCTATTGATGTCTTTTATCATACGCCATCACTTGCGAATCAGGATCGTGCTCTTGCTGCACTTGTTGATTCTTCTACATCAAATGTTGCTCTAGTTGTTGATGCACCAAGGCTTGCTACTGTTTGATCCAATTTCTTTTCGGTAGTTGGGTCTTTTTTTTTTTTTTGTGTCGGGGAGAGTTATGGACTTGGCTTATTACATTCGCCACATCCATTTACATTTACTTTACTTTATGCATAAGCATGGTTGGTCTTTAGCCTTATTATTCATTAGTAGGCCATTTGGACATATTACTGGAGAGTGAGGGCCTTCTTGGAGGGTGCACTATTATCCCTCCCAATTGGACCCTAGCCACCAGAAGCTTTCTTTTAGGGCTTCCTCTTGGCTATAAGTAGGGAAACTATGTCATTTGTTATTCAGCTGATGATATTGATCTCTCTCTTTGGTCTCCTTAATCTATCTCTTTCCTGCTTTCTAGAGTTAAGTCATGCTTATGTGCTGCTTTCATAGCTTAAGTCTTGCTTATGTGATGTTTTCATAACTTAGCTCTAGATCAGCTGTGGCTCTATTTGTAACTAGATCTAAATCTTCCAGCAAGTGTAATTTCATTTTAGTGTTTATTAGTGATGAAATTAATGATGCATGCCGATTCTCTCCAATGATTTATGATTCTAGGCTATGTTTTGATCAAAATTGCTTGGTTTTTCATGCTTTTTGGCACAAAATAGATAGTAAGAACCAAAATCCAGCAGGATCGGATCAATTGGATGGTTTTAATTCTGTAAATTGGTTTGCATGTGTTAGAGAAAGAGTTGTATGTCATGAATTTCCACTTTATTGTGATGAAAAAATTGGAAAATAGCCAAAAATCATCATTTTTGCTTGTTTTTTCATCAAGTTGGATAGTAGGTGGCTGTAAAACACCATGTAGAGCTTGTAAAAAGGTGGACCAAATTCTTTTGAATCTATGGAATTGGTTTGGATTAGTGAATTGATCAAACTAAGTTTATCATTCAGAATTGGTCACAGTGTTTTCACTAAATCTAAAATTTTGCAGTGATATATGAGCTAAAATTGACAGAAAGAACTGCAATAAATTGTCGACAGTTCTCTTTCTACTCGAGTTTGTACATTCATATTCTCTCTCTAGCCAAGTTGAGGCATTTATTGTATTTAGTTTCACATTTTGTTGATAGATCTTGCTTGTAACACAATAATATTTTCTATATGATCGGTTTTCCTATTGTCAATCAATGTTAGTTTGATCTTTATGGTATTATTGGGCTTAGGAGATCAAAAGTACATGTGTAGGGCATCCTACACGTGTGAATTCAACATGGTATCAGAGCCTACCTAACATTTACAAGCAAATCTAATCAAAAAGTTTTCAAATTTGATCAGATTTCAAGCTAGAAATTGTCTAGATTCTACTTCCTAGTTAGTTTGCAATTTTCTGATGATTTTGAGCCTCAAACCACTTTGATCAGTCCAGATCAGGTACTGTACGGAATTTCAGGTGCAAGCACATGTGAAATTCGTCCATTTTCAGTTTGGTAGTTCTCTCTCACCTTAGATCCAAACTTCATGCAATTTGGCCCACTAAAAAGGTAAAATGTGTAGAACCTGATGCAATTTGAATCATGACAGTTGGATAAGCCAATCAAAAGTTATAAGCTTTTGAATAGGTGTAGGTAGGGCGCCTAGACCTATGGCAAATCTTGAGTACATGTCATTTATTGTTTGAATGATCACAAAAATCACCCAGAAGTTGACCAATCTCATCTATATGTGTTTAGGCAAAATTTAGAGGATCTAGGCAAATTGTTTCATACAAATAGGTTGTATTTGAGTCAATTTGACATTTTTGGAGTATTTCACATGTGTGAAATTCAGAGAACCATAACTTTTGCCATACTTCATCTTTTTTATGATTCAAATCTTGTTTTAGAGAGATTGTCAAGCTAGTGAGACCTATCTCACAGTTTTTTGCTTAGTCTTACATAGGATTTGGTTTTTTGCCCTTGATTGGTTCCTATAGTGAGAAGATAAGCAATTTTTTCATCCATCTTTTTTTATTTCCAACATTTTTTATGGCTTCAATGGGTGCCTTTCTATTAGAAGTAGGTGAAAGATTGTCAACCCCCAATTACTCAATTTGGAAGGTTAGGATGGAATCTGTCTTAATTCTACAATATGTGATGGATATTGTACCCTGGTATTGAAGAAGAACCACAAATTCCTCAAGAAATTCCAAAGTACAAAAAGAGAGCAAGGATGGCTCTACATTATATTAAAATGAATGTCTCAAATGACATCTTAAGAGAAATTGGTGCTTGTACTAATGCCAAAGATGCTTGGGATACTCTCAAGTCCATCTATGAGGCAAAGAATACTTCTAGACTTCTAATACTAAGAAACCAAATTTTTCAAAGTGTACAGAGAAGTGATGAAAGTTCTTCAGCTTATGTAATGAGAGTTAAAGACCTCCATAGAGAATTGTCATGCATAGGAGACTCCATCAACCAAATTGAACTTGTTCAAGTCATACTTAATGGGTTAAAGGAGGAATATGACAACCTTTTTCAGAGTTATGCCATTAAGGAGGAGCTACCAAGTTTGGAAGCACTCCAAAGTGTGCTCATTTATGAAGAATCAAGACAAGAGTATAAACTCTTGAAAATGGAAAGACTATCTCTCAACATTGATGGTAAAGTCTTCTTTACCAAAGACAAGCACAAGTCAAGAAGTAAGAATCAACACCAACCCTCTTCAAGCAAGAACAATCTTATTTCCAAGGAGAAAGGAGAAGAGGATGAGTCCTCTCAAGCTTTCACATCCAAGAAGAAGAAGAAAAACATCAAGTGTTTCTTTTGTGGCAAGAAGGGGCATTATGCCACCAATTGCTTCAAGAAGAAGAGTCAATTCAAGCAAGCCAACATTTCCAACAAAGAGAAGGAAGATGCTCATGCAAGTGATGGAGAGGGATCTCTTATGTTCTCGAGTTTTTCTTCATCACCTTTCAAGAAGGATGGTTCGTGGTACATCGACAGTGGAGCTTCCTCACATATGTGTAGCTCCAAGTATTCTTTTTCATCCATGACACCTTATGAAGGAGCCAAGAAGTCCATCTACACAACAAATGATCTTGAGTGTGCTATTGAGGGCATAGGGACCATTCCCTTAAAGCTTTCATCATCAAAAGTTCTTTCTCTGTCTAAAGTACTTTTTGCTCCTAAGTTAACAAAAAATCTTATTAGTGTTGGGCAATTGCTTGATAGTGGACTAGATGTGAATTTAAATGTTGATACATGTACAATCAAGAAGCATGATGAGATCCTTGCATTTGGGTCTAGATATGGTGGAATCTACAAGCTTGATCCCAAAGAGTATGCTAACTCTTGTGATGGTGCTTTTGCTTCTCATATTTCTCTGGAGGAACTATGGCATAGAAGGTTGGGGCATCCTAACTATAGTTCTATGGTGTCCATGGTCAAGAAAGCCAAAGCTATTGGCTTGCCTAATCTTATCTCCAATAATTTCAAGCCAGGTGAGGCTTGTGCCATATCTAAATCTCATAAGAAGCCTTTTTCAAAGTCATCTATTGAAGACTACACATCCATTGGAGCTCATACACTCGGATGTGCACTTCTCATCTTCAAAGAGCAAGGGTGGTGCTACTTGCTTTGTAACTTTCATTGATGATTTCACAAGATTTACTTGGTTATATCTTCTAGTTTTAAAGTCTATGGTGTTTGACTATTTCCTAAAGTTCAAAGCTCTAGTTGAAAAGCAATTTTCATACAAAATCAAGATTCTTAGAAGTGATGGAGGTGGTGAGTACACTTCCAATAAATTTCATGATTATTGTGAGCTTGAAGGCATTAAAAGGGAGTCTTCTTGTGCATATACACCATCTCAAAATGGGGTGGCTGAAAGAATGAATAGAACCTTGTGTGAGTGTGCCAAAACCATTAGAATTGAGGCATCCTTGCCAAAAGACTTTTGGGGTGAGACCATCAATTGTTCAAACTATCTTTGCAATCGACTCCCTCATGTTGCACTTGGAGGAAAGTCACCATATGAAGCACTTTATTTGAAGAAACCTAAGGTTGATCACATTAGAGTATTTGGATGCATATGCTTTGTCCATATTCCCTTGAAAACGAGAAATAATGATGATCCTTGTGCAAGCAAAGGAGTAATGGTTGGATATTCATCCAACAAGAAAGCCTATCATGCTCTCTACTTCTAAAGTAATTGAAAGTAGAGATGTAATTTTTCATGAAGAAGAAAAGTCCAATCTAGGAGGGGCCGAGATCAAGCAACCTCAAAATCTATCACCTTTTGTTATTGAAGACAATCAACATATGGAGGGGTTGAGATTTGAAGATGGAAGTCCTCGTATTTTCACTCCTAGAAGATCCATGAGGGAGAGATCCGAGCCTAAGAGGCTCACGTATGATGACAAAGGAAAACAAGTGGATCTTGATTCTACTTATGCTTCTTTTGTTTCTCATGAGGAGCCCAATATGTCCAAGAAGCCCTCAATACCAAGGAGTGGTATGAGGCCATGAAGATTGAATATGATGCCTTGATCACCAACCACACATGGGAGCTAGTGGATCCACCACCTAACATGCACAACATTGGATGCAAGTGGGTGTTCAAGATCAAGTACAATCATGATGGCTCCATCAACAAGTACAAGACAAGATTATGTGCTAAAGGCTTTGCACAAATATATGGCCTTGACTATGAAGAAACCTTTGCTCCTGTAGCAAAGATGGTGACAATAAGAATCATAATCTCTCTTGCCTTATTTTAAAAGTAGAAATTGTATCAACTTGATGTCTCCAATGCTTTTTTGAATGGCTATCTTGAGGAGGAGATATACATGGAACAACCTCAAGGATTCATCAAGGATAAATCTAAGGTGTGTTTGCTATTTAGAAGTCTTTATGGCTTGAAGCAAGCACCTAGATCATGGTATTCAAGACTCAACAACTTTCTACTTTCATTAGGATTTGTGCTTAGTGACTATGATCCTTCTATGTACTTAAAGTTTAATGGTAATAATATTGTCATTCTTCTAATCTATGTAGATGACATTATTCTTAGTGGAAGTTGTTTGATGCTAGTTCAAAAAACTAAGGATGCATTAGGAGGAGAATTTAAAATGCAAGATCTAGGAGAGATCCATTACATTTAGGCCTTGAGATTGATTTTCATGAAGAGTATGCTTTTATTGGTCAATCTAGATATGTCTTTTCTATGTTGAGAAAATTCAATATGCAAAATTGTAAAGGCATAGATACTGCCATGGAGCAACATGTAAAAGACCCTATTAAAGGTGATGAAAGATCCTTCGAGGACATCACACTTTATAGGAGTCTTATAGGCTCCTTAATTTGGCTTACTATCACTAGATCCGATTTGAGCTATTGTGTGAATAAATTGAGTCAATTTATGCAAGATCCTAAGATCCAACATTGGAAGATGGCCAAGAGAGTTCTAAGATATGTATTTTTTACTCAAGATTATGGTTTATTGTACAAGAATGAAGATCTAACCACTGTTGGCTATTCGGATTCCGATTTTGCAAGTGATAAAATGGATCGAAAGTCCATTAATGCATATACTATCTTTCTTGGAGGCAATCTTGTGTCTTGGCTTTCAAAGAAGCAAGATACCATATCCCTATCTTCTTGTGAGGCCGAGTACAAAGCACTCACTACAACAACTAAAGAGGTGCTTTGGATCAAGAGGTTAATCATGGAGCTAAAGTGCATCAAAGAAGATGATCTTCCCTTGATCAAGTGTGACAACATATCGGCCCAAGCTCTTGCAAACAATCCTATTTTTCATGCAAGAAGCAAGCATATAGAAGTGGCACACCATTTTGTAAGGGAAAAGCTCATTGGAGGTGAAATCAACTTGGAACATGTCAACACATCTTCATGTATTGCTGATCTTCTCACAAAGCCAGTCTGCAAAAGTGCCTTCTCAAAGCATAGATCTAATCTTGGTCTTATATTTGAGTACTAGGATTAGAGAGGGGTTGATTGAGATAAATGAATTATGTAATTAGAGGTATGTGGGATTAGAAAACTGTTGAGATTGAATTCGTCTCAAAGATTTTCCAGATATGTTATTTACTCATGAGAAAAAAAAAATATATTGTAGCTGAGTTACAAGATCTCAGAATATGTGAATAACATATGTGGGTTCTGGAGAAATTCGCCAGGTAAGAATGCGTTTATGTACTGGGTCATAGTGAGATTATTCTCATATGTGCATGATTAATCTTGTATAAATCTACTGTGTAATCCTAGTTATTAAGGTTATTTGGTGTACTTACCTAGTCGGTGGACATGAACATATGATCAAATATTGTTTTGATAGATACTTGCAGAGTTAACAAATTTTTGTATGGAAGATTTATGGATTAACTTATAAATGATTTGGGTAAGGATCTAAATGTGGTGTCATACTAATATAATTGAATTCTTCACCTATACATTTGAGATTTCTAAATCATTGGCAATTAACTTGAGTAATTGATTACTCCAGAATGAAGTTAATTGCTAAAACAATCAGTGTGATGTGAATTCACCGGGAACGATGGTTTTTGAATTGTATTGCTTGTGAGACGCATGATTAGTGAGACATTTGGGTTCATCAATTAAAATTGTGTGCATTGGATATACAATATTCTTGGGATAGAGTATTCCTTAGTTAAGGAAGGGACTCAGTTCATTAGTGATTAAAACCCAGAGCGCTCAATTGGATAACGAATCATAATGAATCCGAGAATAATAACTAAATTTATTTTGAGCAGGACTTTGGGCATCTAGATGTGATTCTGGATTGTAATCTAAAAAATTTTTGTAGTTGAAGATGATTGTCATTTTGGTATGCGTTCAGTCTTTAATTACCAGTTGTTTATAGAACTTGAATCTTGCACTTCAGTTAAAGAATCATGTTTTGAAAGTATTCCTAAATCCAGTATTTCTTAATGGAAAGATTTTTGGAATGACTCTTACTTTTTCCTGAGTCATGTGGAACATATACTCCAATATCCTGTAAATGATTAAGTATGCTTTTGATTCCAGGAAATTATGATTGACGAGTCATATGAATCTAAATATTTATGATTGACGGATCATAAATAGATATTTAATTATTGTCAGAGGATTATATGGAATTGTGAAGATTCTTAAGTGTGATGATTAATTTTTGATCTATTATTTGAGTAAGAATTCAGATCGGTGTTTTAAAACTCTCTACTCGAGTATTTTATTTGAGAACCTATGGATCTCACAAACATTCTCACAAGATAAGTATTCTATTTGTGGAGAATTTAATTTATCTAGTGGATGTTATTCTGCTACAGTTTATGGTCTGCAGATGCTTGAGTACAATTCTTCATTTGATTGGATCTCCAGTTATTTTAGGAGACAAACAAGTCTATTAAGATGAATGAATGCTATTTTCTTGCATTTGGTGTTAGAAACAGGAGCATTTAACTCAAAAGAGTATCTGGGGTACTTAGAGTTGAGTTTAATCATTCTATATCATATTGATTCTCCTAGAGATTCTTGTTAGATGAATTATCATATCTTAGAATTTGGATTCTAAGGATATTTGTACTTGAAAGCTTATGAATAATCTATCAGAGTTGTGGATAATTTCATATTGTAATTATAATTATTTTATTATTTCTTTAACTTTAGTCTCCTAAGTTAGGTTATTTCACCCAGTGTTTCATGTAAGTGCTTCACATATCTACTTTCACACATATTAGTGTCTCCCCTCCAGTTCCACAAAAAGATTTAGATGATTTTGTAGACTTAAAGGTCGAATCGATTTTAAATGACAATTCATTCAGTGGTTTATCTATATTACTTCCTTCACCCCCTGCACTTGCTTTTGTAAATACTCCTAAATATGTACAGTATGACCAATTGTTAAACACATATCTTAAAGCTCTAGGTCCTCTATACAGTTTTAAGATGCCAAAGACCAATATTGGTCTTTCCCTTTCTTAATTAGATACAGGTGAATTAGAAAGTAGGGATAAAATGCTAGGGGACAATGTAGGAGGGGGGCAATTCAATCCTAGATATAGATGTCGCATTGTTTCCGTTTCAATTCATGGCTGTTTTTTATTTCTCTGATTTCAAAAATCTGCACGATGATATACTTCAATACGTCGGACTGGGGACTCCAATCCTTGTGCTCCCATACATAACCAAGTAAGTGTATTTTTTTTTCAGATTTTATTAAGTTGATTTTTTCATATGAATTTTGATTTCACATGCATTCTCATGAACTTATTGTTTTCTGATTGTAGTGAACATTGGAACTTATATGTGCTATCTTTATATGTCAATGATGAGGGTGTGTGTAATCCAATTTGTATAAAGATGAACTCTATTGCACACACCCACAAAATAGCGAAGAGCCATATCAAGAAAATATTGGAACTCTTTCCAGTATTAGGTGCAACAACGTATATGAAGTTGAAAATAGTTGATGCAGAGGTAAAAAAAAATTCAATATCGGTTTGATGCGCGCTTGTAGTTTTTGTGGAATTTCATTTCATATCGTGTGTGCTGATCCAATATTCAAACAATATTTTTTGGATATCGGTTCGACACGTTCCTTTGTAGATTTTATTATCACCTCGTGCACGTTGATCCGATATTACATAAAGTTAAAATTTTGTTATTAACTTTCGTATATATTTGAATACTGCAGTCCTCACAGCAGGTTGATTTTGTCAGCTGTGGTTGGTATACGATATGCAATGCCAAATTCTTTTTCAATTGGCTTGCACTACAAGATAAACTTTCGAAGCTGCTAGAGGTAACCTAATAACTAATCTTTGATTAATAACATTTAATTGTGTTTTTGTTTTTTTCAGTTTAAGTGTCTGAAGATCTCTCCAATGGAGATAATGCACTTCAGGCAGGAGACGATAAAACTTGTGATCGAAAATTCATATCCAGTTTCAATTGTAGAGTGTTCTCCACCCAAGCTACTTCCATCTGGAGAAATGGATTTAGAGATCACAGAAAAGCAAGACTAAATACAGAATAAAAGTTGGCCTCCCTTGATGTGGATGAGACAATATTTCACATGTAGGAAAATTTCTTATACAAACATTTAGAATTTTCATCTTCAATTTTTATGGTTGTTCCTAAATGTTTGCATTTTAGGTTATTATTTCAGGATACTCAACAATGATACTCAAGTTGAACGGCTCATATATTATCAAACATGATGTATACAAAAAATTATATGACATAATACAAAATTACATTGTTCAGTATCTATGGATCTTCAATTTCGATGGATGTTCTTATGTCTTTGCATTTTATATGCTCTTCTTATCTTGCTCTTACCTGTACAAGAGAGATTGTTTGAGTTCATTTATTTTTTTAACTGATTCACTAAGAAATAGAAAAAAATGAAAATTTTCATATGGCATAATGTACCTTTACACCATTCAATCGAAATTGATAGTACTGAGATAGATCGAATTGCAACATGTCTAGTTATGATCGAATGTGATTGAAACACCAATCTTCCTCAACCTCAACCATCGCAAGAATGTTGTCATGTCTTTTCACTGTTATTTGAAATTGCTCTTGAGGGTTTATTCCAAAGTCTTCATCAAGTGGCTTCCACTTATTTTTGTATTTTATCCAATTTCTATAATACAGCAGCAAAGTGAGCATTTGTTTTTTGATGTGATATCTAAATGTCATTGATGAGTTACATACTTTGCACTCAACTTGTTGATTTTGTTTCGTATCCCAACCATCATCCAACAACTTTGTGATTATTTTAGCACTCAAGTCCTTACAAATAAACATTGTTTTCATTCTCCGAATATTACATTTGGAAAAAAATCAACAAAAATAACAAAAGGTAGATACCAACTTAATCTATTATTGTTTGAACCAGTGCTACATTTTAATATATTCTGAATATCAATATAAAGTCTAGATTGAAAGCTTTCTGAAATTGTTGCATTGGGAGAAATCCATTCCTCACCCATAAAATCTGGTGGAGGATATGGCTCTAATCTACCCACTAAACCATTTTTATCAAGAATATAGGTGTGATCATAAAAAAAAAACTCCCGACTCTAAAAGTGATTTTGGAGAATGACCTTTATATTGTAAAAGTTTCTCTTGGTCCGATTATGTGCAGCCATTAGTCCAAAATATGTGTGCACAAGCTGAGAACGGAGAGAATGAATAGAATGAGAGGTATACCTAAGAATGACAATCCAAAATATGTCTATGGAAGCTAAGAATAGAGAGAATGAGAGGTATACCTAAGAATGACAAGAAGTTCCCCTTGGTCTCCAATTATGTGTAGCCATTAGTCCAAAATACATATATGTAAGTTGAGAACGGAGATAATGAATAGAATGAGAGGTATACCTAAGAATGACAATCCAAAATATGTCTATGGAGGCTAAGAACATAGAGAATGAGAGGTATACTTAAGAATGACAAGAAGTTCCTAAACTACAAGGATTACTTAGGTTCAGAATAGTTAGGCAAATAGTGACCAAGGGCTCCACAATTATAGCATGAACCATTTACTCTGGGTGGTGGAGTGGAATCTCTTATTCCTACTCTATCCAGAATAGTATACTGTTGGCTATTGCGTGGTCTAGATGTAGAATTTTTTTGGTTAGAAGGAGTAGCGGTATAGGCTACCTCTTCATGGTTATCGCCTAGACAGATCCTCTAAGTAGTTGGTTTGTACATTTGTCCGACATTAAGGCTAAGAGGAAGAAATCAAAATCAAACGCTAACTTTTGTTGTACAGCTTGTGGTAAAGAGAGACATTCTAAAATGAATTGTCTTAATGTAAAAACCAGCTACAGAGGATCCTCTGTAGTTGGTTTTTACATTAAGACAATTCATTTTAGAATGTCCCTCTTTACCACAAGTTGTACACCAAAAGTTAGCATTTGATTTCGATTTCTTCCTCTTAGCCTTAACGTCGGACAACTGGACTTTTAAGTCTCCCATTTCTTCCCTAAAGGCTATACAATTTTCCCTAATGAATCCATCTTTTTGGACTTTTCCATCCTTCTTCTCCTATCTGAGTTCTTACTATTAGATTTCCTATAACTAGTTTATTTTTCAGACGAATAAGACAAAGAATCAGAAGACTTTCTTCATCTGTTGAATCAAATTCTAAACTCAGACTCCGTAGACGAGTCAGATTCTTCTATTATTTTATGTTTATGCTTCTTATTAGTACTCTTTCTATCATTTCTTCTTCTTCTAAAAATTTTAGAAAATTCAAAATTCTTTGCGGATGCTATGACATCCTCTAACAAATTCTTCAATCCCCCACGACAGTACCTATCCATCTTCTAGGGTAATCCACCCAAGAACCATTCATTTTGCATGGGGACAAGATATTGTGCCCCTAGATTCCCTATCAAGTTCTTAACTCTTCGAGTGTATTTTCTAAGCGACTCATTCGACTTTTTCTCCACCGAATTAAGACATGCTAACAGTCTCGTATAATAGCCTATTTCCCTGAACCGTTTAAGAAACGCTGTCTTTAAAGCATTCCAAGTATTAACCATTTTTGGAACCAACTGGCTATACCAGATTCTTGCCTGCTTGCGCAGAAGATAAAATTCTAACTTTATCCTCATCCATATTTTTCTTATTGGCTATAATTATTGACTCAAACTGTGATAAATAGCTATCGCATCGTCAAATGATGACCCTTTGAAAAAGTCATATCTAATTTTGGTAGATGTGGGTGGCGCTCGGTTTGCCATATTATCAAGTGGTGGATTAGGTGTATCAGATGACTCAGAACTATGTTCAGAATGTAGATTCCGAAGATGATTCACGCGCTTGTTTAGATTCTGGCTCTGATGGTGGATCAGGGTCTTGTTCGGACTTGGATTCAGATTTAGTATCAAAACTGTGTTCTGAAGATGAAGATTCAGATGAATTAGCAAGCTCTCGCTCATATGTATTTACAAGTGCTACAGAAGTGTTGTAAAGATTATCAAACTCTTCAAGACTTAATCTAACTCTTATTGGTGAATTTCGCAGATTCTGAAAATATAAATTGCGTGCCTTTCTATAAGCTTCTAGTCGATGTGCTTGTTCTAAATGCTTCTGCTCAATAGTTGTGCATGGCTGATCTCTTGGCATACATTACATGAATAAGATTCAGCGGACTTAGTACACTTAAAAATCATGAAAAGACGAAGATTTGTCTCCCTGACAATGGCGCCAAGTTATATGGTAGCCTAGTCATTATAAATTTTCACAAAATCAATGAATTATGTAGTATAAAAGGTTTTATCGTTCTCCAAGAGAGAGAGAGAGAGAGAGAGAGAGAGAGAGAGAGAGAGAGAGAGAGAGAGAGAGAGAGAGAGAGAGAGAGAGAGAGAGAGAGAGAGAGAGAGAGAGAGAGAGAGAGAGAGAGAAATCTTTTTTTTTTCAGATGATAAGTGTACAAAGGTGATGGATAAATGGTGAATGTAATATTCAACATAGAATACTACAATGACAGATGTGGTTATCCAAAAATATTGAGTAAATTGGCGTCCTGCATTTTGATCAGGGTGAGTGAATGAGCATAAGCATGCAGTAGTAAAGTGTAATCAAATCACAACACGCATACATCTACGTTAGACACAGATGAGAATGTGTTGCTTTTATATTACACTGAAATCTTTAACAACACATAATGTTACAACCAGAATGTCGGCATAACTTGGATGCTGAATATCTTCTGATCAGACGAATAAGTTTGCATCACGGAGCATCAAAGAATGATGTATGCTGAAGATGTGCTTATAGCTGCATCCTTGTATTTACAAGAATCGTTAACTAATCCATAATTACAAGACTAGTTTAGCTTTAACTATGTATGTGGTCGTGTGCTTTGCAAATATTTAGAGTACAACGACATCTAAATAGGTGTACATGGGTCAAGCGACTTGAGATCATTGACGTGGACAAGAATGTCGCATACTGTAGTGGGTTTCTTTCCTTGCCTAACCTGAATCCAAGATCTAGTCAATCTAGCATCAAAGAGACGAAGTTAGTTGTCACGCGTAGGTTTATTCCCATGAGAGTGATAGTATAGTTTATATTTCAATCATGAATGGAGGATTCACTCTAACTCTAACATCCATTAACTCTACAATCCATTAACACTACAATCCACAACAAAGATAGCTTACCCTTTCTCTCTCATAAAAAGTACAATAACACACAATCCCAATAACATTCAGATCCAACAATTAGCAAATCCAAAGAAAGCATGAGAGATGGAGGAAAAGTGATAGAGAGCGAGGACAATCATCAATCCATTCTTGAAGAGAACCAATATGCTTTATTGAAATGAGAAAATGAACATGAGGAGCAACTTGAGTTGGTCCCTTTTTATAGTAGAGAGGAGGACCCTGGCCTCTGAATTCTATAGGTCCATTTTTGCCTCTCTAATTATTCAAATTTAAAAAAGAGCGAGAACCATCCAATTTGGAGGGAAACCCAACTTTATTCACTAACTTGACATTTAGGCCTTGCGACATTAAAAGTCCCACAAAAAGGCCTAAAGTCCTTTTATTGACTTGTAACTAATGAAATCTCTATGTGATCATCGGGTTGGACTTACACATGCAGGGTGCCAAATCCCTCTCACTTATTAACTAGGGTTAAGGTTGGCTTGGGATCCGCAAAGCCTCCAACACATACTTCACATTTTTTGCATTCTCTTGGGAAGTAGCTGGAGACATTTCTCATTGAAATAGACACCCTTCACATGTTTTGCATTTTGCAAAAAGCCTGAAGTGTTGAAACTGATGTCGAAAGTCACATTTCGTACTTTTTCGCATTTTGGAAAAATGTGAAAAATCCGACAAAAAGTTCACTTCTTTGAATTACTTGAAAAGAAGTCACTGTCGAAAAATTATTGCATTTTTCGAGGAGAAGGTGCAGTACCATTTAATAAAGATTCGGCACGAAGCCAATAAAAGTTCCCAATAACTGCATCTCGCAGGTGTTGTGGGACCGCCACCAGTTTTGGTGGGGGACACTGTTGGAGGGTTTGAGGATCCCAAGGAAATTCTAACCCTAGTTAATAAGTGAGAGGGATTTGGCACCCTGCATGTGTAAGTCCAACCCGATGATCACATAGAGATTTCATTAGTTACAAGTCAATAAAAGGACTTTAGGCCTTTTTGTGGGACTTTTAATGTCGCAAGGCCTAAATGTCAAGTTAGTGAATAAAGTTGGGTTTCCCTCCAAATTGGATGGTTCTCGCTCTTTTTTAAATTTGAATAATTAGAGAGGCAAAAATGGACCTATAGAATTCAGAGGCCAGGGTCCTCCTCTCTACTATAAAAAGGGACCAACTCAAGTTGCTCCTCATGTTCATTTTCTCATTTCAATAAAGCATATTGGTTCTCTTCAAGAATGGATTGATGATTGTCCTCGCTCTCTATCACTTTTCCTCCATCTCTCATGCTTTCTTTGGATTTGCTAATTGTTGGATCTGAATGTTATTGGGATTGTGTGTTATTATACTTTTTATGAGAGAGAAAGGGAGAGAGAGAGCAATGATAAGCTATCTTTGTTGTGGATTGTAGTGTTAATGGATCGTAGGGTTAATGGATGTTAGAGTTAGATGTGAATCCTTCATTCATGATTGAAATCTGAACTATACTATTGCTCTCATGGGAACGAACCTACGCGTGACAACTAACTTTGTCTCTTTGATGCTAGATTGACTAGATCTTGGATTCAGGTTAGGCAAGTAAAGAAACCCACTACCATTTTGGCACCATTGCCGAGGAGATACACCAATTTTTCAGTTTGCAGCATGTTTATTGGATGGTTAGCTTGCATTAGGCATCTTGTCGTGGCATGAATAGTGTTAGATCTGCATTTAGGATTAGTTTCGGAGTGATTTTGCTTGATTTGAGTGGATTTGCTTGTTTTCAATCTAATTTGACTATAGAATAGGAAAATCTATTCAGATCACCAATCTTAAGATCCATTTGCATCTGAGATATAAAAAAAAACAACAAAAATCGGTCAAATCTACCAGATTTTGGTCAAAAAGAGAAAAAAATCATCATCAGAGCTGATAGCTTTTTACTTTCTTTTAAGAAACCTTCGTCGAGTTGCATATACCCTTTTTTTTTTTATCACATAACCTTTAGTTTGAAGGGAAAAGATTAATCCCCAGCAGATTTCCAAAAACATCAGAAAAACCGTCAAAAAACACCAAAAAATCACCAAAATCCTAAAAATACAAAAAAAGAACCTTCCTTCGATTCACTGTGCATAGGTGTGATTCAGATCTATCTACTGCCAGATCGACAAAGAATAATTCCAAAAATAGAAGGGTTTTCAAAAGATTTGTTGTCATATTGCCATATTTTTTCGCCAAAAAAGTCACTTTTTTGCCAAAAAAAAATACCAGTATTACTCTTAATCATTCGTCAAAACCTTTGCCGAGTTTTCAAAACATTCTTTTTATAGTAAAATACTATTTTTGAGTTCGACGAAGATTCTTCTTGTCCAGATCATAGAAAATCTTGATTTTTGCCCTCGCCCAACTATAGAAACTGTATTTTCTTGTGTCAAAAACATTCGTCCGGTTTTCCATAGTTTTATCTGTGTCAGATCTTTCATCTGAGAGGTCGACAAAGGTTATTACCCGAGAAATTGTCAAAAAAGTTGATCAGAGAGTTTTTTTTTTTCTAAAATAGCATTGTTGAACCTTTGCCGAACCAATCTTCGCCTAGGGAACCTTCGCCAGTCCTATTTTTAGGTTTTGATTTTCCAGATCAAGTCTCTGTCATGATTTGGATCAAATTTGATATATTTTGATTTGGATCATGAGAAATTTTTCATTTTTGAGAAGTATCGATTGATTGAATTTCGAAATCTTTTTCACGATATAGAAATCAGATTTTTGGAAAGTGGAATTCTTTTAGCAGATCTGATCAAAGATAGTGTTTGATTGAAAAATCTAGATCCAATCTCATTGTATGATTGATCTAAGTTTATAAAGATGGCTTCCCCTAGAGCTACTCCTGGAGGTGCTCCTTAAGAAGTCAATCCAGTTATTGTTAGAAGAGCACCCCGTTTGGGTCTACCCAAATATAATGGATTAACAGATCCAGTTAGATTTCTTCAAATCTATGTTGAGTCCTGTGAAGTTAATGGCGAGATTTATCCTCAAGATAAACTTAAGCTATTTCCTATGGACTTAACAGGTGCAACACAAGATTGGTACTATAATCAAGATGAAACTGAACGTACAAATTGGGAGGTTGTTAAACGAGCCCTTATCACATGGTTCAAACCGCGAAAGTTTATGGAAGACCCTTTCCTACTTTTAAGTAAAATTAAAACGGGAAAGAGAGAAATGGTTCGAGATTACATTGAACGGGTGAAACGTCTCAGATTTGAGTGCGAACATGAGTTGATTAACGAAAATGCCATGATTATGTGGTTATTGTCAGGTCTATCTAAACGGATCAGACGTGAGCTGAAACGTCATAATGAGTATGCACTCTTGCAAAATGCTATGGACGATGCAATTCGGGAGGAGGATGAAGACTCAGATGATGAGCCGAATATCAGTTTGTTGCCTTATACAGCAGGGCAGACTACTACGACATCCACTCCTATTGCATGAACGAATGCCAACGCTACTGCATAAATGATGCTCAATGAGTTCGAGAAACTTGGGAAGAACCAGTAGAAACAGATGGAAAAGTTGCAGTTGCAATTTGATGAGAAGATCAAAGCATTGGAAGATTTCCACGGAAAAGAACAAGAAACTTGAGAAGTTTGCGAGGGCTTTTCCTACCAGAAAAAATGTCTGGTGTTCTATTTGCATAGGAAATCACATAGTGAATGAGTGTCCTCAATTGAAAAAATGAATGGAAATCAGTGTTTGCCATTTGTATAATTCGCTTGATCATGAGACTGCTTTTTGCAACTTCAATCCTCGGATAATTCAGCAACGGTATGCCTAAATGAGATATCAAGAACCATAGTATTGAGGAAATCCAGCAGCAAGACCTCGGCAATCTACTCTTGGATACCCGGAACGTTTAGCCTTACCTGCCCCACCAAAGCACTCCCCTCCTCCTGCCAATTTGATGGAACTAGAACCTTACGGAAGTGCTGAGCAATGGAACTATGATCAAAATAGTACGCTATTTATGCTGCCGCTCAACAACAAGCCTCTAGAAATTGGACCAGAGCACCACTTGGATGCCTTGTATGTGGAGAAAATCACAAAGTTGCAGAATGTCCAAATAAAGAGAAATTTGTACCATTCTGTCGTGACTGTGGTTATGGGCATTGCCATAAAGATTGTCCAACAAGACCGAAGCCACCACCAACTACAGCACCTGTAAATTTGATAACTATCAGACGAAGACCAGTAGCTCAGAATAAACCAAGTGCACCCTTGATGGTGGTCACCAGAGCACAGAAGCAGAAAGAATCAGTCATGGATCCAGTACCTGCTGATTCTATACCATTGAACGATATACCAACAGCATCGGGAGTCTTTCCAAATCTTCATGCGGAAAAACGAAGATATCAGGATATGAGGCAGTGGACTAAACATCTGCAAGAAGAAGAAGAACTGGAAGCTGCTAAAGCAACAATAGAAGTTCGTTCTTCACCATTGCAGCCACCAAGAAATTCACGTATAGATATGAATGATCAGTTGCATCATCATGAAGAACTCTTCAAGATGACTGAACCGGAAACATCAAAAACAAAACTGCTCATGAATATTTTGTCTAGCAAGATCAATATTTCATTGGGAGAGTTCCTAAAGTTGGTGCGAAAAGCAAAAGGAGTCTTAGTGCAAAGTTAGCTCAAGAAGAACCAGAAAACCATCAGGGGCCACTTTCTTGTGCTGTATTTGAAGAATCTAATGAAGATCTCCATGTTGGAGCCAAAGAATATCACTTTGCCGATACAACATAGACAATTTCCTAAGGAAGCAGCTGTGATAGATGGTGGTTTAGGAGTTAACCTGATTTCTACAAAGCTATGTGCAAAATGGGGCCTTACAAAGATCAAGCCTGCTACTTTTGCTACTAAGCTAGCTGATCAAACGACAGTTCATCCGCGAGGAATGGTTGAAGATATACCTATCAGAATTGTGGGAGTACAGTTCGTCATTACTTTCGTAGTAATGGACTTACTT
The DNA here is from genome assembly GCA_029204225.1 of Diphasiastrum complanatum. Taxonomy (NCBI): domain Eukaryota; kingdom Viridiplantae; phylum Streptophyta; class Lycopodiopsida; order Lycopodiales; family Lycopodiaceae; genus Diphasiastrum; species Diphasiastrum complanatum. The sequence continues at coordinate 89,912,295 of CM055092.1, read as the reverse complement.
GAATCGCCAAATGTCTACCGAGTTCTATTGGGACGTCCATGGTTACGAGTTGCGCAAGTAATTCATAACTGGGGTACCGGAAAAATCACTTTTGAAAATCGTGCACGTGCAGTTAAAGTTGATCCTACAACTTGGACTATCAAACCAGTGGTTCAAAAAGAAGATGACTATTCATCAACAACGGATCATACTTGTGATCGTCCAGAGAAAAATTTGGGAGTTCATTACAAGTCTCAAACAGATACTGTCAACTGGAATGAAGCTCTTGAAACGATTGATTGTACAGCAGGATATATGTGTCAACAAGATAGTCAGTCAGATTTGAGCGAGATTTTCTTATTAGATCAAACTTTGGATGATCTCATACCTGTGAGTCATGCCTTGACTTATGATGACAATGCAGAACTTACGGATGAGCATATTCTCAATCATATGGATCCGACCATATTTGGAGTGCGTAATGTTCCTGATGAACCAACAATAAAATCGCCTAAAGCAGTTATATTGAAGGAAGATAGGATCACAGGATCGATGAGAAGAAACAAGCTAAGCAACATTATAATACGGTCCTAAAATGGGAAAATCCTCCTCAAAAGATTGATTCAAAGAATGTGCCACCCTTACTGGATAAAGCCAAAGAAAAAGTTGAGGATGATTCTACAAGTCAAAATTCTAGTAAGACATCATCGTCTCGGAAGTCATCACCTCACAATCAATGCCTGCTAAGAAGGCTAAGCAAAGATCTAAGACAAGTCCTTTAAAAAAGGAACAAACAGATGTAGTCCAACATGATATGCCCGAGCATTTTAAACGTTATACATTGGATGATGTGGTTATCATGGATCAGTAATATGAAAAAACCAGCACCAATCAACAAGTCCAAGTGAAAATCAAGTTATATGTAATAACCAGGAATGCCATATATCCATTGCTGAAAATGAAGCAATAGTGTGAGCAATAGGTCCAAATGAAATCCAAGCGATACGTAATAACCAGGAATGCCAAATATCAAGAGGTAAAAAGGAATCAGTCGCATGAACCCAAAAGTGTATACCATCGGCATGGACTGCAGCAAATCTATATGTAGAAACACCAGGAGACGGAAGGATGCCCGTGTACTCATCTAGAAATATTCCAGCATATAAATACCCTAGATAAGTAATAGTGACCATCTGGCAAATATCCTCGGATGAAAAATGTGTAATTGTAAGGGCCAAAGGTGCATGAATCATGTCAGGAACCGTAGAAATATCATGAGGCAAATCACAAACCTCAAGCAGAGATCCATGGAGTAAAGCGAAAGAATATACAACCTGATCACCAATAGCGAGGGAACCATCGAACGTGGACCCATGAAGAACCCCATAGAAATCAGTAGGAACATCGACCATAACAGACTCAAGAGATGGAGATATAGAGACCAATAGAGAAGATACTGCACCAATCACCGAACCGGGAGGGCTATTTGAAGTATGTGCAAAAGCAATAGTAGAAATACCACCAAGCTATACGGCCTCAATATCAATGAAACCATGAATGATCACTGAATACGATATCTGTGAATCAAGGCATATAAGTGCAAGGCACACAGCAACAACCTGTAAATCCGAAACAGCATCAACTTGAGGAAGAGGACCCACGGATGGTGAAAGTGAAGCAGCAACTGATGTACTTTGAATGGAAAGAAGAGCTGCATCGTGAGCCTTTGGCAGGCTACGCATAAACTGCTTCCCGCCGAACCAACTGATAGGCACCCTGGGAATCAATATCAACAAGTGAATGATGTTGACTAGCATGAGTAAAGAAAAGTGTCTGCTGAGAGAGATCCACAACAACAGTACCATGTGAAGAGAACCAGGCTGCTCCAAAAATAATGTCATAGCGCTTCAGAGGAATGATGTAGAAATCTGCTTGACCAAAAAATCACCAATGCGAAAATCCAAGCTCTGAATCATCTGAGAACTAAGAAAAGAATGGGAACGAGCAACCTCAACACTGAGAGGTTGGAAAGCAGGAACAGGTGTAGCACGAATCTTGGTGGAAATGTAATTGCTAATAAATGAACGTGTACTGCTTGTATCCACTAAAGAAATATACTCTCGTCCTGCATCTAGAATAATATGATCCACAAATGGAAAAACATACATGGGCATAATGATAGAAGTATCATTGATAAGGTTTGGCCTAAATATGCATCTAGAAGGACCGCATACTCATCTAGACGTCTATCAACAAAATAAACTAGTGAGTATACAATGGAACCATCATGAAATGTATAACCACATGCCATATGGAGATCTACTAGAGTAGCCAAAGCATCTGAAAGGGCAATTGTAGACCCATGAATAATATCGAAGTAAGAAGCATAGGCGACAACATCTGTAGCACGGCGCTCAGGAACATGAGTAGCATCAAAGTACTCAACAATAATATCAAGGCATGCAACAACATCGGTAGCACCATCAAAGCATGCAACGACATAATCAATCGTATCATAGCATGCTATATCAGTATCAAAGACCATATCAGCTGCAACCTGTATATGTGAATCAGCATCAGTAGGAACCTCTATATGTGACTCTGACTCACTATGGGATACAATGACGAGCTCCGGTAGATCAATAACTATCTCAAGTAAATCAGGCAACTCGCTCACACTGTGTGATATAGAATAAAATAGAAATACACTACCAATTTCACCAATGTAAAAAAATCAAAGTTTGTCATCGAGGATTGACGACTTGCCAAAGGAGGAAAGGATTCAACCTCATGTGAATCGCTAGAAATGTGTGACTGTATCTCTAGTTGTCCTGCACAAGAAAATGGAACCTCGCATATGGAAGAATGCTCACGAGAGAAATCAGAAGGAGTAGAACTCTCAAGACCTATAATACCACTCATAAGAGCGATAGGAGGAATAATTACAGAACTATCATCGAAAAATATAAGAAGGCGAAGAACTGGTAGAAAGTCATGCCACTAAGAGATAGACGGATGAGAATGGACATAGTCAAACCACTTCGACCTAGCAGAACCCTATAAGAGAAAAATTGCATCAAGAATCTTATTAGGACTTGAAAAAGTTGGCCGAGAAGTATCAAAGTAATACTGAAGACATGTGAGCCATTTGTCGAACATATGTTCAGATGGTATATCACTATCAAATACAAAAAGATAATCTAAAGGGGATAGAGACCAAAAATTAGAAGTCATGATAAAAAATAAAATTAAAAGTAACGAAAAGAATATGTAACCCAATGATCCAAATAATTTGAGTGGTTTTTATTTTTATGTTTTATAATGGAGCGTAGAAAATCGAGAAAAAATGAAAAACGAAATCGACAATGAAAATGAATTATGGAATTGAAACGCAAATGGAACGGAAACTAATAACAAATAACGAATGACAAAATGAAAAATGCGATGGACAACACAAACTACAAAGTGGAATGGAAATAACAAAACAACAGCCACAGGCAGAAAGTCAAGCCAGGCAAGACGCTAATCAAGTGGACGAACTGAAGGAGAGTACGTAAGTCGTCACAACAGGTACGCCAATGAAAAGACATAACAAATAGTGTAGGTAGTACCTCACAATTGCAAACGAGAGCGTGCTGAAAACGGTACTAAAATGAAGAGATACCGGGTAGCCACCAAATAGAGATAAAAAATGTTTTTGGGCTGCTTTGTAGCTGGAAATCATGCGAAATGAACTGCGTATAGGCTATAAAAAACTGCTGAAAATGCACGGACAGCCATCAATCAAATCTGTCGAGGAACTGCGTTGGGACTAGAAATTTTGCCAAGTATTGGGGCCAAATGGGGCACTGGACAACCACTAAGTAATGCTGGAGAAAAAAAAATGCATCGAAAAGGCTGGAAAACAGCAAATATGAAGGTTGTAAAAATGAGGGTGGATAACAAATGTAAAGGCTGGAAAAACAGCAAGTATGAGGGTGGTGATGAGCCTGCAATCAAATGCGCATTTGGGGTAGCAAATGGAGACGGAACGAAGTAAAAAATTGGAGGGGGATGGGCGCTGGACAGCTTGCAAGCAAGAGTGAAGAGAGGGTTGAAATTTGGGCGCCGAAAAATATCTGCCCCAATTTTTTTTTCCGGCCGCCAAATTTAGCGAAAGTACTTCCGCTAACTATCTGCTAAAGCTCCGCCAAGGAAAATGCTCTGATGGGAGTTGGTCCTCCTCCAAACTGTGCTGAATGTTGCTGAAGCAAAGAGACGAAAGCCCTCAGGAAAGAGAGAAAAATTACCAAGGAAAATGGGCACCAAATCAAAAAATCAGATCTGAAATTCAGCAATCAGGAAAGTGCTCTGATACCAAGTTACGAATAGAGCCACAACTAATCTAGAGCTAAGCTATGAAAGTATCACATAAGCAAGACTTAAGCTATGAAAGCAGCACATAAGCAAGACTTAACCCTAGAAAGCAGGAAAGAGAGAGATTAAGGAGACTAAAGAGAGAGATCAATATCATCAGCTGGATAACAAATGACATAGTTTTCTTACTTATAGCCAAGAGGAAGCCCTAAAAGGAAGCTTCCAGTGGCTAGGGCCCAACTGGACGGGATAATAGTGCGCCCTCCAAAAAGGCCCCCACTCTCCAGTAATATGTCCAAATGGCCTAATAATGAATAATAAGGCCAAAGGCCAACCATATAGTCTAAGTGTCACTAATGAATAAAAAAGGGCCCAAGGCCTGCTTATGCATAAAATAAAGTAAATGTAAATGGACGCGGTGAATGTAATAAGCCAAGTCCATAACTGATCTACCAAAGATTTGATCTACACAAGAAAAAGCTCCAAAAAAGCATCACAAATTGGCCTTCAAGGACAATTCTCCATAAAACCACAAAGAATCCCAAGAGTAATGGATCTTAGCAACATGCAAATTGAAACCGAGATAGTACACCCACTTGCAACCTTGCTATCCACCTTGGAAGAGAATTCCCATGGATCCAATCCGAAATTTCGACGAAAGGTAGCCCTTCTCCATGTTCTCCAATCATCGTAAGCCTTGCTCCGATACCAATATGGAAAACACACTATGGAGCAACCACCCAACCAAGTAAAAGCAACCAATCAACTCTAGAATCTTCACCTCCAAGCCAAGGAATAAGAAGCATGAAGGTAGAGTGAAACCCTGACAATGAATCAATGACCACAATGAGGAGTAGGACGAGTTTGGCCTCAATATATAGAGCCAAAAGCAACCTGGACACGTAGCCATGCATAGCCCTAAGTTCCCTATACATAGATTCACCTAGAATAGAGTCCTAAGCATGAACCAACTATTCATAGAATTGCTATTGATAACTCTACACATGCATACACTGTCCCATACCTTGTCTAAACTCCATTTAGTGTGTTCTGGGCCTCACAAGGATATTAGTTACTTTCGGGTCACATCCAGTATGATGTGACATAACTAACAACTTGATTTACTGGAGTACCGTGTATCCAAGACTAGGAGTATACTGAATCCTACTTACTGGCCATGAACATAACAATGGTAGTCCTACATGACTTGCCATATGTCAACTTCCGAGCCCACCTCTCTATCTATTTCTCCTTGAGTCCACTTAGGCCTACATGACAGAGCTCGGTTGGCTTGCCGCACAAGCCTATGGTAGGCCTACATGGCTTGCCATGTGGCAAATCCCAAGCTTGCATGATTTGCCATGTGGCATGCCTATGTGGCTCGCCATGTGACAACCTATGATAGACTTGGTAGATTGTAGGCCTATGTGGCCTACTACACAAGTAGGCCATGTGGCAAGCCACACAAGTCCCTACTAGTCCCAAGCCTATATGGTTTTCCACGTGGCAGGGCTTGCGTAGCTTGCCATGTGGCAACTTTCGAGCCCCAAATTTTTTTTTTTTTTCTCTCTCTCTCTCAAGCCTAAAATGGTAGAGCCTGGTTGGCTTGCCATACAAGCCTATGTTAGAACTACGTGGTTTGCCACGTGGCAAACCCCAAACTTGCATGACTTGTCATGGGGTAGGCCTATATGGCTTGCCACATGGCAGTCTACGACATGCTTGGTAGATAGCAGACCTGTGACATGCCTATGTGGCCTACTACACAAGCCTATGGTAGTTCTACGTGACTTTCCACGTGACAAGTCTCAAGCCTACATGTTTTATAAATGGCAAGCCACAAACTACATGACAACTTTCGAGCCCCATCTCTCTCTCTCTCTCTCTCTCTAGGTCCACTCAAGCCTACGTGATAGAGATTGGTTGGTTAGCCACACAAGCCTATGGTATGCCTACGTGGTTTGGCACATGACAACCCCAGTCTGCATAATTTGCCATGTGTTCGACCTACGTGGCTTGTCATGTGGCAGCCTGCGACAAGCTTGGCAAATAGCAGGCCTACGACATGCATGTGTGGCTTACTACACAAGCCTGTGGTAAGCCTACGTGGCTTACGACATGGGAAGTACTAACTTTACATGGTTTTTCACGTGGTAGCTTGTGAGCCAAATCTCTCTCTCTCTCTCTCTCTCTCTCTCTAGGTCCACTCAAGCCTACGTGGGAGTGAGGGGAGGAAGGGGAGGATTTAGCCTCTTCACACATTTTTTTTTTAGGGTGGGGGAGAAGTTTACATTACCCCACCTATGTCTCCCCCCATTTTTTTTTGGGGGAGAGAGGTGGGCCTTGGCACAAACTCCTTTTACATTTTCGACTTTCTCGGCAACATGGAGGGAGCACGCGCAATGCATTACCTCGCAACAAAAATTAAAAATGCAAAGAATGTTGTGCCACAAACCATGGGGAGGTGTAGGATGGCTAAGTAGATCATCATTCGCTCGCTTTGAGCATCATCCACACATCTAGACCACAAGGCACAACCCAAATTGTTTGCAGCCCGTCAACAAAAGGATAACCCACTAATATATGTATATGTACATGTATATATATCTAAGGCTAACCCACTAATATATGTATATGTACATGTAATATATCCAGCTCTCTCTCTCTTTTAAAAGTACTTCACAAGATAATTTCATCATGTAATATATGTAGTTACATTCCAGCTTCAGCTTATGTCTGCCCAATTATTTGTTTTATGTATTTTGTTTCTGCACTATTGTGCACTATTGTGTAGAGAGCAGTGATGATGGGTGGTTGCATAAGTCATAGACAAGGGCAAACAAATGGTTGCAACAAAACCCACCTTTTGCAATACAGGCCATGCAGATGCACAACAGTCAAATCACCATCCTCATTCAATCCCCCTCAATTTCTCACTCTTCTGTAAACTGCAAAAAGCTCATGGGTTTCTGTATTTCTCAGTCTTCTGTGGACGGGAAAAAGCCCATGGGTGTCTCCCAATATTCTGTGGACTGCAAAAAGCTCATGAATTTCTGTATTTGTTGCACTCTTCTCTAGACTGCTCATGGATTTCTGTATTTGTCGCAATCTTCTCTAGCCTGCTGATGGGTTTATATCTTTCTCACAATCTTCTTCAGAGTGCAAATAGCTCATGGGTTTCTGTATTTCTCACAATCTTCTGTAGACTGCAAAAAGCTCATGGATTGCTGTATTTCTCACAATCTTCTATAGACTGCAAAAGGCTCATGGATTGCAGTATTTCTCACAATCTACTGTAGACTGCAAAAGGCTTTCTTTTGCTGAAGGATAGGTGTCCGTCCATTCTTGCTCTGTCATGGCGCAGGGGTCTCTGTTCCCGCTCTACTGCTCTGTCTCATTACTAGATTATCGATCTTCTTCTTCCTTTTGTAATAATAGCTTTGTCATCTCATGCCCTGTTCTCCTGCGAGGATCCAAATATGAAAGAAACCCTCAATTTCTGGATCTGATTTCAGTCACTGGTTCGCTGTCTGTCAGATGTGGGTTATGCCGTACAACTTTGAAACGAAGGCGGAAGCAAGATCCGTACATTAAAGTGAGGACGATTCTGGAGTGTTTCAATGAGGATAGTCCAAAGGTGAGTAGGGTCCTGGAGAAGCTTGGGCCGCCATTGGAGCTGCCTGACTGGTTCACCCTTCTTGAAGAGATTGGGAAGCAGCAACGCTGGCTGCTTGCTTTAGAGGTGAACTTCTTCTCATCTATATTCCTTATGCCTGCCTGTTCTGATGGGTTTGAATCTGAAGTTGAAGGAATTCGAACTTCATTTGAGGGCTACGCTTATAGGATATCCACAATATAGCAAATCTTCTCTGAGTGCTAATTCTTCCAAGACATGAAGAGCTACACATTTAAGATGCCATAATCTAAAAGCTCTCTGAGATTAGCTGGGTTGTGTTGAACCAGACAGTGATATCTACCGCTAATTTTGTAGTAGAATGGACGGTGGGCAATGAAATGTCATTTACCTTCTACAACTTTCATGCTGCACTTCTCACAAATACGTTCATTTCTTGGTAATCCAAATTACCCACCTATTCAACGCAAAGAGGAAAGTGAGTACCTCATCTTGTAGGAGGTACCTCTTCTTCAGGTTCAAAGAATCAGGAGAGCCAAAGTTTTCCTTATTGCAGCAAGTTTTAGTTGGATCATCAGTATTCATTTTTCCATAAGATTGTCCATTTGCTGACTTGATCTTCAGCTATTTAATATCTATGATATCTGGTGAAGGTAAATCATGATGCATGTGTGAATTGAGCATACAAAAAATGATGAAAGTGGCAGAGTAAGTCTTGTGAAGGTCTCGAGTTTGAGTGATATGACGATTTCCTATCAGTGATCATTTGTATCTCAGTATCCCTTTTGGAACAAGACCCTTGTCCCCGTCTTGACCTTTGAGTGTTGAGTCTTATGTGAATGCTTATATTTGATGCTTTTGTTTAGAAGTAATCTTGCATGTTCTATTAGTATTGTCATTCTGAGCATCTGAAGTACTATTTTGAGAACTATATGTAATAAAATTAGTAGTAGGGTTGGACTTCGCCCAAGATATATCTATTTCTTAACCATATGTGCCTATATCTAATGTCTAATCTAAAAGTATCTTTCTCTCAACGTTACAAGGTTGTCAAGCAATTGAAATTGCAGACATAAGCTCTTATATGCTAAGACAATATTTGAGCTATACTATGATTTATAATGGGTGGGTCAAGAGAACGTGTTTCTGACGATCATCTATATGTGGGTGTTCTAAATTGTATATGAATAATGTGGGAGCGGTGGAGAAACAGGGTGATCCAAGACTGGAGAAAATGGATCTCTAACTGATGATACCAGGATAGCTTATGTTCCTGACCATGGGGAGAATTGTAAGGCATATAGAGAACAATATAACCCTATCAAGAGTCTGAGAAGAGGTTGTGTACTATTCCAATGGAAAACTTGGAGGAGTCTCCATGTCAAATAGGGCTGAAAAACAGAAACTACAATATCTCAGCTGTAGGTATCCAATCAAGTTGTAAAAGGTATATACAACGACTGTGTTTCAAAGCAATGATATAAGTAGAACTTTAAAAATGTTAGCTGATTTATGAATGAGATGAACCGTGAATAAACCCTGCAATGATGAATTTGGACCTCCACAAATTTTGTAGATTCAATTTTGGAACTTTAAAAGGATTATACAGCAACCCGCTGTCAAAAAGCCATGGCCCAATCAATACCACGATGCATCTTCCAACATACAATAAACATGAAACATCGAAAGTACTTCAACATCTCAGCTTCTAGACATCCTATCTAAATTATTAACAAGATTCATAGATATAGCATCACATTAGCTCAAAAGAAAATAAAGGATGATCAGAAAGAAAGCTCCAACTAAGATCACTGAATGAACATCAATACAAGTCATAGAATGGCATATCCCTACAAGAACTGTGGCAACATACCTCAGACATTTTCGACATTTATGTTGCAAATCAATGTGAAGTTCTTGAATGAGTGAAGTTCCCAATGCTTAACTGTATTAATGACAATCTGTTTTATATAGTACACACTAAGCTGGGCAATTGACATTCAACTTAAGCCCTAAAGTGTTGAATCCAATGTCAAGTACACTTGACAGTCAGCCCATGTCGAAGAATCCCGGAAAGCCATTTTTGAAGTTATTGGAAATCCTAACTCTGAGAGCTCAGCTCAGTCTAGGTGTTGAAGATGACTTATTGATATACTTGTCCAGATTGACCTACCCAATTTCGAGTTCTAGAAATTAAAAGCCCTTAAGGATCTAGAAGTTGAGCTCGTGCCTAACAACATTCTTCAATAGTTTGAGGCAACCATGCAGCCAATTGTGTTTCAACTAAGGCCTGCTCTAAGCTGGAGTGGGAAAACACATGCACTATAGCCAGAGATTAATTTTAAAGGCAACTATTTGGAAAGTTGTATTAATAGGCAACCCTAATTTTGTAAAGGACAATTCCTTTGTATAGTAACAGGACATGCCTTAGTTGAGATTTCCTTGTTATTATTGACCTTACCAGCATTTTGTAATCAGAGTCCTCCAGTGTTGAACGATATTGAAATATCTAGATTCTATTAAGTTTGAACTATTTATTTCTATCAGCTCTTTGTTTGCTACAACATAGCAGGATATCAGTGCAGCCTGTCCATGCAGTGTCGGGAGACTTTCTCAAAAGGATTTGACAGTTCTTTAGAAGTAGTTATTGAGGCAGTTATGAAAATCGATTCAGACGGTACCATCATATTAGATGGTGACCATTCAGCTCTGATTAGAACAGATTATACAATCATGAGAGAGAGAAAGAAAGAAAGAAAGAAAGGAAGGAAGCTTTATTAACGTCTTTTCCATTCCAAAAGGCGTATAAGATGAACAAGTACATCAGATAGGATGGCACCAAGACGGAGCAATGCCATCAAAGAACATAACTAAAACCAAACTAACTAAGAAGAGAATAATGTCCAGGATTATATGGTACGAAGACCATTTACAGATTCAACTGGCATTCTTCAATGCTCTAACTCTCTCTGAACAATCTCAGATATCTCATCAATAGCAATAGGTTTAATATCTACAAATCAAATGATACCATCCCTGTAGATCATCCGCTTTCCATTCTTTAGAGCCTCCTGTTTTGCCTTTTTCCGTTCTTGAACCTGGATGAAAGTAAGGTCTTCATCTAGGTATATCGTGGTACCTCGTAGTGTATATCTCTTCCCTAGCATGTCATGACGACCAGTTGCAGATGCAAAGCGTATGACAAGAGTACCTGGATCCTTCTTAGGCCGCCATGCAGTATCCATATCTTTGTGGTGGTGTTGAAGACTCTCTTCAAAAAACTTTTTAGCTTCACCGACAACATCATGGGAGTTCGTAATACCTCTGACCCAGACATTAAGAGCTTCTTGCTCTCGCAAAGGCTGATGTTGTTCCACTTGACTTTCAAGTTGCTGGATCTTAGTTGAAGTAGTCGAATGAGAGGAAGCTTCGATTTTGATAACTGCAACTTCTTTCTTGATATCTTCAATAGACGAATCCAATTTTTGAAGATGAGAGAGAGAGAGAGAGAGAGAGAGAGAGAGAGAGAGAGAGAGAGAGAGAGAGAGCGAGAGAAAGAAAGAAAGAAAGAAAGCTTTATTAATGTCTTTTCCATGCCAAAAGGCATATAAGACAAATAAGTACATATCAAGTATGTGGACCATCTGGGAGCGTATGAAAAACGTCTCCAAAAAAATTGAAAGAAAAGCATATATAATAAATCTAAACACAATTATCAGTGTTAACTAAACCAAAAGGTAGAAAGCAAGAAATGGCTATGTATAATGGAAGCAAGCCGCAGATCAAGTCCTGGAGGTGACACTGCTATTGCTGCTGCTGCTGCTACTGAAAAAAGATGTAATACAAGCTGCAGTGGGGAGTGAAACTGAGATCTGCTACCGATGTCAAATGTAGGGAGGACGTCTCCTCGTAGTAGGCCGAAGAGGTCTGGCTGCTGGGCAATGCTGGGAGGTGCGCTGCCTCTGATCTCTGTGGAAAGTCGTGTCCTCATCCTCGTCATCATCATCTAAGTCTGGGACTGGTCGTGAACGTCGTCTGGAGAAAAAGGAGGTAATCTGAAGCTGTGTGTCAGGAGCAATTTGATGCTGAGGCTGGAGATCCTGTCGTAATAGAAACATCGCTCGGACCATAAGTGCAACACAACGTGGATCCTCATATGTAACAAGTGAGCGCAAAGTAACTGGTGTATCCCTGGACAAGCAATGGTATCTCCCACGAATCTCATAATAAGCTGGGCAAATGAAAATAAAATGCTCCTTAGTCTCTATTGTCCCTAGGGAACAAAGCTGGCAGATCCTGTCCTCTCGTGGGGTACCCTGAAACCGGCCAGTCTCAATCTCAAGCTGGTGTGAAGAGACACGGAGCTGACCCAATATGAATCTGAGACCATGTGATAATCCAGATCGTAGGTACAGTGGTAGCAGTGGGGACCCTGATGCATCTGTCTCCAAAAAATGAAGCCGATAAAAGTCGGGTTTGACACCCAACTGACCATTCCAGGCTCGATCCAGGTAAGCTTTATAAATGAATCGCCTGATGTAGTCATGGGTACCAGAAGGAAGGGCAGTAGTAGAGATGCCGAGTGTGCTAAGAAGTCTGGAGGCCTGAGAAAACCAAGCCACATGGTAGCCCTGACTGTGAAGATGCTGAGATGAAATGAGAGCAGCCTGAGTATATCTCTGCTCAGAAGACTGGAACGCACTGACGCGCTGAATATATGTGATGAGCTGGAGTAAGGCATCAAGGTGGCGGGACCGCAAACTCAGCAAGGATGATCTGATGTGGTACTGAAGGCTTAGCCCGAATCATGCGTGAAAGCATAGTGATCTGTAACCGTGAGATACTAGCCCAGTCAGATGAGGTAAGGCCTGTGCACCATGCAGCCGATGCATATAGAGCTGTAGGAGAAACAATGGTGTCAAAAAGCCGAGACTTACTCGAGGCATCTCGAATAGACTTACGGAAGCAAAATCTCTCCATCTGGGCAAGGGAAGCATGGCCTTTCCCAAGCCTACTAGAGGCTGCCTGTCTCATACTAAATATAGGACCAGTAAAAAGGGTGCCCAAGTAAGTGTAGGAAGGGACAATCTCTAACGGCCGACTGTCAAAAAGGAGCTCCTGGAAGTGTTGAAGACCATCACCTTGGTCTTCACAATGTTCACCCCTAGACCCCATCTGGAACAGAAATCATAAAGACAATCAATCTGTCTTTGTAACCCCTCTCTAGTAGGTGAAAGTAGAACCACACCATCTGCATAAAGAAGAATAGCGATCAAGATGTCACCAAGTCTGCACCCAGAACCACCACACTGCTCGATAACTCGCTCCAACTCATCAATATATAAGCCAAAAAGTGTAGGGGAGAGGGAACATCCCTGCTTCACCCCAATAGTGCTCATGATCTGCTCTGAGATACCTCTGTCACTTCGGAAACATCCCAATACTTTCTCATAGAGCGCCATCACTGCTAGGACTGTGTCATCAGAAAAACCAAGGTTTCGTATCCGCTGGATGAGTAAGGAGCCTGGGACAGAGTCAAAGGCCTTCCTGAAGTCAACGAAGCAGCAATAAACTCGCTCTCGCCAGTGTCGAGCTTCCTCAATAATAGCTCTGAGACTAAAAATATGATCTGTAGTAGAATAATGAGCTCTAAACCCAACTTGGCCCATAGCATGCAATCTCCTGGTCTCTGACTCAGTACTCACAGCTGACTGAAGAATAATGCCATACAACTTCGTATTAACGTGCCCAATCATAAGAGTCCGATAGTTACTAGGATTCTTGGGATCACCATTCTTGTGTATGGGATGGATGATGTTGGTGCACCAAGGAGAAGGAAAACCAAAGACAACGGCTTGATTTAGTAGAGTGGCTAGGAGAGGTGATAGTAAATCAGCAGCATGGATTAAAAGCTCGGATTCAAGGTCATCAATATCCCTGGCTTTATTGGTGTTCATGTTCTTGATGGCCGATAAGTCGTCGCTCTTCCAAACTATCATATGCCCGTTTCTTACAACGAAGTAAGCGGGTAAAGAGACGACGAGTGGGTTGTAAGAGATGAGGGGTGTGCATGCAAGCATGTGTGACAAGGTGATGATGGGAACGACACTCATCGTCATACCAAGGTGGGCGCACCGGTCTAGGTTTGTTGTTATTTTTGTTATGATGGGGTCTAGAGGAGAAGGAAGCAGCGGCAGCTGTATGGAGTGTTGTGGTAAGGAAGGAAGCTTGCACTTCAAGCAGGCTGTGATGTGGAAAAATGTGGAGCCGTGGGGTGAGCGAATGTTGATAGGTAGGTGCGAGTGAACGGTCAAAGATGTATTTGGGTGCACGAGGTAATGGTGGAGGTGAGAACTGTCGAGGAAAAGAAATAGTACCAAGACTAAAGGAAAGGAAGGAGTGATCAGAAAGAGTGGTAGGAGAAATATGAAAATCATGGATGAGGGAGATGGTTGATGGTGATCCCATAAGGTAATCAACAACACTATGGCCGCCATTGTGGGGATGGCAGGTGTATCTGCCAGAGTCGGGCCAACAGGTTAAGCCATTAAAAATGGCCAACTCATGAGCTTCTCCCTAATTGTAGCAAGTATTTGCCATAAGTGGTAATGGGGCCCAAAGTGTCTTCAGAAATCCTAGTAACAGACAAGTCATCTCCATCAAGGGCACGTATGCGAAGCTGGTCCATAGAATCATAGAAATCAGACTTCCGTGAAGCTGTCCTGGCATTAAAGTCACCAGCGAGAAAAATGTAACCTCGCTCTGCATATCTAATAATGTCGCGAGAGAGAGAGAGAGAGAGAGAGAGAGAGAGAGAGAGAGAGAGAGAGAGAGAGAGAGAGAGAGAGAGAGAGAGAGAGAGCTTTATTAATGTCTTTTCCATGCCAAAAAGCATAGAAGACCAATAAGAGTACATGCCAAGTGTGTGGTAACCATGGGAGCGTATATAAACGTCTCCAAGAAAAAACTATGTATAAAAGATGAACAATGTAACTGTAAACTACAAACTGTCCATAAGTGGGAGCAAAATAACTGCTAAGAATAGAGTCATATCATCTAGCACTGTTGCTGAAAAAGGTTGTGATATGGGCTGTAGCATGAGGTAATATGGACCGTTGCTGATGTTGTCTAGGAGGATGAAAATTGTGTGCTTTCATGACAGGGCAGGTAGTGTGAGCTGCCACATGACTGTGAGTGATACACTGTCTCTGAAATCTGTGAGGTGGTGTATCGTCATCGTCGTCATCAGACTCGAGGTCTCGGCGTGATCGTCTCCTAGAGAAGAATGATGTAATCTGAGCCTGAGAGCTAGAATGTGGCTGGTGAGCTGACTGGTACATATCCTGTCGTAGCAAGACCATCTCTCATATCATGAGCGCAACACAACGAGGGTCCTCATATGCAATAAGCGATCTGAGTGTAGTAGGCATGTCCCAAAATGGGTAGTGGTATCCCTCTATGATCGCATAATATATTCTACCTCATGCAAAGAACATAGCTGGCATAATCTCTCCTCTCGTGGTGTACCCTGCAATCGGCCGGTCTCGATAGCCAACTGGTTCGAGGAGACTCTGAATTGTCCCAAAGTGAAACGACGACTGCGTGATAATCCTGAAGACAAATATCGAGGTAAAACTAGAAGACCAACGACATCCTGCTCCAAAAAGTGAATCCGGTAGTAATCAGGCTTAACCCCCAACTGGCGTCGCCAAGTACGGTCAAGATATGCTCCATATAAAAACCGTCTAATGTATTGGTGTGTACCCGAGGGGAGATCAATGATAGTGATACCGAATGTCTCCATGAGGAAGTGTGACGCCTGAGAGAACCATGACAGCCGATATCCCTGAGCTTGAAGATGGTGGGAAGACATGAGTGCAAGCCGTGTATATCTTTGCTCTGTATCAGGGAGTGCCTGAGCTCTCTGGATGTACGTGATAAGCTGGAAGGCTGCCGCTATTTGGATAGGGGGGGTGGCAAACTCTGCAAGAATGATCTCATGTGGAACTGAGGGTTTTGCCCGAATCATGTGAGCTAACATGGTGGTCTGTAAGCGTGAAATGCCGGCCCAATGTGAAGAGGAGAGGGGGCGGGTATTGATATTTTTAATACCAGCCGGGTCATGGTATTATACTTTTTTGAAAAATTTGATACCTGTCGGGTATCAATATGAACATGTTTTGTAAATTGGTGGCTGGTATCAACCGACTTGGGTATTGCAGGGGCGATACCAGCCGAGTATAAACCCGGGTATGAGTATATAATTTTTTTCTAAAATTAGCCATTTTATAAAGGGTAGTATGCATTTAATAAAAAGCATGACCTTTTAGGGGGGGTGAGTTGGCAGCTGAGGTGGCAGTAGAGTGAGGGGGGGTGGGCGGTTTCCGACAAGGAGGCATGGCACGCGTGCGCCTGCGAGAGAGAGAGAGAGAGAGAGAGAGAGAGAGAGAGAGAGAGAGAGAGAGAGAGAGAGAGTTTCATTAGCATAGAAAGGAGAAGATGATTTGCTTGAGAAATTTTAACACTACATGTCCTGCATGTTTTTAACAATAGAAGAAGTAAAAAAATTTATTGATAAACTATCGCTGCATGTTGTGTGACCTAATCCTCACAGTAGTCTCATTGTTGTTACAAGAAAAATGAATGTTTAAGCTTATTCTATTTGTTAGTTATCATTCTATGCTCCAATGTTTTATCAGTAATATGACTGCTTAGCCAAACTTTGATTCTTATGTTTCGTAGCTAGACTGCAAGCTTGACATGGAATAGGAGTGTAAGTAAACAACACAGATTCTAGTTTGAAATTGATACAATGAAATGAGTCCAGTTCTTTTGACTGGTGAGGATTGAAGGATTGTCAAAGGCTTTCTTGTTCAGCAGAAGGTTTGACTTTTGGATTCATGATAAACCATTTTCAAGACAAAGAACTAGAATCTCAGAGCATGAACACGGCTCTAGAATTAGAGAAGCGAGTATACCAGCTAAGACGATCTCTGGTTGGTGAGGATTGGCCATTGTTGGTTGTGTAGGGAACCTGAACTAGCAAGTCCATGATAAAACTTTGCAAGAAAAATGAATAGTGACTTTCTTATGGAAATGTTAGGCTGTGATTTTTCTTCTGATTGTTGAGGATCGGAAGATTAATGGGCTGATTTTTGTTCAATAAGAGGTCCTAATTTACAACTTGATAAACTCTATTGTGATGAAGGAATCGTCATGCCATGTGTGACCTCACTCCTAGATAAAATGTCATTACCTAAGACAAGAGAGATAAAGCTACATGTTTTCCCTTGGGTGTTTGGTGTTTTATTTTGCCTTATGTTCTACAAACTTTTCTTCCCTTGGTGATACTGGCTATCATAACCCAACATCTATCAATGACCAGGTGTTTATCTCATTCGTTACTTTACTACTAAATCCTTAGATCCTACCATTTATGGCAGATTGACTCCCTTTGTGCTCTCTTTTGGGAGAACTACAAACCTTTATACTACATCTCTTTATCTTTTGTAATTTCCATGCTACGATAAGAACTGCGATGTTCAGCCACAATGAACTCTAGAATTTAATCACATGTAACTGCAATCTTAATAGCAACTACTCTATCTACTCTATCTACACTAAGGTGGGAACCCTAAAGAAACCTTCCATGAATTTCAAGTCAGGGCAAATACTAGTCCAAAGAAGTGCCCACTTCCTACGAGGTATTTTCAGAATCCTCATTTTTAGTACTTACATATAGAGATATGTCTTAAGGGCCCAATCGGTAATAAGTTCCAGAGATTATATTGACATGTATATAACTCTCTCCTATTTCAAAACGTTGGCTCCATGTGGACTTAAGAAAGAGAGCATTCACAAACTGGACCGGACGCTGGACACATCCAGCGTCCCAAAAAAAAAAAAAAATGGACGCGTCCGCCGACCCCGCATCCGGGGGTCGGATGCGTCTGGGTCCGGATGCTGGACGCGGACGCGAAAAGCCCGCGTCCGGCCGGACCCTCATGTCTGGGACTTTAAATATGTTGGCAACGTTGTCATTTAAATCGATGACCAGTCTTCTGAATATAAGCTGATGGTATGTTGAAGCTATGCTAAAATCAATCTAGCTGCTGTAAGGCTAGATTACTTACTGAAAGTAAGGCCTTATGGCATATTTATAGTCTATGATGGCCCATGCTAGAGTTAGGCCTTTGAACTACCTCCATAAGATAGATCTTTTATCAATGCATGTCTCAGGTTTGAGAAGTGCAGGTCTGACAATTTTGTTATCAAGAAAATGCTTTATTCTGCTATAGAAGTTTTTTCCAAATTTTTTGGACATTCTTTTCTGTTGTGTTGCTTTGTCACTGAATAGGTGTGGCTTTTTGTTTTTCATCTTTTTATCCCCGTGGTTCACCTATAGTTGGAATATATCGATTCTTTTGAAAAAACTACAAATTGCCTACAGGTGTTCAGGTGGATGCAACAGCAGAGATGGAACCACAGGCTTGATTCTGGGTTTTATGCAAAGTTGATTGCTATAATGGGAAAACAACGGCAACTACGTCTTGCCGTGTGGCTGTTTTCAGAAATGAGGAGAACTGGCTGTAGACCAGATACGTCTGTATTCAACGCTATCATTAATGCACATCTTCGAAATAGGCAGGTTGGAAAAGCATTAGAGAAGGCGCTTTACTACTTGGACGAAATGAAGCAGAGAGCAAATTGTCAACCCAATGTTGTTACTTACAACATTTTAGTCAGGGCTTGTGCTCAGGCTGGCTTGTTTGATAAAGTGGATGGGTTTGTGAAGGAAATTGGCAAAGCAGGTATGTCACCAGACATTTACACATTCAACGGAATCATCGATGCTTATGGGAAAGCTGGTTATATTGTGCAGATGGAGCTTGCTTTACAAAACATGCGAGAGGAGAAAATCAAGCCAGATGTTGTTACCTTCAACATATTGATTGATTCATATGGAAAGTCGAAAGACTTTGCAAAAATGGAGCAAGTTTTTAAATCCCTGTGTAAATCGAGAGAAAAGCCAAGCGTAACAACTTTTAATTCAATGATTAGCAACTATGGGAGGGCAGCTTTGCTGCAGAAGATGGAATATACAGTCAAAAAAATGGTTGCCGCAGGTTGTGAACCAAATCTTGTAACTTATGAGGTCCTAATCACTTCCTACGGGAACTGTCGGGAGTTTACAATGATGACAGAGTCATACAATCAGATGGTTAGAGCAGGCATTTGTCCATTACTGTCAACCTTGAATGCAATTTTAGAAGTCTATTGTAGGTGTGGGTTGCTAGCTGAGGCAGACAATTGGCTAAGAAATGCTCGCCCTAAAATGGGTGTGGAACCTGCTGCATCATCTTACACAATTCTAGTTAAGGCCTTTGGCAAAGAAGGGCAGTTTGATAAAATGCACCACTTGATTGAAAGGATGGAAGCATTGGGCTTTAAACCTAATAAAAAAGCTTTTCTTGAAGTTCTAGAATCATACAGCAAATTGGAAACTTTAACAACAACCAGGAATAGACAGACTACAACAGGACATGGATGAGATTAAGGTGATAAAGAGTTTTTATAATGTGGATCATATCGTTATATTCAATTCCTTTTTATTCTTAGGGATAGTGATATGAGCTGAATCTAGTTCATGGGCAGCGCCATTTCTTGTATCTAAATATGATGGTAGTTGAATTTGAATTTTATAAGTGCTCATCCAGTTCAAAAAAGCGGCTAATAGAAGCAAGAAGAACAATTGCCAGGAACATTTATGCCTTAAACAAAAGCTAGTCTTTTTTATGTGTCAACCAAACGATCATGCTCTGCAGTTCTCCAGTTGACAGGAATGCAGAACTGATGTGAAAAGGTGTGTTTATAGCTGACTACGGTGAGCTGAAATACAGCAAATTTTGACATCCTGTTGATGCTTCTGGCTTTGATAGATCTGTGAAGGTTAATGTATAACATGAGCAAGAGATATTGGGTTTGGTTACAATTCTTTTGTGGCTGACATGAGAGATAACTTGACACTTGCATTCAATTGAGCCATTAGAGAGTAAAAAGAATTTTATCAGGAAAAATGCTTGCATTTAATTATCTTGCAACATGAGATGCCTTCATCATTGCTTTAATATGAGCCATTGCAAGAATTTTGTCAGGAAAATGCTGCATTTCTTTAGGCAAGTGTAATGTCAATTGAAAGATCTGTGATTTATCACCAACAGCTAAGTGGATTACTTTTATGAATGTCACAATTCATCTATTACCTGGGGATGCTTGGGGGCTACCTTTCCCTTACCTTTCCCTTTTATGTTGTGGGTTTGAAGTCAGTTGTCAATGGGCTTTGCACCATAATATTAGGCTGGAAGGGCACCAGTCTTTGGAGTTGAGAACATTTTATGATCTCCTTGACCAAAAACCAGATACTTTATTGAAATGTAAAATAATGAGGCATTTACTTGTCACAGTACTTATATGAATAGCTGCCTTTGGAAAGTAGGTTCAGTCTTGAAAATCTTAATCCAGCCATGAAATCATGTAGAGCTTCATACTACTTTTCAAAGATCTATCTAACAAACTCTTCTTGGCACTATGATGAGAACAAAGTAGACTGCTATACTAGATTACATCTTTTATGGTTAGTTCAGGCTCCATCTACATTCTTTGTAGCCCTTGATATGTCATCTTGTATACACACTAAGCACTATGTTTCCCAAAGGAAACCCTTGAAAAAAATTGCCGTTCTATATCTTGCCTTCTAATCAACTACTTAATAATTTGAAACTCCTCTTTAGGAATGCAAATACATTATTTTTTAATAAACCTTGTTAGCAAAAATGTTGAATTTCCAATAAATAGCTAAATCTTGTTAAAAAGAAAACCATCTTCTTTTTTGTTCTATTCCATGTAGCTAGTGACGTATTTTGTGAGGGGGTTTTGAGATGGATTATGTATCTATTAGTCTAAGAATTTTCAAGACTACCAAAATGTGCGTGGAAAGGTAGTGTTGTATTTTACATAATATTTGCTTCCTATAAAGTTAGTCTTCTATCTTTTAGAGAACAATTATGATTCATGGCACGACCTTGCTTTAAAGAAGATGGTGTCATGAAGAGAAAGTATGGTTGAAGTATTGAATGAACCAGATAACTAAAGAAAACATCCATAATTTTTTTAATTTTCTCATTTCTCTTTCGGCTGTAATACTTCATTTCTAGTCTCCAAAGCCATGATCAAGCCATAAAAGATCATACTGGAGACTCTCACAAGCATTACTCATCTAACATTGGAGTGATGTGCTTTGGGCCTCATGATAGTTGAAGCAATCAATCAGCTAGATTGTTCAATTTCATTTCAACAAAAACACCCACATACACACATTAATACTTTGTCTGCTCTCATTCTGTTAATAAACAACAATGACATATTGACAAGTGATTATTGCTTGTGACAAATACCCTATGAAGAAAAAGTAAAATGGTCTTCCTACTTAAGTAGTGGATGCTACTTAAGTTCCCTATACACAAGAGACATATTTGCACCACTTGGTGTGTTTTTTTTTGTCTTATATTTATGAAGATAAATAAGTTACGTTGGTTAGAACATAAGCCACTTTCCTAGATGTTATGAAAACTATATGTTAATTGGCTATTGTTGACAGTTTAATAGGATCAAATTTCTTTTGCTTTCTCTATATTGCTTATCCCTTGTCTTGTGTCTTGGCTTGGTTGTTGCTTTTGTTTTTGTTGTTATCAACTTAATTGTTGTGTTGTTGTTGTTGTTGTTGGCTTGGTCATGCATGTCTCATTTTTTTGTCTTGCTTAACTTTTTGTATGTCTCTTGTTTTTCACCATTCTTCCTTTACTCTTTTCTCAACATTGTTTTTTTTGGCTAGGTTCTTTGCCTAACCTTGTTCGACTGAATGCTCAGTTTCTTGTCAGGTAGAATCCCTTCCCCCCCACCACCCCCTTTCGAATTTTGCTTCTTCAAGCATCTCGCGGTTCGACGTTGTACTCAGCAACCACAGTCAACTGCGCTTCCATTACCTGTTGCTACTCGATCAAACCCTCCCATTCCCTCATCCTTTGCAGTAGACTCCACGATATTGCCTTCTTTAACTATTGGTTCAACTATTCAAACCACATAAGCGCAATCTGTTTCAACCCCCCACCAAAGGCCATGTCGCCCTCGACACAAATGTTCTTGGATCTTAGACTATTAAAACACCATAAATGTTTGTGTATTTTCTTCTCTTGGAATTTTAAAATTTTTAAGGTTTTATTAGAGAATTTATCAATTTTGGACATGGTGTATTGATTTCTTTGGTCAAAATACACACATATATATTTTTTTTAAAAGAAGTTTCCAGAATTATTTTCATGGAAAAACATGTTTTTGGGCAAAAATTAAAAAATGGTTACTCATTTTAACCCATTTCAAAAGATTTTGTGTTATTTGTGATGCAGCACCCAAAAGGCTTGCATAGATCAATGGTATCTGGGAATGCCTGCAATATTTTAGTACCCACATCAGTCCGGGCCATTGATCTCCCTAAAGTAGCCTTGGCTGCAGGTTGGAAAGTTTCCACAATGTTGATCAAATCATTTAAAACAATAGATTAGAATTAATCCTTGAATGCAATGACTTGATGAGTAATACTGGGCTAATTTCATCATCTTGTGTGACGTACTTGCATGTGCAATATGATGACTCTATTTGTAAGTAGCTAATCCCTTCACATAACAACTAAGGTGAAATATAAGCTTAGAAAGTCATCTTTAAAACTTGCAAGAGCATGGATGTTCAAGAATGCTTAGAAAATCATTTATTAAGGACTACACATTTTAGTGGTGAATGAGGGCTTGCTTGAAAGTGCATGCTCACAACATAAGGGGCTTAAGCAAACACTCCACACCCAAAGGATTAGAGTCTAGCTTCAACCAAGAAGAGTAGTTGGTGTCGATCAATTGGAGTAGTAAACGAAGCAATCTACCCTTTTAGGGTTTACGGTTCAATCTCTCTAAGCTTTTGCTTTTGCTTTTTGGGACTTATGGAGCATGCGCATTGTTGCATGCGTCCTTCGTATGAAATTTTTAATGTCAACAAATGCACGTTAGTTTACCCTCAACAAAGGTTTGAGCCTTTATAGTTTAAACAATGTTAACTTTTTTTAAAACTCCATTGACCTCAATATGTTCCCACAATTTAAAAAAAATTGTAGTCCACCAATTTGTGCTTGACACGGAGATGATGTACACACCACGGGCCAGTATGTGCACGACATCTGTCTCGCCACATCTGCATGTTTCAACACATGCTGCGCGACACATGTCTAAACTTTTTTTCAGCCATACTGACACGTGTCTGGCAGAGGGTATGGCCCACATCTAGCCATGCATTGTCACGTTGCAACACATGTCAATTGGGCCATACTCTCTCTCTCTCTCTCTCTCTCTCTCTCTCTCTCTCTCTCTCTCTCTCTCTCTCTCTCTCTCTCTCTCTCTCTCTCTCTCTCTCTCTCTCTCTCTCTCTCTCTCTCTCTCTCTCTCTCTCTCTCATAGGAACGGATGTGATAACGCCCGACGCACTTCATTGTGTGCCACGTGTTTTCAAAAAAGTATTCGTTGACCAGGGCAGATTCAACCTTCCCTGACCGATTGTAAACCTCCCCAACTGTGTCACATCCATATTTTGTATGGAACAAGGCCCAGGCTGTGAGGCTGTGAGGCAACGCCCCTGTGCGCAGTCCGCTGAATTGCCAAGCTCAAACATTTCTACTACCACCAAAGTTAAGAGTATTTGGCTTGAGATTCAAAATACACCTACTTACTAAAATGGATTAATGAAGATAGAGGATCATTAATTGCTTCAATCATTTATAAATATTGTGAGTGATAGTAATAAATAAAAAATAATATGATTTATGAACAATGTGTATGATTAAACATTTAGAAATAAAATTATACAAACTTTTTCATTTAGCTTGTTATGATTTTTAGCATATTTAAAATCAAACATGGTCATAGAGAATTAATACATGAATTAAAAAATTGTTGTTAATAACATGTTCGGTGTTTCTAAAAAACAAGATGTTGGCCTAGTGTAAAATCAATGCCTTTAAAAACTGCGATTCATTCATAAAGAATCACCACCCTCCTATACAAAAAACTCTTAAAATTGTAACATGTTCATCAAACATGGAAAGCTGTTCTAATTAGTTACATAGCCACCCTTCATTGTCCACTGCATCCTAGAATGGTCGAAAATTTTTCTTCAAATCCTCTTCTTTGAGTGAGCCTTCTCAATCGCTGAATGTTTTGTGGGAGGGCAGTGCCCAAACGTGGGAGGGCAATGCCCAAAAGGCTGAAGGGCTCGCCCCCATTGAGTTGGGGTGGGTCTTGAGGAATGATGAGTTGGTGTATGGTTTGTCCTCCGAGGTTAGATTCCATGGGTTGATAATACCAAGAAGCTAAATATGATAGTAGGTCAAAACCCATAATTTGTTATTGCGAGTCAAAAGTATCTATGTGAGTAATTGGATATTTATAAGAAATTTAATGCGCAAATGCCTAGTTATAAGGTAAGCTAATACTTGTTTTCAAGTTCTTTGGAACAAGAAGATTGTTGGGATTTTACAATCCCCTGAATAAAAAATAGAATAGATTTGGATTAAATGATCATCTTATTTTGATCAATAATAGGTTCCGATGAATGCCCACCATTTACTGTATCTATTACTTCAATATCCGATTGAATATTCTTCAGTCACAAACAACAACTATATTTTTGTTTGCCTAATTGTATGCTTCAGGCTATGTCTGTCTATTTCTCTATCCATCTCTCCAACGTTGATTTTAAACGCTAATTGATCTTTGTTGAGTTTTTCAAAAACACCGTGATCATTTCTTGTCGGAAACTGTAGATATTGTCAGTTGTGTAGCTTGGGCACACGTATTGCACAACATAGACAACAAAAATTAGTTATAATTTTGAGGTATGATTAATAACATATTTACAAGCCTAGAGCATGAAAAAATATTCTGATATCGTCACAAATAATGAAACCAATAAGTAATACCAAAGACATGTCGTTCTGACTCGTTCTTTTGGAATACCATTCCAAAAACAACTTTGCATTGCAAATTGTATACCATCCACAACTAAAGGCATCTGTTTGTTGTGGGGACTGCATGAACTCTCCAAATTAAGTTTGTCAACTAAATAAACCACACAATGCTCAAACAGTACAACTTAATTTAGTACAAGAGTAAATAATTGTGAAACTAAAACCTTGTAGATCACTACATCGAACAATAACCAATTATATGTCAACCTATTCATTCACTTGAAATTTTATGACTATGTAACCTGAGAATCAATTATTTGAACATTTGAACTGGATGCCGCTTCCACTTGGAACAATGTTACTATATCGTAGACCATCCTGCAAAAGCCACTTTGAATTAGGAGAAAGGGTCATTGATTCCATGAGATGTACAATCTGAGAGAGGAGTGCAAAACTTGCCTGTCAAAATTTTGGTGGGTTGATGTCATAGAGTTGAGTCTCAAGCAAACCCATCTGCGAGATCTCTCATTATTGACGCATGTCATCAAAAGTCCCAAGCTCCAATGCTCACTGAAATTGAAATACATAGTGCATGTTCAATGTTTAGGGCTTAGGTTTTGGGGTCTAAAAAGTGATGACCTCCTAATGATAG
Organism: Diphasiastrum complanatum; assembly: GCA_029204225.1. Lineage (NCBI taxonomy): Eukaryota > Viridiplantae > Streptophyta > Lycopodiopsida > Lycopodiales > Lycopodiaceae > Diphasiastrum > Diphasiastrum complanatum. Next base: position 89,886,612 of record CM055092.1, on the reverse strand, counting down.
TCATTACTTACTTCAAGCAATATGGAAGGATTATGATTCTCTTCCTTAAAATGTCCTTAGCAATATACTTCTTGGCTCGATCGTAATTCCTGGCCTCCACGAACTTGGAAAAAAAGTTGGACATCACACAAACTACATCATTGCAACTATCCAAAATTGTGTACTGCCAATAACTCAATCCAGCCTCGACTGTTGTGTTTGAAATGTGAGATGTCTTGTTTTTCAATGCCACACAACAATATTCAAATTTTGTATGGGGTATTTGGTATTGAGAATTTGAACTTGTTGTCGACAGTTTCTATTTGCTGAAAAATGTTATCTTCATGTTTGCAACACTCTAACTGGGACATTGGCTTTGGACCAGGACTTGATTGTGCAAATGAACTCATCAGGGAAAATTCCAAGTCACAATCTTGGGTGGCATTTTCAGTCATGCCCGCTCCCATGCGATTTTGATGATGCCATGTATTTGGTGGTATTTGCAAAGGGCTTTTGCTATTTTGTGTAGACATTGTGTTCACACGGCCAACATCCATTTTCATTTTTGTCATTTCATTACTTGTATCCATAGACTTGGACTCACAAGTGGAGGATGTGGTTCTTATTGTATCTACCTCAATATGATCATCTCTATTATCCACCTCAATATGAATATCTTTGTTAGTTGGGTCCTCGGTTGCCCTCTGGTTGTCTGTCTTTATTGTCTCTCCACATGTTTCCTTCACCTCCGTAGGGGTGCATGCCCTCTTGCTTTTTTCTGTCTCCCTTGTCATAATCGCGCTACAGTTTTTGCATGTGATGGTGTCCAAGCCCCCAACAAAAAGATTATACACTAAACAATTCTCACAAACAATCCTTTGTAACTTTGGGATGCATGTGCGTGTTCGCTTTTTGGCTACCACTCGCTTGAATTTTGTAGAGTTTAATGTTCTTTTGGAATGTGGGGTGTGGAGTCTCCTTGAGTCAGTGATGTCTTTTTTGGTGGACATTCTTTTCGCACCCTGTCCCAGACGTGTTCTAGTCACATTGTATTGAAGAGGGAGAATAGTTCCCCTCTTTGGCATGGATGTGGTTGCTGGTGTTGAGATTGTCCCAAACACATTGTGTGCATCTTGTAAAACGGTTGTCATGCGTATCAAGTCAGATATTTCATCACATGACATTGTTTGCATATTTGTGCGTAGGTCTGTAAAGTCACGGTCTAGTGTCTGGCAAAGAGCATCGGTTTTGGCCAGCAACGTCTCAACCAACTCTTCATGCTTGGGATTATGAACCTCTATCTCAAAAGGAACATATGCGTTCTCTCTCCCTTGCTCACAATCTATATTGGTTGTTTCCCCTACATTGCCACGTTTTTTTGCAGTTATTCCATAATGGAACATAGAATTTTTGTGCCACTAACTTGGTGCCTACCAAGTGCTTGCACTGAGAAGAATTGTCAAAGCACGAGCATGTTTCTTTTGCGATGTCCACTACATACCACTTCTCGGCACTTGCTTCACTTCTCACACTAAAAATCAAGTTGTCTTCGTCAAGTACATTGAGCCTACTTTTGTCATGGTAGTACTGCTCAAGGATTTGAATTTCTGCAAGATTTTGTAGTTTTTGAGATTGTGACAATTTTTTTTTTGAAAAGCGTTATGATTCATCTGCAACCCACACACATGTTTATAATGAGTATCCATATCTTGTAGGTATTGAGAAAAGATAGGAAATTGATATATTAAATGTGGGTTAGGTGATTCAACAAACCAATTAGTTTTTTTAATTTGTAATGCCCCACGAGTGTTCCATCGCGATGTGTGCCCGTGACAGATGACCCGACCAAACAATTGATGAGATCTGTAACCTTATGATTTACCTTTCTCCCAAGGACACTATACTTGAGGTGGTGCCATGTCCACTCAATTAGATTGGTTGTATCCACTTCTCCATGTGGAAATAATCGTCCCCATTTTGGCCACATTTGCCTCCACACAACCTCTCTTCCAGTCCATCCCTTATGGACATATTGCAATACATCAAGCGAACGTGCATACTTATGGTCAAATGCTTCCACTAGTCCATTGAACTCTTCTTCTGAATTAGACTACAACAAGTCACACATGTCTTTGTAGAGAGCATCTCTTTCATCTCCTGGAACTTTGGGCAACAGAGTCTCTACCCATGCATTTTTGGCATGAAATCCTATTATGGACTTGTCTATGACAATTGCACAGGGTCTACTGAATACTGCTTGGAATGTTAGTCGCAATGCAATGCCTTGATGGTGTTGTCCTTTATCATCTGAACATACCATGAACCAAATTGGCATCACATGGCCAACTTGATTTGGAACAACAGCTCCAAACAAGGGAAAGTTAAATTGGTTTGCCTTAAATGTTGAGTCAATAGCCCATGCACTATTTTGGGAAAAACGTCTAGCAATACCCAACATCCGTAAATCTTGCAAGACAAGTACAAAGGGCCTCTTGGTGTCCTCCTTGTGGTTAGGGTCATATGGGTGATAATAAATGACCTGTTACATGAGCTTATATTAAATCGCGAATAAAGTTCATGGCCCATTTTTAGTTAGATGAAATACCATGTGACCTTTTTTGTTCAATAACCACAATACCTTCCTAGTACTTTGCAGTTGTCGAGCCTCCAAATTCAAACTCCTCCAATCATCCCAGCTCAAGGCATATGTCCAAGGCACGATTGTGTTTTCAAAGAAGGTTTGTTTGTTATATTTGAATAAAAAAATGGTAATAAAATACTATACATCATACGCTCCACATTAAATTACCTTTTTTCGTAGCCTGTATGACAATTGGGATATCTCCTTTGGGATGAGAAAAAATCTAAAGCATGCCTGATCCGCCTCACTAACTTGTGCTTGTAGGAATGGTGCACGTTGGATAGATGCATTGGATAGTTGAGATGCCTCTTTATATGCCTGTAAATCCCTCTCATACTCATGCACCACAAAGGGATGTGGATGCAAATGTAATTTGTCCTCCTCTGAGCCGAGGTGATGAAACTCATGTATAGCATACACTTGGACTCATGCCATATCCTTTGTATCCATTGGGATGGTCAGTCTCATCCAAAAGGGACATCCCACTCTGTAACTCCTACGTGGCACAATATTTGATACTTGTTTTGATGTTTTACCCCTATGGCAGATGTAATCCCTCACACGACATCCACTCTTTCCTCATGACGTTGACCGTATACGAACATGCATCATAGCTAGCCTTGATAAAAGATTCTGCAATTGCATATTTTCTAAGACCGACGACCCAGTGTGACTTTATTGCTTCAATGGTTTGGGTTAAATTATTGTGTTTCCCAGCCACTATGTCAGTATGACAATTACAAAACAACTCGTGCCATTGTTCTACATGTGGAATGAGTAGGGACATCTTAGACTTGAAACAAATTCCCTCTCCCAGGGTACCTGGTTTGTAGACACATTTTCATTTGCATTTCTTTCCATTTTTGTTCAACATCATACTTTGGATTTGGTTTTCTTTGTTTGTTTCGTGGAGGAGCTGTAAAGGTGGGTTCAACATCCAAAATATCTATATATGTTGGATAGGTGGAGCTACTAATTCTTGCACCCATAAGATGGTGTGACCGGGCATTAAAAGAGAAAGCAGGGGTTGTGTGCTCCTTGATGTCTACATAAGGTGAGCATGCCTCCATTTACTCTACTAGATCTTCCCCATGTCTTGCCATGCCCATTTACGTAGATATCTGCAATGGAGTGTGGACATGATAGGGTCAATGAGTCAATCTTTTTGGGCCTTTGCGTCAAGTAGAATGGTAGTGACTTGACCTTTGCTTTCGCTCAAGATAAAGTCCGATGTAAACCTTCATAAATATTTGAGGACTATACATTTCTCCTATGGATAGTTTGTACGTTATAGAGTAGTAATTTATCCCATATGTTCGTGGTGTTGCATGAGGACTTCAAAACGTGTCTAGAGATAATGCCTTAGCTGAAGAAAGCCTATATCAGTTTGCAGCTCTGGTCAAGCTAAATAACATCCTCTGAATTACAGCCTCCTTTATGCCCACGTTTTGCTGCCATATTCCTCGGCTTTGAGCGGTGGTGGAGTGGTTCTTCTACGACCGTGGCAGAACTTTGATGGAAAAGTGAGTTCATGGATGATTCTATGGAAGCTTGATGCTGGCAAATACCTTGGAGCTGCTGTAACAAGCAAATATTCAGCTTTTTTAGCTTATTTCAAGTTCACCTTCCAATTATTTCAGGTTCACCTTTTTTTTGAGCTTGGAGCTATCTTTCTATTCTCACGTTGTTATTTATTTGAGCTGTATATTTGGTGCATATCATAAAAAGATTAGCTGTATATTTTGGCAGCTGATTTTACCACTGAGCATCTCAAGCTCCAACAACATTAAGTTCATATGTTGTTTCCTGGATTTCATAAATATAGCTATGGCCAGCGTCTTTGAACAGTATGGCAACTGGAAAAATGCAAAAGTGCTTTGAAGCATTCAGCATCTAACAGTGCAAAAATAAGTTGGTATTTGTTTGAAATAATAGATTGCTGGTTCTTCATGAAATTTGGCTTTAGAGATCTTTTGGTCAAGAATCTCTCCACCATAGAATAATAACTTCTTGAGATTTGGAAAAAAATAAAAAAGCTCACCAAAATTATTTCAATGGTTCTGATGTGATAAAATCTCAAGAAATTGCATACTACAACCTCACACAAACCACCAACACTGAAAACTGGGCTGCCAATGCATGCGAAAAAACTATTTGCTCTAATAACACCTGTGTATCTGCATCTGCCTTCATGGAGTGTATAAAAGGTTGTTTTTCAGGGGCAAAATGTACGAAACGTAGATGTTGGCTCTCACCATGACCAAAATATGAAAAAACAACAAGGAGGTTGCAATATATCATTCTGTTGGAAACCTAACATGCTTAAATTACAAGCTTATCTTTTCTCAACAAATTGCTTTAGATTTAAAAAGAGGGAGATGATGAGGAGATATTATCTTTGAGACTTGTTTGACTTCTTTGCCTTTGAAAGACCCGTTTTCTAAGAAGCATAGAGAACATCTCAAGATCGAAATTTTACTCAGCAAGATATCCTTATGACCAAATCAAATTTCTTATTTTCAGCCATTCAAATCCACAATGATGAGGGGAGTAACATCATCTAAAGCTTGGATTTCAATGCTCATAAGAATATGGAATATGCGAGCACTGAAAAAAAAGAATTCAATTATGCAATCGTATTGTATGGAAACCAATTAAATCTTACGAACGATTGCATTCAGTCCTTTGCAAAGACATTGAGATATATGTTATCTTGAAGACTATAGTATACCATACTTTGTAGAAAATAATTCCACTGCTTTGTAAAAAGAACTCCATTGTCATCGCTACTTTGGTTGTTGATGGCTAGATTAGACCATCAGAAGCTAAAATTTAACCCAACATTTATTAATTGAATTAGTTGTTGGAACGTATAGACTTCAAGAAGAAACTTGTTTGCGCCTAAAATCATATGCTTTAGCTAAATAGCCATGCATTGTTGCTCAAAAATAGTCAAGATATTGAGAAGCCAAATGGTCCAAGGTCAAGATACATGTGTCTCATCTTGACTTGTGAGTGCTAAAGACACCCTTATTGCCAATTCAACATCCAAGGAATGGGCATTAGTCCTAAAAAATCCAAAAAGAAGTTTAACATTCTAAGGCATTATCTCTAGACATGTTTTGAAGTCCTCATGCAGCACCATCCAAGGAATGGGCGTTAGTCTTAAAAAATCTAAAGAGAAGTCTACTGAGAGGACGCTATGGAGGATCACACCACAACGACAGTGAGTGAGCAGCGAAGAGGAGCGAATGAGCAGCGACATTGATGAGCAATGAGCAACGAAAGAGCAACAGCCGTCCAGTGAAGAGGAGGCCGGGTGCAGCAGTTGGCAGTTGATGAAAGCTACATTCGGGCGCCTCTGCCTTCCAGCCCCCTCTAGGCCCGTGGCCCCCGCTCTACGTCCAAAACCTGCCCCGGTCAGCCCATTCTGGCCCCACACACGCGTGTCAGCTCCCCATTGGCGCGGGGGTTACAGTGGGCGATGTGCCAGTAAGCTTCTTCGCTCGCCCTCTCTCTCTCTCTCTCTCTCTCTCTCTCTCTCTCTCTCTCTCTCTCTCTCTCTCTCTCTCTCTCGCGCGCGCGCGCGCTCCTGGCCTCGTATATTACTAGCACGGCCAATTTGGTCGCGACCAACTTCTGCACACAACATGTGTCCCCAAGTAGCCCGATGATGCTGCCCGCCGCCCTGCCCGTCCTGCCAGAGAGACCACGTGACCTGATGGGTTTATCCCATAATATTTTCTCGGAACTGCTCCACCATGCATATATACTCAAAATGCCCATTCACTCCCATGTGTGCGTGTGTGCGCGTGCAGGCGCTCTGGTCCCCCTCCGACGCACTGGTGCTCCAAGCGACACGGCCCTGGTGGTCCCGGCGCCGAGGTGGCAGGCAATCCCGCGTGTTGGCGTCGGCGCCCGTGGCCGGTGGTCCCGGCCGGGCGCTGTGGCGCCGCCAGGTGGTCCCGATGGCGCCAGCGTTCGACTCGAGTGAAAGGGTGATGCTGGCACAGTGCAGTGGGTCCCGACGCCCTCATCCCGGGTGCCCGCCCGACAGCGGTACTTTGGCGACAATAGTGGGTTCCTGGGTTGCACGAATTCTTGTCCCCTGCCCGGACTTCACGTGTCAATTTACGAGTGGCATGGGGACAGCTTTTACGAGTGGCACGGGGCCAAAGCTCTCCCGTGCCAATAAGCGACAAGGCTCTGTTCCCTCTCTCTCTCTCTCTCTCTCTCCCTCGCTGTCTCGGTGCTCTGCTCCCTCTGTCCCTCGTCTCTCTCTGCTCGCTCCTGGCCCGCTCTCTCCCTCGCTCCTGGCCCGCTCTCTCTGTCCCTCGTCTCTCTCTCTCTCTCTCTCTGCTCGCTCCTGCCCTCGCTCCTCTGCTCCCTTTGTCCCTCGCAAGGGCAAAAAAGGAAAATCAAACGTGATTAGGTTTTCTTTGTGGGAGATCTAGGAAGAAGAAGAAGAAGAAGAAGAAGAGGAGGAGGAGGGAGGGAATGGGACGCGATAAATCACAGCCAGAAGAAGAAAAGGAAGAAGAAAAGGAGGAAGAGGAAGTAGCGAGGCTGGAACAAGAGGTCGTGGATCTGGGTGCCAGATTGAAGAAGGTGAGGGAAAAGGGTCCGGCTGAGTTGCGTTTGCTCCTGCAGGAATCTCTGAAGAATAAAAGGCCTTCGTTGCGCACTGATGTCTCCTCAAATGAAGCCCAGGTCAAAGAACAAGGTGCGCTTCTGTGAAGCAGTTGTAAAAGGATCTGTTGCTCACTGCTTCTCTTGCATACAGCACTTAGGCTTACGTTTAATATACCCCCTAGCCTCTCTTTCATCATTTGTCAGTGAAAATAAGAACAGACTTGTTTCATGGGCTGATTTTAGGGTTTGGGATTTTCTTTGTTAAAAATCAGAGTGCATATTCAAGCGATCACCATGTTACGATGATCCAATGCAAGCAGTGAGCACATATCCAAGAAATAGAGAGAGAAAATGACAGAACAAGTCATTCAAGAAACATTTCAACCGAGACTTGTTTTTCACATTGATGAACCTTTACATTTATACATGGTGTTCTTGTAACGGCGATTAGTTACAAGATTCATTATGTCTAATTAAACCTTATTAGGTCTCCATATCAACTTATACCACTACATGTACTATTTACATTTCCATTCACGCAGAATCCTATATATGTACAATTATGGGGGGGGGGGGGGGCGCGGGGGTTTGGTTGCAACGGTCACAAAATTCCAACATTCTTTTCTCCATATTTCTTCTGCTGTTCCCCTGCCACAATGTAATGATCTGTTAATGTAGAAGTAAGGAACAATTTGATTTTTTGTTTTCCTGCAGCTCTCCAAACTGGTAAAGAGGAGGGGCATTTTGAGGAGAGTTTGGCCCAGATTGAGTACCTGAAAAGCAGATTGTCGGAATTAATATCTGCCTTGCCGGATCTTCTTTGGAGGATAAATAATTGCACACATGAGTTGGACAAAAGGATGAAGAAGCTTGAAAAGAGGAAGAAGTCTTATCTGTCTTTCGCTGAAGACGCCCTTGAGGTTATGAAGGATGATGATTTGCTGCACAGTTTGTTACAAATCAAGGAGGAATTAGGTTTGGAAGAAAAGAAGCAGAGGCTAGGAGCAGTAATAAGGGAAGCTCAGGTTGAACACATCTGATCCATCTTGTTTAGCGAATTTGGTGCTAGTAAATGAAACAATGAATATACACATTTGAGTTGTAATTGGTGGAGCCAAAGCTTTGCTTTGGTGTTTCCTATTATAAGACTACTTTCTCTTTTCTTCTAGGAAAATTGAGCTATAGATCTCTTGGTGTTCAAAATGTTATCTTTGAAAAGATAACATTCCATTTTGTTGTGGTTATTTGGAAATTAAGAGCCTTAGAACAATCTGTATACAATACACTATTTTTCTCCAACTTAACATAGGTGAAATGTGAGAACTATGCTTATATAATGAGGCTTGATTAGAATGGGTTATATCAAGTCATAAGGTGAATATCTGAGTTTGAAATGGAACAACAATAAATATTGATATAATTGAAGGGTATTTACTCTCAAGAGGTAGAAGCACCTGAAGTACATTGCATTCATGTTTTTGGCCCATAACAAGATGGGCCCTTTATTTCCAGATTTGTTAGAGCTTGACTACTAAAATAATTCGAAATTATTGAGAGAGAGTGTGTGTGTATGTGTGTGAGAGAGAAGGGCCCACCAGGCTTGCGTTTTGAAGCTTTCGTAGCCCTTCACAACCGATTTTTCCTTCATAAAAATGCATTTTCATTTCAAGCTTTCCCGTGAATAGTCGAATAATTTAAAAAATCCTTAGAACGCCCTTCAAATTTAGTGAAATCCGTGATAATGAAAGTTCCTTTTTGCTTTAACACCTTTCACCATGAAAGTATGTGCATGCCCTTCAAAACACTTTGTGTGTGGGTAAAGGGTAATCTGAATTCGGAGTGGGCCCCTTAGATGTATGCATGGGGAGGAGGGCCATGCATGCTTTTTGATAAAATTTTACAGCAAAATGAATCCCAATCAACCCTAATAGTGATGGAGAATGCGCCAATGAATGATCTAGATCAAAACTAGAAGCTAGAATCAAGATTAGTTATGAAAACTAGCTTATCTTGGCATTTAGCTCCACTTTAGGCACATAGATTTGATGAAACCTTTGAAGTAAAAGTACAGCAAGTTTCCCTGACCTATAAAACACTTTAGTACCTTCCAATCAATGTCATAAATAAAAATACACTCAAAGATTCATACTACAACTCGCCACTCAAAGACAATGTTGATAGAAGTGGAGAAACTCGATTTTTCTTCATATTTGGATGGAGATCCCATCATACATTTATACATTTCAAGCTCGGATCTGAGCATATTAGGGCATCTTTGAACTTATCATACCCTAACCCTAACATCTAACCACTTCTATATGTCATGGAGGAGAGGAGGAAGCTATATTCTCAAGAGGCAACTTCAAGGGCAAGAGAAAAGGCAAATGGTCTAAATGGCAAGATCAAGGTGAGAGCCATCTTCTTTTGTTGGTAAGAAGAAAGATAGATCAAAGCTTAAGTGTTTCTATTGTGGAGTCAAAGGACACTTTGCTAGTGAATGTCTTAAAAGAAAAAGGGAGCAAGGAGAAAAGCAAGACAATTTTACTTTTGATGAGAATGAACAAGATTATGGTGATTCTCTTTTGATCTCTTCTTGTTTGATAACCAATGATGGAGATATTTTCTCTAGCTTATCTAAGCACACTTTGGCCTCATTTCAAAGATGCTGTCACAATGTAATATGAGGAATGAAGTCTTGTAAAAGCATCCTATGTTATTTGGCATGTGTGGCATCTATTTACATGGCCATCTTGCCAATTACAATGCATGTGACAAAAAATGATCAAGCTAGAATTGTGAAATTTCAATACTCATCCTCACAATCTAGCTAGATGATAACATAGCTTTACTAATTAAGCCAAGGGCTGATCTAAGCTTCAAAAAAGCATTCTTTTGAAAAGGCTTTGTCAATATATCAGCAATGCATTCTTCACTTGAAACATGCTCCAATGAGACCTCCTTAGCTTGGACTTTTTCTCTTACAAAGTGGTGAGCAATTTCTCTGTGTTTGCTCCTTGCATGGTAAATTGGATTGGATGCTAAGTGTTGGGCTGAGATGTTGTCATTGTAGATGAGTGGAATGACACCTGATTAGATCACTTTGAGCTTCTCAAGCAACCTCTTGATCCATAGTACTTCCTTGGTTGTGGTTGTTAGAGCCTTGTACTTGGCCTCGGTTGTTGAAAGAGATATTGCTTTTTTGATAGCCAAGAAACCACACCTTCTCCAATGAAAGTTGCAAAGGCACTTATTGATTTTCTATCCTTTTTGTCCCCTGCAAAATCTGAATCACTAAAAGCATGCAAGTTAATGGATTCACTTCTATAAAGGATCCCAAAGTCTAGTGTGCCCGAGATGTATCTCAATATTCTTTTGGTCCATTTCCAATGGATAACTAATCGATCTTGCATATTTTGACTAAGCTTGCAAACACTATAGCAAAGATCAGGTCTTGTTCCAATTCTGGCCTATGCCATGAGCAAACTTTACTGAACATTCATTGTATCCACGTGGCATTCGTTTCCAACGTTCCTATTTTTCACGTGGCGGTTTCTGTGCTGTTGATTTGAAAGTAGATGCTTTTTTACGTGGCCATTTATATGCCAGGGATCGTTTTGTAGCTGTCGCTGCATGCAGGCTCATCTGAGTTCATGCCACACTTCCTTGATTGCTGCTCGCTATCGTTGCATGGGGGTACGACCATGCAAAAAATTCCTTTTCTTCTTATTTGCTTCTGGCTAGACCACCTTCAGCTTCAGCAGTAGCTGTTGTGTTGATCTAGATGGCATGCTTTGCTGTCAGATGGGTTGAGCAAGAGCATCAACATCAGCATATGTGTGCTTAGGACTGAAGCCATTTACAGGTTCCACATGGGTTCCAGTCATGTTGTCTTGTACGACTGTGTTTATTGAACATTCATCGTATCCACGTGGCATTCGTTTCCAACGTTCATGTTTTTCACGTGGCGATTTTTGTGCTGTTGATTTGAAAGTAGATGCTTTTCTACGTGGCCATTTATGTGCCAGGTCTCGTTTTGTAGCTGTCGTTGCATGCAGGCTTTGCAGGTGTCGCTGCATGCAGGCTCATCTGAGTTCATGCCACACTTCCTTGATTGCTGCTGACTGTCGCTGCATGGGAGTACGACCATGCAAAAAATCCCTTTTCTTCTTCTTTGCTTCTGGCTAGACCACCTTCAGCTTCAGCAGCAGCTGTGTTGATCTAGATGGCATGCTTTGCTGTCAGATGGGTTGGGTTTTGAGCAAGGGCATCAACATCAGCATATGTGTGCATAGCACTGAAGCAATTTACAGGCTCCACATGGGTTCTAGTCATGCTGTCTTGTACAACTGTGAAGAACACCCCATCAAATGGCAAGAGCAGAATGAGCGCCTCAATTACGGCAAGGGCGATCTCTGTGGCCTACTTTTGCGAGCTTCTGAATAAGAATAACAGCCAGCAGATACAAGGCCGCAGTCACAACTGTTCTTAATAGGAACGAAAACGTTCGAGTCTCGTTGCCTTTTTTGACTCTAGACACAGGCCGAATGAAGAACATGAAGAGGAGATAAACACCAGGAGAGATCGAATAGTCACTCTGAGCAACTGATCATTGCTGCCACATGCACATGCACTATTCTTGCTATTACATCCTCTCTAGAAGGACCGCTCCGCATTTCTTCCATCCTTGGAGCAGCCTCTTTATGTGCTATAGTCATTCTTTTTTTCTTTCCTCTGGAGAAAGTTGAAGAATTTCTACCTTCACAACATATAAGGAAGCAAGATACGGAGCTGTAGCAGTAACAAAGAAAGCAAACAATCACCAAGTACTGCAAGCAGAAATAGCACAAGAACTACCAACTCACTGCCTTGGTCTTTTATACTATACTAATGTGGAATTATTTCTTAGTCCAATTCATTCCAACTACCTGATTCCAGACAGGAGAATTGCATTCACAGAGTCTTTTAGGCGAGCTTCTTTGTGCTGCAGTTAGTTGCAGAAACCAAGATATACTTTGAAAATCGTGTTTTGCCTCTGATCAACTACAAGATCTGGAGTTTTTTGGGAATAGATGTTTTGTGAGCGTCTGCCTGGACATACATACATTTGGTTATCACGTTTTCTGTCAAAATGTTAGTTGATAGGTAGACCATTCCCATGCACTGATTTTACGATGCTCCATTGGTGCCCCCTCAAGGGGCATGGCACTGGTAGATTTGTCCATATTCTGCTCTGTTAAAGTTCAAACTTCTAGACTGAGAAGAAGGAAGCAACATGAGTCTGTTTTCAAAATTAGGTCGAGTAGTTCATGCGCAGTTCTTTTGTTAAATGCCAACGAGTCAAGAATTTGAACAATGCCGCTCGCAGGCTCAATATAGACCTGCTGTCATCCTTTCGGTGAGTAAATCAGATGCTCTCTCAGCTTGTCATTTTGTTGTAGGTGCAAGGTTGTTCCGTGTTGTTTGCACTTTGTGTTGCTTAGGAATTTGGAAATATTTGCTTTGACTCTTGCGATCTTACACCTAAGGTATTCGCTTGTTCTGTGGCTTATAGGTTTGTGCAGGTTCTTGTTAGTCATGTACTTCTTAACTGGTACCTCTCACTCACAATTTGGAAAAGATCGTTCTGCATCCAATCGACATTAATTCATCGATTTGAAATGGATATATATTTGAGCCTATGTTTTAAATTATAAAATGCACAAGGGATACAAATTCATGTCAAAAATGAGAATAAAGACAATGAAAATGACAAAAAATGCCTAGCTAATTGCCTATTGTGTGAAAATTTCTAGTGTTTTGTTTGCAATACAAAGTTGTTTGTACTTTGGCAGGGTTTGTATTGTCCTCAAATTAGGCAACAAATTGTCTTCAAGCTTTATCAAAACATATAACACATCTACCATCTCCAAAAACATTGAGATCTGTAAAGTGAAAATCTCAATGTAAGCTACAAAGTATATATGTGTTAACATTAGAAATTATTATCCTTTGTGTTACTTCTCTTATTGTCTCATTGCAATCAATTTTGCATACATTGTCAACTCACCTCGAAAATTTAAGACATATTGAAGATGATTACATATATTAATAGGTCAATTATTAACCTCAGTTCAAGGCTAGAATTGCGTTGCTATTTATGCACGTTAAGGAACCAATAAGTTTCCTATAAAGAGTGATGTCCTTGAAGGATCTTTCATCCCCTTTTTTGGTTACTTTTACATCATGCTCCATAGGAGTCTCTACATGCTTACATTCATGCATTTTAAAATCTATTTGAGTAATGAAATAGGTTCCAAATGGCCATTTAAAAATGCATTTGACACATCCATTTGAAACAACAACCAACCAAAGTGAGAAGCAAGAGCAATGATTAGTCTTATGGTGACCATCTTTGCCACGGGTGCAAAGGTCTCATCATAATCTATGCCCTTTGATTGAGCATACCCCTTGGCTACAAGCCTTGCCTTTTGCTTAGAAACACTCCCATTTTGATTTTGAGATAAGGCTTTTTTCCATACAACAAATCATAAGATGTTTTACCATTTATAGAGCTACATGGAACTCTATTACATAAGAAGTGAGCACACATGAGAGCTTCTCCCCAAAAAGACTTAGGTAGGCATACATCTAACCTTAGAGCTTTAGAACATTCACCCCATTTTGTTGAGGGGTGTAAGGGCAAGATAACTCCTCCTTGATCCCTTCTTGATCACATAAGTCTTTAAATTCATTTGAGATATATTCTCCTCCATTATTAGTTCTAAAACCTTTGATCTTGTGATCATGATGCTTCTCAACAAAAGTCTTGAACTTGACAAAACTCTCAAAAACATGTGCTTTAGAGGAAAGTAGATATACCCATCCATATATTGAGTAGTCATCTATGGAGGTGACAAACATTGTAGCTCCACCATTGCTCTTTGTACTAGCAAAATGCACATCCGAGTGGATCAACTCGAGAGGATGACTTGTCTTTGTGACTGAGTTTAAAAAAGGTAACTTGTGTGCCTTAGCCAAGGCACAAGCATCACATGCCCTTTCCTCCTTTGCCAAAGATCTTGGAAGGCCGAGAGCAAGCTCCTCCTTGCACTTGGCTTCCATGGACTTGTTGTTGATGTGACCAAGCCTCTTGTGCCACAAATCAAATGTGGTCATGTTGCTCTCCTCGGCTACCATCACAAAAAAAAAAAAAAAATTGGTTAGGATCAACAAAAGCATCAAGCTTAAATAACCTCCAAACCTTGTTCCCCTTGCTATGATCATCCCACTTTTCTTGATGTTGCATACATTAGTAGAAAACTCTACAACAAATCCATGATTTAAAAGTTGGCCAACACTAAGCAAATTCTTAGTGATCCTAGGAATGAAGAGAACACCATCTATCTTAGTCTTCTTGGAAGATTCTAAGCATAAGGGAATGGATCCCACGCCTTCAACTTTGCATTCATGATCATTTGCTGTAAAAATGGACTTTATAGATCCTACATAAGGTGTGAGTTGAGAAAAATACTCCCTTTTGTGGGAGCTAGCCCCACTATCTATCCACTGAGGATCTTCACCTTTGACATTTGATGATGAAAAAGTTGACATCATGAGTGAGTCCTCATGATAACTCTCTTCCTCCTCTTGTCCAATGTTGGCTTGACTTTGAGCTTGCTTCTTCTTGAAGCATTTCGAGGCATAGTGCTCCATCTTGCTACAATAGTAGCATTTGATCTTTGATTTGTCCTTCTTGGGCTTGACTTGTGATGATGATGTTGTAGATCTTCCTTGATCTCCATCCTTTGCTTGCTCCCTCCATCCTTTGCTTGCTCCTTTTTGAATGCTCCTCCCTTGCTCTTTGCTTTGCCTTTGCTCTTGAAAAATAAGACTTTGTCATTACTATCATTGATGGAGAGTCATCTCAAGATCCAAAAACAATGTAAAACATGTTATTTTTAGCTCTTAGAATTTCTCTAGCTTATCTAAGCACACTTTGGCCTCATTTCACATGGCCATCTTGCCAATTACAATGCATGTGACCAAAATTGGTCAAGCTAGAATTGTGAAATTTCAACAATCTCGTATAAACTTTGATTGATTCCAGTCACACCACAAATGTTCCTTCAACTTAAAAGTTCAATCCAGAATCCAATTGTGAGTTTGTTTATTCTTCGTGTCATAGACAACGATATTAACTAGGAAAAAAAGAAGGTATCTCATTGTCGATTGCCTTTGTCCAACTAGCATGTGTTTCAAAGACTTTTTTCAATTTTTCAATGATCGGTCCTTTTGGAACTTCACAAATGATTGTTTGGTCTAACATGCACAACTGTGGTGGATTTGGCTTTTTCCAAATGCCCAAATTTCTAAAGCCATAAATTGTTTTTCTTTTCTCATAAAATGCATCAACAATCTTTGTGTAATGAGCTCTACGAGATGACCAAAAGGTTATCTATATAAAAAAAAAAACTATAAATAAATAAATAAATAAAACACAATTCTTTGTCATGAAGTATATGTGAAATATTTAAAATAGCACTCTAGTAAATTATAACATGCTTACACCAATTTTATCTTTCTCATCAAATCCATCTGCAACGATTTGTACGTCCTAATTTGAAGAATGTGATCCAACTTCAATCACTGTAATAGCTGTTGTTGCTAGCAATGCGAGCTCGTTTCTTTCAAGATTTTATTGTATGATTTTTTTCACAATTTTCATAGAAATTTTGAAGACTGATCTCGACGGTTGCAAAATGAGAGTGTAATTCGAGCTTCTTCCTTCACCATTCAAATTTTTCTCAGCCACCAAAAAATCTCTAATTGAAATAAAATCAACATTATCAAGTATATTTACTTGTGAATATAATTTTCGTCAATAGAGAGTGTGATTGTGTCGTCGTCACTTTTGTCAGTCAAATCAAATTTCAAGTTTTGTCCATACGTAGTTGTATTGTTCCAATTCTCATACTTCAACTAAATTTGACCCACAAAACCACCTCTAGTCTTGGGATGCACGTCATATACTTGAATTGCTTGATTTTAAAATGAATGTGTTGGACTCGTTGTTTTTCTTATTTATTGACTATCATCAATTGTTTGGTAGGAGACTTTAGATTGTACCAAAGTCAATTTGTTACTTTCATCACACCTTTTGAAATTTTATTTTTTTGACTTTGAATTTGTTGAGAAAGAAGACTTTTTCAAGTTCTTATTGATTGTGCTATTCAAAAATTTATTGTTGTCACTTGCCAAATCATTGTCTTCATTCAAACCTACAAAACAATTTTAGCACAAGTAATCAAAATTAATAAGCGCAATTTTTATTTTTTAATAATCACATTTTAGCATTCATAATTTGTATTCAAGAGTCCACAATAATCACGATTAGTTTCTAAAGTATTTCAATATTCAAGAGTATTCATAATATTCATTTCTCAGTATTGGCAATTTCAGATCAATATTCACGATCTGTATTCACAATGTTCATGATCAGTATTTACAATATTCACGATCACTATTCCCAACATTCATGATCAAAATATATGTTTCTTAGTATTCACAATTTCAGATCTCACAAACCATCAATAAAGTAGTCCTCAGGATGCATATCTGAAAATTCGACCATGTCTTCATCCAATATGGAAGACACTTTCTATATGTTCTACAAAAGAAAACATAATCACAAAATTATGATTGGATAAAGATAAAGCATTATTATTGAAAACTTATTGATCCGTTATATCTTTCACAAAAAGCATAATAAGTACAATTGTCTACCTCAAGGAAAACAAAACACAATACATGAGCTTCAAACATATTTGATACTATATGCTAATGAGACTATCAAGTTGTTGGAAGATGGATGAAAGAAAAACTTAAACTTACTCAAACTTCTTCGATGTAAATTTTGGTAAAGTAGGCCTTTGTGGTATCTAATCATTTGCCTATCTAGAATGCAAAATCTACACAAAAATCTTAAAATAAAAAATCATGCACAATGATGTGCTTAAATGAACTTCACTGATGTCTCAAGAAAAACACTCAATCTGTTCCTACAACAAAGCTAAATTTGCTATTGAAGGACTTGTTTCCAACCAATCAATCTTGATTAACAAGTTACGCGATAGATTTTTTGTCAAGTTTGGTCATTACGCCCATAAGGGCCCTAACAAACAAAAAGAAGGTTCATGTTGTTTATGCTAGATAAAGACCCAATACGTCAATCACATTCTTTAGGCGATTTTTGGTACCACAAGTAATGAAAAATTATCTTTTAAATGGCTGCAACTCATTTGACCAAACTCCATTTTTGTTGTCTTTTTCTTGTGAAACAACACCACAAAAACGAGCCAGAAATGGAGTCTAATGACTAAGTTATATCACAGGGTGAAGCCATGGCCAATGCTAATAAAAACTAATCAATAACTTTGCCTCTCTATCGAATTCAATGGACAAGATGTTTAGTCTTTGTATGCTTAATGTAGGCCTAATTTCCCAACTAGTAGCAATACCGTCAAGAATCTTATTGTTCTAGTGAGTTTGAATGGAGTGTGTGGTGTCAGTGGTCACGGACGCTTGATTTCCCTCATAAGTTAGATGACTGAGGGACAAACATTATTCTATAGAAAGATTAAGACAAGGTTTGGGTCAAAAGGTGACGAGAGACGCTACGAAAAAAAGCACATGCACCAAATAAATAGCATGACGTATTTGGACCTTGAGTACATCGATTGATATTTTGACATACTTTTTGTCCTATGTGTGTTGTAGTACCCCCAACATCCAAAAGTTATAGGCTTCATTTAGCACGATACAATCGCTATAACCTTTTCTTTGCCTTTTCCAAAACAAGGAAATCGTTTTACAATAATCATGATATCATTTGTGGATTCACTTACAACAACACAATGAATGAATTACCAAATGTTTAAGATAAAGCTAGTGCAGTTATGAATCTTGTAGATTGATTGTTTGCCCATTTTTCGAGTTCCTAGGCATATATGATGAATATGGTGAAACAATGAAGCTCTACTTGCCAAACGTTAAGGCTGCAATTGCCTGGCTTAAGAAAACTAATCAAATTTTCATTGATTTGAGGACATTGTCTAGTTGTTGCCTATGTGTTGAGGTTAGTCAATGTAAAGGATACTTTGTGGTGGCAACCTAAACTTTTAAAACCTTGGTTGAGGACTAAACTAACATGCATCTATTCCCATTAAACATTCCCTACACAAGAATGCAAACAATGCATGATCCATAAAATTTGTACGTTATTGCTTGCAGCATTAATGAAATGATTTGATAGATTGTTTGAATGACAAATCGTTGAAAAGTTTTAAGGGTAAGACATAATCGAGATAGTTGAGCTACTAGCCAATGGTTAAACTATCTACCATGTACTTTAAGCCACAATTTGATTAAATCTTTGTTGAGTCTAAACCCTAAGCTACTTGACCAAAAATGGATGACCAAACTTGATAGTTTGAAAGTATAATACGCAATAGTTAAACATGTTTGAATCAACAAGAAAGGATCTTGCCAAAGGTGCCCATGTAACGTTTCAGTGGTATAAGATCTAGTGTTCCATTCAGCTCTGGTACACAGAGAACTAAAAGATTTCAAACAAAGATTCTCAATACTGAGATTCTATTTTACTTGACTGCTCAGACAAGTAGTAGTTTATCTCATGTCTCAAAGGATCAAGGTGAGCTGAAAATATCCAGTCATCACAGCAAATGTAAAAGAGTACACCATGAAAACAAACCAAATAGTACCACAAAATTTGTAAAGTAGCTAAACTTTTTGTAACCTCCCTTATCTCTTGTAGCTGAGGATTCAATATGTAAAAATTATAGCAAATAAGGATCCTAAAACACTTGAAATGATGAGGGAAACAATAGATTATGATTTCATAAGATTAGCACAAGTTGAACCATCAAAATCCATCAAAAATCTATGCTTGAACCTCACTAAATGGCCCAAATCCTTGAAGAAGGCTTCACACGTGTGAAAGTACGGCCTCCCACAGTCTGAGTACTGTACACCAGACCTACATTCAGTCCTATAATCATTAGTAATCACAAGTACTCAAACAATTATGAACATAGAGAGCAATTGCACCATTATGAGAGAAAAATCATGAAATTGCTTGATTGATTTTGGTGAGATATCATCACCTATATATACATGATCCATCACGGTTTTGGGCAGGTATGAGTAGCCCTAAACCTATCCCTAATGATAATTTTGGTGGATGGCCGAGGAGCAAGATCTTGGTTTTGAGGAGGAGCTCATGGAGGAGCAAGCACCAAACCCACCTATCACACCAAGGAGATCTTCAAGGGCAAAAGTGGAGCCATCAAGGCTCACATATCAAGGCAAAGGACATCAAGTTGAGGGTATCTCATCCACTTCTTATGCTTTATCTAGTTTTGAAGAACCATCTAATGTTGAAGATGCATTGAACTCCAAAGAATGGTATAAAGCTATGTTGGATGAGTATGATGCCTTGATTGAGAATGAAACTTGGTTGCTTGTTGAGAGACCTCAAAGGAATGTAATAGGATGCAAGTGGGTCTTCAAGCTTAAGTTGAATGCAAATGGGAGTGTTAACAAACATAAAGAAAGATTAGTTGCAAAAGGTTATGCTCAAGAGAGAGGGATAGACTATGAGGAAACTTTTGCACCCGTGGCCAAGATGGTCACAATAAGGCTAATCATTGTACTTGCATCACATTTTGGATGGATTCTATGTCAAATGGATGTCTCTAATGCTTTCTTGAATGGTTTTTTGGAAGAGGATATCTATATGGAGCAGCCACAAGGGTTCATCAAGCATGGAATGGAGAACAAAGTATGCCATCTCCAAAGAAGCATCTATGGCTTGAAGCAAGCCTCGAGATCTTGGAATTCAAGACTACATTGCTATCTTATTTCACTTTCTTTTGTTCAAAGTGAATATGATCCCACTCTTTACATTAAATTTGATGATGTTGGTATTGTACTTTTACTCATTTATGTAGATGACATCATCATTAGTGGAAATAGTGTTGATGGTATTGAAAAAATCAAGATAGATCTATCCTTAGAGTTCAAGATGGTAGATCTAGGGTGTCTTCACTTCATCTTAGGCATAGAAGTACTTAGAGGGTCTGATTTTATCTTTATAAGTCAAGTAAACTATGCTCAAAGTCTTTTGAAGAAGTTTAAGATGGAAGTATGCAAAAGTGTTGACACACCAATGGAGCAAGATGTAAAAGTGCCAAATGAAGATGATGAAAGATCCTTCATGGACATCACTTTGTTTAGGCAACTTATAGGTTCCTTAATGTGGATCACTATAACTAGACCAGATCTTAGCTTTAGTGTATGTAGGTTGAGCCAATCCATGCAAAAGCCATTGAATATCCATTGGAAAAAGGCTAAGAGGACTCTAAGATACATCTCGGGTACATTGGATTTTGGGATTCTATATAGAGGAGATGTGATTAACCTTCATGCATTTAGTGATTCAGATTTTGCAGGGGACAAGAGGGATAGGAAATCAACAAGTGCCTATTCAACTTTCATAGGAGAAGGTGTGGTTTCATGGCTTTCAAAAAAGCAAGAAACTATATCTCTATCTTCAACCGAGGCCGAGTACAAAGCTTTGACAACCACTACAAAGGAGGTACTTTGGATCAAGAGATTATTGGTGGAGCTAAAGATCATGGATTCAGAGGAGGCACCAATCATCTACAATGACAATATATCAGCCCAACACCTTGCATCTAACCCAATCTTCCATGCAAGATCTAAGCACATTGAGATATGCCATCACTTTGTGAGAGAAATGGTGCAAGCCAAGGAGATTGCTTTGGAGCATGTTCCAAGCAATGAATGTGTAGCTGATCTACTTACTAAACCACTTCAAAAGACACCTTTTATGAAGTTCAGATCATCACTTGGAGTGATTAGTAAAGCAATGATTGAACCAAGTTAGATAGTAGGGAGGAGTGTTAAAAATTCACAATTCTAGCTTGACTAGTTTTGGTCATATGACTTGTAAATAGTTAGATGGTCATGATATGGCTTGTCACACGTGCCAAATAGCATAGGATTCCATTCATAAGGATGTTCTCAAGTAGACCTAAGTGTTAGAACCTTTGGAATGAGTCCAAATTGTGCTTAGATACAAGGGAGAAAAAATAGGAGCTATTTTTGGTAATTTTTGCATTGTTGAGGGATCTCCAAGATTCCAACCTTAACTTGCAACAAATTTGTTTAAGCTTGGGAGATAGACTTTGTAGCCCTTGCTTGAGCTTGCATATCCAAGCATGATCCCTCTTGTGGAAGATCGATCCTCCTTGGTTCTTGTTTCCAATGGCACATGCACATAACATATATACCCAAAAACTTTCAAGTGATTAAGATTGGGTTTCTTTCCATACAACATCTCATAAGGAGTTTTGCCTTCAATTGCTTTGCAAGACACCCTATTCATCAAGTAGTTTGCACTTACAAGAGACTCACCCCAAAAGGATTTGGGCAAACAAGCATCTAATCTTAAAGCCTTAGAACATTTACATAATGTTCTATTCCTTCTTTCAGCAACTCCATTTTGTTGAGGAGTGTAAGGACAAGAAGTCTCTTTCTTGATCCCTTCCTCCTCACAAAAGGCCTTGAACTCATTGGAGATGAAATCTCCACCATTGTCACTTCTAAGAATCTTGATGCTATGATTATGATGCTTTTCCACAAACAACTTGAACTTTACAAAAGTATCAAATACTTGAGACTTGAAGGAAAGTAAGAATACCCAACAATATCTTGAGTAGTCATCAATGAAGGTTAAAAACATGGATGAACCTCCATTAGATTTGGTGCTAGTAATGTGCACATCCGAGTGTATGAGTTCAAGAGGATGAGATGACTTTGTGATGGAGTTAGGAAACACCTTCTTATGTGCCTTGGATAAGGCACAAGCTTCACAAACCTTGTCTTCCTTCCCAATAGACCTTGGTAGGCCTAAAGCATACTCCTCCTTGATCATAGCCTCCATGGAACCCGAGTTGACATGTCCAAGTCTTTTGTGCCATAAAGTAAAGGTAGATATCTTGCTCTTCTCGGCCAACATGACAACATTAGTATCCACAAATGCATCCAACTTATAAATTTTGCCAAGTCTAGTGCCCTTAGCCACTATCTTACCTTTCTTCTTGATGAAACATTCATTTGAAGCAAAGTCAACATTGAAACCATTGTCTACCATTTGGCCAACACTTAGTAGATTCTTTGTTATTGTAGGAATGTACAAAACACCTTCTATGTTGATCTTTTTGGAAGATCCTAAGCAAAGGGGAATGCTACCAACTCCTTCAATCTTACAAGCTTCATCATTTGCTGTATAGATAGACTTTATAGGTCCATCATAAGATAAGAGAGAAGAGAAAAACTCCCTTTTACTAGTCATGTGTGAACTAGCACCTGAGTCAATCCACCAAGGATCTTCTCCTTTGAAGCTTGTTGAAGAAAATATGGACATCATGAGAGAGTCCTCATGTGAACTCTCCTCCTCCTCCTCTTTGCTCATATTGGCTTGGCTTTGATCTTGCTTCCTCTTGAAGCATTCCAAGGCATAATGCCCCATCTTGCTACAATAGTAGCACTTCACGTTTGATTTGTCTTTCTTGACTTTGGTGGTTGATGGAGATGCCTTTGAGGGTCCTTCTTGATCCTCAAGCTTTGTAGACTTCTTGAATGTTGATCCTTTGCCTTTGGACTTGCCTTTGCCTTTGGTGAAGAGAGCTTGGTCATCTCCACCTTGGATGGAAAGCCTATCCATCCTCTCTTGCATTTGGCTCCTTCTTGATTCCTCGGCCATGAGTGTGCCTTGGAGAAGTTCAATAAAAAGCTGCAGGGTGATTTATCACCTAAGCATAACATCATCTCATCATACATATTGATTAAACTCCTCTTATGGTTTTTTTTTCAAATTACAATACTTCAATCTATTAAAAACCAACATAAATAAAAAAACTACAGATCAAAATGCTACAAAAGCCATGTGTATGGATGCCTTTTTACATGCAAAGTTTCCATTGACCAAGACTAAACTAAAAAGAAGATCAAAGAATGAAAACCACCGAGTTCTCATCTCAAATAACACAAAGAAGGAACAAGCTAGAGAAAACACACACACACACACACACACACACACACACACACACACACACACACACACACACACACACACACACACACACACACACATATATAAACTTACATACACTTTTGTATGCATGGGTGAGGGGCCCCATGCATCCTCTCCCCTCACCCATGCTTACACTTTTTTTAACTAAAAGGATGGGGAGGAGGATGTATGTATGGGGAAAAGTATTGAAATTTCACAATTCTAGCTTGATCATTTTTTCTCACATGCATTGTAATTGGCAAGATGGCCATGTAAATAGATGCCACACGTGCCAAATAACATAGGATGCTTTCCCAAGATTTCTTTCCTCATATTACATTGTGATAGCATCTTTGAAATGAGGCCAAATTATGCTTAGATAAGCTAGAGAAATTCTATGAGCTAAAAATAGCATGGTAAAATTTTATCATGGTATCACAACCTAATCAAAAGTGAGCTTTATCAAGCTTTGATCCTAGATTTGAGTAGTATTGGCTTTGTCCTTGCTAATAGTTGCTAATTTAGTGATTGTACCTCCAAATTTGGTTTCATTTGAGTGAGAATAGATCAAAGGGGACTTGTTTTGCTGAGTTATAGCCACAGAAACCGAGATTGAGCCATTTCCATTCAACCTAACCAAATTAGAAAGTTCTTATGAGTTGAATCTTGGAGTACATATCCCCTAGTAGAAATTTTCATAAGGATTTGAATGCCACCACTCTTTAGGAAAGTGGATCAGCCATTTGAGAGCTTAATTAGGTCGTTCTTAGGTTCAGATCAAAATGTTTTTGATGTTTTTTCATCTTGAAATGCAAAACTAGTGAAAATTGTGTTTCCTTTTGGCTCGATTTTGGATAGTTTTGTGATTGAATATGTCAATGTGATTCAACGTGAATTTAGGAGGCTTTATTTGTGAGACATTTGTGTGCTATAAAGTGCTTTTGGTTCAGTATAGGTGGATTCACCCTTCTTGTGAAGTTGAGATCAAGGAGGAGACTAGTTTTGATCAAATCTATAGCAAATTGAGCTAGGTTTGGATCTAGAAGATTGATCAAGCTCAAGATCACCTTAGATCTTGTTGAGAAATCAGAGAATGATTCTTCTCAAGTCTGAAAGAGAGTGGGATATCTAGTTGTGATCATATCTTGTACAATGTATCTTGTTTCATTGAATCTATCTCCCTATTATTGAAGATGGCATCCATGAGTGCCTATCTTTTGGATTCTAGTGATAGATTGAACTCTTCAAATTATTCAATTTGGAAGTTAAGAATGGAATCCATTCTTGTCATGCAAAATTGACGGATATTGTGAATCGAGAGGAAGATGAGCCAATCCATCCACAAGAAGCAACTAAATACAAGAAGAGGTGCAAGATTGCAGTCATTTGTATTAAAATGAATGTTGCAAATGATTTGCTCAAGGAAGTAGGAGCATGTACCTCCGCCCAAGAGGCTTGGGAGACTCTTCAAAAGATCTATGAGTCCAAGAATACCTCACTTTCCCTCAAGAATCAAGTTCTTCAATGCTTCTAAGGGAAGAGTGAGAGTGGACATCAATTTGTTTTGAGAGTGAAAGATTTGAACAAGGAGCTTGCCTATGCTAGTGATCCTATTAAAGAAAGTGAGCTTGTGCAAATAGTTTATGTAGTGATTTTACTAACCTTGTCCAAAGCTATGCCATCATGGGAAACTTGCCTACACTTGAAGACCTTCAAAGTGTGTTGATGGCCAAGGAGAGTAGGAAGGCTCATATCAAATCAAGGATGGAGAGATCTTGAATGATGAATCCTCTAAGAATCATATTGGCAAAGATATGGTTGAGATCAAGGAGGGAAATCCGAGAGCTTCAACTATTCCAAGGAGAGCCACAAGAGCAAAGATGGATCTATCAATGCTCATTTTGGTGGACAAGGAAAGGCAAGTTGGAAAGGGGGGTACTTCATTTGATGAGTTTTGTAATGAAGTCCCTTTGAATTTTAAAGTATGGAATGAACGGTGGGTGTCATATCTCCTTACTCTTGAGTGTGTAGAAGTAAGCATGATATTTTCATTCATAAGTTGAAAGATTTGGAGTTCATTTTCAAAGAGGCTGTAAATACATCAAGAACCAATTATGTTGTTTTTATGCATGTAATTATTATTGATCCAGGATAGTCTCATCAAGCTAAATTGTGAGGAGGAGTGTTGAATTTCACAATTCTAGCTTGACCAATTTTGGTCACATGCATTGTAACTGGCAAGGTGGCCATGTAAATAGATGCCACACGTGCCAAATAGCATAGGATGCTTTCCCAAGACTTCATTCCTCATATTACATTGTGATAGCATCTTTGAAATGAGGCCAAAGTGTGCTTAGATAAGCTAGAGAAATTCTAGGAGCTAAAAATAGCATGTTTTACATTGTTTTTGGATCTTGAGATGTTGACTCCATATTAGGGTGGATCCAATGACCTATTAGGTTAGATGTTAAGGTTAGGTTAACAGATATGCCCTAAAACATTCAGATCCATCCTTGAAATGTATAAATGTATGATGGGATCTCCATCAAAATATCAAGAAAAATCAAGTTTTTCCACTTCTATCATCAGAGGTGGCGAGTTCTAGCTATTGGATGTGAGTGTTCTTATGCATTAATTGCTTGGTTTGGAAGGTACTGACATGTTTACAAGTCTGAGAATCTTGATGTACTTTACTTTGGTTCATTTGCTCAAATCTATGTGCCTAGTGTGGAGTTAAATGCCAAATTTGCTAGTTCTGGTAACTAGTCTCGACTCTAGCTCATAGTTTGAATCTAGATCTTTGATTTATGCATCCTCCATCACTTTTCGGATTGATTGGGATTCATTTTGCTGTAAAATTTTGTAAGAGATCGTCTGCTCGATATGCAAAATTTCAAACTTTGTAACAAAAGAAAACTCAACATATTGTTGTCTCTTTAAAAAAGAAACAACCGCTACAAAACTTAGAAATTTACAAGCAAACGTTGTCAAATTATATGGGTCTTCAATTGAAGTCATTCTAAAAAATACGTGAATTGATTCAATTTTGGAACTAGGAACACCATTTATACGGTATTTAGAAGGAGATAGAAAAGGAATACGTTCAAAACTTATGCAGGTGAACGTGAAAAGAAAATTTTGTACAAATGCTAGCAGTATAATAATTGGTTTTGATAGATTAAAGACAATAGCGAAAGAGAAGAGACAATATCAATTAGTTCTAGTAGACAAAAAGCAAATATCAAAGTAGACAAGGTTATCATTATAGTTGATTCAATTTCCAACATTTGGTTACTTCATCTTAGCTTGACAAGCATAGAATTTTATGTTTTACAACTACAATGAGTAATAATATTAGCACAGATGGTTATGAACCAAGAGACTATATAGATCCATAATTTTATTTTATTTATCAAGTGAACTATGACTTTTTCAACGTCTTTTCATTCCTATTGAATCATTACATTACATCAAACAAGCTAACCAAATTTTTACTCATAATTTGATGGAGAAACCATCACATATCTATACATTCGTAGCTCGGATCTGAGCATTTCAGGGCTCCTATGAACTCTTCATAACCTACCCCTAACATCTAACGTAATTGATCATTGGAGCCACCCTAATTAGGGTTTTAGATCTCGAGATCCCAAAACATTGAAAACATGCTATTTTTGGGTCCTATTTTCTCTCTACCCTATCTAAGCACTTTTTGGCCTCATTTCAAAGGTGCCATTACAAAGTAGGATGTAGAATAAGTCTTTGAAAAAGCATCTTCTGCTATTTGGCACGTGTGGCATCTATTTACATGGCCAACTTGCCAATTACAATACATATGACCAAAATTGGTCAACTAGAATTGTGAAATTTTAACAGCCCGTAGACTGAAAATAAAGTGCATATCACTTTGATCTTGCTTGGATCCAAAAAACAATCAAGTACATAGAGCAAAAATCGAGTTTTGCCAA
The DNA here is from genome assembly GCA_029204225.1 of Diphasiastrum complanatum. Lineage (NCBI taxonomy): Eukaryota > Viridiplantae > Streptophyta > Lycopodiopsida > Lycopodiales > Lycopodiaceae > Diphasiastrum > Diphasiastrum complanatum. Next base: position 89,859,236 of record CM055092.1, on the reverse strand, counting down.
TGAGCTTTCAAAAATGATCTGATTGTTTACTATAAAGGATTCACTACATAAAAATGTCTCTTCCCTTCCCAAGTTAGGTGAATTTCTAGCATGTAATAAGGAAGGTGATTGAGATTTCTTGGCCCAATTTTCCATTCTAGCCTCATTCCTAGAGTCATTCCAAGTAGGTGGCTAGTTGGTCAATTTCCTCCATAAATCTAGGATTTAGGTCCCATAAAGTAGGAATTATTATCGAATAAACTTCACTGACTTTACAAAAATGATTTAACTTACTGTAGTGTGCATTCCCTTGTGGCACCATGGCCTCACATGTGTGGGACCCACCTATGTACATTTTACATGGTTTTGATCTAGATTTGAAATTTTTTGGCAATTTCTCACATTATTTTGATTGGTCTTACGATTCCGCTCATATATGCATACTTGTATTGCATTTTGTGTCGTAGTGCAACAACTATAGAGGCACTTTCATCCATGAATCTTGATAACACATTTTGTACTTGATCTAGATTTGCAACGACATTGATAATACTTCCGATAATTTTCAGTTGTCCCTCAAATTGTTGGATTCCTATTCTCTCCATCCCTTATCTCACTGCTAATCTAGATCCACTCATTTATAGTGTAAATACTGTTATATTCGCATACTCTGCAGAAATACACAAGTTTTCTGACAAACTTGTAGAAAATACAAAGGATTCGATGATAGTGTTTATGTTGACATGGCCGAACTATCGATCCAAGTATCGTCATCCACACAACCGTCTTCATCGACTATTTATCCCCCATAATCGAACTATCGAGTGGTCACTATCGACTTGACTATTCGATAGCTCAACACTATAATGTTCGGACAAAATCTCTAACGGAATCGGATTCTGTCCAATAGTGCATGCTAACAACACGTAGTGACTTAATCCCATTTTAAATGTACATACTAAGTATTCTTTTAATCAATTAGCCATGTGTATATGTCTGATAACAATCAAAGTTACTCAGTTAGTACCAATATTAAGCAATAGAGGCTAGTCGTCAATCGATCGAACATTCAAAGCGCAGCTATTCAATCTTTCTCTCTGTTACTAAAGAGTATTGCTTTAGAAAGATCACGACTTAGTCTGCATTCATATTTGTACACACTTTTCACTAAATATATTCGCTCGAGTAATCTAAGTCGTGTTGTATCATGTCAAATGCATCTATTTTGTTTCGCTTGACTCGTGACATGCAGAAAAACTGATTCGTAGATTAAACTATTCATATGATTGATAATTCATGTCGATTGTAATGCTCTGATTCGGTTCTTTTTCCTTTCGCATTTAGATCTAAATTAATCTAATATGTGCATGTCTACGGAATCGACTGTTTCCATCTCATCGACCTCAAAGCTAGGCTCAAGGAAAGAAAGGAATCTTCGAATTATCGAAGGTAGCTTGAATTTGATAGACGTAAATTCATGCACCAAGGATTATCGGATTATCGGCCAACCCTGATACTTCCACGCTAATCGCACTTCCGCACATAATCCTAGCACAAATGAGAGAGCTCTTATTTGTGAAAATGCAATCCTTGGTGATACCAAGTGTTCTTCTATTTCATTCATTTCGTTGACTCTGCTCAATGGCTTGTTAGTGAAATAGTCCATTGGTGATGCATATTCAGACATCATGTCTTTCGATACATAAGCTTTGCAAGATTTGCATATTTTATGTACATGAATGTCACTTATTTGTTTTTTTTCAAATAGTTTTATTTTTTAAGTAAATGATTATTTTCTCAGTGAGAATACAAGGTTGGAAACTGAAAAATAATCTATTACAACAAACGCATCTTGTTTTAGGATAATTGTTGATTCTTTCTTTGTGTTTTCCAATTTTTTTAAAAATTTCCTCCATTTTTTTGTATGTAATCTTCAAGACATATTTCTTGCTCATTGAAATTGCATAGTGGATACATTATTGGTTTGATACTTGATGATATTCATTTTATCTTATGTACTTTCTCAAGTAATACTTGTGGCTCTTGTAGGATTGTTTAAACTTGTTAACAATCAACATTTGTGACAAGTAGTGAAATTGATTTATTAGTGAGTGTAGATTTGTTTATTGTTTCCATCCATATGTGTCACTTTCATTTTTTGTTGTTTCACAAGATATGTGCTTCTATAGTGATTGTTAGCTCTTTCCAAGGATATACTTCAACTATGTCAACAGTATTTGTTTGTATAATGACGCATGTTACAATTTTTTTAATTCTTGTTTCAATTATTGATTACACATGTAATTATCTTGAAAGTGAGATAGATTATGATAAAGATGGCAATTGGAAATCTGGCAATGAGGCATTGGAGGCCATAACTGAAAAATCGAAAGCCTATGAAAAAACTTTGCCTACCGAGGAGGAATTTTTGGAATTCCAAAAAAAATATTCTCCAAGGACTCAGTATATCCCCTCGGGCAATGTAGAGGCCATTGGAGGACATGACATTAGGAGAACAAACGTGGTTGAATATGATGATTATGATATGGTAAGTAGATATTATATTGGTATTGATATTGTTCTATTTTCGTTATTCAAACACTGTGTTGAAGTTTGAGTTTGTATTGTTATCTATCATTCTAAATTTATTTTCTTGACTCATTTACAGGATGCTATTGAAATAGATTCCTTTAGTATGAGACATGGAGGCATCCATGGTGTATCAGCTGGGAGAAAGGATGTGTCTCTATCTCATTATTTGAAAAACTTTCAAAATAATGAGATTCGTATATATCATTCATCTTTTAATCCATATGCTTCCACAGTTATTATGGCCATCAAGTCATTATCTGTTTGTTTAGGAGGTCATACTTACGCCAGATGAACATATAAAATAGTTTTTTTGAGAAGGGATTTGGCCACTAAAACATTGGGTTATACTGCCAATGAGACTACAAAAAGATCGTCTGCAATGGCCCTTTATTCGGGTTATATTGATATGAGCAAAAGGAAAAATTTAGAATTTTTGGATTTATATGAAAGGAGATTATTCCTTCATGACAATACCATCCGTCTGAATCTTTAGAAGTCAAATGGTCAAGTACACATGTTTTGTCATGATTAGACCAAAATTCAATTATGATATAACTCAAGCTAGTTAGGTTGCTTATACATTGAAGGGACAAAGAGCAACATCAACATTTCATGAAGGACAAGTCAAAGGAGGAGAGTGATGAAAAGTCATCAGAAACATCAACAAGTTGCAAATCCAACAAGAAGTGCTTCCTTTGTGGTAAGAAGGGGCATTTTGCTTCTAATTGTTTCAAGAAGAGAAATGATGATAAGGTAGCAAGAGGGACTAGTTGTGGTAAGCTTTTCAAAATTGATGCTAATCCTTGTGGAAGTGTGGCCAAGAGGAGCTTGGATCATCTCAAGGAGGAGGCAAGTGATCTATCTCAATCTATGTTCCAAGATGGTGAAGCTCATGAAGATAGTGCTTTGGCAAAAGCACATAGAGAGTTATTGCCTACTTCTCATCAATTCTCTTATCTTGTTCATTTGGATGATTTCATTTCATCATGTAGAAGCAAAGATATTGCTATTTCATGTGACTTCTTGCTTGAAGACTTCAATTGGAGGTACCTCTTATCAAAAGTGCTTGATATGAAGATTGCAATAGTTGATACTTCAACAAGACACCGTACAAAATGTGGACAGGTAGAAAGCCTGATCTATCATACGTACATGTGTTCGGATCTGCAGCATATAAGCACATTCCAAAAGAGAAAAGAAGCAAGATCGATGACAAATCAGAACAAACAATCATGGTAGGCTACTCAATGGAACACAAGTGTATAGGCTCTACGATTCAACCACGAAAAGGGTTGTTTCGAACAGAGATGTGAAGTTTGACGAGTCCACATTTTCTGGACTGAAAGACGAAAGAGGCCATGAGATCTTCACACTGCTGCCTATTCAAGAGGGAGATCGAGGACATACATCAAATCAGAATGCAGAGCCGTAGACTCCAGAGCAACAGGAAGCAGAGGATCAACCCCACGAACAAGAAATGTTCGAACAGCGATGACACGAACCTAGAAGGTCAACGAGACAAAGAAGACCTCCAGACCGTTACTCTGACAATCTTCAGTGGAGCGAAGACACACAGTTCGAGTACTGCAGCTTCACTGAAGAGCCAACAACATATCAAAAAGCTATCCAGAGTCTAGATGGAAAATTTTGAAGGCAGGCAATGTCAGAGGAGATCGAGTCGATGAGATGAAACGAGGCATGGACATTACAGCCTTTGCCATAAAATAGAAAAATAGTCGACTACAAGTGGGTATACAAGAAAAAGATGAAATCAGATGGCATCATTGGCCGCTACAAGGCAAGGCTTGTCATGAAGGGCTACACGCAGAGATATGGTGTTGATTATTTTGACACATATTTGCCGATGGTCAAGATGACAAGCATACAACTACTCCTTGCATACACCACATAGCACAATCTAGAAATTCACCAGATTGACGTGAAAACAATCTTTCTTCACGGAGAGGCGAAAATCTTCATGAAACAGCCTGAAGGTTTTGAAGACCCTGACAATCGACAATATGTCTGTCGGTTGCAAAGATGCATCTATGGTCTAAAACAGGCATCACGAGCTTGGTACAAGAAGTTCGATGGTCTTCTGAAGTCTCTAGACTTCAATGTCTACATAAAAAGAGTTGGAAAAGATTTTGTGATACTAACTATCTTTGTGGATGATTCCCTAACGATAGAAAATTCCTTGATGCTGATCAAAGACACGAAGAGTCAGATTTTTCAAAGTTATGAAATCACAGATCTTGGAGAAGCAACGAAATGCCTCGGACTGGAGATCAGAAGAGATCAAACAATGGGCGAAATGCACTTGAGTCAGTCAGAATACGCCAGAAAGGTGCTCAAGCAGTACCACATGATGGACTGCAAAGAAAAGACAGCACCAATAATAGCTGGAGCCAAGCTCACGAAACAAGATTGCCCAAAAATGAAAGAGGAAGAACAGAAGATGGCAGGTATACCCTACCAAAACTTAATCAGTAGTTTGATGTACCTCACAATTTGTACCAGACCCAATCTAGATTTCCCTGTTTACGCCTTGAGCCAATTATCTTCCAATCATGGCCTGACACATTGGCAAAATGGCAAAATGAATCCTACAGTATCTGAAGGGTACCCAGAATATGGGATTAATCTACAAAGCTGAAAACAAAGAAAAAGGATTCGAGCTGCACCACTATAGTGATGCGAGCTGGGCAAGCTGCAAAGATGATAGCAAGTCCATAACTGGAGGATGTACCATAGTGTGCGGAGCTGCAATCAGCTGGATATGCAAAAAGCAAACCTTGGTGGCTCAATCCTCTTGCGAAGCTGAATACATTGCAGCTTCAAAGGTGGCGAATGAGGTAGTGTGGCTGTAGATGATGCTGGAGGCAATCGAGATACCACAAGAAGGGCCAAGCACGATGATGATAGACTCTCTACCATCTATCTGTCCCAGGATCTTGTCTTCCATTCGAAGACAAAACACATACCTCTGAAGTACCATCACATTCGAGATTTAATCTCGAAAGGAGAACTCCAGGTCAAGTATATAAAATCAGAAGACATGATTGCAGATCTACTCACGAAGTCGCTCGACAAGCCACTATTTGCCAAGCAAAGAAAGACAATTGGATTAAACGTGCAAAGCTGCAAGGTTCAAGAGGGAGTGTTACAAATGGTAAACTCCTACAACTTTGCAGCAACACGAACACGAATCGAAGGTAGAACGAGAACAATTTGTGATAGTCAACGTCCCTTGACTTGAAGGACGAACGATTCGTGAATCATTCGTGGATTGTAAACATACCTCCAGGACCGCAGCCGCAAAGGGACGCAAAACAAGAGGTTACGAAAGAAACGAAAAGAACGAAAGAAAACAAAGCAAACGAAGGGAAATCTTTCGTGCTTTCAAGGTGTGTCGCTTTGCAAATGCCACGAACTTCTTGAAGGAATCAAACACTTTGGATTTCCTCTTTAAGTAGTAGATCGTGGTCATCCGGCTGTAATCATCTATGAATGTCAAAAAGTACCTCGAACTTGAGAGCGAATCCATCTTCATTGGTCCACAGACATCAGAGTGGATGAGCTTAAGAACTTCCTTGGCTCTTCTTCCTTCATACGTGAATGGATTTCGATGTTGCTTGCCTTTCTGACAGGCTTTGCAGAACGTTCCAGCCTTGAAATCTTGAGACCTATGACTATGTCTTTCTTATACATGTCATGCAGACTCCGCATGTTCAGATGATGCATTCTCCTATGCCAGAGCTGATCTTCATTTTCTGATGCATTTAATATGCAATCAGAGTTGTTGATTATCTTGGCCTGGTAGAGATTTCCTTCTCTGCATCCGACTATCAGCAACTTGTTTGTCGTTTTCTCAATCATACGACATGTGTTGCCATTGAACAAAACTTGAATGCCAAGATCTGCCATCTTGGAAACAGATATCAGATCTTTTTTGAGTGAGGCCACATAGAGTGCTCCTGGCAGCTCTGCTTGGCCTGACAGTGTTCGCAGCTATAGAGTGTCGATGCCTTTGACATCGTGTCTGCTCCCATCACCTAGAATCACTGCTCTGTTATTTTTTAGCTCTCTGAAGTCGATCAAGATCTTCTTGTTGCAGGTGATGTGTGATGTAGCTCCTGAATCAATGACTACATCATAGTTGTGTTCAGTGTAGCTCATTGAAGCTTGATCGAGTATCATGAAGGCTTCGTCACCTCTATTAGCATCCTTGGATGACTTTGCAACATTAGTCTTTTCAGCTTTGTTCTTTCTTTTTGGGTTGAATCTGCAATTGTATGCAGAGTGCCTTTTCTTCTTGTAGTGCATGCAAGGTATTGCTGGATTGAACCAGCATTTGTTTGTCGTATGGCCTTGTTTGTGGTAGTGATTGCAGGAAGAAGATTGTTGATTCGAGGACTTCGTCTTCTCGAATCTTGGTTTGTTCTTGTTCTTCTTCTTTCCTTTCATGAAGAGAGCCTTTTCTTGATCATTGCTTCCCTCTCCTTCGTCTCTCATCAGTCGCTCATCAGCGACAAGACTGACTGCTTTGTCATATGTCATATCTGGTAGACTCAGTATGAGCATCCTGATAGGCTGATAGGACATCGGTAGAGATTTCATGAAGTACATCCATGATTTTCTATATGTACTTTCATTCCCTTCATTAATGCATGAGAGATCTACGAGTTTTTGAGTCAATTTGGAGATTTGCCAATTTTGCTTGTATTGCCTTCTCTCTCTAGATGAGGCCAAAAGTGGTATTTTCTCTCTCTACCTGAGGAGAGGAGCTTGTTGGGACTTAGTTTATTTCATGAAGTCTTCCACATGTGTGAAACACCTTTTGGTAATGAATGAATGCATGTAGAGTGGTCTTTTTGCCTTAGATCTTGTCGTTGACCTTGGATTTCAATCAATAGGTGATCTATAGTGCATGAGCCAAGCTTAGGAGATCAATTTCACACATTAGGACATTCCCACATGTGTGAATTTTCACAGCTTTCAATAGGAATTCTATAAAAAATGGTCTGTTAGAGAGCAGAAGCTCGTCAGATGCAACTATAGTGACAGTGTCGGATGTAAAGCCTGTGACAATTGGGTAGATCTACTGTCTGTTACAGTCTTAGATGCAGCCGTCGGCTGCTTCTCAGATATAGAATCGTCGGATGCAAATGCGAGAATTCCAAAGGATCTATCAGATGGAAAAAATTCAGTATGTAAATTGGATATGGAGTTCAGATGCACTGTTGAATACAACATTGTCAGATGCAAGGTATCGGATGCACTTTGGATAGAAAATTGGTCGTCGGATGGAATTGCAAAAATCCCGAAGGATCTGTCGGATGCAATTTTAGATGGAAATTCTTCGGATGCAATTGCGAAAATCCTGAAGAATCTGTCGGATGCAATGTCAGATGGAAATTCGTCGGATGCAATTGTGAAAATACCGAAGGATCTGTCAGATGGAATTCGACGGATGAGAATTCGACAGATGCAATTGCAAAAATCCTGAAGGATTTGTCGGATGCAATTCAATGTCTGGTTTTTTTTTTGGGTGCACATCAAATGTATTATTTTTTGTTTGGTTGTCGGGTGCACGTCGGTTCTAAATGCAGACCAAGCTCCCTCCCCTGAAAAAGTGTGTGAAACGGTGGAGAGTGGTGGGGCAGTGAGTTTCTTGAACGGTTTGTGGTTGGGTGTTGATGGAATGTTGATCTCAGAGAAGAGATTGAATGCGTGCTTGTAAAGAAAAAGATGAATGCAAGAACGCAAGTAGGCAATCAGAATCGCAAGAACTGGAAAATGGACTGTAATACACGAGTTCTTTAGCACGATTTAAGAAGATTATCAGTAGCAACTACGCCAATGTTTGCTGGTCCTCTCTACACACTTTTCTACTGGTTCTACTGACAATGATAACATATTCCTATCATCCTACAAACAACAAGGCTCTACTACTCTTCTCAACTCTATGGTTTACAGTGTAATGGTGATGTACTCCACTTGTCAATTGGCACATCTACAGCCTGCTTTTGATCCTTATTGACAATGGAAGCTCAACTTAGAGTCCAGACATTTTGCGAGTAAATCAATTACGAGTTTTGCGAGTTTATTTTTAACAAAAAATACTGATCATGCCAACCAATATACTTGCATTTTATTTTACTGATAGCAAAAGACTAGCTAAATATAACCAAATAAAATACAAGATCTATCTATTTTCCCTTTGCCTTTCTAATCATTATTGCTAACAAGTGATCTGACACACGAGTAGATTATTGAGGGTAGAACAAGATGACGTAAGGTTGAAACTTGCATTTTTTTTTTGTTACGTTTACAACTATCCTAGACATACCATTGATATATAACAACAACTTCTTGGATCGACTCACATGGCCTGTAGTTTTTCTTATCTCCAGTTCACGATAGAACATGATGCAGGGCCAACAAACAAACCTGTTGTGTCCTGGCTCCTTTTGATGAAAGAGGATCTGATAGGAAATTCATATTGTGGGCTGCAGTACTATAGTTTTGCAAGTGTTTTATACAGACTGTGATTTTTGGAATTACTGTTTTCTCCTTCATGTAACAATCATGAAGCAAAGTTTAAATTGTTGGGTAAGGAGAAAACAAGTGTGTTTGATGGTCAATGATCATTAATTTGATAAGGTATCTTGGCTGTAAACGATATCAGCAAGTTGCCAGACAAGAAAAAATTTGTTTGGCCAATTCTTCCAATGATCTAAAGGAATAAGAGTGATTTCACTATTTAAACTCTCGAAAAAACAAGATTAGCGAATTGCCAGACAAAAAAATTTGCATGTCCAACTTGTTGGCCAAGCAAATTTGACTGGCAATATTGCTCAACAAGCTAGCTAGATTGTCATCCACTTCTACTAAATCTTATCAAATTTAGAATGATTTCAAATTCCACATCACAAATCATACAGGTAGCAATCTCTAATAACATTGAATACACCTAGTAACTAGAATTATTTTGAGGATTTGTTTTGTAAAATGTAGAACGAAAAGATGAAGTGCTGATTGTTGAAGAAAGCAACGAAAGTGCATAAGCATGGGGTCTTATATTCAGTGTGAGACATAAAGTCTAGGTGTCATCTTTTAGCTAATTGGGTCCAAAAAGGACATGAAAGTTATTTATAAGCAAATAGAAAGAGCAAGTTCCACCAATTGCAATATGTAACCACAAAAAAACCTCACAAAAAACTTAGTTGATTGTGTGAAAGTTATACTGGCAATACCTTCTCTTGTCCACATACTATCTCGAGAAACAAAATCCCATAGATGAAACTCAATGAAAGCAACTCTATAACTCCACTAAACAAGCCGCTAGCCTTTGTCCCAAGGATGCGTATCAATTTTTTCCAACTTTAGATTTTTCTACTATCAAAGGGACGACATGCTACTAGCTCAAACACAAATATATATGACCTCCTCCAAAACACATCCCAATTAGAAAAAAAAAAAATCCAACTCTCAAGTGAAAAGACTCAATAGCAACAAATGCTAAACCAGATGCCAACAAAAGATCAAAAAAAGATGTGTGATTCAGACTATAGGATTATTGATCTTAAGCATTAAAGGAATAAATAAGAACCAACGACTTCTACTTAATAGCATCTCGTGGAGGAGGCCTCTATGTATACCCACGAGTTAGTGAATCCATTTCTATTACAATTTGGATTCCACCTCTTACAAGTGAGTGAACTCCATTTTATAAAGATTCCACCTCTTAGATGATAATAGGAGGCCTCTTTATTAAAAACACAACTCAAGTTGAGAGGGTCTAAATTACTAACTCCCACATGGTTTTCCATCTTTTGGGAATTACCATGGGGCTCACTAATTGTACAACTTAGCCTAGCACTAGTAAGTCTCGTGCTCTCAGACTCGGCTCTCAACTTCATCTCTACTAGAAGCCCTTTTGAGTAATGCGGCACTGTATTGACACCTTAGGGCGTGGCATCAGCTAACAAATGTGATGTGATATTATTCACTTTAGAGATTTTCTAGATGTGTTGTTTACTCATGAGAAATAGAGTTTTTTTGTAGCTGAGTAGCAAGATTCTCCATGAATTATGTGAGTAACATATGCGGATTATGGATATATCTGCCAGATAATAGCCTATGTTTATGTATAGGAACATAGTTGGATATGTTGGTAATCTTGTGGATATGCTATGTGTTTCCTATGTACTGAGTTTATATCGTATTATTAAACTAGTCAGAGTGCATAGACATATGAACAAGTAATGTTCAGAACAACTACTTGCAGGTTAATGGATCTTTCTATGGAAAGGATAATTCATAAGTTATTGATGGTTTGGATGAGGATCTAAATGTGGGTTACGAAATATATGAATTTGATACCTAGACATTTAAGATTTTTGAATCATTTACAATTGACTTGAGTAATTGGATTACTCCTGATTGGAAGTTAATTGGTTGAATAAGTAGTGTGAAGAGAATTTACCAGGAACTGTTTATTTTGACCTATATTGCTTATAAGACACATAATTTGTGAGTAATCAGGATTCATCTATGAGAGTTGTGTGCATAGAATATAGAAGATTCTTGATGTAGAATATTTCTTGAATGAGAACTATATCCTAAGTTATTGATTGTATCTCAGTGAGCTCATATTGGATGACAAAGTCTAACTAATACAAGGATAACCACTGAATTCAGTTGGAATTCATCAGAACTTTGTAATATCTAGATGTTCTTTTAGGTAATTGTATAAAGATTATATTGTTAAAGACAGATGTTATATTGGTCTTAATCACTAGGTTGATTGTAGCATAATCTGGTTAAGAATCGGGTTGGAAAAATACTTTTGGAATCCAATGATTTTCCTTGGGAAAAAGACTTCAGAATGATTCTTTTATTTCCTGAGTGGTATGTTGTGCATCTACTCCAGTATCTTTCAATGATGAAGTATGGTTTTGGAATCCTGTAAATTATGATTAACGAATCATAAGATTCTAAATATTTATGATTGACGGATCATTAATTGATACTTAAAGGTCATTAAAAGAATATAAGAAAATGTGATGATTATTAAGAGATGAGTAATTCTGGATCAATTGAACGAGTCAAAGATTTAGATCATTTATTTGGAAATCTAAATTTGTTTACTCCAGCACATACTTGAGATTGTGTGGATCTCATAGGCATTTTCATTAAGTAATTGTTTACTTATGAGGACTTTAATTACTTTACAAATTGTAGTCAAGGAATTGCGCCCTAGAAATCAGGCACCCCCCCTACTGTCCGGACGGGAGGGTGTACCCCATGCCCTCTCCCACCTTTTTCTTTTCTTGAATTTTTTTCAATTTGGGGGCCCAATGAAATATTGGGCTCCCTTTTTCCTCAATTCAAGTTATAAAAACAGTTTTTTAAAGGCCTTGAAAAAATATTGGCCATCTTTTCATTTAGATTTTAAACTACATTGAATTACTTGTCTTTGCTATATTATTACACTAGGTCTAAGTGAAGTCCATCCACTAACGGTATCGTCAGATGCTCTAAACAGGAAAGGATCTCTCAAGAGGAGACTCCATGTGAAAGAGTTCTATTGCGAGAGATGAGGCCTTCCAGTGCCTTGTGCTAGCAAACCCGATATTCACACTCTCCCAGGAAAATCCTGGCAAGAGCTTTACATGGCCAAAGAGGCAAGATGCAAAGCACTGCTGGGACGCTGTCAGATGGACATGCTCATGGACACACTGGTGTTGTAAGAGCAGTACTGTTGCCTCCAGCAAACCTTGTGTTCACGGCAGGTTATGACTCTATTCTGCTCATATGGAATTTGGATGAGGGCCTGCCAGTTGCTTGGTCTTGCTCACTTGGAGAGACCATAAGAGCAGTTGCAGTGGATATGGGCATGCTTGCAATAGTCAGGCTTTGGAGTGCCAGTCCTGATTGCCCCCACCTTTTTTATGTAACCGAGCATTGTCTAACAGGGCACACTGGTCCTATCACTTGCCTGGTTTTAAACAGCTCAAATCTGTACAGTGGATCTTGGGATATGTCTATTAGGGTATGGGAACTTGCCACTTACAAGAACTCACTCTCTCGCGCGCGCGCACACCCCTGCCCCCTCCTTCCCCAAAAAAAAATCATGGCTTTGGAGCAAGATTAAGTAAAAGACAAAATGTAGTATGAATGTCACAGTAGTAAATAAAAAAGCTTCATTATAGTATGGCATCGGCATGTTGAAAACAAATAGAATTAAGTTCGATGAAATCTTCAAAAAATCTTTAGAGAATCATCCAACATACCTCAACCATGATTTTGGTGCCAATCTCTTGGCTCTTATGTACATTGAACTACAAAAGTGATGCTCCAAAAATGTTAAATTGCTCCTCTTTATATATTGCTTTCTATTTGTTTTTCAACTATTTATGTTACTTTCTTTCCTGGTTTTCTAATTCCAACATTCATGTTCTTTTCTTTGCTAGTGTAAATAGTATCGAAGCATTAATGTAGTAGAAAAGTGAAAGTGAAAGTGAAAGCGAAAGGGGATGACAATAAATAGAGAAAATGAAATTTCATAGAAAATTAACACAAAATCTAGTAAAAGGATCATTATGATGCTAATTTTCAAATGATTGAAATTATCTACAAATTGCAGGTTGAACAAAAAAACGGGCATTCATGAATGATTGTGAATGTTATCGTCCCCTTTGAGGCGTTGTCTCCAATTCCTTGACGACACGACAAAAATACCCCTACAATAATTGTGGGATTTCTTTCTAGGTTGTAGCTTTAATAGCTAATTTACTCTCTTCCATAGAATCAAAATTGAAAAGCTTTATTTTTCACAATCCTCAATGTTGAGATATTGTTCTATAAAAATACGTTTCCTAGGAGGTGGCAAATTTTTGTCAAAAATATGTTAGATATTCCAAGGATAGCCCTTTTTGTCACCATCATGAATAAAGGAGGAAAATGTTTGCATAGTAGGCTTATCATGTGCAACCTCTAATGCTGATAGTTGCTTTGATGTATTGACCACATGTACATTGTTTGGATTGCCAAATCAGTCTTACAGACTGCACACGAGAAAACTTTTGAGAGGCAACCAAGAGTACCAAAACTTTAGATCATACTAGCAAATAAAACTTCTACTAACAAACACAAACTTGAATGGCATTAACTGGTCAAAGACTAGCTACGGTCACTGACTGACTTTTGTCATGAGATGCACATGAAAGTCATTCACTCCTCTGACAACCAGTGCCAGATGATCAATGAGAATGACCTGATTTTGCATACCTTAAGGCTTATAGCTTTTAAATGGAAAGAAAACCATTGTTATTATTGAACTTTGACTAGGATAAAAGTGTCACAAAGCAAGATCACAGCAGCCACTACTTAAGTTTCAATCTAACAACATCACAACAAAGGAAAATGATGTCTTCCAACTTTGTAGGCTTATTTTATATAAGCAACATTTACACAGAATAGAATGATATTAAAATTGACAGACTTCATATGGAGATCCAAAAGGCCATATTAATTGTGGAATATTGACCCTGAGCTTTTCAAATGATGAATGTCACCAAACATTGCTTGTGTTTTGACTCTACATATCCCCACCTGCTTAATAGAATCTGAAACTATTCAATAACATTTGGCTTCCCTAACCTTGTGCTCTGCTAGTTGTAAGTGCTGCAGCTCCTTGCTTTCGCCTAAGGCGCTGTTCAAGACGAATACTCCGAGAAGCTTGCACTCTTTTTTCAATCTCCAAGGCATTGGAAAAATCCCAAATCCTCACAGTCCTTTCCTCACCTCCACTCACAATTCGATCAGACCCCACATCAACACTGTATGCACACTGATTGAAAGCACAAAGTTTGCGTTGGACAGTGTCAGCTGTATTCAAAATTGCAGACTTAGACATGCGATCCCATTTAACTGACAGTTCATTTTTCCCATTTACCAACAGCTTCCTAGTAGCCCTTCTTGCATCCATCATTGCCAAGGATCCATCACCCGAAGCAGACACTAGCCAGGGGTCCTCAAATGCTAATGAATACACTGCACTTGAATGGGGAAGCCATTCCGCTACTAAACCATGTCGGCAAGAAACACGGTCATCAAACATGCGCACTGCTCCATCTTCTCCTCCAGTTATGACATACTGTCCTGAATGGCTACCCTCAACTGCATAAGCCTGGCCTACATGCACCTCTCGCACCCTTATCATCTTTCCGGTCTCTACATCCCACGTATAAGCGTCACTGCCTGCTGTGCTAAGGACACGGCGACCACGAGGGACAAGTGCCCAAACCCAGTCCCAATGCAAAAGGTTCAAAATGTTCTTGTAAGTGACACGTTCCCATACCCTTATAGACATATCCCAAGATCCACTGTACAGATTTGAGCTGTTCAAACCCAGGCAAGTGATAGGACCAGTATGCCCTGTTAGACAATGCTCGGTGCTTTGTGGATTGACCCCTGCTACATCAAAAAGGTGGGGGCAATCAGGACTGGCACTCCAAAGCCTGACAATTGCATCGCTTCCAGCTACTGCAAGCATGCCCATATCCACTGCAACTGCTCTTATGGTCTCTCCAAGTGAGCGAGACCAAGCAACTGGCAGGCCCTCATCCAAATTCCATATGCGCAGAATGGAGTCATAACCTGCCGTGAACACAAGGTTTGCTGGAGGCAGCAGGCGTACTGCTCTCACAGCACCCGTGTGTCCATGGAGCATGTCCATCTGAAAGCGTCCCAGCAGTGCTTTGCATCTTGCCTCTTTGGCCATGTAAAGCTCTTGCCAGGATTTTCCTGGGAGAGTGTGAATATCGGGTTTGCTAGCACAAGGCACTGGAAGACCCCATCTCTCGCAATAGAACTCTTTCCATCCATTGCTGTCGGACGCCAGGCGCCTAAACAAGGAGCACACACAAGAAATAATGCCAAGTTCCCGAGCATCCAGATGAGAGAAAATCTCCAATATCACAACTGGTGGTAGGTCTAGAAAATAGCTGCCAAAAGTCAACTCGCTCAGACATGATGTCACGCCATAACCAGGAGGCTTTACGGTACTATAAGATTTACTTATGAAAGATGAAGTTTTCTGTGAGTGTCCCCCTGAGACATCCTTTCCTTGTTTAGAGCATCTGACTATACCGTTAGTGGATGGACTTATTATGCTAGGTACAGTTGATGGAAATGTATAAGACGGGGTATTTTCATGCCAAGCATCATCGGCTGAACCGGATTCAGAATTAGATATGTCATGGTGGACAAGGGCCATAAGCTGTTTCTTCCTCCAAAGTTGCAGGAAAGCCCCGGTGAGGACTTACGATCTTTGATATCTGGAAGCCCTTGTCTTCAACCAGATCCTGAAAATGATGTAAATTGAGAAGTAAATGGCCAATGTAAACCCTGAAAAGCACAGAAAGCAATAGCCATCAGTTCAGTCCCTCTCAGTAAGAATTGAGAAACAACGTCAACTGAAAACACAAATCTAATGTGCTGCCCTACCAGACAATCATTTCAATGGTAGTAGAAGCATGAATGCACTTTGAAACAGTGACATTGCAAAGTGAAACATAGTGCAGAAACTATAACAGTAGCTCTTGTCACAGTCATCGGGTTCATTCCAGAAGTACTTAAAGATACAAACATCGAATAAGGAGAATCAACTGAAACTTGTGCCTTTGCATACAATCTGAATTCTTTGAAAGCTTCCAAGAAAAAATGTAAACATATAAGTCAATAATTGCCGGAAAATGGGCCTCAAGGGCCAATTACTTACAATTCACCCGAGCCTCCTAACCACCTGCCCTGTATGTGGATTGCTTCCCCTAAAAGAGGGACACCTACACATTCTTCAAAATCTATTTATGTGGGTGCATTCCCCACAACAGTTCCCCTATGTTGTAAAGAATTTCGAAGCTAGGCATGGCTTCGCTTGCCCTGTGAAGACCTAATGTAACAAAGGGCTCAGAAACCCTAGGCCTGTAGCCATTATGGCAAACTAAGGAAACAAGGGTTGCTAAGATAAGGTAAAAAGCTTAAACGGGTGGGTGCACATCTGTATCAAAAAACATAAAAACATTAGAAAATGTTCAGAAATAGACTGGCTTCAGTTAAATCAGTAATACCGAATCGTCATGAATGGCTGCCTTCATCAAAACGAGTCATTTATCTCCAGAAAAATCGATTAGATAAAAAAAAGAAAAACAAAGGGATCCGCAAAGACGTACGAATGCTTTCATCGAAATGAGCCATTTATCCCCAGAAGTCGATTAGTAAACAAAGAAAAACAAGGGAATACGCAAAGACGTTGGTGTGAGAGCAAAGAAATGAAAGAGATGGTGCAAATGAGATAAGAAGCGTGTGCAAAGAAAACCCAAGCCACGCATCAAAGAAGACATCACCAGCACCATGCTTTATCAAAAGATTCGAAGGTACAAACAAAAAAGAGCATCATAATATCCAGTGCTGAAAAGTTTGGCACAACTTACCCCATAATAAGCAAACCACGGATCAAACAGGAAGTACCAAAACCATGATTCACCAAAAGATACAAGCAACAATAGTACATATTCTAGTGCTGCAAAGATTTGCCAAAGCTTACCTGCTGCTTATCAGGCCATGCCGCACGAGCGCAAACAATGTCGCAGTAGGTGGATCAAACCCTCGCAGCGGATGAAACCCTCCACCAAAAACAGAGAAAAAGAAAAAGAAAGAAAAAGCCCTAAAGTGGAGCACCTTTACGATCCTCTTGCCTTTCAACTTGAAGCGATGACGTAAACCTTAAGGCTTCTTGAAGGGCTTGAGTGAGATTTTGGACTTTGGGAATGAGGTGGGGTGAGGTCACACACTCCTCATTTAGAGTTGTACATCTAAATGTCAGCCAATTACTACGAGCCACATAATCACAAATTGTATCTACCAAAAGTTGTTTGAAGCGATGAGCTCATATGCGCTTGTGGGTGCCATGGTAGACATGGCCCCCCACCATCGAGCTAGGTAAGAAGGTTGGCAACCACCCTATGATTCGAAAGAGTGTAGTCCCAATCAAAGCCAAGTTTGGCACTGGTGACATCTGTGGCAGGTGGCTAGGCTTCATCTAGACAAGGTCTAGAGTGTGGCATTGGATTTTTTTTGCATAAAAAAATGAACTTTCAAGCATATATGAGCAGTTTTCTGGAGCTATGTCCAATATGGGGGAAGCTGTACTTGGAGAGGCGAGTAAGCTTCTAATGGCGTTTCCAATTACAGTTTTTGGAAGTTCAAGCTCAAAAATATTCTCATGGAGAAAGGACTCTGGGAGCTTATTACTAGTGAGGAAGCCTATCCCATGATTGAAGCCGATGTAAAGGCATACAATAAAAAGCGAGAAGAGCTCTCACCATTATCAATCTATTAGCGAAGGACCATGTAATAGCACATATAAGCGATGCTACTACCCCAAGACAAGCATGGGATGCGCTAAGAAGACAGTACGAGACTACGAATCCTTCACACGTTTTGTTTCTAAGAAGCAAAATGATGAATATCAGGATGGAGGTTAATGAGAATATGACAAGCTATTTCACACGCATAAAAAACTTCAAAAATTTAAAATTTTTGCCTTCTAATCTAATCTTGAAAGCTTGGATGATAAAACTGGTGATAATGGATAAGATGCAAAGCAGGATGATTTATCTAATCGAGAGGAAATTATGGATGATGTGCCAAAGTGTGATGCATATTCACCCTTGAATAAGCAAATTGCAAGTGAGAAGATAAAGGATAAGGTATTCATTGGGGTACGTTCTCACTAAGGAGCATATCATCCCAACATAGAGTACCAAAATGGTATGAGAAGCGGAAAGCCGCCAAGCATATTCCTAGGTATGTAAAGGATAAAAAAAAGTTTGGCTTATTTTATTCCCGCGATGGCAATCGTGTGAAACTTGAAGGCTATGTCGAAGCAAATTGGGGTGGAAACATGGATGACATACGCTTTACTGCATGGTATGTTTTTCACGTTGGTAATGGTTGTTTTTCATGGTCCAATAAGAAGCGAAATATAGTAGCTTTGTCTACCACAAAAGCTGAGTACAAAGCTTTGGAGAGTGTTGTACAAGAAGCTGTTAGTTGTGGTAGTTACTTGTAGAGATTGGACTTCAGTAGGACTCTGAGAGTATCATCTTTTGTGTAAATAAGTTATAAAATAAATACGTTGTGTTACGCGTTAGGTACCCGAATAATGATGTGAAATTACGGTCACTTCATTTGTATGTTGCTTCAATGTTTAGAATAAAAATTGATGTAGCTAGTCTCAAAATTTATGCTCTTGGATACAAAGGGGTCTACCTCTGTGTGCAATGAAATTTCATCCTCATCCATATCAAATTGTTTGTGGTCTTCATCTTCATTAGAAGGTGTGTGTGTGTAGCATCAAAATAAGATTCAAATACATTCTGCATTGCTTCATCATGTTGTACCTCATCATCATTAGAATTAGATTCATTACTTTTCTCTCCAATTGTATTTGCCTCTTCAATTTGTTTCATTCTTTGTTCTCTCATGCATATCAAAACTTGAGCATGATTGTAACTCAACACGGATGTATGAGTGGAGTGGCATTCGATTTATTGCCTACACACACTAAAGAAATTCAATAACAATGTATATAGAGTGATAAACATTATAATAGAGTATAAAAAAACAATCATTTAAAACAACCTCATCGTCTTCTAAATTTGATGGTTGACTCTCATTTTTTCGTCCAAACTTTTACAAATGATTTTCAACAATGCATCTTTTACAACCTTTTTGTCCATTACACTTAATGCATGCGCACCATATTTTATCTTAAAAGTGTTTCATTGTTAGTATGAGAAAAACGTTAATAACTTGATGACGATGGACCTATGATGCATTTGCAAGCTACTAGATCAACATTGGCACTACCTTGACATCATTGGCATCCCCACAACCCTTGTCGCTCTTGTGGCCGATGTCTGCCTGCCATGTGTTCCTATTGTACCTGTGGCCTCCACAAATCTACGACCTACCAATTTTCCAACGCCTACTACTATATATTTTTTTAGCGAGCACCTGTTGTTTTTATGATCCTGGCTAAGGATCCAATGCCTGCCTGCCATGTGTTCCTACTGTACCTGTGGCCTCCACAAATCTACAACCTGCCAATTTTCCAGCCCCTACTACTATAACTTTTTAGCGGGCACCTGCTATTTAATAGTCTTGGCTAAGGATCCAACGGCCTACTCTCTGACCTTGTTGTTTGTCTACGTTTTTGGCATAAAATGACAAGTTCAAACGGTTCAAGCACAAAAATCCACACAAACCAAGCAAAAAATTAACCCTAAAATGCAATTTTAACCCTATTATGCCAAAACAAGATACCTAAATGCAAGCTAACTTCCATCCATGAATCAAATACATGCTGTAAAATGAAAAATTGGCGTAGCTCCTCAGCAACGGCGCTAAAATTGTAGCGGATAATTCCTATCCACCCGCAATCCTAGATTCAAGCACACAACCCTATATCAGGGTTTTTAGAGTTTCCTTTAGCTATATCTTGTGAGAAATTTCAACTACTTTTGCTATTCTGGTCATATTTGTATATTTGGCAATTGAGGCCAATTTTCATATTAGACTTAGAGTTTGACTTTTCAAAGTTATATTAGTCTAAAAGCATTTGAATAAACACTATTTGAAAGTGTGGGAAAGTGTAGTACATGAGTATTAGTAGATTCAAATTTGAATGGTGGAGACATTGAATCTAGTCCACATTAATATTTTTGTTTTGAGAGTGAAGGCCTTGAATGATGAGTTATCTTGCATTGATGAGAGCTTGTTCAAGTTATTCTTAATGGTTTGTTGGATGCCATGCTAACATTGTACAAGGTCTTGCCATTCAAAGAACTTTTCCAACTTTGATCGATCTTCAAGAGATCTTGATCAATGATATAGGCTTCAAGCAAGAGGTGGATCTACATCAACATCTCAAGTTGGAGAGGAGGCTATGTTCATCAATGGAAAATTCAAGGGCAAAAACAAAAGCAAGTGGTCTAAAGGGCAAGATCAAGGGGAGGCTTCTACAAATGGCAAAAAGAAAGATAGGTCAAAGCTAAAGTGCTTCTATTGTGGCATCAAAGGACACTTTGCAAGTGAGTGCAGAAGAGAGATCAAGGAGACAAGCCACATAATCTTACTCATGAGAATTACTACAATTAACAATATTGGAGCTAAGATGTATGTAACTTTCATTGAAGATTTTAGTAGATTTTGTTGGATCTATCTACTAAAGTGCAAAGATGAAGTGTATGATGTCTTTGTGAAGCTCAAGAATGCAAGGGAGAAGCAATTTTTCACAAGGATCAAGTGCTTGAGGAGTGAAAATAGTGGAGAGTACATATCTACCAAGTTCAAGGCTTTTTGTGATGAGAATGGGATCAAGAGGGAGTACACAATCCAAGGACACCACAACAAAATGGAGTGGTCGAGAGAAAGAATAGGACTTTATGTTTAAGTGCCAAAGCCATGAGGTTAGGTGCTAGTCTTCCAAAATCATTTTGGGATCAAGCTTTGTTGTGTGCTAACTTTCTATGCAATAGGTGGCCGAGTGCTATATTGGATGGAAGAACACATTCTAAGATGTTATTCAAGAGGAGGCCGAGTGTCAACTTTCTTAAAGCTTTTGGATGTACTTGCTATGTCAATATAACTCTTGACGATAGGATAAAGGAGGATCCATCTTCAAGGAAAGGTATATTTGTTGGATATAGTGAGGTGAGTAAAGCCTACAAGGCTAACATTCCTACTACTAATAAGGTGATTATTGGTAGAGATGTCATTTTTTATGAGGGGAATATTCCAAAGGTGTCTTCAAGTGATGATGGTGTGGATGGATCTAACATTGTTGATGTTGATGTGATGGATCCTACTTTAGATGGTGACGATGAAGGACCTTCATCAAGTCAAAAGCCAAGGAGAACATCAAGGGAAAGAGAAATGTCTTCAAGGCTCACATATGATGAGAAAGGTAAGCAA
Source organism: Diphasiastrum complanatum (assembly GCA_029204225.1). NCBI lineage: Eukaryota > Viridiplantae > Streptophyta > Lycopodiopsida > Lycopodiales > Lycopodiaceae > Diphasiastrum > Diphasiastrum complanatum. Next base: position 89,837,615 of record CM055092.1, on the reverse strand, counting down.
GTTGTTGGAGGTACACATTTTGCTTTCCTAACCTCTTTTGAAGAACCTACTTGTATAGATAAAGCAAGGAACAAAGAGGAGTGGATTCAAGCAATGGATCTTGAGTATCAAGCTATTATGAAGAATGAAATATGGATATTGGTGGAGTTACCTAAGGAAAAGAATGCTATTGGATGTAAATGGATCTTCAAGGTGAAGACAAACCAAGATGGATCTATCAATAAGCATAAGGCAAGGTTGATGGCAAAATTATATGCTCAATAACATGGTATTGACTATGATGAAACCTTTGCAGCTGTGGCAAAGATGATGAGTATTCGGGTGATTATTGTCATGTGCCAAATCTAAGCTAATAACAATCACAATGGAAGTGAAGCTAAGAGCAAGAAAAGTACAAAGCATTCAAGATAGCATATCCATAGAAAGCTAGAAACACAAAGATCTCCATAGAATTACAATAGAAATGAAATGAAGAGTACAAAGCAATGTAAATGAGCATGGATTCATGTAGATAAGGCACATGACACCTAGCAAAGGAAATCCCCATAGCGCATGTTCACAAAGAGGAAGCTAGAAGCTCTCACTTGCAAATGAGCCAAAAGATTCAAAGGTTGATGTCTCTTGCCTAATTATAGACAATGCTCTCACTCAACTAAACTTGACTATCTTGAGGGATAGTTAGCCCTTATTAAGTATTATTTAGGCTACATTGGGCCCTTACTGGCCTATTATCCTTATTAGTTACTTTGAAGGGACTAAAGGGGGGAACTGCCTTGTTCTTAAGGCTAATAGCTCTTTTTGGGCCTACAAAGTTTACAATGGATATTATATTGTCTTGACAAGCACGGATGTACTAAAAGTACATGACAATTATATCTCTTGCTACTCTTTATGGATGGGATCTATGGCAATTGGATATCATAAATGCTGTGGTGATCTTGAGGAGGAAGTGTACATGGAGCAACCCGAGAGCTACATTTTACCTACAAAGCCACATCATGTGTGTCTTCTACAAAAGAGTTTATATGGCCTTAAGCAAGCACCAAGGAGTTCGTATGCTAAGCTTAACACTTTTTACTCTCTCAAGGATTTGTTATGAGTGAGTATGATCATTCACTTTATTATAGGTTTTCTGGAAATGATGTTACCATTTTGCTAATCTATGTGGATGATATTATCTTGAGTGGTGGAGACAACCAAGATGTGGAGGATATCAATAGTGCTCTCACGAGGGAGTTTGAGGTGCATGATCTTGGCCATTTGCATTACATTTTAGGAATAGAAGTGATTAGATCTTCTCAATATACTTTCATTTTTCAAGAGAAGTATGCTAATTATATCTAGACAGATTTCATATGGTAGATGCAAAGTCTTGTGATACACCTATGGAGTCAAATGTAAAGCTGACTATAAGAGGTAATGAAAGATCCTTCAAGGACATTACTCTCTAGAGGAAGCCTGTTGGTTCACTCATTTATCTAACCATCACAAGTATATAACACTTGATCAGACATATCTCAATTCTACTAGCAAAGTGCACAATTTACTTGACAAAGGATGAGAAACGAACTCGAACTCGAACTCAAACATTTCTATTTGTGATCAACCTCGAAAGATTCGCGAAATTTATCTTGCTTGAAACTCGAAAGATTCGCGAAATATTTTCTTGTTGAAGCTCGCAAGATTTGTGAACAAATTCTTGTCGCGAAATATTTTGTTTCTTGGTCAAACCTAAGATGTCGCGAAATTGTCGCGAACAATTCGCGAAATATTCTGGATTCTTCTTCAAGCTCAAATTTGTCAACTGTCGCGAACAATTCACAAAACACGAAGATGTCGCGAAGTGAAAAGTGTCGCAAACACTTCTCGAAACACGAAGCTTAGATGAAGAGACAGACTGTTGCGAACAATTCGCGAACAAAAATTATTCGAGCCTGGAAACAAAGCGTTTATTTGAATATCAACCGTCGTAAATAGTTAGATTTATTGTTACAGAGAATTAAAAGGCCAAAAGACTTGTCTTGTAACAATATAAATACATGCACTACTCGTTGTAACAACAGACTCTCAAGACTCTCTACAACTCAATCAGAGACACAACAGTGAGATAAGACAGCAAGAGATGTATATTGATGATTCAAATTCAGAGTTATAAAAATTCGTTTTTGATCAATAGTTTCTGTTTGTCTTAAATTGTCTTAAGTTGTCTCCTAATTTTGCACACTATTCAATCAAGGTAGAAACTGTTCTATTAGTACATAGATCAGAAACAGATCCAATTGAAGACACTGATATTAGTTTGATTTATTAATACTTTCATTGTACTCTCTGAGAAAGAGTTATTACTATTTTTTTTTAGAATGGTATCAGAGCATATTATCAGTGTTGATACAGTGGTATCAGAGGATATCAGAGTTGATACAATGGTATCCTTGCACCCCTCTATGCATCCTTCATACATCCATCAGCAGCCGCTATCTGGAGTTTATTCAGAAGATTAAAAGATGTCGTCGATCAGTAATATTCAGTCTAAGATCACTATGATCTTGGATCCAGAAGATTCAAACTACCAGTAGAGGAGAAGCCACCTACTCCTGGCAAAGAACTTTGAGAATGGAGTTTGAGAAATGACAAAGCTATAGCAATTATTACGTCTTCAGTGCATGACAATATAATGCTAGATCTTACATCAATTTCAAACACAAAAGATTTATGGGAAGAATTGTAAACCAAGAATGGGACTCGATCTCATAATCAAATCATGTTCTTGAAGACCAATTAACTTACCTATAGTGAGACGACAAAGACCTGACTAGATTTGTATGAAAGATAAAAGATTTGTTTATTTCTTTGCAGAATTATGGAGCAAAAAATGCAATCTCAAAAGAAAAATAGCCTAGCTATTTTTTTCGAGCTACACAGGTCATTTCACACAACTCGAACTTTACTAGCAAAAGATTCGACTACGACACTTCAAGGCAGTAGATGGAGTCAAAGAGGAAGTAGAACGCTATGATGACAATGGTGATTCCGAAAATGCACTATTTACTCAGAAGAATAAATCTTCAAAGAAGTCTAAGTTTAAGAGAGAGTCATCTAAAAAGAGTGAGTCAAAGACAAATGATCAACAATATGGAAAAACAACAGAAAAATTCTGGTGATAGGAAGATTTGCAGAAGATCAGGTCACACAGAAGACAAGTGTTGATTAAATCCAAAAATTGATTGCATTCATTGTCATAAACGGGGTCATGCAGTAGTAGACTGTTATCAGAATCTCAGAAACAAAAAGGAACAGAATCGAAGTGAACCTTTAGATTCAAACTATGTCAAAGACAAAGCAGAAAGCTCCAGAGCTACAGAAGACAGGACGACAAGGAACTCAACAACATATGTTAGTGTGTGATCTATGTTGTTCATTAGATTCAAAAATTTGATAAGTAGTACTTGATTCGGGAGCCACCTCACATTTTGTTTTCTCGAAACAAATTTTATCTGAGTAGAAGAAGACGAATTATTCAAGATTCATTATACTTGAGATGGTTCTAAACACGTAGTTGATGGAACTGTTGTAATATGGATGGACACGAAT